>OZ043935.1:11138003-12338003 GCA_964056405.1 Acronicta alni
TCCGCAGACCCGGCAGTGGCGGGCGGCCTCAGCGGCCCCCTACGCGTAAGGGGAGAGAGACGTAGCATTCTCCCTCCCCTTCTCCCACCGATCCGCTGAGCGGGACGCGGAAACTGCAAACCGCGTCGCCTGCTCGGGCCTTGTGAGTGCCGGTCGGACTTCCCCAAGTCCGCCGCCCGTGGCCACTAGGTACTGCCCTATTCCAACAAAAAACGCAGAGAACAAGATAAAATTTAACAACGATCAAGAATCCTCTTTCATATTATGTACAGTAAAGATAATGCTAATGCAGCCAACAACTGCGAGACACAGCTGCATAACATAACATAGCATCACGCCTTTATTGCCCGAAAGGCTAGGCAAAGGTGTACTAATGTACACCCACAATTCGCTGGTATGTTTAGGTCCCATGGGACCTATTACATGTAATAGGGGCGAGCCTGTTATTACACAGCTAATTGATTATAAAATTCTGATAGTTCCCCCATCCCGTTAGATAATCGTAAGCAATTTACCTCCTCTTCTTTCATTCAATGTCAAAAATTTCACAAATCCCATTATAAGGCAAATCATTGAATGACTCAAAGGCTATAATTGAGTCTGCGGACAATATCAATGCCTATTTCGTCTCCGTAAAGTTCAAATTCCTCTAACAATCTGCCTTTGGAGTATAGAGTAATGCACTTTAATGATCTAACGTTTGACTTGGAACTTTGTTACGCTTGAAATAAAGTTTAAATTCAAATGTAAATATGAATCAATGCCGTAAGGTGCATTTTAGTCGGAAACGATTCGGAAGTGAGTAATATCAGGTGACTTGAATTAATTTTATATGCTGAGTTAGATCCTTTTGCGGATATTTTTTTATATAAATATTATAATGTCTCGGTCAAGTATATTTCCGCTTATGATTGTAAAATCGTTTGGTTGGGGTCTCCTTTTAAAACATAAAGTAATCCATACTATACTGTATTATATACATACTAATCCATACCACCGTCACGCCTGCCCCAAAGGGTTAGGCAGAGGTGTAGGTACTAATGTACAATAGTCAGAATCATCATCATGAACATCAACACCGTAGACCGGGAGACCCGTGCCCAGCAGTGGGACAGTATATGGATACTGTCCCACTGCTGGGCACGGGTCTCCTTTCTCAGAATGAGAGGGATTAGGCTATAGTCCACCACGCTGGCCTAGTGTGGGTTGGCAGACTTCACACCGTCGAGAAAATCTCTAATATAAGGCATGCAGGTTTCCTCACGATGTTTTCTTTCACTGTTTAAGCGAGTTAGTGCACATGATTTCAAAAAGACAGAGGTGCGTGCCCTGGGTCCGAACTTGATACCTTCGACTTGGCAGTCCACTGGTCATGCCACTAGGCTATCACTGCTTCTTACTCAGAATCTTAATTAGGCACAATTCCAAACTCCACGCTGCCATTGTGAATTCATAGAAAAATCCAATAACACTGCTCGAATAATCGAACCCAGGACCTCTAACATAGCAGCCAGGATTACAACCACTAGACTAATGAGGCAGTCCTTGTTAAATTAGGTTATTGACAAGAAAAAATTGTAAATCCACTCAGCGAGCGCGTTTCTGTACAAAGTCATCGATACTATTGCCTAATTCAGTCTTCTTAATCTCTCAATAGCCTCTGAATCATCTGTGGCAATCACCCGTGAGAAAAAACACGTGGTCGTGACCACACGGTGACCGATATAAAAACTACTTCGAATTTATTTCGAAGGCATTAAGTAAACGGTGAATAAGAACGAGTATATTTTTTTAAAGCAAAACGTTGCTCCACTCTATCGTTTTATGCCTGTATCGTGGGTGCGTTTACAAACTCAAACTTTCACATAGGTACAGAGGCCAGCATATCAAGCTACCCCGATCTGTCAAATTAATTTGATAGATTTTCAACTTTAATACAAAATTATAAAGTTCATGTTCAATTGAAAAAAATTGTCATTGTTTTGAATAGGTTGTCCTGCTGGCATCGTTACGTAAACACCCAGACCCGGAACAATGACTTGTAGGTCATACAAATATTGCTTACATGCGAGAACCGAACCTACAACACGTGGCGCAGAAGGCGATCGTTCAGTCACTACGCTAAACATGTCATTAATATTATGTAGTTATATCGGAAAGGGATATGTAAAAAGCATGTATTTAACACGGCGATAAATTAATCTGAATTTGAGTTTAAAAAATAATTTGGTAGCTAAGTAGAAATAGGTTAGGTTGTTACATAAATGCCTACCTACAAAAACTCTAAAGTGTTGGACACTAGAGTTTGTGTAGGTAGGCACCTCTTAATATTAATGGCCATGTCAATATTTACATTATTGGACTTCGCTTATGATTTCAATTGCCCCTGTTTAACTATGTTCGCTACCTTAGCTACTTAGTAGCAGCCATTATTTCGATTTTATAATTGCTAGAATATTGAATCGAAGCCAAGTTATTTTTTAGTAGCAAATAGTTCGTCGCCCTTTAGGTTGAGAGAGAGAAAAACACATTTATTCGGACAAGGTCCGTAACACACGCAGTTAACATAAAGAAAGAACGTATAAAAGACCACAAGGATCACTATATTATGTGCTGTCGGCATGCTTGTCCCGAATGGGTTGCCAGCTCAGTATTATGCTGGGCGTATTTATTACCCAGCGCTGGTTTTCAGTTGACACCCGAAGTTGTGAAAATAATTAGCCTATGTAAAATAATCACCCATCCATAAAACCCGTGTCAGACGCCGCTCAACCTTGCAGATCGATCAATCCGCGCCTTTCCAACGAACGTCCGGCATAATCCTGTACTTGTACCTAACTTTAATTAGTATGAGCATAATATGGAGAAAACTAGCTCAACTACTTAATACTAGTACACACGGAAAAATTACAATCTCTACAGTTGTACAAAACTCACTGCTATTGTGACGGAACACAGGCGATCCAATAGACTACTGTGTAGATTGATGAGTTGTCGTCTGTACCTACTACCATATTGGATCATAGGTACTGCATTCTGTTTAAAAAACAATTTCCGCTTTTAATATACCCAGTGTAACTAACTGCATGGACTTATATGGCAGAAGTATTTTTAAATAAGTAGAAAGAAACTTATGCGTCATTAGTACATTGACCTTATAGAATATCTCCTCTCAATACAATAATATTTGTTTGAGAGAGGTAGCGCATACCGCATAGTGGGCAATTTGAGAGGAACTACTCTCTCAAATTGAAGCTGCCCGACTGGGAAAGTACCTCCTTGCAAAAAAAAACAAAGTGAAATAACACTGCTTTGAGCTGTTTCTAACAGTGAGTAAGGTTGCCAGTGCTCCACGAGGAAACGTTGTGTTGGCAGTGGGGGGACTTTGACTCTTATACTGCCAACCCAACTATTGCTCTTTCGTTTTACAGAATCGGCAACGCACAAGTGATAGGTACCTCTGGTGTTGCAAGCGTCTATAGGCTACTGTAACCGATGCTGGTTTGCCACCTAAGTGGTAAGTATGAAAATTTAAATAATATGTATATTATTTTTTATGTACCTATGTGAATAGGAAAACTGTTTCAACGATTAAGTCGCTGCGACATCGGTACGGTTTTAATTACGTGAATCGGGCTACTGCACAATACCGATATCTTAAGATGATATCTGTCTACTTCAGGACTCTAAACAGGTCTGCAGTTTATATCCACTTACCTCTTTACCCAATTTTACTAATAGTTACTAGTCCACGACAATACATTACGCATGTCTTCAAGAACAAAACTGGCAATTGTAATATACAAAACAATGTCAACAGTCAATCATAGTAGGAGCACTTGAATCACTTGCTTTAAGTGAAGATTAACGGCTTTCTCAGACACGCTACAGGTCAAGAGGCAGCCAATTTTTCCCATCACTAGATTGTGCCAATTGAAATATTTGCGTAGGTCGAAAGACCTGGAAAAATAGGGGGTTTGTCTTTTTTTTTCAATTTGCAACTGATAGTTCCAGGTGGGTTCGTGGCTAAGTAATCATCATCAACCCATATACTGTCCCACTGCTGGGCACGGGTCTCCTCTCATATTAAGAGGGATTAGGCTATAGTCCACCACGCTGGCCTAGTGCGGGTTAGCAGACTTCATAAACCGTCGAGAAAAATCTATAAGGTATGCAGGTTGCCTCACGATTTTTTCCTTCACCGTTTAAGCGAGTGATAATTAATTATTAATACGCACATGAATTCGAAAAGTCAGAGGTGCGTGAGACCTTCGACTTGGCAGTCCAATGGTCATACCACTCGGCTATCACTGCTTTTTTTTTTAAGGCTAAGTAATAACGCTGATTAATTTATCTGCAAGGTTAAGCTGCGGTAGCCGCGGTCAGTATGTGGATGGGTGACCATTCTTAACACATTGATACCCCTCCGTGCCTCAGAGAACACATAAAGTTGTCGGTACCAGTTGTCTTACGAACACCTATGACAATCGTTAGTGGTAGTCAGAAGCCCAATAAGCTTGACAACCAGTCTATCCTCAGGATATCGGTGTTACCCAGAAATTGGGTTGCGGAGGTCTAATGGCAATCGCTTCATGTAAAATACTGCCAGCTGTTCAGCCGCATCTGGCCAGATTGGAAGTAGACCCCAACATAGTTGGGAAGAGGCTAAGCTCTCCAAGTTCTCGATGGGCTAAGAAAGGTCACCCATCCATGGACTAACCGGGGCTAGCGCAGCTGCAGATCGATTGATCAGCTTACTTATAACTTAGCCCTCTGTGCCTTTTTGTTTATTTGTAAACGCACCTTAACAGGAGAAAATCGTAGTGTGGCCAGTTGATAAAAAAAAACCAACCAAGTGCGAGTCGGACTCGCGCACGAAGGGTTCCGTACCATTATCTTTAAAAGGGAAAAAACATGTCTGATGTATGGGAGCCCCACGTAAATATTTCTTTTATTTTGTTTTTAGTATAAATTATTATTATAGAGGCAACAGAAATATATCATCTGTAAAAATTTAAACTGTCTAAGTATGACATATGTTCATGAGATACAGCCTGGTGACAGACGGACGGATGGACGGACAGCGGAGCCTAAGTATTAGGGTCCCGTTTTACCCTTTGGATAAGGAACCCTAAACACATTGTATGAATTATTGAGAACCACCTTATATTTTGGAGACGGTTAAAAACCATGATCGAAGGTATCATGTTCTTTAAATGAGTTCCATTTATGGTAACTTTTTAAAACCTCAAGACCTAAGGGTCAGGCACGAAACCATAAAAACCTGCAAACTGTGGGCGTTTTTCATCACGCACCAGTTTAACAAGGACCGCATTATTAAACGTAAGCTTTAATTATTACATCGGTTTTAGAAAGAGACGGCGCTACCCATTCTGTATGTCTGTCCCTCTCTAACACTAAACAGGATAGTCCAAGCCTTTATAATGAATATCGTAAGGACAGGTTCAAACACATTTAGTACTTGTACTACACTAATAAGACATTTTATTGTTCATGTCCCGAACTAGGGTTGCCACGAGGTATCTCTTTTGGATTTGAATAGCGGGATTAACATACTTAAGTAATATTTTTTTTGGAAAAGAAACCCAACTTTAATAATTTTGTGGTTTATCCTCATAATAATAAATATAATATATAATAAAATATATATTAAATATATATTAAATATATATTAAATATATAATATTAAATATATATTATATAATATAATATTATATAATATATATTTAATAGTGTCCTTGCATCTCCCACCTCGGAAGCTGCCACGATGCTGTATAGTCTCGTAAACACAGGAATTAAGCGTAGAGGTAGATTAAGTTTATAAATTAAGTTTATATTTTTGTTTCCCAATGAGGGTGACATAATCTGTAAAGACTAAACCCTCAATAAAAACTAAGAATAAAAAAATAATAAAAAATATATACATTATATATATAAAATTCTCGTGTCACAGTTTTCGTTGCCATACTCCTCCGAAACCGCTTGACCGATTCTCATGAAATTTTGTGAGCATATCGGGAAGGTCTGAGAATAGGCCAACATAAATTTTTTTTTTTATGGCAAAACAACGTTTGCGGGGTCAGCTAGTACATTATATTAATTAATATCCTCGAATTAATAAAATATATAATGCATAATGTGCTTACCTGTAAGGGAGTGTTACACTAGACTAGATTGATTGAATGTTATTCCATAATTGTTTTAGTGTACTCAATTGTTGGTGAGCCAAATAAATAAATAACCTAATGTTAAAACTCCAACCAAATTTAGGAAGTAAGTAGGTATATTCTATCGAGCATAAAAGCGGAAGATGAAATTGGTTTATAATCGGCGAAAATATCGCTTAACAGACCCACAAATAATATACTTAAATAAAATTAGTACATAAATTAGTACATAGCAGTGATAGCCTAGTGGTATGACCATTGGAGTGCCAAGTCGAAGGTCTCGAGTTCGAATCCAAGGCACGCACCTCTGACTTTTCGAATTCATGTGCGTATTAATAATTAATTATCACTCGCTTAAACGGTGAAAGAAAACATCGTGAGGAAACCTGCATACCTTAGAGATTTTTCTCAATGGATTGTGAAGTCTGCCAACCCGCACTGGGCCAGCGTGGTGGACTATAGCCTAATCCCTTTCAATATGAGAGGAGACCCGTGCCCAGCAATGGGACAGTGTATGGGTTGATGATGATAAAATTAGTACAGTTGAATTGAGAATCTCTTCCTTTTTTGAAGTCGGTTAAAAATTTTAATATCTGACCACGTGGTATATCAGTCTAGAATCAGGATCGTGGCAGATTGGTGTTCCATCAGGGCACAAAACATTAACGTTATTGACGATTTTCATGTAAATTTCTTAACACACGTCAATGTCAGTTTCTGGGGCAGGAGTTTGAATGACTACACTACCGGCACGCTATGATGGCCGGTTTGACGTTTGTCCACTCATGAAGTTTCGTATTAATTAGTAATTACATTTGAAGGAGCAAATTGCTGTTCTTTATTGTCAGTAGTGATCTGTCGATACTACTACAAAAAAACTTGAGAGGTGTCAAGGGACACCCGGATGGAACGAAGTTCCTTTCATTAAAATTTAATAATTAAAAATAAAAAAACCTGTATACACTCAACAATTCACAACGCGCGAAATTCAAATAATGTCATTCACTCAATAATATTTGAGTGCTTGTCAACAATATTTGAATTTCGAAAAGTGTCGTGACAACTTTTTCGTAAGAATTTTTTCCGTCCTTTCACAACGCGCGATAAGGAACTTCGTCCCAAAATATATACAATATGTATATGTATTGTGTTTTTTTTATTTTCGTCCATTAACGTAACGGCCATCATAGCGTGCCGCAAGTATAGTGCGAGACAGACCATGATACTGCAATGTCTCCCTTACACTGCAGTGATTTGTGCGGATAGACTTATGTCTATCCACATAAATCTAACTAATAGGGCTTAGCCAGTGGTGTGCTGATGTACGGCGATAGATTGCAGGAATGTTTTTAGGTACCATTTAATAAAGGACGAGTCAATTGTTATTGCTACCTGCTACTGAGAATGTCATAGAAAACTTAATCTGAATATTTACTCAATCTGCGAATCGATCCCAAGATCTCATGCTAAGCAGCCGCCCTTACCACCAATAAAGGAGTCGGGATATCCAGAGACAAGCTCTAATTTTAATAATAAAATATTTCTGACAACCCTGTCGCGTTCATGTCGGTCGGCGCCGTCAAACGATCAGTTATAAATGCGTTAATTTCTATTCGCTCCAACAAAGTTTCGGTAAAGTAGGAGCCAAGTTTCTCGCACTATGATGCTGATAAAAGTATGAACTTAAGTGGACGCCAAGTTTTATAGCTACAAGATTAGTGCTTGCCAGTTAGGTTTTTATAGTTTTTAAAAGATAACGCTTTTAAAAGAAATAACATTGAAACCATAATTATCTTATTATCAGACGTAATCTTGACTTCGTTCTAAATGAGAAGGATCAAGGAATCAAGAAATTCCAGTCTACAATTTAGTATCTACCATCTAAAATTTAAAAAAAAATCTTAAAAAAGACATGGTAGGGTACAAAAAGCGCAGTGGCTGAGAGAACTGCTTGTGCGTCGTCGAGGTTTAGGCACGGAACAATAGTATTTATGTGGTGTTCCTACAGTTAGATGTTTCGGGTCTGGGTGTATATGTATGTGAGAATTTGTGTTCGTAAACGTACCAACGAAAAATACAAGAAAAATTTAGAATGGAAAAATGGAACCGTAATAATATTATATCCACTGTCAACTAGCCTATGATTCTCATCGAACTTGACTGGGGATACTACCGTGCACCAAATACAGGTTTAGTAACATATTTAGATTGAAAACAGTGTGATTACACCTTTTCACTTAACAGCTAGCTAAGTAAGCTCCCGACACTAGAAGTATTTTTATCAAGTTATCACTGGGAACATAGTGGACGGGGCTATATTCTTATCCATAACGCTTTGTAAACCTTAGGAGACAAGCAGATGTCTCCAGTTAAACAGCTTGGCGAAGGTTTGGGTACTTAACAAAACCTTTGCAAACGAACGAATCATATACATTACATATTTATTTTTGTTTGAGTATTGTAAAACAATATTTTATTACAATAATAATCAATGATTATTTATTACTCTGTGAACAAGCATTGCATTCAAAATTAAAATCATGTAACATACTCCATAAAAGCGAATTTTCATGACGCAACGAAATAATAAATTTTACTATCGACGTAACCAAATATCGGTATTCACATTGCAAAACTATTCAACATCAAAGAAATGTTTACAACCTGTGAACCCATAAAATGCTTTCTACATAGATTGTAGGCATCGCGTAGTAAAAAACTTACAAACACATTCAAAATGGCTGACTATTTCGCAAACCTTTTCAGCTTTTGTCGAATTACTGACAAACTGTAAAATAATTGCTGTGTGGTCTTCGCACGGAATTTAAACGGTTCATAAAAAATGGACAGTTCTTAAAGAGATCCAGGGTTTAAACCCAGGATCTCTGTTATTGAGCAGTAGCAGCTCGGAGTTTGGATTTGAGCAGTTAGAAAATAGCCTCGCCCCTTAATTAAATATTATTATTATATGTATATTACTAGCGACCCGCCCCCGCTTCGCACGGGTGCAATGTAGTAATAACATACATGTATTATACATATAAACGTTCCTCTTGAATCACTCTATCTATTATATAAACCACATCAAAATCCGTTCGGCAAGAAACTCCATGGTTACTCTTTTAAATTATCGTTTTGTAATACAATATAATATAATATGTGTATATCATGCATGTAGTTTTTTGTATGTGTTTATTTATAACATCATCAATTTTGAGGGAACTAAAAATTAAGAACAGACTTTCGTCGACTGTGCAACTGCGAATACTAAAGTTCTTCGGCCATATCTCCAGGAATGAAGACTCAATCGAAAGACTGGTAGTCCAAGGTCAGGTAGCTGGAAAGAGAGGTAGAGGCAGATCTCCTACACGCTGGACAGATCTCATTAAGACGACAACTAAGGCGTCCATGACAGAGTGTTGTCGTAATGCGACGAACCGACTACAATGGAGAAACATTACGAGATCAGTAATCACTGCCGCCGAGAAGACTGGCGACGTTGAAGACCCACCGTGTACCACCATCATACCAACCACGACCACTCTGTCAAGAGTGCCCGATTAAGAAGAAGATTTATAACATATAATATTATATTTATTAAATTTAGTCAGTCTAAGATCTCATAATTTAAATAGTGCATCTACTGTGATCTAATTATCTCTGCATCACCCTAAGGTTGTCTGGCAGAAAATGCCTAATGGCATTAAGACCGCCTTTGTACCATCAGTGCATAAAGAAAAAATAAATAAATACAAAGATATTAGATACAGTAATAATTATAAAGAATATCTAATCTATTAGATACTTACATGAGAGAACAATTTAGGAATGTTGCGAAGATTACTAATCTAATATATAAAATTCTCGTGTCACAGTTTTCGTTGCCATACTCCTCCGAAACGGCTTGACCGATTTTGATGAAATTTTTTGTGCTTATCGGGGAGGTTTGAGAATAGGCCAACATCTATTTTTCATACCCCTAATTATTTTTTTTATGGCAAAACAACGTTTGCGGAGTCAGCTAGTAATTATATAAAATTCAGCTAGGCATAAAAAAAAGTTCTAAACAATTCTCCCATTTACAAAGGAAAGATATTATCTAAGCATACATTTTTTGTTTTATACTATGTACTGATTCCCGTTATATTAATTATTCTTCTTTCCTTTATATTTATATATTTTTGATTATTAAATATTTTATCGATGATAAGTATAAAAAACATAAGTATAGAAACATTTTTAAAAAGACAAAACGTAGCCTATGTTAGAACATAGGCTGCCATTTGCCTGTTTGTCTTATGTTTGTATATTTCCCGTAATTCACAAAGAATTACAATCCCTTACTAAAGCGTCCATAAAACTCCGTTATTTCCCCATCTCCGTTACGCAATAACAAAGATACATACCGCAGATGTCAGAGGGTTAATATTGTACATTCTTTGAAATACACTTAATATACTGATATGTTATCTTCAAGGTTTGTTTACTATAATATTACTATACGGAGAAAAGACATTTTTTGCAATAATATGTAATGTAAATATTTTTGAGAGTAATACCTTTTCTCCTTAATAGTGATAACTGTGGAATTAAAGAACCGTAAAGGAAAATATCGTGAAGAAACAAGCATGCCTGAGACACGCCAGGACAGCGTGGTGGACGTAACCTTACCCTAACACACCTTACATCTGTAGCAAAACAATAACAGTCCAAATCCTTCTATACTATCCACAATAATAATATAAATTCGAAAGTAACTCTGTCTGCGTATCATGCCTAAACCACTGAACAGATTTCGATAAAATTTGACGAAGAAATAGATTGCATCGTGAGGAATATAGGCTACATTTTATATCAAAAAGTAAATTGTAAGATAATACAATCAACACATACCTACCTAATCCTTCCAACTTACCTTGCTTTCTATCCAATATATATTGACACTTCATTGAGGCGCTGCTTGCAAAATCAAACACCATCAATACGTCACACTCACAATATTTTCTGGTTCCCAAATACGCCGTGTATCTAGATATACTAGTCGCTAAACCAAACTATTAACCCAACTTTTAAACATACCCGCATAAAAGATTATCGAGACTTCCAAGTGACCCATTTATCTACACTTTGCCCATCAAAGCCTCAGGCAGTTTGTGAAACCGCCAGATAGGCGGAGAATGTTAAAAGGGCTGGGATAAAGTTTGTGTCAGATAGCGGTGACTAGAGATTATAATATTAAAGTTGGTTTTTTTACGGTCTGGGCGTGATATCGTGGTATTTTAGGGTTAAGTTATTTTTGCGGCGAAATGTATTATTTTAAATGTACTACAAATAAAGTAGTGATAGCCACTACAATATTATTTTAACTAAGTACATAATTATTTTAGCGCCTGAAAAATCTACTGCGGGCAGGATTGGAACTTGCATTTTCTGGTTAGGTACAGCAGACGCCATTTAGCCACCGCGAGTCCCACCAGGTCGAAATTTGCCTTCACATTCCGAATGTACCTAACCAGAAGAGGCAGATTTGAATCCTGCCCGCGGTCAAATTTTTCCTTCGCTAAAATAACTTAAAAAATCTTAGCAGGGAAAATTCCACAAAATACAAAAAGATTTTGAGTACAGAGGCCAGCTGCACATCAAGCTACCACAATCTGTCAAATTCCTTTGATAGCTTTTCAAGTTTAATACAGAACAATACCTAAGGTTGGGAAAATTTGACAGTTGTGGATAGCTTGATCTGCTGGCGTCTGTACATAATTATTTAACTATAGGTACTAACTACTTAGTGTCCATGGGTGGCGGATATCGCTTACCATCAGGCGATCCGTCAAAAATCAATCAAAAATTAAAATAGTTTTATTTTCATATAAACCATATACAGGCACTTATGAAATGTCGAGTCTAGGTATACGGTTCCAAATTGGTCGTTTCCTATGGAGAAGAACCGGCAAGAAACTCCATGGTTACTCTTTCAAATTATAGTTGTTTACAATGATGTTCGGTGCAATAATAATTATAAATTGGATACTTACATGAGAGGACAATTTTGCGGAATGTTGCGAAGATTACAATTAAATAAAATACAGCTAGGCATAAAAGAAAGTTCTAAACAGTTCTCCCATTTACAAAGAGTAGTAACTAATAAACTGTATAAAGCAACTGACAAAACTTGTCACCAAGATTTACGGACTTAGATGTAAGTATTAGTTACAGAGGTTCCAGGGAAGCCACATGTGCAGAAGTATCAGTCCAACTATCCCCAAACGTCCCTATTGCCAATTAGGTGATGCCAGATGATAAAATCCGTTAGTGTAGTTAAAACATTGTTTAAAAATGAACCCCAAAGTCTCCTTAACTCATTATAAAGGATAGTGTTTTTTTATTGTTTTATAGGTTACTACAGTACTTAAAAGAAAGTATACTTTTACATGGTATTGCAGTCGTATTTTAGTTTTTCGGTTCCCAAAATAATAAATCTTTATTTACTTCTTCGATAACTTTCTTAGGAACTATAAAAATAAAACAAATGATTTATGAGAACTCAAAATGAAGTTAAGTATTGATTTCTGACATTTACGCGAATATTATACATTGAAATAAAACTACTTTTTACGGATTTTATCGCGTATATTGATATTATTAATCCCGACGTTTCGGACCCTTTACAGCGTCCATGGTCACAGGTAGACTGAGGTGGTGGGCGTCTTGATGATATACTCAGTCTACCCGTAGTTTTATTTCAATCAAAATGAAGTTTTTTTTTATACCACTAAGGTGGCAAACAAGCATACGGCCTACCTGATGGTTAGCGGTTACCGTAGTTTACAGATTCTTGTAACACCAGGGGTATTACTTGCGAGTTGACAACTTTATAAAACGAAAGAGGAATACTTGGTTTGGCAGTATAAGGATCAAAGTCCCCCCGCTGCCAAGGCAATGTTATTTAACTTAGATTTTGTGCAAGGCGGAGGTACGTCCCCAGTCGGGCAGCTCCGATTTGAGTGGAATTACTTTACTACAGTTGGGTTGAGTAGAGCAGTGATAGCCTAGTGGTATGAGAGCAGTGATAGCCTAGTGGTATGACCATTGGACTGCCAAGTCGAAGGTCTCGAGTTCGAACCCAAGGCACGCACCTCTGACTTTTCGACTTTTCATGTGCGTATTAATAATTAATTATCACTCGCTTAAACGGTGAAGGAAAACATCGTGAGGAAACCTGCATACCTTAGAGATTTTTCTCGACGGTTTGTGAAGTCTGCCAACCCGCACTAGGCCAGCGTGGTGGACTATAGCCTAATCCCCCTCCATATGAGAGGAGACCCGTGCCCAGCAGTGGGACAGTATATGGGTTGATGATGATGAGTTGGGTTGCGGAGATCTGATGACAGTAAAATACTGACGTTCAGCTGTGTCTGGTTAGACTGGAATTTTGGAATCAGGGGTCAATTGCCAGGGGTTCTGTGTCTCTCTCCATACTTACCTCGACATAATTTTGTCGTCGCATTATCCCTGTATGTAGCCATAGTTTTAGTACGAGATACGGAATGACAAAATTATCTCGTGCACATGTAGGTCGAACAAGTTATTGGGTTTTTCTATTTTGTTCATTTATCTGCCTTATTACGCTAGTGGTCGTTAGCGCGGCTGCTGTGCGTGAGGTCTTGGGTTCGCTTTCCAAGTCGAACAAAATATTAAATGTTGTGTTTTTCTACAGCTCAGAGTTTGGATATGTACCAGGTTAGTGACAGTAAGTTATCCCCTTATTACATGGGTCCTAAACGCGAACCGTGGGTGTACATTGGTCCACCTATGCTTAACCCTCGTGGAAGACAGACGTGATACCATCACGCCTTTCTTTCTTTATTAAAAACACCTTACATTTTCTCAACCCCATAAAGATTGCAATACAGGAAAATGATAAGACGTTGCCAACTCACGTGAATAAAATATCCATCCCCTCACATTCGACATAATTTCTTACATCCGTTCTGTGAGGAACCCTAAATTCCCACATCAACCACTGATACGGAACCATGATTCCTTAAGAAAATAATTCATATCTTATGCTGGGGGAAACGATACAATTGAAAATGTACCTTAAATTATAGTTCATATGAATTAATTTACATTGAATATTGTCCAAGAAATTGTACTCAGTATCGGTAATGGAATTGTATCCTTATCATTTCGACAATAAGGTTGGTTATGACTGTTGATAGTGTAATTTAATAATGCCAGCATTTACACCTGTCGCGACAATTTTAAAATTACACAAACATTAGAATTTATAATCGAAATGTTTTTTTTTTTCGATGTGAACAAAATGACGATCACATAGCATGACGATTGTCCGGGGTAGGTATACCTATTTATAAAATTAATGTAATAATTTATTGAAATTAATAATAATATTATGTTTATGTAGGTAATGTTGGTAAAATATTTTTCCGATCAATTTTTTAACATTGTTCTATAATTTTCTTTTGTTTTTCTTTCTTCGCCACATTTATTTTACACAAAAAGTCTTTCTCCGAAAAGTCTTTATTTCACGACCAGTGGGCCTGTAAACTTACAATCTAACTTTTGATTTGATAATCCTAATTATTTTAATAGGTATTTGAAATAAAACTACTATTTTACTGATTTTATCGCGTTTGTTTTAATGTCTAATAGTCGCGTAAGTGTGACTACAATAATTAATTGTATTTTAAACTTTCAGTAAATGATCTTCCATAAGTTAATATAATTATGTTATTTTTATACAATTTCTTTCGATTCGTTCGTCACACCAAGCGGAAGATACCCCAAGCCAAAATTACTGGAGAAATACAATATGAATACCTAAATATTAAATACTTTGAATTGAATTTATTTTACTTAAAATTTACACAGTTTAAAGCAAATGATAATAAATAAAGAAATAAGTAGACACAAATAAATAAGTAATTTCAAAAGAATTCTAAATCTCGGTTAATAGATGACCAAAGACCAAATTAATAATATTAAATAATAAAAAGAAAAAAGACCAAAAAATAAAGTGGTGAAAGTGAACAGTTCAGAAGTTTAAATCTCACCAGCTATATAAAATGTGCTTTTATGCATTTAAAACTAAACTAATTGCCGATTACTGCTTATCTATGTAAAGGAAACTTGTAATAATATTGATAAAAATACCAAAAAAAATACGCATTTCGCAAGTATTTTTAAAGAGCGGAACACTTAAACATGTTTTTATTACTATTTAAACATAGCTTTGTGCTAAAATTACATTTATAGCCAAAGTAGGTGTCCCCAATACATAAACACAGTTATATACAATTGCTTTTACAAAACGTTGAAAAAACTACAGAGATCGCGCCACTGAGTAACGTCACAGTCTATCGAAACCGGTTGATAAGAGTTAGAAAGTAATCGAGTATTTCGCATTTGCAGATAGATGCGTCGGTGGTGTAATGGTCAGCATAGTTGCCTTCCAAGCAGTTGATCCGGGTTCGATTCCCGGCCGACGCACACTTTTGTTACTTTTTGTGATTTTTTCTTAGATAATATAACGAAATGTCTACATTAAATAAAATATATGTGTTATATAAATATTAATTCTTAATTATTTTTGGTTGTGTATCTTATCTACATACTACGTATATTATTTTCATACAAACAGTCCAAATAAATACATACCAATAATATCTATAGAAGTTCGAAGAACTAAGAAACTATTACGAAAGCAATTGAACATGTTGTAAATTGATTCGGAGGTCAATGACTTGCGTCAGCTGGTCGACTCATTATAAACATAAATAATAATAATGTCTCTAATACTTTTATTTATATACTCTACTGAACAGTGATAGCACGCGCTCTCGTAACCTAACAGTCGTGGGTTCGACTCCCAGGTTGAAAGTGTTAGGTAGTATGGCGACTCTACTAATTTTAAGAGGACACTGATTCTCAGCAGTGGTTTAGTAAACGGGTTGATAACAACAAATTAAAAAGCAGATATCATATTTACCCAATAAAATTATGTCTAATTTTATCAGGGATTAGCCTAAAATTTAGCCACGAAATAATAACTACTCTGATCGACCGAACTGCAAGGTTAAGCTATGCTAACCGCAGTCTTTCTGTAGATGGGTGAATATTCTAAACACATCGAGATCCGTGAACAATAGGCAGAAGTGTAGTACTTATTTAATTTACATACACATTTTGCCGATATGTTGTAGTTCCTATGTATCTAACACTTTGTTTGAACTGGGAAGTGAACCCAAGATTTTGCGCTCAGCAGCGGGGCTTGCAACCATTAGACTAGTAATTAACTAACAGAAGTAGTAACTTTCGTTTCGTTTCGTTTCCTCCAAAGAAAACAAAAATGAATATTTTTTTAAATTTATTATAATATAGAGGGGCTCCTGGCTAAGTAATAACTAAGCTGATCAACCGATCTGCAAGGTTAAGCTGCGCTTGTCGCGGTCAATCTGTGGATGGGTGACCATTCTAAACACATCGAGATCCTTGCCTAGGAGAGCTCGTTAAGCCAATGACAATCGCCTGTGGTAGTCAGAAGCCCAAAAAGCTTGACAACCAGTCTATCCTCAGCTCATCGGTATTGCTCTGAAAATGGGTTGGCCGCTTCGTGTCAAATACTGATATTATTCAGCATCTGGTTATAATGGAAGCCGAGTCCAGCAATTATGCAGTTGGGAAAAGGTACGGAGGCTGATGATATAAACACAATTATTTATATTATGTATAATTTTCACAAAACGATTCCATATCTATTGCTAAAACAAATACTAATGAGTATATTTTATAGAATAATAACATTAGAATGTAATTCTATACTCTAAGTCAGCTCTCAAAACAATACCTCGCTGGCCGGCTAGCGGCTCCACATAAATTCACACATCAATTATGTTGATTAACGTGTTTATAATAACAGCGAATCGGAAATATAATGTTCAATATTATATTACTGATGTAATAATTACACCTGTACAAGTTTTTATGCAGTTTATAAAGAAATAAAACTTTTTTTTACTTAACCTGCTCGGAAAGTGACACATTACTACTTAGAATTCTGAGCGGAGCGAGGGATACACGGACCGAGATGAATTATTTTTTTCACGAGTTGTTTACTCTGCTTTTTACCCTTTGATTATATACTTGTCTAGATGGAGCAATGCAAACAAACGACACGCTAAAACTGGGGCCAAATTGCGTGATATGTGTGAGCACCGCTTGTGTACTTATTGTAGTCAAACTGTCAAAATTGACAACACCGGCTACTCTGTCGAACCTACAAATTAACGAATTGAAAAATCATGTTTTCATAAAATAATAGAGGTTAAATAACAAAACTTACCGATGTAATGTGATCTTAGTGTAATTATACGGTTTTCCCACATAATTGCGACACAATTTGACAGCACATACCGACATAATTAATTATTTTTCGAGAACTCCACACCCTGAAGTGATCCAAATGACACTGACGTAAGTGAGAAGAAAGTCTACCAATTTTAGTAGACTTTATTTGGGCCGTTCTGTACGTGTCAATGTGGCATCTAGACAAGTATATAATCAAAGTTTTTACCATTGACTGCAAGAAACTAAATAGTAGAATAGTATTTATATAATAATATTTTGTGCTTGTTCCAAATTCAAAATTTTTTATTTTTTACTCAGTGACTAAAAGAAAGTTTTATTCACTGTTATCGATGAATAAAATGCCCTTTTTCAAGTGACAACGGTAAAAAAATATTAATGATGAATAAAAGGAATACGAAATTCGAATTTCGAACAGAAATAATATTACTAGATACCTAAATGCAAGTTTTTTCAAATTATGATAACAAACCTTTGTTCAACCTGCGATGATACCGAAAATTCAAATATAGAATTTATGTTAATTCGCGCGCTTTGATGATTTTTATTTTTGGTGACTTGCATTTATTATTATACTTTTATATTTATGTGATTATTTAATATTACATTATTCAATAAAATCTCCATAAATCATAAAAATATTAACTTGTAGCTGAATAGTATAATCACATATACTTAGGTATATTTAATAATATAACTAAATATAACTCTAAGCAGAAATACTTAAGTACTTACGAATGTATGAGGAATCTCTTATTTTCCAATATGCATATACTTCTTTTTTACCCGACTGCCGAAGGAGGAGGGTTATGTGTTTGACGTGTATGTATGTATGTATGTATGTATGTCCGTTCCTATGTCCGCTCGTAACTATTCAACGGTGCAACCGATTTAGATAAATGATACCTCATTAGATTTGTCTTGATGGCACGAGTGTCACTGGGTACATGAAATTAAAAAAAAAACATAATGGCGGATTTTATGCGCTTTAATGCGTGGGCTGAAAAATATGTTTTGAGCATTCCGTATCATGTATTCTCAAATTTTCGGTAGCAATTAGCGAAAACATTACATTACTTTATTGTTAAGGGACTTGTAGGAAATCATCTACTTTTTCATATAATTTTCCTCACAGGTGAAGTAAAGTAAAGTAGGTACAGACGCCAGCAGGTCAAGCTATCCAAAACTGACAAATTTTCCCAATTTAATATGAACCTTATTAATTTGTATTCAAGTTGAAAATCAATCAAAGAAATTAGACAGATTGGGGTAGCTTGATGTGCTGGCCTCTGCACCATTGGTTTAATCATACCTTTGCAATATTTTCTACCAAAAGATATTATTTTTTTCGAATGACAACACTTTTTGCAAATGGAAAATCTGTCACTTTCGCGTATAATTTCTAATTTTCTGATATACCTACCTACTATATTATAATCAGCGGTAGGATCGCCTTTGAATAATGAACACTGCATTTGTCAAATATTTGTATAGCCAGGATCTGTTTAGTAAAATAATATAAATTTAAAAAAACCGACTGAAAAGAAAAAAAAACAAGACGTTAGGAAATGGATCCGGCGACTGGGACCGCAATTAACTCGAACCGCGGTCCCCGGAATCCTCAAATAGCTACTTTAATAGTCGGTACCCATTATTGGGAAAATTAGATTCCCCGACTGTTCTTTTCAGTCGGAGTTTTTTTAATTTACTCTTTTAGTATAACTACATTTTGTTTTCTATTTCTTCATCGGTTTGACCTAGGCCCCAACCCCAAGATGTTGGGTCTGAATATTTCTACTGTGCGAAATTTGTGTTTTTAAGAATCTTCCTAGTGTGACCACGAGAAAAAAACATTCAGTAATAGCCCTTATTGACCTTTCTGGAACTGAAAGATACAATTACTAAGGGAAAATCCAACGCTGAAATACACTGTAACTGAGAGCTAGGTAAATATTCATTTAAGAATGTCATCATGCATACCATTCCGTCATCTGCTTAAACACTTCAAGATGGGCCAGCCCCAAAAGCTTTAGGTATCACCAGATATGAGTGTGCTGTGCTCTTTATTGAAGCTTCCTTGTATTCATTCCAGGCTTCCAGAATACATTAAGAGGTCTATGAATCAGTCTTGTCTTTCCAACTTGTCAGGAAGATTGGGAATCCCACTCAGTTCACTGATTATTGATTGGTTCAATAGATACAAATTAACATTGGGCTTAGATCGCATTGTTGTGTACTGAGTCAGTGACTATGTTCTTGTTGTTCTGTGTTGTTATTGAAGCATAAATATACCACGTGTTACAAAATACCCCGTAAAAAATACAATTAATTATCAAAGCCAAATATTTTGTCAGCTGTCATGTCAGGGAACCAGATTATTTAAAAGAAAGGCCTACGTACCTATTTTACCTAATAATTGTCTACTTTAATAGTTTTTCTATTTTTCATTCTTATATGTTGTTATTTTCCTTTTTTTGGGGTATGTTATACAGCGTTACTACGGTTCTTACATGTGAATGGACTCGTTATAAGGCCCCATTTAACCGCCTTTCGGCTTTACGGGTAGTTTTGCAACATATTAACCTTTTTACTTTGTCTTAAAGTTGAAAATCTCTGTACCATTGGTTTAATCATACCTTTGCAATATTTTCTACCAAATGATATTATTTTTTTCATTGAACGCAACCCATTGGCTAAAATTATTTTAATTATCTATGTATTTTTTTATTTTAGTGCTTGCTCACTTTTAGGGGGGACAATATAACTAACTCTTCAATACTACCTCGACCACAGGACAAGGGAGGGCAAGTGCAGTTTTACCGGAATACGTAAAAACGCTTGGGCCTAGGGCTTGTTCATACAAGCTACATTTGTCACATACGACCGAAGTTGTCGTGTTGTAGACCGAAGAATAGCAATGATTTCAGTCTTAATTTTTCACTTTCGTTTTTATTAATCGATATGAATCCCAAATATTAGCTACTCATTATAATATAGACGTAGGTTTTCATAATATCCATACTAACACTATGAATGTGAAAGTGTCTGTCTGTATGTTTGATATGTTTTCATGCCTAAACCGCTGAACAAATTTTAACGACTTTTCGTATCGATATAGATTGGTCTTAATAAAAGGACATAGGCTATCTTTTGTCCAAAAAGTTAAACCTCAGGCAAAAGCTGGTTAGTAGATACATGCATAATTCTCACATATTATGCTGCCTCACGATCAACATTGAACTCAACACTAACTAGGTTAATAACTCCCAGTTAACGACGGCTATTCTCAGAATGTGCTGGGGATTCTGCACAATAGCTAGTCATTCTGTTTATCACGCTTAATCACAGCTCGTCAGCATTGAAGCATTATGAGTTAATGTTTACTTCACCTTATAATTAGCGATTAGTAATGAGATAAGAAGATGAATTATGAATGCAGGCGTTAATTATTATTTGTTTTGTATAAACAATGCATAATTATGATCATAGCTCGGGTCTTTAAAAAGTCAAAATGACTTTTGCTTAAAGACCTTTACAAGAGAGATCCTTTACAGTAATCGACGACGTCTGTGATCTAGGGGTTCGCGTGGTCGTGAGTTCGATTCCTACAAATCAAATATTTATGTGATAAATACAAGACAAGTGTTTGTGTTTGTCTGGGTGTTTTTTATGTATTACTAGATGACCCCGCAAACGTTGTTTTGCCATAAAAAAAAAATTTAGTGGTATGAAAAATAGATGTTGGCCTATTCTCAGACCTCCCCGATAAGGACAAAAAATTTCATCAAAATCGGTCAAGCCGTTTCGGAGGAGTATGGCAACGAAAACTGTGACACGAGAATTTTATATATTAGATATGTATGTATTTACAAAAAAAACATATATAAGTATTATATTCATTGTCAAATACCCATAGTACAGAGGCCAGCACATCAAGCTACCACAATCTGTCAAATATCTTTGATTGAATTTCAACTTTAATCCAAAACTATAAGGTTCATATTCAATTGGGAAAATTTGACAGTTTTGTATAGCTTGACCTGCTGGCGTCTGTACATACAAGCTTTGCTTAGTATGGGACTAGATGGTGCTGTGTAAAATTGTCGCAGTTTTTTTTTATCAATTTTATGTTTTTTTCAATACCAGTAAATCCATAAAAAAGTAGCTCATCTAAACTAATATTATAAATGCGAAAGTAACTGTGTCTTTATCTGTTACCTTTCTACGCCAAAACCGTTGAACAGATTTCGATAATATTTGTCAAGGAGATAGATTGCATCCTGAGGAAGGATATAGGTTACCTCTAATATTAGTGAGCGATCGGCTTCCGTGCCACAGGCTGTGGTTCGAACCCCCAATGGAACAAATCTGCAAGTTCCGGGGTTAAGTATCAGTGTATTAACACAAGAATATCCACAGGAGAAAATCCTAGCGTGGCCATTGTTTAAAAGTAAAAAACAAAAAGTAGGGTCTTCCTAAATGTAATCTGTCAATAGGGGAGAGCAGGTACAAAAGTAACGACGCGTGTGTCGAAAGTAACTAATAACGGGTCTGTAGGTTTTCCACTAGCCAAAGTGTCACCTTGGTACCGTCAGGAGATGTTGACAGTCTCCTCTCGCTTGCATTCCGTCGCCGCGATAGTTGACCATTGGATAAACCTACAAAGCCGTTTATTACTTTCGACCCCAGTTAGTTTTGGACCCGCTCTCCCCTACAAATTCATTATAAATTTAGTAAGGATATTCTATATGATAGGTGTAATTAGAAAACATTACAAACGGTCTGCCTATTTTTTTTTCTCGGAAAAGACAAGGACAAGGATATATTTTTACAGGCATAATTCTTTTTTAAAAACAAAGATTATTATTGAAGGCTATTCGTTTACTACACTACAAGCTCCGGTACTTTTTATTTATCAATTTTAATAATTTCTTTGACCAATAGCATCGTAAACTATGTGAATGAATTCGTCGAATTCACGAGGTCGTGCGCATCACGAATATAGAATGAACATCGTAAGAAATACCGAGGGGAAACCCGCGCGTGCTCATTAGATAGGACCTGATAATAAGAATTAATTACGACGATAGTCAACTGTCCGTATAGTGGAGCTCGTGGCTACGTAATTATTACGCTTATCTATAGAATTACAAGGTTAAGCTGCACTTGCCGCGGTCATTATATGGATCTGTGACCATTTTTTAACACATTTGATCGTTGGTCTAGTGGTCGCTAATACAATAGCGGAGAATGCGGTCCCGGGTGCGATTTCCAGGTCACAGGATGAGCAGTGTTATTGGGTTTTTCTATGAAACTCTCAGATCGGAGTTTTGATTTGTGCCCGCCCCCTAATTAAATAGCCCCAATCATACATTATGTATTAGAGATGTATAGTACTTCTCGCTCTCTTCTCACTCTACTTCTGGTTCGAATCCTGCCCGCGGTCGAATTTTTCCTTCACTAAAATAGCTTTAAAATCTTAGCATGGGAAATGAAAAAAATACAAAAAACATAACAAATTGATTGATTTAAACACGAAAGTTTTAATTAAACACATTCATCAATACCGGTTATGTTTTCATCGATTTTTGTATTCGAAGCATCTTATTTAATCTTCAGTCATTCCCATATTATTATGCAAATATTCATACGTTTCTATTATAATCTTAATGGAGGAAGCTCCATAGAACTGTTTCCCGCTACGTGCTAGCTGCGTGGCTTCTGATTTATTGATACCTTTAACATAACTTTCTCTAAATACATAGTTTGATTTGATGTGTAACCTACTTCTTTTAAAAGTACTTTTTTATACCACTCAGGTGGCAAAAAAGCACCTGTGGTAAGTTTTTTTTTATGTCGGACATAGTTTTTAGCTCGAGGGAGCTTTAAAAACTTAACCGGACTAGGTGGCGAGGCACCAAATGCCTCCAGCCAGGGGCAACTTATAAACTAAGCAACACAGCTAAGGGCGTCCCCTGCGGGACTCGGACCTCGGCTTAGGGCGTTGCTGGGGGGGCAGCTAGGGACGGCTGGATCTGGGTTTAAATTATTTTGGGGCGAATTTAAAGCTACTGGCTTGGCACGGGCCGGCTCGAGCAAGGGACGGAGAGGATGACCGTTATGTGGTCTTCGCGACGGGCCTCGCCGGCGAGGACAGTATATCGTGCGGCGTTTTTGTGCGTGTGTTTTGAGAGTGCTAGTCACTCTGTTTGACTCCTGCGCTAAGGTGATTTGGTCGTCAGGGTAAGTGAGTGCGTGCCTTGGGCGGCGCACTCTACTTATCTGAGAGGGTTTGTAGTCTACGCTACTGACCACAAGGGGATTAGGGTGAAGGGGGGCCAGATCGAAATAGCGCTTAGAGGCGCGTTTCATGAACTGCTTGATGGTGGGCAGTTTTAAGTCTAAGTGGAGGTCCCTATTGCGCACATGCCACGGGGCGCCCGTGGCTTTGCGCATAAATCGGTTTTGACCTGTGGTAAGCTGTTACCGTAGCCTTTGCTTGCGATACCAGGGGTTTCAAGTAGTGCCCGCAGACCCTAAAAAAAACGATAGTGGCGTTTGTATAACCAGAGGTATTACTTGCGCGTTGCCGACACTGTAAAATGAAAGAGAAATAGTTGGGTTGGCAGTATAAGGGTTAAAGTCTCCCCACTGCCCACACAACGTTTCCTCGCGGAGCACTGGCAACCTTGCTCACCGTTAGGAATACAACACAGCTCAAAGCTGTGTTATTTCACTTCGATTTTCTGCAAGGTGGAGTTATTTCCCCAGTCGGGCAGCTCCAATTTTAGTGAACCTACTTACTCCCACTATGGGCTATCGCTCTTAAAACTTATAGTGGAAGTGCAACAATTATGTAATTGTACGGGCTGCCAGTTAGCTAGCTGCGTACATTGGCTGTGGTGGAGAGGTATTGTTGTTGGAGTACGAAGAGAAACGATTCGCGACAAGTTAAAGTTAGATTTATTCTTAAAGTTACAGTAATAAGTAAATGACGACCCTTTCTCTCAGTAGTTACCGGTTCCAGTATTAAACTCGTACTACTAATATTATTTATTATTGATATTACGTATGACGCGCATAGCGACTATAAGTAGGCTTTGAAATAAAACTACTTTTTACGGATGTTATCGCGTATATTGATATTATTAATCCCGAAATTGCGAAACGTCGGGATTAATAATATCAATATACGCGATAAAATCCGTAAAAAGTAGTTTTATTTCAATGTATAATATTCGCGTAAATGTCAGAAATCAATATATAAGTAGGCTGTCAAGTAAGCAATAAAAATGTACGTCAATGAGACCGTACAGTAATTGTAAAATAAAATAGTATAAAATCTGTATTTTAAAAATTTTTAGGGTGGTAGAACTCTACTGCTGAGTTTGTTTAGGTACCACCATACCACGGTCGCGGTGGTAAGGTGGTACCTACTCAGCCTACCAAATATTTTACCGGTAAGCAGTAGTGTGTTAACATTATTGTGCTCCTGCTTGAAGGGCAATTTGACTGTGGTCTCAAAGGACGCGTAAGTAGGTAATGTCTCTCATCCCTGGTGTTGCTCGTGTTCTTAGGCCACGGCTACCGATTACCACTTACCAGCAGGCGGGCCGTATAATAAAAACTTGAGAGGTGTCAAGGAACACCCGGATGCAACGAAGTTCCTTTCATTAAAATTTAATCATTAAAAATAAAAAAACCTGTATACACTCAACAATTCACAACGCGCGAAATTCAAATATTGTCATTCACTCAATAATATTTGAATGCTTGTCAACAATATTTGAATTTCGAAAAAAGTGTCGTGACAACTTTTCGTAAGAATTTTTTCCGTCTAGCCCCCTTTCACAACGCGCGATAAGGAACTTCGTTCCAATAATTATTATTACTATTAAAAACCTGTAATGTCCCAATGCAAGTCTAAAGCTGACCTAATTTTTGCTGATACCAGCTGATGCTGGATTTATAAACTTTTATATGCACGTCCAATATAAACTGATCTCTTCATAAGGAAGCAGAGTATACATGTTACATTGGTTATTTATAAATATTTTATGGATAACCAGTTTATCTTGGTCTCTGCATTGATTTGGTATTGATATCTGAATTAGTATTCTACATAACTATACCATTGTTTGTCGGTGTCTTTGTGTTCAAATACAACACAATAACAACTTGTGTTAATAAGGAGCTTCCTTGAAATAGTGACTTGCGTTCGACTGATTCGGGCTTCATAGATATTATTTTGACAATTCGGAACGAGCAACCATTGAGGTATAACGATTAACTATGCGTGTCTAAATTTAGCCGTTCCAAACGACCGCTAAGGTAGTCACTTGAATTACTGTAAAAATTTCGAAATTAGTGAGAACAATAATAGTCACAAATGTGAAACATTTACGACCCCGACTGTATTTACACCGTGTTTCTATCGTAAAAATAACCAATGCACATTCACTTGAGTATAACGTAAGAGACAAACAGTTTAGTATTTTGTCGTAACTGTATTCTGTAGGTACATTGTTCTAAAAAAAGGTACGTTTAACAAAAATCACCCATCGGTTACAATATAATTTTTTTTTTCTGATGCGGGACATCCCCCAAGTGGCGGACGAGCCACGAGGTGACATGTGGGACTCGTACCGACTAAAAACGACTTGCCTTCACTTGCCCTATAGTAATGGCCATGGTATCCGCGAATTCACCACGACCATGATAGGTATAATTATCATCCAAGCCTTTCCCTACGTTGGAGTAATTCATCATTTCAATTCACATTTCACAGACCTTGATATTTTCGCTCTTTCCCAATATAAATTTAAAAGTAGCATTTCTTTTCTGTCACATGCTTTTCAGCTCTGTTTTCAAGCCAGTTGTGAATGTGAAAATGTGATAAGAGGCATTCCACTTAAGGGCTGTTATAAATAATTCATTTTTTATTCTTACTTCTTGAATCAAACTTAAATAACTTATTCACGTCATGATCCGTAATCTTTTCTCTTTTTCCATATCCACTATTATTCCGAGGACAATAGTGTTGGTTATACGTTTCTAAATCTAAAATCTTTAAATCATTTTGTATCTTATACCGTGTAACTGTTTTTTGTCGAAATTTTTTTTTTTTTTCTGTGAAACTGCCATCAGTCGGTAGCGACTATAATCAGTTCGGTTAAGCTTTGTTTGGGATTTGGGTTTTGGAGGCCATCGCCTCAACCAACCATTATTTCAACGATATTTGCCTTAGCTTCAGTCGTCTCACGGCTTGAGAGGTATCAAGCAATTTAATAGCCAGGGGTTTGGGTGTACGGCTAAGCGTTCGGCGTAGCGTCTTGTGTACTCATTTATTTTCTCCTTTATGGTGGGCATGTTGAGATATTCATGAATCTCGTTACTGCGAGCAAACCAGGGTGTATTTACAATTGTCCGCAGAATCGCGTTTTGAGCTCTTTGCAGACATGTTATGTTACTATTGCTGGCAATTCCCCATAGTTGAATGCCGTAGGTCCATACTGGTTTGATAACTGCGTTGTACAGCAGTAATTTATTTTCCAAAGAAAGAATTGAATTCCGTCTCATCAGCCAGTAAAGGTTTTTGAATTTTAGGTTGACTTCATTGCGTTTATGCTTTATATGGGTCTTCCAAGTGAGGCGACGATCCAAGTGGAACCCTAGGTACTTGATGCACTCGCAAAGTGGCAAAATATCATTGCCTAGTTTGACTGGGGGGCAGATTCCTCTTCTCAAGCTGAACGTGATGTGATTAGATTTTTGGGCGCTGGTTTTAATCCTCCATTTCACTAGCCAGCAGTACGTGCTGTTCAGTACTTGCTGCAGCTGCTCACTAGCTGTTTCAGCTGAGTCCTGACAAGATAGATAGGCGATGTCGTTTTGTCGAAATTAATAAAATAAAATGAAAAATTCTTTCAACTGGTTAGACTGGTATCCGGCGTTAAAATAGTAGGGATAGGCTCGCATGATAATGGAAAATACAGTGACATCATCCTCTCTCTTCCAACTGTCTATAATAATATCCATAATAAGATTCTATATTTTGTAAAAATATTATGGAGTGCAATGAAAATATTGAATACAGTACATATTATCTCAATGGTGTAATTACTAAAATATTCTAGAAGTACCAAAATATAAAATGACGTCACTCTTGATGTCAAGATAACACATGACGCCCATATGCGTAAGAATTATGTTCATTGTTTTAAAGTGTGTGCGAGACTGCAAATATTAATCATAACTTTTAACGCGAAAGAACATAAGAAAACCCCATTTACCGTGAAGTCTTAATATTATCTCATTGTCCAAATAAGGCAAGAGTACGTAATAGAACTTCCGCTGTTTTACTTTTTTTTTATTCTACTAAGGTCGCAAACAAGCATACGGCCCACCTGATGGTAAGCGGTTACCGAAGCCTATAGACGCTTGCAACACCAGGAGTATCACTTGCGCGTTGCCGACCCTTTATTGAAAGAGGAATAGTTGGGTTGGCAGTATAAGGGTCAAAGTCCCCCTCCACTGCGAACACAACGTTTCCTCGTGGACTCCTTTGACTTCAAAAGGAGGTTCTCAATTCGCTGTTTTATTTTTTCATGATGTCTTCGCTTTGTGAACCTTCTCTAACTTCTCTGATAGAATAATTGTTGGTTTGGCATCTGTCCATTGGGTCTGCAAGTACGTCACAAAATCCCTGGAGTCAGTTTTCTTTTCCTAAAAAATTAATTATTTTGAAATAAAACTACTTTTTACGGATTTTATCGCATATATTGATATTATTAATCCCGACGTTTCGGACCCTTTACAGCGTCCATGGTCACGGGTAGACTGAGGTGGTGGGCGTCTTGATGATATAATTACTGACAGCTACCCTACATTTTCTATTGTTACATGATCAATGACATTTATTACTAATTATTAATTAAAATTAATTTATTAATTTTAATTAATAATTAGTAATAAATGATAAATTTTTAAGAAACGTCGGGATTAATAATATCAATATACGCGATAAAAAGTAGTTTTATTTCAATGTATAATATTCGCGTAAATGTCAGAAGTCAATAATTTAATTATTATTGAATCCATCTTTGTGTTTGGGTGCGAGATGCAGTCTAATAAATATTGTTGCTATAGGCAAAAAAACTGTTCAACTGTAGATGGCTCCTCTGCAAGTTTTGTACCCATTTGAGTATAAAATCTCAATGATCAACGTCAAAGGTTTGATGTCAATTAAATTACTAAGTAGGTATCTGAGGCCTTACCACAATGTAATAACGCGATCATCTTTATGTTGTGTGAAAGGGATGGCGCTATTTAATGTGTAGAGCGGCATCCCTCCCTCTCAATCGCAAAACGGTCGCACTAAAACGTTGTGGTACGGCCTCTGATCCTTTTAAACTATCAAAAACGATCTACACGGTTCCAAATAGTTATTCAGTTTTCTCATAATTATTTTAAACATACTACATTGAAATAAAACTACTTTTTACGGATTTTAAACATACTACATGTTTAACTAAACTAAACTAAATAACTATAAAGAAGGTTGTTAACAAATAATAGTAACCATGATTTATAGGAGCTTTTCTCTTTTATAATATTCTCTTCAATAGAAGTTCTTATGGAGAAGAATCGACAAGAAACTCAGTATCTATGTAGTTATACATAATAATAATAATATTTTTGGTACATTTTACACAGCACCATCTAGTCCCAAACTAAGCAGAGCTTGTACTATGGGTACTAGATAATAGATATAATACTTATATACATTTTTTTTTTTTGTAAATACATACTTATAATATATAAGAAACACCCAGACAAACACAAATACTCATGTTTTACCCACACAAATATTTTAGTCTTGTGGGAATCGAACCCATGACCCCATGATCAGCAGTCGAACTCGAACCGCTAGACCACAGAGGTCGTCAAACAAAACATAGTAATCATAACAATATGTTTCTTTGTGTTTACATTTTTTTTTTCTAATAATGTGAGAATTATGCATCTTGATGTGCTAGATAAATTCAATGTCAATTACATACTTACATAAAAAATACATGACAGGCGAGAAAGATAAGACCGAAAATTACTCTCAGTACTCATAAATCTTTGTAGAAAGTAATAACAATTGAAATTTAACGCCCCGCGACCAATATTAAGGTGCATAAGTTAATATATCTGAATAATAAAGCCTTAAATTTTGCATGAGAAAGTCTACAATCTTTACACGAGTTATTTAATGTCAAAACTTTTGGAGATCCTCGTGAAAAAATAATGAAATCTACAACTAGACTAAACGACGCAGTATAAGATGGAAATCAACAAAAATCATAGTGACAGTTGTGTGGTTACTGCCACTACCCCTTTTCCCCCTTTCCCTTATGGGAAAAATGCATGAGTGTATATAAATTATGTATGTAAATGTGAAATCACTATTAGCTACTTGCATTTTGCATCAGTTCAGTTCAGTCTTGTCGTGATTAGTCAGTTTGTTTTCAAGTGCTAATTTTATGGTCAGATATAAGTCATATAACTACCATGGGCACGAATAATGTTAATAGACGTCAATAGGAAAACAATTTTTCCAAAAAGATTACGCGATAAGAAAAACCCAAAAGTGTATGTATTTTTGAATTTTCATTCTTGAAATTATATACTTATGGTTCAATTTTTGCAAGTTGACCTGGTCATCAGATGAATAAATAGCAACAGCCATACCACGAAAGTATCGGACATGCTAACAAAAGATCCTGAGTAGTGATCGTGTATGTACCCACATTTAAGCAAATAAATTCATTTCATTTCACTAGTTTAAAGATAATTTAACCCATTAAAAAAAACAGCTTCTTCAATTCATAAATTAGCCTTTTCATTGCTTCAACGTCCAGTGGACTGTAAACAGCCCAATTAATTGTTTCTTTTATTTCCCTTGCAAGGAAATTCTACTTAATAGAACATTCTACTTTAGGCCTAGGCTTCTTCTATTTTCTTCTTAGTTAACGCCTCAGACCCTATCGCCACCTGGCCAACCGGTGCTTGAATTCGATTGCAAGAAAGAAAGAAAGATATTGCTTGGTAAAACATAATTAACTATATAGGTAAAACGTAATTGGATAATAGGCAACCAATTACACACTCCCAAAAACAAATTAAAAAAGGAAAGAACCCTCAACCACCGCTTCCAAATTTAAATGTAGACCACACATTGAGCCGTCACACTGACGGCGTATCTTCACACCACCGCTTTAACATAATTCGCTCGATCATTACACGGCTATACGCTCCCAAATTGTCTGTTATGCGCGTCTTATGGTAATTCAGACCACCTTGAGTGCTTGAGAGTTAAAATTTGCAAATATTCTTTAAAATGTTGAACATTTTTTCCGCTCTGCAGTTGGGTGGTTGTAATTTTACTGTCCATTTGTGTTGATGTCTTATTTAAATTAAATAAATGAGGTTTCACACGATTTTTTAGTTGGGTGGCAACGAGAATAAACGAGAGTTGAGAGAAAGTGGATAGGGAAGTCTTCTATACTTGTATTGCGTAGGTTACATGGCTTGCTCCAGTCCTGGGGTATTTACTGCGTAATGCGTTAACCTTTCAGGAAATTCTTAGTAGCAGATCGGAATTTTAATTTGTTCCCGGCTCATGGCAATAAGCCCGCCTAAACTAGCACCCCATTAAACGGGTTCTAAAACATACCAAGTTCGCCAACTTTGGGTGTATTGGTACACTTCTACCTTACCTTTCAACCCTGAAAGGTTAAAGTGTACCAATATAGTTGTACAACCGCAACTCACCAAATATGTAATATAAAAAACTGATTGATGAATTAATTAGCATTCTAGCATAAAATTAATAAAGATTTTTTAAAAACTAATCCAACTCTCTTTAAAATAATTATAAACTATAATTATAAAAATTAGTAATAAGGAGGTAACATACATGATATTGGCATGTTTACTACAAAATTAGTGACGGATGCCATTTAAAAATAAATATGTTTTATTTTTTAAATTAATTTACGGCAATCGCATTTTTTTTAGATCAAGTTGCCTGTTTGGTTTCTTTATTAAAGCAAGAAGGTTTAATACATATATCGATCTTTCATGCTCTGAGGAAATGCGACCTTCTCGTGTCAGCCTTCTTGAATGAACTTTGTATTAATTCAGTTGTATCAATGTAATTGTACAACCACAACTCGCCAGTATGTTTTACGTTACCTCTCAACCCTGAAATGTACGGAGCATATACCATAAAGTTTGAAGACCCATGCAGGCTTGATGATATTATGTGTTCTACAACAATATTAAATATGTTTTGAATTTTAAATATATTTTTGGTCTCCTTTATAAATACATACTTATAATATATGTATAACAAACTGAATTTCCATGATTTCATCTATTCTGTGACCCTACGGATGATAATGATGGCGTTTCGTATGGCGTGACGTCATACCCTCTGGTTGGTGTTCACTGTCACGTAACAGAATCACTAAATTAGCCGAATTTATTTTCTGAAAATATTAATAATCTTTATTTTTTATGTTTTTTGAAATCTTCATAGGCACACCATCAAATAATCATTAGAAACGCTAATTCACACGATTTGTTGACACAAGCCTAGCCTAGGTACTTACCCACTTTATATTTTTTTATTATTAATTTAATTTTAAAAGCATAATATTTTTCATCTCCACATGCTCATCGTGAATTCCGTATTATTTTTGTGATATGATTGTGGTTTCCCAATGTTTGCAAATCAAATTTCATGCTTCTTGTGTTTTATGAATTAGTTTTCTAACATAAAATTAATAACGATTTTTAAAAGCTAATCCTGCTCTGTTTAAATATAATATTATTATAAAGTTTTTTAAAAATACTAAAATGGCTCAACTCAAATTATGATAACATGTAATTGGCATGTTTTCTACAAAATTAATGATGATGCCATTTAATAATAAAATCAGGTTTTATTTTTAAAATAATATACGGCAATTTAAACATTTTTTTAGACCAAGTGGCCTGTTTGATATCCTATTTAAAGCAAGAAGTTTTAAAACTGAGGAAATGCGACCTTTACGTGTCAACCTCCTTGGATAAACTTTGTGAGTGTATTAATTTAATTGTACCATTATTTTAGGTAGTACAACCGCAAATCGACAGTATGTTTTACCTTACCTTTACACCCTGAAATGTATGGAGATATACCATCAAGCTGACCCGGCTGGATGATAATTACGTGTTCAACAAACTATTGAGTGCTGTCTCGTCCGCCCCATACTACACGTCAGGGATATAAGTTTCCGTATGCATTTGAGAAGCACAAACGTGATTATATGATATGTACAATCGTTTCATTCCGGGATTATTGACAGCTGGACACACATGCACACACACACACAAAGCATGACATTTTTTCCGGAACCCCATCACTATTTGTCAATTCATAACTCATCGCCTTTCAATTTCTATGTAGTGATGCGAAGTATGTACGTTTGTTATGTGTGCGTGTAAATTTGTATGTGTCGACACACATGTGCCGAAACCTTTCTCGGAAGTCGGGTAAACCCAAACGCTTTTGTTTTTAAATGGACGTCAGTGTAGATTGCTTCCGCGTGGCTAATGTTATATAGGATTGCTGCGTGGGTTTGGTTTTTTAGGGTGTTTTTTTGTGTCTCAAATAATCTAAATGTAATTTTTTTTTTCTTGTTCATTGCGCTAATACCTGGAGCCGACAAGTCAAGTTTTTTTATGTTCAAGGAAAAATATACCATCTTAACATACAAAACACATCATCAATGTATGTGGACACACCAAATAAAAGTAAAACACAGGTTTTAATAGCCCTGTCGCGGAGTACTGGCAAATCGTTCCCGCAATCTATAGACGTCAGCAACGCAACACTAGCGTGTTGCCATCTTGAGACCACAGTTGTACATACAACTGGTCTGGTTTAAAGGTAAATGCAACTAGTGACATTGCTGGGGAATTATGAGTTATATTTTTATGAGAAATACCTAGTATTATGGACACTAAATGAATTCTATAGTTCAATAAGTACTTACCTTGAAATCCGGCAACTGCCAGAATATAATGGTTTTGTTACATTATTTAGAATCGATACTAAACGTTATTTACAAAAAACGGTGTGCTCAACTCTAAGTCACTTAAAAATCATTAAATATTAATAATCGGAAGAATAAGAATCGGAATATTTTAGTTGTTGATAATAAATCCTAAGCGGTAAATTAACAGATAATACATCTAACTTAAAAAAAGTTTGACATTCAAGGAGGTTGACACGAAAAGGTCACATATTTCCTCAGAGCATTTCATGAAGGATCGATGTATTAAACCTTCTTGCTTTAATGAAATAACTCGACAGGCCACTTGATCTAAAAAAATGTTGAGATTGTCGTATATTAATTTAAAAATAAAACATATTTTTTATTTTTAGTGGCATCCGTCATTAATTTTATTTAAAATGTGCCAATATTTGTATTATTGACTCATCCTTTAAAAAAAGTATTTAACATTATTTTATTTTAAAGTGGATAGTACCTATACTTTCTATAAATTCATTATTATTGTTACGCTATGTAATCAGAAGGCACTATTATTGACAGCAGCCAGTGAAGCTTAACCTCACAAGCCCCTAAATTGTCATTAAAAATTGCATGTGTTTTTCATTCAGTTACACGTGTCAGCACATAGATTTTATAAATAACTACTTCTTAATAAAATAAACAACAATCAATTAATTCTTAATGTGATACCTAAATACATACCTTGAAATCCAGCGACTGATATGAGATAAAGTTTTCATTTATACATTATTTACACATTAAATGTTGCGTTATTTACAAAAAAGAAATGTACTGTAAATCGGTTTAAAATGTTTAAATACCAATAATCTGAATACTTAAATTTGCTAAATTATTATTGTTGTTGGTAATAACTCACAAGATGCGAAGAGGTAAAATCACTTAATAAGTTTAATAAAAAAACAAAGTTTATCAAAGATCGCATACTTCCTCAGAGCATTTCGTGAAAGATGAAGAATGTATTAAACCTTCTTGCTTTAATTATGAAACCAGACAGGCCACTTGATTCAAAAAAATGTTGAGATTGCCGTTTATTAATTTTAAAATAAAACCATATTTTATTTTTAAATGGCATCTACCAAAAATATTGCAAATAATATGCCAATATTTTGTAATACGTCCTTTTTGCTAATTTCTGTTACGTTTATTTATTTATTTATTTATTTATTTGGACGACCAGTAGCTGTTACATTATTTCTTATATCTAAAATATAATCACTTTATTAGATTTAAATGCACAGCATTTTAAGGTGTCACAGCATGCATCAAATTGTAACACCGGTAACATTGTAAAAATTAAAGTGTAAGAATATAAATAATTAAATTAGAGCAGACAAAAAAAGAATAACAATTAGTCAAATAAAATTTAAAATTTAAAACTTGATATAAACTAAAATAAAATAAAAAATCAGTTCTTGTCTCTCAACAAACTCAACACAACTTTTCTAAAATTTGGCAACTTATCTGCAAAAACATCCACGTCCCCACAAACGGTATTATATAATTTAGACAGGGATAAGGCAGAAAACTGCTTCAGATTAGTTTTGGCAGGCGGTTGATGCAATAACCCAGCTCCAGCAAGCGTGCGCCTTGGTACCCGGCGTGGAACACGTAAGCTGATGCACTTCAATAAGGGTGGACAGTCAAATTCGTTTCTTAAGACTTTGAAGAGAAATGTCAAATCGTGTAGCTGTCGGCGAATCAATAAACTATCCAGCCTGAAGTGCCTCAATCTGTCACTATATGAAGGGAGCTGTTTGTGCTGCCCAGAGGAAAAAGCAAGAAATCTCAGGAAGCGTCTCTGAATTCGTTCAATTCTCAGTTGATGTACGTTATACTGGGGTGACCAAACGACACTACAATATTCGAGATTGCTCCGTACGTAAGCATTATAAATTGCTATTTTAGTGGCCGAGTTTCGAAATAATTTACCGTTTCGGATAATAAAACCCAGCATTTTAGAAGACGTTTTAATGATTTTATCTATGTGAGGTAGAAATGTCAACTTCGAATCAAAAAGTACGCCTAAGTCCCTTACTTCCGTTTTTTCTTGAAGTGTAATCCCGTTTATAAGATATTGGGTCTTAATATAATTGTGGTTTCGGGTGAACGTGATGGAGAAACACTTACTAGTATTAAGAGACATTCTGTTTATAGTACACCAATCACTTATAGCATTAAGATCCCTTTGAAGAAGATCACTATCCATGGTAGTTGTTATTGTTTTACATAGCTTTAAGTCATCAGCAAAAAGGTAAGAGCTACTATGTTTAATACCAGATACTAAATCATTTATGAAAAGATTGAATAACCAAGGACCCAAGTGAGAACCCTGGGGAACTCCGGAAGTAGCTGCGTATGTGTCAGATTTATATCCCTTTACGACTACATATTGCTTTCTATCAAGCAGATAAGACTTAAACCATTCCAAAAGAATACAAGAAATGCCATATAACTCTAGTTTCTGAATTAACACCTTATGACAAACCCTATCGAAAGCTTTGGCAAAATCCATATAGACAGCACTAACCTGTATACCTGAATCAACTGCATTCGTTAGTTCGTTGTGATATAAAACTAGATTAGTACTTGTAGACCGTGACTGAATAAACCCGTGCTGCTCATTTACAAAGATCTGTTTAGAATGACTTTTCAAGAAGGGGTACATTAAAGCTTCAAACGATTTAGCAAAAACAGACAAAATAGAAATGGGTCTATAATTACAGATATTTTCTCTGCTACCATTCTTGTAGATAGGAACAACTTTGGCGACTTTCCACAAGGTTGGAAAAATGCCAGTTGATAAAGATTTATTAATGATGAGAAACAGTGGGAAACTTAAAGAAGACGCGCAATTAGAAATAAAATATGGTGAAACTCCATCCGGTCCCGGGCCCTTAAGTACATCAAGTCCTTTCAAATGCTTCAGTATACTGTAGCGTGTAATAAATATTTATTTATATTTTAAAGTGGGCTGGATTTGATTGTGCTATGTTTATGTTGCAAAATGTCACTGACCTACTTAAAAAAATATTGTATGCCATTACGGCGGGTCATAGCTGTGTACAATCTCGGAAACATGTAACAACTATTTGCTTACCTATGTACCACAATAAAGAAATTTGTATTTATACAAATACAAATACAAATTTCTTTATTGTGGTACAAATAATACTATTTGTATTAGTTTCTAAAAACTCTCTATTAATTGTAATCTAGAAAACGAATTAATAAAGCACAATAAGCATGAATTTTTATTTGCATTAGGAAGCTATAAAATGATGAACAGCTTTTTTTAAATTATTTGTATCATTTATAAAATATGTAAGTAAATACACAAATTTTTTGATTGTTGATGCTATGTGATATTGCTCTGGGGACACTAGCTGCATTGATTTTGAAATCGGACACGACTCAACAGAGTAATGCGCTAATCTGCTAAGCAATATTTTGCCAAATATTATTGCTTATCTACAGAATATTTAGCAATGCGTTGGATACACACCTCGACAAACATGAGCAGCATGAGCAGATACTACCGTAACTGTATTAAATGTATTTTTTTCTTTCTTACCACCTTAAGATTTCCACACGATCAATAAAACTGCTGGACCTTGGGAATCGAACCCAGGATCTCACGGTTAGCTCCCGCACTTGCAATCAATAGCCCAATGAGTCTATCATTATATTAAATCTTTGATTTGCTTAGTATTCATTGAATAGTCTAGCTTCAAAAACAAACAAGTCTTACTTTTGGAACCAGCAACTACACGACTTAGACTTTTCAAAAGTAACCTATGTTTTATGTAATTAATTATAAAAAGTAAAAACAATCTTGTAACTTCATAGGTATGTGACTTCTATCGCATAAATACCTCTCATGACATTTTTATTAACCGAATAATATTCTATCGACCCCCACTGAGAAATATAACACCATTCTCACAATAAACATGAAGCGACAAAAATTTACCATATGTGTCTAAAAGGACACCGAACTATATGCATGTTCGGAATATTTCAAATTCTGTGCGTGACCATAATAAAAGACTGCAACAGAAGGTTTAGTTAACACGGAACTTAAATAAATTAGACCCAAAGAATTACCTATATAATTTAAAATAGTACTAAGAATGGTGTGCATACCTTAAGTGATTTATTTACACTATACTACTTTCGTGACTAGTTTTATATTATAAATTATGTCGTTATGTGTCGCATTTAATTAAATAAATATACTTATTACTTAGTTTTCTGCTGCATAACCTTATTGTTGATTATGTATATTATTAAGTATCGGTTGCATAAATATTTTATTGATTCTAGCCATTGAGGCATGTAATTGAATTCTGTGGAGCTACAAATAATCACTAACATAGCATCAACAATTAAAACATTTGTGTACTTACCTAATTTATAAAAGTTACAATTAATTTTAAAAAAGCTGTTCATCATTTCATGGCTTCCTAATGCAAATAAAAATTCATGCTTATTGTTCTTTATTAATTAGTTTATTACATAACAATTAATAGAGAGATTAATAGAGAGTTTTTAGAAACAAATCCAGCTCACTTTATTAAATTATAAAACTTAATAAATATTAGTAAAAAAGACGTATCACAAAATATTGACATATTATTTGCAACATTTTTGATAAATGCAATCTCAATTTTTTTTGGATCAAGTGGCCCGTCTGGTTTCTTAATTAAAGCAAAAAGGTTTAATACGTTCTACATCTTTCACGAAATGTTGTGAGGAAATCTGGGATCTTTGATAAACTTTGTTTTTATATCTATTAAATTTAATAAGTGATTTTACCTCTTTGCATCTTGACATTTATTACCAACAACAAAATAATTTAGCTTAATTAAGTATCAGATTATTAGTATTAAAACATTTTAAACCTATTTTCAACACATTTTTTTTTAAATAACTCAACATTTAATGTGTAAATAATGTAACAACGAATTGGTTGTCATATCAGGAGCTGGATTTCAAGGTATCTATCACATTTATAATTAATTTATTATCAGTAATGGATTTCCTTAGACATTGGCCTATTGCTTCTAAGACCTACTTCATTTTGTGAATTATTTTGATTTTTTCTGCGCAAATATGAACGGTTTCTCTTTATTAAGACTAGGTATTTATAAAATGTATGTACACTTGTAACGGAATACAAAAAAACACAATTTTAAATGTTATTTTTAATGACAATTGAGGTTCTGTTAACTTCGGGCAAGCCCCTAGGCTGAGGTTAAGCCTCACTGTCTGATGTCAATAACAGTGCCTTCTGATTACAATACATAGCATAAAAACAATAATGACTTTATAGAAACTATACTAATCCAATTTAAAATATAAATCATATTATACTTTTTTTTAAAAGAATGAGACTAAATATTGGCACATTTTCTACAAAATTAATGACAGATGCCGTTTAAAAATAAAAAATTATTTATTTTTAAATGAATATACGACAATGTCAAATTTTTTTTTAGATCCAGTGGCCTGCCGAGTTATTTCATTAAAGCAAGAAGGTTTAATACATCGATCCTTCATGAAATGTTCTGAGGAAATATGTGACCTTTTCGTGTCAACCTCCTTAAATGTCAAACTTTTTATAAGTATATGTAGTCTGTGATTTTTCCGCTTAGAATTTATTACCAATAACTAAAATATTTTACGTTATGATGATGATGGTGATTCTGATTATTATTATTTAATGATTTTTAAGTAATTTAGGCACACCGCTTTTTGTAAATAACGCAACATTTTATTTGTAAATAATGTAACAAAACCACCAGTTGCTGGATTTCAAGGTAAGTACTTTATTGACCTGTAGAATTAATTTAATTCATAATTCATTTATTTATTGCTTGTCACAGGTGAAAAGAAGATCTTACAATTAGTATTATTGTATCACTGTAACATACCCATGGGGTGTACAATATTTCATGTATGTCAATATTATTGGCTATGTTAAAAATAATATTACAATAAACATTCATTCCTACATAATTATTAGGGACATACAAAGACATACACGTTTAATAAGTCAAAAGTTAGGTCAAAAAATAAGTTTATTTAGTGTCGGTAATACATAGAATACATACATGTCTCATAGAATTCTTTGCCCAAACAACGGATGGACGAATAACAGAAAAAAAAAAATTGCACATGGGGTCACTTTTAGGGGACAAGTTAAATAGTTTTAAGTGATTTATGATAAATTAAAAATTTTAATGACCCCGACAGAAAAATTATGTACTAGTAATATTTTGATCCGACCGTCGTCATGTCGGTGCCCAATTTTGTAAAACAGGAAATGAGCTGATGATTTTCTTACGTCTAAACATATCCTCATTATAAATTATAAATTCTAACAATGAACCATTTCTATCACTTCAGCTTTCAAACAGAAAAAACCACATCAAATCGGTCCATTCGTTTGGGAGCTATGATGCCACAAACAGATACAGATACATACATTAAACTTATAACATCCCTCTTTTTGCGTCGGGGGTAAACAAAGATGCAACTACTGAGCCTAAAATAAAATAAAAAAACTTGAGAAGAGTCAAGGGACACCCGGATGGAACGAAGTTCCTTTCATTAAAATTTAATAATTAAAAATAAAAAAACCTGTATACACTCAACAATTCACAAAGCGCGATATTCAAATATTGTCATTCACTCAATAATATTTGAATGCTTGTCAACAATATTTGAATTTCGACAACGTCGAAATTCAAATATTGTCGTGTCGTGTCGTGACAACTTTTCGTAAGAATTTTTTCCGTCTAGCCCCCTTTCACAACGCGCGATAAGGAACTTCGTTCCAAAAATACAATAACAGCCATTACAGGAAAACCTAAAAACATAACATATTCATCATACGGAACCTCCTCGCAACTTCAATTCACAAAAATCCCAATTGAAAATAAAATCAGATAATACTTTGCTCAACCTCGGTATGGAACGACGCTCTCAATTTTTAGATGACAATAATATTGTCAAAATGTGTACATATTACCTATGCCTGTATTAAAATTTAAATGATGCACTTCTGTACTTATCTACATAGTCACAGCGCGCACGCGTCACCTGCTCTCGCGCACGTTCGCCCGATGTCGGCCCAAATCGGTGCGTCATAAACGCGCGGCATTGCCTAAATCGATTTTTATGTTCATGATCGTTGTGTATTTATGTATGCATTTAGTGTGGTGCTGTAGTTTACCTGATAATATTAAATGGAACTACTGTTTTGGTAAAGAGGCCAGCACATCAAGCTACCACAATCTGTCAATCTGTGGCCTAGGTACCTTACGTAGTCGATGATGAGATAGCCCAAGAAGTAGGCCAACCCCAACTCCGTACTCCGTGTACTATAGCATTATTTTATTTTTAGATGACAAACAAGAATATGGGCACCAGCAACACCAGTAGGTAGGTAGTATCATTAACGCAATGTCATCTTGACACCTCAATTGTTAAAAGTCTCATATTTATGTCCAGTAATTGTACTTCAAAGCGGAACACAATAATGTTGGCACATTATTGGTTAATGGCAGAATACTTGGCAATGCGATGGTCTGCAGCATGAGCAGTGCAGGTCTGCAGTCTGCAACCACGTATGAAATACAAATAATCGCAGTATAACATAAATCGTCATATACTCGTAACACAAATGTTTATTGTGTTACGATATTTTACTGATATGACTGCATTTTAGTTTTAATTTGTTTGTAAATCCCTTCTTAATATTTTAAATGCGAAAGTAACTGTGTGTCCGTCGGTTAGGTACGCTTTCACGCCTAAACAATTGAACCGATTTTGAAGAAATTTAGTATACAGAGATACATTAGAGTTTAGACATAGACTTTTGTTTCAAAAAAGCCTTTGGAATGCGTATGAAACTGCGGGCAACTGCTAATAATCATTTGTAGTATAGATGCGTCGAATACACCTTTTCAATTTTTTACCTGACAAGTGACAACCATTTTTGGACGTAGACTTCAAAAATCTATGGTCCGACCGCAAGCTCAGAAACGTCTGACAATTTAAAATTTATTTTATTTTAATTCACCACAGAAGTAAAAGTGTTTTTGATATAGCAGGATGCTTACACGTGAGTTTGGACCAGTCAGACCTACTGATCTACATAGAAACGTGGGGGGATGTCATGCGCAGTTTGTTTATACGAGCACTCTCGAACATTGGGAGAAATGGGTCAATGTGACATTGACGCGCGGGGACCGATGACACGCGACGCGACAGGTGCACGAGGCCACTGCAGAGTGCAGAAGCAGGCTATAGAGTGGGAAGAAAGGATGTCACCAAAATCTGCCCAAATGATGTACTGCGAGTAAACTTATTGGAAAAAATACCCTTTAAAACTCGTCATAATTTTTTTATGCTCACTAGGGAATGAGAACAATACACTTTAAAGAAAAAACGCACGCCATTTTAACACACTAGTATCAGTTTTTATAGTAAAAACTGTCAACTTGATATCTATCTGCTGTCAGTGTCAGTTTTGGAATGTCAAACGCACGCCATTTTGCGTAATAGCAGTTTCATTGTAATTTCATAGTAAAAACTGTCAACTTGGCAGCTGTCATGTACCTCAAGTACAAATTTGGGCTGTGTTGTGTGGACTTTTGATGACCTCCTTTATGTAGAACCATTTAAGCCGCCCCACTCGATCAAGTCATCTTTCAAACAAATAAAACGAAATCAAAATCCGTTCATCGCTTTGGAAGCTACGATGCCACAGTCAGACACATAGTTATAAACTATTCTACATAACATGCTACAGGAGTGACAGGAAGCTCTCGACCATGGACATAAGAATCCAGATGATTATGATGTGGGAAAGATATTAAAAATAACTGGTTTCGCGCGAAATTGACTAATGATTTGTGTTTTTGATTTCTCAGAATATTCCAGCATTCATATTAAGATGATGTGAATATATTTATGTGCGTTTCTCGGGATTTCAGCTTATCGGAATCCAAGAAAAAAATTGCAAGTAGGTTGTCGGTCAACCATGGCCTCATTAGAGTGGTCCCGGTAGCCTTAGTTGGCTAAAGCGTCCGGTGTTGACCGAACGACGCAAGTTGGAGCCCTACTTGAGATTGAATTTTTCTTTTGCTAAAATCTTTATCTTTGTAATCTGTAGGTACTAAGTGAAGCATAATGCTTTACTTTTTTTACTTCATCTACGAGGATAATAAAAACAAGTTTCTGAAAATTACCTACAAATTAATTTCTGACCTAGCTTACCTGTTCATACTTATTTTTATTATTATACTAGCTGTCCCGGCTGACGTTGTCTTGCAACCCGATCGCAGCGCCACCTAACGAGTCCCATTGTGAATCTGAACAATCACACACACAAAAAGTTTCATAAAAATCAGTTAAACCGTTTTCGAGTTTTAGCGAGAGTAACGAATAGTAGATTTTATTTATACCTACATAAATAATTCACTCTAAACTATATTTTTTAGATAATTCACTCAAACAAGTTATTATATATGAAAATTGCGTAATTCCACTCAAATTGGAGCTGCCCGACTGGGGAAGTACCTCCGCCTTGCAGAAAATCTAAGTAAAAAAAACAGTGCTTTGAGCTGTGTTGTGTTCCTTACGTTGAGCAAGGTTGCCAGTGCTCCACGAGGAAACGTTGTTTGGGTGGACTTTGACCCTTATACTGCCAACCCAACTATTCCTCTTTCGTTTTACAGGGTCGGCAATTCGCAAGTGATACCCCTGGTGTTGCAAGTGTCTATAGGCGACGGTAACCACTTACCATCAGGTGGGCCGCACTGTATTGCACTGATTGTCACTAGTAGCATAAAAAAACTTACGACCATTAGAGTAATCAGGCAGTAATCTATGCTTAATTAGCAAAAAATACTTTCCTAGAAACAGTAGCTATCAGGCATCACATATCTTCGGTTCTTATTGCCGCTACTCCGCTGACTCACATATGAACTATCACATTAGTACAGTTACCAGCTAGGTAGACAACCCGACGCCGCACATATGTGCGCCTTTGAAACTAGAGCGGAAACAACACACATGCTTATAATGATCCCAAGTGATAACTAGTCTAGAAAAGATGTCTGTTTGTTTGTGGTAAATACAAACATATTATATAATTTCCTTATCATGTGCCTACTTATTTCTAATGTTCCCAGGCACACCTGCTTAGCCTGAGGTCTTGGATTCGATTCTCAGGTTGAGGAGTGTTTTGGATTATTCTTTGAAATTCTCAGTAGGAAAAAAAAGTAAATAGACATAACACAAACGTACCGTCACGGAATATCTTAGCAATATTGTGTGTTCTGTTCCCCGAAGAGTTGCACCTGAACCTCGCAGATCAGTTCATCCCTAACTAATTTATTTTTTATACCACTATGGTGGCAAACAAGCATACGACTCAACTGATACGATAAGCGGTTACCGTAGCCTACAAACGCTTGTAATACCAGGGGTATCACTTGCGCATTGCCGACCCTGTAAGACGAAATAAAACGAAAGTTGGGTTGGCAGTATAAGGGTCAACAGAACGTTTCCTCGTGGAGCACTGGCAACCTTGCTCACCCCAAGGAACACAATACAGCTCAAATCAGTGTTATTTCACTTCGATTTTCGGCAAGGCGGAGGTACTTCCCCAGTCGAGCAGCCCCAATTGGAGAGGAATTACTCCCACTATGCCCTACCTCTTTTAAAATATAATCTTCTTCTCTTTTCTTGTAATGTTTCTGGTAATATATAGACATTTGCTGCGACAGGGGCAGCTTAAGTCACACGATTGGTTTATCTACGAGGTGCTTACTTCAGCCACTCGCCCCTCGACCCGTGCCAGATGTGACCCAATTTTAAAGAGATAACGTGTCTTATGCGTCTTGTTCGTCATCACGTAGTTCACAACCCTATCGCCACCCCTTGTCAAATGCCCCAGCGTGTTAACCCTGACCTACTTGCTAGACAAAAACTTTCTTTATTATTATATTTGCGATATGTCAGTTTGTTTCTCATTTACGCAAGACAAAGAAGTAATATTAGGCTCACAAGTGTAACCCTACTAATATTAGAAATTCGAAAGAATCTCTGTCTGTTACGCTTTCACGCCTAAACCGCTGAACCAATTTTGATGAAATTTGGTACAGAGATAGATTAGACCTCGGAGAAGGCCATAGGCGTTTTTTTTTTAAATCTTTGGGATATGAGTCAAACCACGTTAAATACTATACTCATGCACCATTCTCATATCTTCGAATGAAAAGCCAGTTACCGTAACCTTTTAGTTACCTTGAATAATCCTGTTAGAAAGACTGAGAAATAATAAAGATTATTTTTAATATTATTCCTTTCCAGCACTTGGTATAGGTAGCGTTATTCTCCTCTGAAATTCCCATACCGTTCGACACTTACTTTCAAGCTCCACGTCACAATGAATCAGGTATCGAACAGCCCAGCCTCCCCTGGAGGCGCCACGTGTGAGAAACGAGCGAAAACGACACAAGCATGTGCCAATACATAGATATGTCTCTATGTATTGGAGACATTATACTATATTGGAGGATAGTACACACAGAATGATTCTAAAACTGAAAATGCATATTAGTCTGTAGACACAAATAATAGAGCTGAAATTGCAACTGAACAGAGCTGTGCATATGAAGAATATGCCGAGATGGTTTGGGCAAACTTTGAATTAACAAGGGATTTATAATTATGGCGAATGTCAGAGGAACCGCCGAGAGGGGACGCCCTAGAAAAACTTACCCCAACCTTATTGGTGAGGTTCTTCAAAAAGGTCAGGTGCGTAGTACTCGTAACCGGCGTGTATGTATGACAAGATGTATGAATGTGGTCGAAGCAAAATAAGTATGCAAGAATCGTAGCAAGTGGCGTTCTTTGGTTTCTGCCTACCCCAATGGGAAAGAGGCGTGAGTGTATGTATGTATGTATCTGTGCTTGAGTAGCATAACATAACCTACCATCACCCATGTATCCGTAAATGGGTGTGCAGAGGAATAATTATGTACTACATTAAGCTGGTCTCATGTAATAGAGGACGAGCCTTTTACTATCCTTTGCATTGCAAGTGAAACAGCATGGACCAGCTGGTACAGTCTGGGACTATAAGTCCAGTAGCACGTAAACGATCATATTCGCTTGCACGGTACTGCGCGTATACACACATGTGTGAATGATTTTAATGCAAACATTTACCGGTCAAATAGTATAACTACGAGAAGGTGATAGTGTGTGGTTTGTCACTGAGGCAAATGATCATTATATCGCACTCTGTCTGTCTAGATAATGATGAAAGAGTGCGATAAATACGAGATGGTGTATATGTGCAAAATGTTTGTTAAAGAAAAAGGTCGTAAGTGCGACTTCTTTTGATGCGATTAATTTGTGAAACTGCTACTGGACTTATGAATCCGATCGTACTATGTACCTTTAACTGGCGAACTGCAGGTGTTCAACATTACAGTTCTCTGCCTAACCCTTGGAGTACAGACGTGGTTATAATTATGAACAGAGGCCAGCACATGACGCTACCACAATCTGTCAAATTTCTTTGATTGATATTCAACTTAAATACAAAAGAATAAGGTTCATATTCAATTGGGAAAATTTGACAGTTTCGGATAGCTTGACCTGCTGGCTGTCTGTACATTGATAAAGCCCACGTTTTTTAAATAAGTATCTTGAAATATAAACAGACTAACTGTATCTACACCGATTTTAAATATAGACAGCAATATTACTTCGCGAAGAAAATAATAAAGATAAAATTCGTTCACGGTTCGTATCGCTCAGCCAGGTCATTCAGTTCATGTTCATAGACAGTTCTTGCACGTCAAACAGTCCAATTGCATTCGTAGCGCACAGTAGAGTACCAGCCAAGTTCTCAACTAATTGTACCCATTTTTTATTTTGCACGATGTAAAGTTTGTGTTTGGGTGGGTATTACATATTAACCTTTTGCCTCTATTTTTATACCAATAAACTAAATACTCCTACACCTCGGAGAAACACTTAGATAAGGTTATAATCACGCCCTAATAAAAAAAGCAGTCAAAAGGTCTCAAGTTCGAAACCTTATGACTTTTCGAATTCATGTGCGTATTCATAATTAATTATCACTCGCTTAAATGGTGAAGGAAAACATCGTGAGGAAACCTTTATAGATTTTATCGACGATGTGTCTGCCAACCCGCACTGGGCCAGCGTGGTGGACTATAGCTTAATCCCTCTCAACTGAGAGAAGACCCGTGCCCAGCAGTAGAACAGTATATGGGTTAATGATAATGATGATGATGATGACGCTACCCTAATCCTGGTTTGTTTTAATACAACTAAGGTGGCAAACAAGCATACGGCCCACCTGATGGTAAGCGGTTACCGTAGCCTATAGACGCTGCAACACCAGGGGTAACACACCCTGTAAAACGAAAGAGACATATTTAGTTTGGTTGGCAGTATAAGGGTCAAAGTCCACTGCCAACACAATGTTTCCTCGCATGCATTTCTGAAGCATGTAGGTTTCATCACGATATTTTCTTCTCCAGTACGACTAACATCACGCCTGTATTTCTCGAAGGATTAAACAGAGTTGTACTACTGTACACCCACAGTTCGCTGGTATGTTTAAGTCCCATGTAACAGGAGGCGAGCCTATTGCCATTAGTAGGCACAAATCCAAACTCCGAGCTGTTACTGACAATTTCATAATAAAAACTAAATATCACTTTACTCGACCTGGGAATCGAACCCAGGACCTCTGTGCCTCTAGCGTAGCAGTCGCTTAGAACAAACGAGGTAGTTTTGTGGCCTAGCATGTGCCCCACGAAATAAATTTGTACTCGCTTTGTTGTGGCGCCTGGTGCCGAAACTATGACTGGAGACGAGATATGACGTGAAAATTATGTAACTGCTCAAAAAGTTATATAATAATTAATTGCCGATCCATTGCAAATATTCCGCCGATCTGGTATCGTCGTGCGACGGGTTGTTGAGCTCCCTCTAATATGGTCGAGCTACACAATGACTGATGCATGCGTGCCGTCGGCTGGAATTAGCCTACTCAAAGCCGCTGTGGCTCTTTCTTCAAAAGGCCATTTCAGACATTACCCTACATTGTGAAACTCACATATTTGATATTACTATGTCTGGACTTTAAAAGAGACCATGATTCTCTGAGTTTATTTCGGTGTTTCTTCTCAGAGGTCGTAAAAAAAATCAAAGCATTGACTTTAAAAGTGTCTTTAAAAGATCTATTTACAGAAAGTTTCATCGATCATAATAATATATAGTTACGCGAGTTTTCTCATAAACTAATGTAATATGTTTCAATAACAACCGATTTAAATATTTGTCAGTTCCACAATTTTTTCAAAGAACTTGGCACAATTTTTACTATTTATGTTTTTGTAGGATGTTTATTTAGATCTAGTATTTGAACAATCTTTGCCAGCGGATAGCGGATACGATCTGCTTACATTGCGTCAATGGTAAATATTATAATTAGGTACACTAATAATAAATACTAATCTTATTTGATTGTTGATATTCTAGCATTTTCCTGTCTGACCTGGCTTTAGAAAACATACAACACCCGGTTGATCGACTCGTGCAAGTTAAGCTGCGCTTAATTTATCATTAATCATCCAATAAATTCATGAATAACAATATGTTTTAACCGTGAAATGGATGTTTTTTTTTAATTATATTCTTCTAAGCAGCAATGCATATATTATGTATTAAAGTTGGAAAACATTCAAAGAAATTTGACAGATTGTGGTAGCTCGATGCACTGACCTCTATACAACAATATATTATTTTTCTCTATGATTTATTTGTAAAACCGGATTAAACTAATAATTGCATATAAATAAGAATCGGTTTTGGAACTGAAAAATATTCTTCTTCTAGAAACTCGCGACTTAGCGAGGTATAACTGATAAAAATTGGTATTCGAGAAAAGCTTTTTTCAAGTTCCCTGGTTGTTACAAGTTTAGAGAACAATTTATTACCCATTGTGAAAGTGTAAGTAGGTAATAATATTCAAATTATCTAAACGAAATAGATAATATTGATAAATGCTAATTCAGGGTGAACTTGATATTTAAAGAATGTCATCATAACGAAAAAAAAAAAATCTAGGTACTAACTAATACTTTTGTTCCATTGTACTTAGACACATTTTTTAAAGTATTGTTGTTGTTGGATGCACCAGTTTAGATTAAAAACAAAGAGATTTAATTTTTAAGAATAAGTTTTAAACCTTGCTTGTTTTGGTAGTGAAGCATTTTATCCTTTCCACTGACGATATTCTATTCTACAATCGGGTCAATAGACATCACAAATACATTTGACATATAATACCTACGTACTACTATTATCACGTAAATTTTAACGTCCACTTAAGGGCAGTCCGTCAAATTAACAACAAAAGTGACACAAGTTAGAGAGTCGACATCAACCTGAAACCATATTTGGATGTAGAAAGCTTTCAGTTGGGCCCAAATTAACGCTAATAGTGGCTCAAGCCATAGAGTACACGCGAATATTAATAAGAGCTGTAAAGAAGCTTTTATGTAACTGTATTGTGATAGTTTGAATTTTGATTTAGGAGATATATCATGGCCACAAATTTAAAAAAATGTGCTCCTGCAATGTTTATAGATCCTGTGTAACAAGAGCGAATAAAATTTTTGAACTTAGAATTTTATTGAAATCGAAATTTCCGAGTACGTACAACCCGAATTTATTCAACAGTAGGGTGAACAGTCATCCTCTGGGTGTGATCACTCCACCGTCGACTTCATCTTTGCCCCGGAGGCAAGATTGAAGTCAAGAGTAAGCCCATTTAAAAACAATTACACCTTAAATGAGTATATTTCTGTGAAGGGCTCTCGCTACCTCTTGTGAATTACATCGCAGTCCCTCAGTACCTATGTTTGTATAAGGCCCTTCGCATGACAAATTGCTCCCCCGCCGCGAAAGTCTCATTGTTTACATTAGAAAGTTTTTTGTCAGATCCACTAACCGTCTGTTCCGTGAAATAAAAAAAAAACATACTGTTTTAGATTTGTTAGTAAAACGGCGGGAGACGCGGGTCAAATGTTATGTTGGTCACGGATAAGATTCGATTTTCAAACGACAAAGAAGTGTCTATAATAATTTATTATTGTGTCGACTTCCGTGCATTTTTTTTTTAAACAAAATAAACTCAAAAGCACTTTACATTTCGATTTGCTGAGACAAAAAAATCAACATTTTCAGTCTCTGAAACCCAATCGTTATATTTTTATTCCATTGCTCCATTGTGTAATATTTAGTCCGTCAAATTCAATTAACCATCACGCTTAGCCAAAATACCAAACAAAAACACAGCCATAAATTTTCCTTTGACGTATTCAAAACAATCCAATTCTAAATTCAAACATTGTTACATAACATTGCCAAAACAATTTCACATTAAAAACATTTGATGTTAATTGTTGATGTCTAACTCAGCCGAAACACGCCCTTATAACTCGTGAAATAAAGTTGAAAATATGTGGAATAATAGTCTGGGATCACTGGTAGTTACAAATTCGCGGCCTACATTCGCCAACGTCCGTTTGAATTTGGAACGAGTGTCAGTTGATATTCGATTAATACGATTTTCGGCAATAGGCCGGCGAGGCCGAGTGCCGGCGGGTGTCGGCGGGATGTCGTTTCACTTTATTGATACATGCATGAATCATAGTAAAAGCAGGGGGAATGAAAGTATGCCCTATTTACCATTTCCCGGCAAAAATAGGCTATCCCCACTCCTCCCGTGGGTGACTGGGTACCTATTAAAGGGGCATATTATAATGTAGTAATAATAGTAGAATAATAGTCCACCACTTGTAGTATAGGATTGGGTTGACAGAATTTATACCTGCAGATGATACACCTCAGCTTGTAAGTTTCATCATTGTTTTTAACCAACTTCCAAAAAAAGGTGTATGTATGTATGTATGTTTGTCCGCGATTATCTCGCGTTTAGCTGACCCGATTTTGATGCGGTTTTCAGAAAAGTATTTGTTATATTCTGGAGAAGGTTTTGGTATACAATAAATGGATGCCCCGTGACGTCATCCGCGTGGATCCGTTATTAAACGATATATTAGTTCGACTCGACCGATTTTTTTTACACACAATGCTTGAAGTCGGTTTTCTTTTCCTAAAAACTTATCCATTTATCGTTAGAAAGACAGGTATAGATTATGAGCGGAAACCTCTTTGGAAGACAGGTGATGAGTTCTTTAATCGATAGCTTCTTCTGCCCGCAGGATTCGAATCCACGGTATACCACAAGGGAGCCAGTATTCATAACTATTATTTAGTGAGCGACAGACGTTAGCGTCTCTGTTTGTTTTTTTTGTATTATGGTTTTATTTCCTCATCACCGTTGAAGGGTTTCCCATACATAAAAACTATGTACCTGCATCCTCAGAGGAAAAGGTTAACCTAACCAGATGCGGCTGAATATCAGTATTTTACACGGAGCGACTGCCTTTATACCTCCGTAACCCAATTTCTGGGTAATACCAATATTCTAAGGGTAGTCTGGTTGCCAGGACTTTTTTTAGGCTTCTGATTACCACTATCGATTGTCATAAGTGTTAGTATAGAAGGCTTTACGTGCTCTCCGAGACACGGCGGGGTCTCGATATGTTAACGATGGTCGACCATCTACAGACTGACCGCGGCTAGCCCAACTTAACCTTGCAGATCGGTTGATCAGCGTACTTATAACTTAGCCACGAGCCCCATAAAAAGTACCATTGCTCTATAAACTGAAAATCTCCAAAATGCATTCAGCTAATTAAGATAATGTCTGCATTATTTCCGAAAAAATATGAGACAGTTCATCCGCCCTTTAAAAATAAACTGTTTCATCATGTCCTATACTAATGGTGGCTACGTGAACACCGGCACAACATTGATATACAACACAAAGGATAGACAAAGAAGTTCTACCTCTACACAATCTATACATAGTAGGTATAAAAAACTTGAGAGGTGTCAAGGGACACCCGGATGGAACGGAGTTCCTTTCATTAAAATTTAATAATTAAAAATAAAAAAACCTGTATACACTCAACAATTCACAACGCGCGAAATTCAAATATTGTCATTCACTCAATAATATTTGAATGCTTGTCAACAATATTTGAATTTCGAAAAAAGTGTCGTGACAACTTTTCGTACGATTTTTTTCCGTCTAGCCCCCTTTCACAACGCGCGATAAGGAACTTCGTTCCAAAAAAGTCTCTACCCGCTGTCTGTCCCTCCTCTGTACGCAGAAATCTTTTAAACTATGCAATATATTTTAATGCGGTTTTCACTACCAAATAGATATTTTCTTTTTATTGATGATAGGCCTACGCTTGACCGCTAGTTCGCCTGATGTTAAGCGACACTGCGATCTACGGTAGAGCGCGCTTGCCTAGAAGAAACCGATTCACTCGAGATTTAAAGACACACAGATTATAGGTAGTTATTGGGGAAGACCCATTCGGGAAGCTCTTCCGGTACATTTATATGTTTAATAGGTATATGTATGTGATACCTTGAACCTGTGCGAAGCCAGGGCGGGTCACTAGTTTTACCGAAATCATCAAATTGATTTTTACTGGTACCAATGTCTTGGATATCTTCAATTGAAGGGAAGGAACTGACCTTAAGAAACCTGAAGAAACAGTATCTTACAAGATTGGAGAAATTATTATAATAATCCATTCAAATTAAAACATAACATACCATCACCTTTGAATTCCCTGAAGGGTAAGGCCAAGGTACTTATAAATTTTAATAATGTATACCTTGTAATCGGGGGCGAATTAGGTACGAATTACCTGAAGCTAACCTATTCACTCGTGACTTAAAGATATACCTTGTACGTAACCAAAACGCAGTGTTTCTGTGTTTTGGCTCCGGAAAAGAGTACAAAGGTAATCCATTTTCCAAACCAAATTTTACTTCAAAGCTCTTTTTTCCCAAATAAACCTTTTGTTTTTAAATTTCGTGGTGGCATCATCATAAAACAGACACAGATAAAAGCTTAGGCGCCACGAGATGACGAATTGGACCGATCGAGTTGATCATTAGTCGGTAGGTAAAAATGCGGCTCCAGATCCGATAGCTAACGATCAATACATACGCAGACGTAGCCAATAAATTCTATTAGAAGGTAAATAATAATAAATAATGCTATATGATAAAATAACATCACCGTTATGTCTGTACGCACGAAGGACTAGGTAAACGACTGATATTTTTTACAATGTTAGGTAATTGTTAATTAATACAAATTATATTTTATTTATGTTACTATTTATTTTCTTTCTACACAATTTTTAGGTCTTCCTTTTTGGGGCGAGACGGCAAGAGAGAGACAGCACGAACTGTCATAATGACGTTTGGTTGTTGTCATTTGACATTGACATTCCGTTTTACATTTAACATAAAAACATACCATCACTCCTATATTCCCCGAAGGGTTAGGCAGAAGTGTACAGTAATATGCTACAGTTCACCGGTATGTTTAGGTCCCTTATAATAGGGGAAGAGCCATTAACCGGGCGCGAATTTAAACACCGAGATGCTACTGAGAATTTAAGAGAAAACCTCTATATCACTGCTCGACCTGGGAATCGAACCCGGGACCTCTACCGTAGCAGTCGTGCTTACCACCGCTAGACTAACGAGGCAGTTAGTTATTAAGACTCAGATTATAGAGGCGAGCAGAACATTACGAGATCTATATGCACGTAAGTATAAACATAAGTTATGTCATTATTTTTAAGGAATCACGGATTGGGGGTTTGTCTCTAAAAACACTCCAGAGGGTCGTAGCAATAAATATTGTATTGCGTCTGCCAATTGATCCTTGACAGATTAACTAAGTTACATTTCTAATTAATAATTCTACCAGCTTCAATGTCAATCACTAGCGCTTAAAAAACATACTTAACAAAAGAAAATAAACACAACACCGAAGGGAATTCAATTTTAATCAGAATCAAAATAATAATAAGTTTAAAAGGCAAACGTTCCAAATAAACTTAAATAACAAAATAACAATTAGCGACCCTTCAACGTTCACCGCAAGAGGGCGACACAGTAACAAATATTAGTTTAAAATCTATTGTGTTGACCTACCCTAATGTTGCCGTAGGGTGGCCATATAAAAGGAATTAATGATTTATTCCATGTTTGAAAATGGTTTCGAATAGTTTGAAATCTAAAAGGTAATCTAACCCGTTTTACTTTTATAATAGCGTTTTGCTTATATGTACATAGAAACACGCTTTGATACAAAACGTCGAAGGAATAGGTACTGTAAAAAAAAGCTACGGCTTCGTCGTAAATACAACTATGTACCTATGTTTACAGAGGCCAGCACATCAAGTTATCCCAATCTGTCAAATTTCTTTGATAGATTTTCAAATATACAAAAGTAATAGGTTCATGTTAAAATGAGAAAACTTATCAGTTTTGGATAGCTTGACCTGCTGGCGTCTGTACTCACGATAATCAACAACTTTTGTATTACACTTTTTTTAAATACGTACCTGAAACCATTTTTTTATCTTGATATGATGACAAACAAGCATACGGGCCGACTAATGGTAAGCGGCAATCGCTACCTATAGATGCCAGCAACACCAGTTGTATCTATCAATCGCTCGTTGTCATATTGAGACCTCAGTTGTTGTCTCATATGCCTAGCAATTTCACTGGCTACATTGTCCTTCAAACTGGAACACAATAATGTTAACCCATTATTGCTTAGCGGCAGAATATTTTCGGTAGTGCCTACCACCCAAGACAAACTTTATCTTAAAAGATTACTTTTGAATCGTAAAGGAACTTGATATTCCTGTCAATCAACTATATAGTTACACCAAAAACTTCTTAAAAAAGCCCCAATTAAAACATATCCACTACAGTATATTTCACCCCATAAAATATGGTTACCCTTCTAATTCAAGGGTCCCTTCCCAGACAATAGGGATTATCCATAGTCTCCATGCACCTGGCGCGTGCCCTTTATAAGCCCACATAAATTGAGAACCGTTTCATAAAGACAAATAAATTTTACAAAATATATCGAGCCGAATATATTTGTATAGGATTGTATAATTCTTTTGGTAAAATTCATAGTTACACTATTTAGATTTTGCTTTTCTTTTGTTCAAAGTTATTTTGATATTTTGCGAAGTAGGTACAATAACTTAATTGTTATTCTGTGGTATTATTTATGAAATCTTAACATACCAGTAGTCAAACGGTATGTTTTCGTCCCTGACAATAAAGGGCGAGCCTATTGTTGAGCTGCTATTAGGAATTTCATAGAATTATAACACTGCCCGGCAATCAAACCTAGGATTTTTACTCAGCACTGACGCTTATCTTGACCACTGGACTAATGAAATATCTTCAAAAATACTTGTTTAGGGTTCCTGCATCCCTGAACAGTAATGCAATAAAGGCAAATTATTCAAATTATAGTTATAGCTGTTTTTCAATCAAATCTCTAACTTGTTAACGCTCAAAAAATAACAGTCAAAATAGTTTCATTTTCATATAAACCATATACGGGCACTTATGAAATGTCTAGTCTAGATGCACGGTCCCGAATTATCGTTTCCTATGGAGAAGAACCGGCAAGAAACTCCATGGTTATTGGTTACTCTTTTAAATTATTGTTTTAATTCGCTGTTCTGTAACTTCAACAATCAGGGCTATAAGAAATAGAATCCTCGTTATTCGTTAAATAATGGAATGATTTAAAACCTCTTTCATTATTTTATCGTTGCTTACCAGATGTAAGTTACGTATATGATCATTTTCATATCAGATATTGCAGATAACTAATCGTCTTACAACACTTTTCCAAAAATAAATTAAAACAATATTGTAATTGACAGCCGCATTCACAATGCCCAATTATAATGCAGTATTGAATATCAAAAGGAATCAGATACTGTGTGTTACTGGCGGACAAATTGCCCCGATTTCACCGCTTGACAAGCGAGGTGGTATGGAAAGATGAGCGATAGGAGATGAGCGAGTTTAACGAGCGAGATAAATTATGGAGGTATTTGATACTTTCATTACACCTGTAACATAGTAAAGTCAACAAAAGAGTTAAGTATACAGATATCAAACGAAATATGCATTTTTATACAGATTTCGACATAAATAATTACGCGCCAAAGGGTTAGATATGTAGTTGCTTACAATACCTACGTTTCGACACATATTGCATGATACATTATTACACTATCTTTATTAAAACACAGATTATTAATTAACTGCCTGTATACCTAACTCTTTTGTTAACCGCACGTGTCATCTCCGCAAATAACATGGTAACACGGGTACGGTTCAGCATGATGCTAAGCTGCGTCACAAAATGCTTTGTGTTTATTTATTGAATCTCCAACTGGAAATACGCGTCACATGAAATGTTATTGTAAAAATTGCTAAGTTTATACCAAAATTACTCGAACATCCTTTGTACCGGTATGTTCATAAATAATTGTTATGCCTTTGTTACTCACTGAAAATTTAGCCTTCTGTAGCTGAATGTTTTGTAAGAATGTTTAAAATCTGTAATTTTCTTTTTCGAGTTTATCGATTAAGTACAAAATAAAATCTAACTCAATCATTTTCTCTTTTTAATATTAGTTTATAATTGATGTATAGAACAGACTGTACTTATGTATAGATGCTGACGTTGCTGTCTTATTGGCATGAGCTATACACCAATAAGAAACGCCAGACTAAAAAGTCTAGTCTAGTGGTCGTAAGCGCGATTAGTACACTAGAGAACCTGGATTCGATTCTCAGGTCGAGCAGTGTTATTGAGTTTGGATTTGTGCCTAGTCAATCGGCTCGCCCCTCCCTGTTATGTGAGACCTAAACATAAGGCGTGGTTAAAGTTATGCAACTTAACTTTAATAACTGTTACATACTGGCCACCTACAATCGACACCTGTCATGTTGACGATATAATGACATTGTTCTTTGATTGAAAAACTTATGATAATAATTATATTCCTACATATTGAAAATGTGTATTTAATAATAACTATTTCATTTCAACCTTCAATAAAACTGCCAAGTCCAGAGCTAAGCTAAGCGAGAAATGTGTCAGCAACACCTCTTCCTTACAGAAACACAATACAATGTTTTTGTTAGAGTAAAATTAGCCGGCAAATGTGTGTGAACTGCTGTACGGCTTAAATCTTTTGTTTTTAAAAGAAAACACGTGTCGTGTGAACAGCTGCTCTTATTCGAGAAACGCCTGAGTGACAGCCCTGAAATGTGAGGTTTGCACTTTCTTTCGAAATGGATACATAGACGGCATAGCTAATTCAAACACATTTGAATATTATGACCGATAGACAGGTGGACAATCAAAATCGTAATCTACTGCTGTAATCATCATTATCATCATCATCGTGATCATCATCCGCAGGTCGAATTCACCCACTGTTGGGTATAAATATGGCCTCTCTTCTGTAGTTACAATTTCCACACTCTTGACTCAGTCTCATCCATGTATTCCCTGAGATGGCAAAAATGTCCGGTAGCGAGATGGGCGTAATGTACTATACTATATTCAATATAACATTAGACAAATAACGTTGTAACCCGTGTTTTTTGTAGTCTTACAGCCGAAAGGAAACCGTTATTTCAATATTATGTCTACTACTGATATGGGACTGTCTGAAATCTTAAAAAAAAGAGCTCTTCTTAGAAAAAAGTTCAGTTCTCTCGACAAAATGTAGGATGTAGCTGTTTTTTTTTTTCACTTCGTGGTTGATCCCATACAAGAAATTGTTGATCATGATGAGTAGAAGTATATCCTTATATTCCTTTCGGCTGTAAGACGACAAAAAAAACATGGTGGATAGCCATCGTTATTTAATGAAAGGCTCAGATTGAGCGAGATTAGGCTATAGTCACGCTGGCCTAGTGCGGGTTGGCATACTTCACACGTCGTGGGGAAAATGTCCCAAGACATGCAAGTTTCATCACGAAGTTTCCTTCACCGTTTTAGCGAACGATAATTAATTATTTTTACGCACATGATTTCGAAAAGTTAAAGTTGCGTTGCGTGGATTCTAACTTGAGACTTTTGACTTGGCAGCCCAATAGTCATTTCACTAGGCTATCACAGGTATTTTCCAAATAAATTTAAAAAAGTATTCTTTAAAATGCAGTGCACAGGCAGGTATCTGAGGCACAGAGGGACCTCGATGTTTTAAGAATGGTCACCCATCCAACGACTGACCTTGGCTATCGCAACTTAACCTGGCAGATCGGTTGATCAGTATATTACATAGCCACGAGCCCCTCAAAAACCAACCAACGGTAATAACAAAATAATGTCTAGCTTACAAGCCCTATGCTGACGAAGTTATAATTACTACGTCTATACTGGTTAACTACACCACAGCATCTGCCAGTACTCATTGGCCGTTATGCGAAGGGAAATATAATGGTAGTGACTTCTTGTAAAATTGCTTTTTGTTTAGATTATAAACTATATTAGAATTCAGTTGGGTGTATTGGGAATTGGAAAAGGCCTGTCTTAATACAGTGAACAGTTTAAAAATTTCACACGTTGTTAACAACCCCATCCACCATTAATTATGCGTGCAACTTTATAAATAATTAATCTACCGCTCATATCAAGAGACTTATCCACCTTTGCTGAAGCAATATGTCACTATCAACACAAGGTTAATATAATAAAATAAAAAAAAACCTTTATTCTACCATATAAATTACATAATAATATACAGATTTAATGCTTACAATAAGTCACCTCTATGCGAGGCCTCCCCCATTCCCTTAATTTTTATCTAGCGTCTTCGTGGTCTGTTTTCCCTTCTTTTTCCAACAAAGGGTTACTTAATAATAAATTATATTTATTTCTGTAAATAGATATTTTAAAAACACTTTTATAATTCTAGATTTGATATTTTTTAAGGCAGAGCAGATGGCATTGGCATTTCCTGACTGAAACACCGAAGTGACCGAAGAAAAACACAATCATGGCCTCTTTTAAAGTCCAGCCACAGTGGTAGGTAGTAACATAACATTATGAGTGTTACAATGCAATCATTGCAATATCTGAAATTTAATAACTTATTGGCGTATTGGTTTAACCTCTCGTCTTGTTTATTTTTAGTATTGTATGTATTTATAGATCAAACAAAAAAATATAAATTAAAGATATTTACTCTGCGACTATAGTCTATATTTGAACTATACTATGTACTTATTAGTAAACAATGTACCTACTTGTTATTTTTTCATAAATAAGGAGCAAATGTTTTACACGTGACCAAAAGGTTGGGCTTCACTTGACAAGAGAATACGCATTGCCTTTCAACGCGCAATGTAGCTAGCTTTTTAGGTACGCTTCCAAAGGTATAGCGACTTATGATTACCTTTACTAACTTTTCTGATAAATATCCTAGTCTAGTTTGAGTTAAGTTTACTTTGTAGGTTATTAAGTTTAGTTAATTTAATTCACAAAACTAAAGTGAAATAATTTTAGTTGGTTGAAAAAAAATGTTTTACTTTAATTCCTTTAAAGATAAACAATGGTAAATAATGTGACATGTGTTTCTACGAATTGACGAGCAACGAATGCATTCAATGTTTTCTTAACATCCGAAATAAACATTGGCATCGATAATAAATAACAAAATATTCACTTTTCAGACGTTATTCTCTAGTTTATATTGAACAGTTCGTCATAATTAATGTTCTGCCATTCGTCTGGTAGGCTGACGTGTTATTTTAACTTTGTAACTTCTTCAATGTCTACACTACCATGATCAATGGTGGAATACATTGAGGTATAAATAGTATCGTCCTAGAGCAGCCGTGACACAACCGAAAATGTGACTATCTGTTTGTTCTCTGTTTGACGCATCTGTCACCGAATTTACCTTGACAGACAGCTAAGACGACTTGGAGAAAACATAATAGATCCAGAAAATGGCCGAGTTGTTCGGAGAGAACCAATAGATAAATAAGGTTTCATTTTATTAGAACACATTCACATCATAACTTTATTTTACGGTTATGTTCTAGTCACCATTTAAGAGTCACTGAGATATTGATTCCTGATAGTTACCTACGTGACTTTGCTTACTTTTAAAGAGTCCGAAACGTCGGTATTAATAATATCAATACTTATAACTAATGTGACAAAATCCGTAAATAGTAGTTATTTCGAAGTCACTGAAGTGTTGCACTAGTTTGATACACGAGTTGTGGCATTTTCCAAAACTATATAGTTGAACACAATGCCTTTCAGGCTATCGTCTTTAGTACTTAGTACTCAATGGCAATAGTGTAAACGTGTAAAAAATACTACAGTAAACTAATCAACATCAATTCATTTTGACGCATGAAACGGATGTTTCGTTGTGTTGTGTGAACAGCCGACTTAGGGCAGTTCTGCACTTTGTCTTATAGAAACAAATCCTAGGAAATGCTTTAGAAAAAAGTTTTAGACAATACATTTTTTTACGTGCATACTAAGGTGAAGAATTAGAATTACAAACTTCACCTTTAATTTTAATATCGCTCCGATTCACGCAGATCGAGCTCAGTGGAACTTAAAATTTGAACTTAGTCTTGTCTATGAGAATAGAGATTAATGTGGGATTCGGATCACGCTGCCAAATCCTGCTAAGCAATAATGTGCTAACATTATTGTGTTGTGGTTTGAAAAGTAATGTAATCAGTGATATTACTGGGGATAATAATATGAGACTTTACAACTGAAGTGTCATGATGACAACGCCTTACCAACCAATAGTGTTGCTGTTAGCCATAGCCTGCGGTTGCCGGACCCGTGTGCTTGTTTGATATCGTATTAAAATACAACACCTCGGACTTTTCCAAATCATGTGCTCAGTAATGATATAATTAATTAACACTCGCTCTATTTTTCTACGAAGAGACCCGTACACAGAAGCAGTACAATAATAACCGGATAGACGATGAATGGGATATATCTACTTACATACAAGTTTCCTAAAATTCTTTATGTTGAAAATTGTATTTGCAAATTGTTGCTTGGGTTTTTATAATAACAGAAAGCAGTAAACGTCTTAACACCCCTTTTTGTACAATACAGTCGGTTAAACGCAGACAGCTGTCATTATTCATATTATAAGTTGCGAGGCATAAAAGGTATGCAATCAACCACGCCGTGTTCAGTTAGCAAGTGCTGATGATGGCTGGGAGCGACAGCAAAATAAATGTTATTTATTTTCTATTTATATCCTATAAATGAATTGAATTTATAAAGTGAGCGTGGATGGCTAAATCCAAAGCTATCGGATGGTGTAATATTACAGTGTGTGTGTGTGTTTTTTTTTCAAAATCAACGTTTTAGTGTCCATCAAAATCGGGCCCGAGACTACATCGAGTATTTTTCGTTACTCTCGCCCACTTGAAAAATTCGTCCTATACTCACACTCACTCACTATACATATGTATACTATGGGTTTTGTGACTTGTGTCACTTGTGTGACAGTGTGTCAAATGAAGAAAGATCCAATTATAGGCATCCTACAGGCAAATGTAGTAATTTTCAATTGTTTTGCGAACTAAAACATAAATCTATGTCATCATCGTCATCATATCAGCCTAAAGAGGCTCACAGCTGAAAAAAGGTGTCCCCATACACTTCTACATGGAGTCAAAGATCGGTTATAATTTTTTAGCTTGCATCCAACGCCATTTACGAGTTCACCTGTCCTTGACAATTTAAATACTACTACTTTAATGATGCTTCCTTCGATGCCAAATGAGTAATGAGTGTGCACTGGCTGACATATAGCAATGAAGATTTATTTTATATAAGCAAAAAAAAGATTTTGTTTTAAATAATATTTGACCTATCATAACAGTCAGGAACGTGTTGCTGGAGAGTTTGTTGCGCCCTGTCTTCTTCCCAGCCAAAACAGTAGGAAGCGGTGAAATGACGTTCAAAAAGTAGTCTATCATGAATAAACTATTTTGACATTGATTTTGAATAATTAAAGACTTATAAGCTGTCTCTGCCGACCGTACTTCAAAAACATTTATTACCTTTGTTTGTATCTTTGCATTCCGCTTATCAAACATTGGTTATTGCATCTTCATTTAACGCTGCAACTGAAAGGCCACCTTACCAGTATTGAAATAGGAAATAATTCCGATTGCAATCGTTATATTTCTACATTTGCCTGTTAGCAATACGATTTAGTAGCCCCGCCCCTTCAGTTTTAATCGCGGATATCATAAATATTAAAACTATACTGAGCCATAGTCAAGCTTACATAAGTAAGTCAATATGCTTTTTATTAATCCTAGTTATTAATCTATCCTTCGCATCCCAATTTCTCGGCAATATCAACATCCGAAGAATACCCTGGCTTTCTGGAGTACCTACTGACAATCCCTCACGATGGTTATAGTTTTTTTTTAACTACTAAGATGGCAAACAAGCATACGGCCCACCTGATAGTAAGCGGTTGCCGTAGCTTATAGACGCTTGCAACACCAGGGGTATCACTTGTGCGTTGCCAACCCTGTAAAACGAAAGAGGAACAGTTGGGTTAGCAGTATAAGGGTCAAAGTCCCCCCACTGCCAACACATCGTTTCCTCGTGGAGCACTGGCAACCTTGCGCACCGTAAGAGACACAACACAGCTCAAAGCAGTGTTATTTCACTTCGATTTTCTGCAAGGCGCAGGTACTTCCCCAGTCGAAATTACTTCCACTATGCCCTACTTCTCTTAGGTTATATAACAACCGGAACCGACAACCTTGCGCTCTAATGCACGGAGGGGTTCCACCCATCCATAGACTGACCGCGGTAAGTGCAGCTTAACCTCGGCTCGATTGATCAGCATACTTAGCCGCGTTCGTAATTTTGTTTTAATAAAATTAAAACACAAGTCCAAGTGATCCTGCTGTTCATTCTCCACTGTGTACATTGTTCGTGCATTGATCGTAACGTCTTTATTATACCAATGCATTTGGTATAAAGTATTCAGTCATATCTTAACTACAACTACATACATTTACCTACCATACAGAAGACGTAAAAAGTGATGATACCCTGTACCAGTGTAGCATAAAGTTAAGAGTTTAGTTGCTAGCGTCTATGGTAAATTTTTCCAGTGTTAGACAGCGGTGTACACTTGCACACCCATAGTTCGCCGATATGTTATATAAGGGCGAGCCTATAGCCATTGACCGGTCACAAATCCAAATTCCGAGCTGCTACTAGAAATCAGCATCAAAGACTATTACTAGACTATTGAGGCAGATTTTGTTTATAATTTATGTAATGTTATGCGATTTTTTAATTCCTCTATTTTTTTTATATACATAAAATGTTAAAGACACAGTGTAGGTATATAAAAGCTAAAGCTTCTAATGCTCAAGGTTAGGCTAGATATATTAAGACTAATTTGCAATACTACATATCTACAGAACGGCTGTTCTTCACCAACGCTTCCTATTCTTCATTGTAGTGTCCGTTGTCTCCGAAACAAGGACCTGCAGACCAATGAACACGAAGAAGAAGCAAGATAATATCGTATGCATGTATGTAATACATGTGGTAATGGGTTAAATTAAACAACAAAGGCTCTAGCAATATCTTATATTTGTTAAAAAAAGAACTAAGAAGAGAACTTCTGCAAGATTTCGCTAGATAGACTAGTTTTGTCAATGTTTAAAATCCGCTCTTTTTTCGCCACCTTTTTCCTGTCAACCCTGTTTTTCCTGAAACCCTTGTATTTCCTGCTATCCATGTGTTTCCGGCCACCCCTCTTTCAGCGGCCCTGCCTCTACAGCCGCCGGTGCTTTTTCCTCTCTTCTTCCTCCTCTTCCTCACTCTCCTCGGTTGAGGAGGACTCGGTGGAGCTTCCAGAGGATTCAGTAGCATTATAGCCCCAAGCCTCAACTTGGAATTTGTAGAGGTAATAGAACTTTAGGAAAGGTATGCGCACCTGAAATAAATATAATAAATTATTTTTTAAATCTTAAAAAATACAATGCTACAGAGTAATGATAGCCTAGCGATATGACGATGAACGTCCTTTTAAGTCAGTATTCTGCCGCAAGCTAACAATAATATTGTCTGTAAAATTACTGAGCAAATAAGACAACAACTGTGGTGTCACAAAGACAACGCGCTAGTGTTTTTTTTATTTAAGAGAGGTAGTGCATTGTGGGAGTTATTCCACTCTGACTGGGGAAGTACCTCCGCCTTGCAGAAAATCGAAGTGAAATAACACTGCTTTGAGCTGTGTTGTGTTTCTTACGGTGAGCAAGGTTGCCAGTGCTCCGCGAGGAAACGTTGTGTTGGCAATGGGAGGGCTTTGACCGTTATACTGCCAACTCATCTATTCCTCTTCCGTTTTACAGGGTCGGTAACGTGCAAGTGATATACTTGGTGTTACAAGCGTCTATAGGCTACGGTAACCGCTTACCATCGGGCGGATCCTAGGGCGGGTCGTATGCTTGTTTGCCACCTTAGTGGTATAAAAAACTTTAATTGTTTAGGGGCTTTTATCTAAAAATATATATCAACCCCATTGTGATTCGTGCCTTTGACATTGTTATGTTACAAAATTATACCTACAACATGGATAGTTCATAAAATTACAATTTATCTCCTATTCCTATCTACAAAACAAATATATTTTAACAAGGGACATAGTGTTTTAGCAACCTCTGAAGTTGATTGAGATAAAATTTATTGTATTCCACGTTCAGCTTATTTAGTTTTAGCTCATTCAAAAGACTCCCTCTCTCTAAACGCACCAATGATATCACTGGTGTGGTTGTCGTCTACGGTTGCGGTTGCCGCTTACTATCAGGTGGCTACTTTCTTGTTTGTCATAATCACTTAAAACATAAAAAAATACCTTGACGATAGGGCTGTCAAGTTCCCACACACGAGGCTGTCCAAGCTGGTATGGCATGCCGACCTTCACACAGATGATCAGAGTGCCGTGAGCCGCATCAATCTAAGCGAATGAGTAAGGATGACATCACTACCAGAACAATAATGTGAAATAGTTTTTTGAAGCTAAGTGAAGCACCATCCATTTGTATCGAACCTCTGGAGGGTCAGTTAACTAAGCTGCGTCATTGGTAGTGGCACTAGCGGGCGAAAGCGCAGCTGCTAAGCTAAGGTCCTGGGTGCAATTACAAAGTCGTTCAAAATGTTATTGGTATTTTTTTTCTTTAAGACATTCCCAGTTGAACCCATGGCGTCCCACTTCGCACAGGCAACGGCCTGATGTAAAGATCAATTGGACCACCATCATCATTCACATCATTTATCAATCAACTGCAGGACATAAGCCTCCAGCCTCTTCCGATATTCATCATTGTTTTGCGTCAATCTTCTCCAAGTCTTTCTAATACACTTGACTGTATCATCTCATCTACCCATCTGGCCTTCCTATACTCCATAATGGAATGATGACGATAAAGTAATATCATACCTCCAAGTAATAAGTCATGAAAGTCTCCGTGACCGGCTTCAACTGGAATATCTCATGGTAGAACTTGAAAATGTCGTCTGCGGCCTCCCCTCTGTCGTAGCACCGGAGACCTCCCATCCACCAGTGGCCCACCCACCCGTGGGCAACCAGATCATAGACTGACGCTCGAGGCATGATGAAACCTGATTGGATTGGACTCTGATAGTGGTAACATAAGCAGTAAATTTGTGAGTCGGCGTGGTATCACGGTAGCGTCTCTGATTTCACTGTTAGAGAGATTTCCATTAATATAAAATTGCAATTTCGCATTTTTGCCTTTCATTGTGCTGTGAGACCATGCTTCTTGCCGAATTTCATGAGTCTGTCTGAGGTAAACGGGAAGTCCCTACAGGTTTTTGTTTCTGTGTCTTTGGACTTAAGCTTCAGTTTTTACACCTCAACACACACATACAAGGTAACATAGACCGATTCCATATTCAACCCAATCCGATATGTCTACACGTTCTTGAGAAAAAGGGTCTTGATTGATGAGAAAAACGGAGGGACAACGAAGAGAAACCTTAAAAATGCCCGAGATGCTAGCGTTTACCGCTCACTACACTCCTAAGGAAGCCTTTTTCCCTAGAAACAGCAACTTAAATAATACTTGGAAGTCGTGAGGAGGATGTGGAGTTCTTACCGAATGGATCGTCTTTGGCAAATGCTCCGACTGCCTTCCCGGTGATGGCAGCAGTTATCCACGGCACGTAGGGATGGATCATGATGTGGTGCGGCGGGGGAGGAGGGCGACGCGCCCTTAACGGATCCGGGCAAGGCGCTCCACCTGTTTACAGAAAAGAACCAATTGCTATCTGTCTTTCTATTCATTTATTTATATGCCGCGGTGCAGTGGCGAAGGCTGCAGACAACAAGATACCTACGGGATACCATTTTGAAGAATCCCTATTACTGTCTAATACTACCTGCTAAATAAAAAATCTAGGAAGCATTTTTTACTTCCGGCTTCCCTTTACAAAAATTGACCCTTCGCTACTGCCGGGATCCAAACTACTATGCGCTAATTTTCCATTGTCCTTCTTTATTCAGCACGTAAATTTTCTCTGAATAATGTTTATAGTGTCTGAAATAAGTATGAGGATTTTTTGAAGAATAGGGCAAAAAAATAACCTTCTTAGAACCTGGTTTTAAAAAATACTCCTTCACGAACACTTTATGTAGGAGCAATCAATGTGATCCTCCATCTGATAGCGAGGGTTATGTACTTACTCCTAATAAGTGGTAGACCTTCTTTGGTACTTAAATGCTCCTCAGTATACGGACACTCGTTCCAAATGTAATCACAATGCTGTCACCACGCCTGGAGTCGTCTTAAGATCAACATCATAATCATTTGTGAACTGGGTACCAGAATAAATGCATCGCCGGTGCCTTCATCCAAAATATATCAGTTAGTTACCTTGTGACAAAGCAACTATGGACCAATGTCCAGTATGCTCGTGAACGAGCGTCGGTGCTCCTGAATGGAAGCCGCAGCCAGTGGAGCAGGCCATTCTGTTCTGAGTCATCTTAGTCGAGTTCTGGTGATAAAATTATATAGCTTAAGACACTTTGATGTAGAAGAGTAATCAGGAAACAACATCAAGAAGCCAGAAAGTCTGACAACCAGTCTATTCTTCAGTTTGAAGGTTAATATATCTAGTGAAATTAGCTGACGATGATCTCTAGATGATATGCAACTGATAACACTAGTGCTTTCAGGTTTTAGAGTTGAATGCTTGTTCACCATCTTAGTACAATAACAAGAAGCCCAACCGCGCTGGTACAGTGTAGGTTGCTGAGTCTTTAACGTCTTCTCATTGATGTCAAGTTATGAATTTCCTAGAATAAGTCTCTCCTTCTACCTTTTATCCTATAGCTCGAAAGAGTATGGCTAAGTAACTGTTACCTCTGGGCTGTCATATAAGAAGCACAGTTCTCTCGGCAAAAGAGACACTTTTAGCACTTCCTTATCTTCCTCTATAAAATCTCTAGGAACATCTGAAAAAAAAAATGTCGAAGACATTATTTTTAACGTACCGAGGCGAGCACATCAAGTTACCCCAATCTGCAATTTTTTTTTATTTGATAGATATAAATGACAGTATTGAATAGCTTGACCTGCTGGCGTCTGTAATCCCATCCCATCACGATTATATTAACCAAAGGGTGTAGAGGTCTACTTAATTACTTATGTAGGTTGTACACTTTTCGTTATTACGTCTTTGCTTCAGTTACGTCACTGCTTCGTATAAAGTATAAATGCAACGTTGGGTAAAAAACTCAATTCAATCCATCGACTACTTCTAGATATTTGCGGACACAAACACACGGCAGATGATTTTTTATGTAATTATTTAGTACTTTGCCTCGTTCATAACATTGACTTACCGCTAGCAAAATCAATGTGGAACAGTTTAGATTTAGTTAGCTTTCCAGACTTGTCAACGAGGTAGTTCTTGAACGGCAGGCAAGCTGGTAACATGTATTCTGAAAACATCAAAAGAAAAATCTTTTATATTTGCTATAGTTTGTTAAAGGTGGTAGGATCCACTTCTGGAGTACGTCTGGGTCGGTGCAGTCAACAAAAAGAATATAGAAAGGGTATACCGATAGCGAACGAAATCTGCATATTGACAATTATCTGTCAAAGGCTTTTGAAAGCATTGCACAATACCTGCGTTTTGACATATATTGCGTTATTATTATTACACAATCTTTATCAACATACAGGTGTTTAATTAGCGTAATAGCTTGATCATGGGATGACATCAGCCAACCAGTCAGGGGCCGCGTGGTGAACTATATATAGCTGGAGCAACGTGGCGAGCATCGACTATTTTGTAATCATCCTGAAGAGGTAACCGAAAGGCGATTGTCGGTAACTCATCATCACCTTCTTCAGAGTCTTGCGAGTCCTCCACGAGGAAACGTTGTGTTGGCAGTGGGGGGATTTGGACCCTTATACTGCCAACCCAACTATTCTTTCGTTTTACAGGATCCGCAACGCGCAAGTTACACCCCTGGTGTTACAAGCGTCTATAGGCTACGGTAACCGCTTATCATCAGGTAGGCCGTAATAATACCACTTACTTGACTTGACGGGTGTGATGAGCTTGAGGAGCGCAACGCTGTACTTGGCGCCAAAGTGCTTGTACTCCGGGTGTAGCAGCACGTCGGCGATGGGCATCAGCAGCACCGCTGGCTCGCACTCCATGCCCGCTGCTATGTCGTCCACGGTCACACGGCACTCCCCCTCGTCACGCTCGTAGTCGCCGAAGATCACGTTGCCTCTGGATATTTAAAACGTTTTGAATAGACTATAATAGTCTAAAATAGACTAGAATAGACTAATAGAATCAAATATTTTTTATAGCACACCATAAACAATTAACTGCCTCAGTAGCCTTGTGGTCGTTCTGCGCTAGGGGTCCTGCCTGGGTTCGATTTGTCATGTCAAAAGATAAAGATAATTTTAATTGTTAGAATATAGTACAAATCGATGTTTACAAGAATTATGATGTCTCTTATATTCTACCATTACTGGTGTACAAATTTTAAAAATATTATGAAGCTAAATAAATCTATAAATGCCTGAATAAAACAGTAGGTAAAATGCCTTATACGAGATCTATTATAACATATTATTATTATTCAAAAAATCACTGGTGGAATAATAACATTTGCTTATTAATAAATGAAAAATCTGTTTTAAACGTATTTAGATTTAATTTTTAAATCCGTATGACCATACAAAATGAATTTTTACTGTACATTATGTTCGTTGGTGAGGTTTCGTTCGTGTAATTTTTGAGGGAATCTACTATTTTTATTAGTAATTGCTGTATTTTTTCGAAAAGAATCGGATGATTATGAACAAATATACCAATTTCATATATGTATACAGGCATGGCAATGAAAGAATACGATACTTTTTGAATAATGGCACACAGCTGTCTAAGTATTCTGCTCCACATATAGTTCTTACACATTTTTTCTGTGCTCTAAAAGCTCTGATTAGTTCAACTGAATTGTCGATCAGTATTGGTTTTTTCTAAGAAATCTCAGTAGCAGCTTGGAGCTTGGATTTGTGACCGGTTAGTGGTAATAGGCTCGTCTCACTATAATAATATATGGGATCTAAACATACATTAGTTATTTTAATTCTCCGTGCGAGATTTCTATGCGAATAAAAGTGTTTTCTTAAGTACTGCTTATGTACTAACCTAAGCACTCCTTACGTACTCCTTACGTACTCCTTATGTACTCCTTATGTACTCCTTATGTACTCCTTATGTACTCCTTATGTACTCCTTATGTACTCCTTATGTACTCCTTATGTACTCCTTATGTACTCCTTATGTACTCCTTATGTACTCCTTATGTACTCCTTATGTACTCATTATGTACTCCTTATGTACTCCTTATGTACTCCTTATGTACTCCTTATGTACTACTTATGTACTCCTTATGTACTCCTTATGTACTCCTTATTTACTCCTTATGTACTCCTTATGTACTCCTTATGTACTCCTTATGTACTCCTTATGTACTCCTTATGTACTCCTTATGTACTCCTTATGTACTCCTTATGTACTCCTTATGTACTCCTTATGTACTCCTTATGTACTCCTTATGTACTCCTTATGTACTCCTTATGTACTCCTTATGTACTCCTTATGTACTCCTTATGTACTCCTTATGTACTCCTTATGTACTCCTTATGTACTCCTTATGTACTCCTTATGTACTCCTTATGTACTCCTTATGTACTCCTTATGTACTCCTTATGTACTCCTTATGTACTCCTTATGTACTCCTTATGTACTCCTTATGTACTCCTTATGTACTCCTTATGTACTCCTTATGTACTCCTTATGTACTCCTTATGTACTCCTTATGTACTCCTTCTTTCTTTTCTTTCTATACCGTCGAACGGTAGGTTTTATTGGTACACCTCTGCGCAACCCTCCGTGAAAATAACGGCCTGATGTACTTTGTTTTGTATAAACGAATCCCAAGTACAGGCTTATAAATCATAGAATCAATCTTATCTCTCTTTAGTTACACGTTACCTTATACTTAAACGTTTACTATATTAAAGAAAAAAATAAAGAAGAAATATAACTTCTTGGTGCGGATTTTATTATGCGCATAAAAATGATCATAAACGCATATACTGTCCCACTGCAGTGGGCATGGGTGTCCTCTCAGAATGAGAGGGATTAGATTCCACCACGCTGGCCTAGTGCGCGTTAGCAGACTTCACACGCCTTCAAGTAAAATCTAGACATGCAGATTTCCTCACGGTGTTTTGCGAGTGATACATGGACATGAATTCGAAAAATCATTGTTACGTGCCTTGGATTTGGACTCGAGACTGCATAAAAATATACATCGCTAAATTGATGTTTTTATACGCGTATATTGGTAATTGATATTATTGCACGTGTAATATTAATATAGAGCGATAAAACTGCCTCATAGTGATCGTAGTTGGATTTCTAGGACTAGGTATATTGGAATTCACAGTAAAAGCTGGGATTTTAGATTTATACCCGATTAAAGGCAATAGGTTCGCTACCTATTATATGAGACCTAAACATACCGGCGAACTGTGGATGTACTGTAGGTACACCTTTGATTAACCCTTCCGGGAACACAAGCGTGATGGTATGAATTATTCTATTATATTAATAAATTCACGGCCACTGACAGACCTGCCTTAGTCTATTACCTAATACAGTACGCCTGGCACGTTCTACAGGATCAATAAGTTATGGAAATGAAGTCGGTAAAGTTTTTTATTTATCTCAGAGTGATTGTAATAAAAATGAAATTTTACGCTTATGATCTTTTGTTTTTCGTATTCTGTGCATACAGTGTATACAATATTTATCGTAAATTTGGTGAGACTGCAATACAATATACACATACCTTCTATTTATAGTAGGGATAATCCTCAGGGATCGGCTGCCACCTAACGAGCTGACAGGGTATGTCGGACTCATATCGACTAAAAACGCACTTACCTTCACTTGCCCTGTAGTCAGGGCCATAGGATCCGTGAAATTCACCACATCCATTACAATACCTAAACGTCTATTATTTGTATTTCTCAAATTCTAAGGTATGCCGAACGAACACATTTGACCAGTTGACGAGATTAAGACTACGTTAGATATACATATAAGATTGTCAATTTACCGGAGGGTAAAGGGTTTGGTATGTAGGCAGCAAAAAACACCTGCTTTTTGACAGATATTGCGTGATACATTGTTAAACAATCTTTGTCAAAACACAGATTTAGCTGTCTGTATACCTAACTCCTATAATTGTCGACTGGACATCAGTACATGTAGTAACCTTTTTTTCGAAGTGGAATAACACTGCTTTGAGGTGATCCTGTTGCTTACGGTGAGCAAGAAAGCCAGTGCTCCACAAGGAAACGTTGTGTTGGCAGTGGGAGGACTTTGACCCTTATACTGCCAACCCAACTATTCCTCTTTCTTTTTACCGGGTCCGCAACGCGCAAGCTTTACCCCTGGTATTACAAGCGTCTATTATACATATAGGTTTCGGGAACCGCTTACCATCAGGTGGGCCGTATACTTGTTTGCTAACTTATTGGTATAAAAAAAACCTATTTGCTCCACACTTACATAGGACATCGAATAAGTACGTATACTCACAGTGCATATCCCTCGGGTATCTGGGCGGCGTCCATGGCGGTGGACAGCGCGAACTGTCGGCTGATGAGGATCACGCGGGGCACCCGGAAGTAATGCGGCGTGCCGTTCTTGACTGCAAGAAAATAATCAAGGTTAGTGGAAAGTGATAAATAAACATAGGCTTTTTCTGGTAACACAGGACGATCACGCCTCATCCGATCACGCCACAGAAGCGCGAAAAAGCGACATTGATTGTTTGTGGACATCCCAAAAACCCGAACGAAACGCTTTGAGTCTACTTTTATCAGGCGTACTGCTGAAATGTGGAATGAGCTTCCTGGGTGGGTCTTCCCCGATAGATATAATTTGGGTTTTTTTTTAATCACGAGTAAATCGTTTTCTTCTAGGCAAGAGCGCTCGATCGTAGATCGTAGTGTCGCTTAACATCAGGCGAACTGGCGGTCAAGCGTAGGCCTATCATGAAAGCAAAAAAAAGCTTGGACTTTGGTTTTGTGCCCGATTGACGGCAATAGGCTAGCCCCACATAGGACCTAATCATACCAACCAACTGTGGGTGAAATTTAGCACACTTCTGCTTAATCCTTGAGGGAATACAGGCGTGATCGTACGATAGTAATAAGTAATTATATGTATCCTAATTTCTCCTCTGTATTTACCATGTATGTACTGCAGGGCTCCAAGCCATGTAAATTGTAAATCTTCCAGCGGTCCCTCGTCAGGACTAAATCCTGGGTCATCGTGGCAGTCGAAGAACTGGCACGTGATGAGCACCACACCTGGTCATAGAATATTTGCGTCTACCATGAGTGATATCACGTTGAATCGTTGAATCAATGCTGTGACACCTAATATTATTTTTTTATCGCGATCCGATTTTTTTTATTATAATAACAGCTGGCCCGACAGACGTCAAAAAAGGCGTGAGTGTATTTATGTAAACGATGACGGAAAACATTGTAAGGAAACCTGCATACGACTTTCTCGACAGCGTGTGAAGTCTGCAAACCCGCAAAAGGGTTAGGGTACAGTTCACCACGCTAGCCTAAGCGTGGTGAACTGTACCCTAACCCTTCTCATTCCGAGAGGAGACCCTCGCCCAGCTTTTACAAGTTATACAAAATCCAAATTATTGAAAAATCTTTATACATTGTAACACATTTTTCAGTAACTCGGTAATGTATAATTCCTTTTCTAGTATTTTTTTACATTAAATAGGATTCGTAAAGAAATTAATGAAGAATGTTTAAAAGTCTGATGTCTGTGAAGGATATAGCTTGCATTGCAGCGAATTAAAATGAAAATGGATAAACAATACAACGCGTATAAAATAGTCATTAGCAAGGATATTAAGTTAAACATATTTCTGAACAATGAACTGTGGCCGGACCATGGATAACACACTATGGACTTTGTCTGAAATAAACGAATTATTATTATTAAAAAAAATAAACAATCTCTTAATATAAATCACAATGATTTTCATATCATTTTCATAACACTTAAATTTTACCTTTTTAAGAAAATCGTTAAGTGAAACCGACTGACTGTCAAGTCAAAAGTTCGATAACATTAAGAAAATTATTGGTCATAACATGGATAAGATAGCTTACGATCCAAAAAGGTGGCTTAACCAAAGAGAAACCTATACTCAGCAAATAGATAACTTCAGGCTATGAATGATTAAATAAATTATACTTACAGCATAACCCGAAAACCAGAACAATATTTTTCCACTTCTCACATACAAACATTGTTACAAAAACTGTTTATAAAATAATATGTAACGACGACATTAAATGTTGAACTGGAATATCCAACAGAGGGCGTCTTGATTCCTCACGAGAATGAGAATTAACTATAATGGTTATTATGAATATTGGATTTTAAGCACACAATACATTTCACTTGCACTGATAATCGCCTAAAAACAACTGAATAGCTTACATTGATGGAGTGGAGAATGTTTGTTTACTATGAAAATTGATGCAAAATGCCAAATATGTCAGTATTGGTGTTATTTTTAGGGTTCCTTAGTGTGAATTCCTTATTGAACAGAATTATATAACAACTTTATAAGCAAGAGGTTCCGAGACGAACTCGTAGCTAAGTAACAACTTCGCTGATCTACTGGTCAAGCTAATTCTAAACACATAAAATCATCACTTCCGATTGTCACACGTACACCTATGACAATCGTTAGAGAAGAAGCCTGGAAACCAGTCTATTCTCAGGATATCGCCCAGGAATTGCGGACGTCTGTTAATTTTCAACCGCATCTGGTTACAACATAGTTGGGAAAAAGCTCGAAAGATAATATTCTGTCATCAGTCATGATCGTGCCAAATGTGACGAAGGATGGCAGTGGCGGTTTTGCTTCGTTAGAGTACGATCGACCCTACACCTTCCCAGGATGACGATATAGATGTTGCAATAAAGGGTAAGGTGCGTAGTACTCGCAACTTGCGTGAGTATATAACAAGAATGTATGAATGTACAAAGCAAAAGAAGTTATTTAGCGAAGGAAAATTTCGACCGCGGGCAGGATTCAAACCTGCGTCTTCTGGTTAGGCACACCAGACGCTAATACCGCGCTAAGCTATCCTAGCATGGAAATTGCCAAAAAAATACAAAAAGAAAGTCATGCAAAACAATGCAAGAAACTACCTCTATGGGGAAAAGACGAGATTGTGTGTACGAGTATGTTAAAAAAGTTTAGTACGGAACCATTGATGTTAAAATTAAATTCGCACGTCACGCCTCAAGTGTTTAAGGCAAAAATATTTGAGAAAACAAAACAAGTACCGAACTGCACACAAACTCATTGATTGTTCTTTTAAAAACTAGTGAAACCCTACCGTACCTTGTGAAACCTTCACAGGGAATAGTATTCGATTAATATAGCCTCATCATCATCAACCCATATTCGTCCACTGCTGGACGTAAGCCTCTCCTAGTGAACGCCACAAAGCCCTATCTTTGACTTTCCTCATCCAGTCACTGCCAGCTGCCTTCCGCAAGTCGTCACTCCACCTGGCGGGCGTCCTACACTACGCTTATCTGGACGCGGTCTACACTCGAGTACTCATTTGCTCCAGCGTTTATCAGTTCTCCGCGAGATATGACCGACCCATTGCCACTTTAGCTTGCTTATCCGTTAAGTTAATAGAGGTAGTGCATAGTGGCATTAATTCCACTCAAATTGGAGCTGCCTGACTGGGGAAGTACCTCCGCCTTGCAGAAAATCGAAGTAAAATAACACTGCTGTGTTGTGTTTCTTACGGTGAGCAAGATTGCCAGTGCTCCACGAGGAAACGTTGTGTTGACAGTGGGGGGACTTTGACCCTTATACTGCCAACCCAACTATTCCTCTTTCAATACAGGGTCGGCAACGCGCAAGTGATACTCCTGGTGTTGCAAGCGTCTATAGGCTACGGTAACCGTTTACCATCAGGTGGGCCGTATGCTTGTTTGCCACCTTAGTAAAATAAAAAAAAAGCTACGAGTATGTCTGTAACTTTGGTTCTCTGACAGATAACCAAATAATAATAATATAACCTCATTCTTCTTTGAGTTCGTCTAGCTCAATACGAATGCATTTGCCAAATTAAAATAATGTGCTAAAATTATTGTGTTCCAGTTTGAAAGGCAATGTGGCCAGAGACATTACTGAGCAAATGAGAGTTAACACCAGATGCCCCATATGCATCTTATTACAATAAGCAATCCGTATGCAGACCCAGTGGTGGGACAGAAAAACGATAAACATACATACCTAGATACCATCACGCCTGTATTCCCCGAAGGGTTAGGCAGAGGTGTACTAATGTACACCCACATTTCGCCGGTATGTTTAAGTCCCATGTAATAGGGGGCGCAAATCCAGACTCCGAGCTGCTATTGAGAATTTCATAGAAAAACCCAATAACATTTTGCTCGACCTGGGGATCGAACCCAGGACCTCTAGAGTAACAGTCGCGCTCAGGACCAATAGACTAATGAGGCAGGACTAATAAAAACGATAAAAAAATTAATATTTTGTCTTTCGCCTCATTGAATGCAAATTGCAATAAATAGGAATAAATAAGTAATATAAGTTTCATTCATATTACAATAATAACAAAACTAGCAATATTTATGTACGCCATAGCACACTTGACTAAGGCCTCATGCACACTAAGCCGGAATAATCGCGATAAATGGCGACAATGCAACATAATGTAACGCATTATTACGTGGTGCATGTCTCCGTGTCGGCATGTGTAATGCTTGTAATGACATGCATTGATATTCAGTGGAGAAACTAGCGGCGCGGCGCCGGTGGAACCATCTGTCGCCACGGTGAGGTACTATGGACATAGTTTTGGAGGTGGCTTTAATGAGAAAAGTAAAAAAAATGTGACCGTTCTTAACACATCGTGACCCCTTCGTGCCTCGGACAGCACGAAAAGCCGTCCGTCCCAGTTGTCATACGAACCCATAGGGGTTGAAATTGAAATGAAACTACTTTTTAAGGATTTTTTTTATCGCGTTATATTGATATTATTAATCCCGACGTTTCGGACACTTTAGGTACGTAGACTGCCCGTGACCATGGACGGGCAGTCTACGTGTAGTTTTATTTCAATCCCTACTAATATTATAAATGCGAAAGTAACTCTGTCTGTCTGTCTGTTACGCTTTCACGTATAAATCACTGAACTGATTTTAATGAAACTTCGTACAGAGATAGAGTTGACCTTAAGAAAGAACATAGGATAGTTTTTATCTCGGACTTTTGAAGAGTTCTCTTGGAAACGCGATATAACCGAACTCGACGCGGGCAAATCCGCGGGCGGTAAAACTAGTGTATAATATTCGCGTAAATGTCAGAAATCAATATACCTGTGACAGTTTGTTAATGGTAGTCAAAGGCCCAATAAGACTGACAACCAGTGTATCCTCAAGATATCGGAAAAATATTTTATTTCAGCATGAAAATATAAATTCTACGTATTCGTCTGTATGTATTTTAATGACAGACAGGCCCTGGAGCCAAGACCAACATTAAAAATTACGTAGGTAACTGCAGCTAAGAGCGTCCTTTAACGAGACTATAACCTTGTTACTAGGATCTTGTTACTGGGACCTCGTTACTAGGACCTTGTTAGGAGTAAGCTCCTAGGGAGTCCCTAGCTGTTGCCGGGAGGACAACTGGGGACGAGCCTGAATTAAATAAACAAAACTCCAATTCTCCATTTGTGTACATACGATGTGTTTTTGCTTCATTGTTCTTTCAGACGCTGACCCTTGCTTTTTAAAGCAAGAACAAGACAATGAACACTACAATAAAAGGAGAGACAAAGAGTGGCCGATCTATACATATTACTATTACCTAATTATTCTGTGCTAAAAGCGCCAAGAAACAGCTAAAGTACTTCTTTTTTCTATCTCATTTCGTCCTACTGCTAGGTAAAGAGCGCCCTTCCCGCTTTCTCTTCTACTTCAGTATTCTTTTTTATTGTGAAACCTAGAATATTCATCTTCTATTTAAATTAAACAGGGTGCCCTACATTGTATTCCTATGTACCGTCCCCATTTGGCATTCCTGACATACACTTGATTAGTCCTGTAAGTGCAGACAATGTGTTAGTACCACTTACAAATCGTCCACATCCTGTACATGTCGAGCCGCGAATTTTAATAACGGTGTTATTACTTTGTAAATTTATGTTGCGCGGATATAGGTGGTGTCAGGACAGACCTTTGGACAAAAAAGAACTCAATTTCGGGTAAAATAAGTCTAAAATTTGTCATCGTATCCTGTCAGAATAATTTTGAATTATTCTAATTTCAATTAGAAATGTGATTGTGAACAGGATTTTGAAAATAGAAATAATTAATTAATTAAATATTTGGGACTTTAAACACAGCACCATCTAATCCCAAACTAAGCAGAGCTTGTACTATGGGTACTAGACAATGGATCTATAATACTTAAAGTCAAAATCAAAGTCAAGATAGACTAGGTAGGTAGTACTTTTTGAACGTCATTAATACAGCCCCCAAAATGGCCGCCCTTCACCGCTTCCTAGTGTTTTGGCTAGGAAAAAGAAAGAGCGCAACAAACTCCCCAGCAACACGGTTCTGTCTCTTAATTTATGATAGCTGTACAATGTTATCTAAAACAAAATCTTTACTTTGCTTAGATTAAATAAATCTTCATAGCAATATGTTAGCCAGTGCACACTCATTTGGTTTGGCATCGAAGTTAATAAGCTCAAGCATCATTAAAGTAGTAGCAAACCTGCTCTTTAATTCAATTACATCGGTCAAATGGCGCACACAAGCAATGATAAAAAAACTATGCATGATTTAATAATCATGTTTTGGTAATAGGTCCTAGTGGACCTCCCCAGGGATGTGCCTTAATAGGCGGTGCACAGGGGGGTTCTGGGGTGGTCTATTAAGAGGACCCAGTGCCCCCCTCCATGTGCTGATGGTGTCCACCGGGGTGGTTTTAGTGGGTAAGAATCCCACCCCCGGTCTAACCCCCGTAGACCGGTAGCCTTTTGAAGGTTTCCCCCCCGTAAACAAAAAAACTTTATAGGTCCTAGTGGACCTATAAGGTCATTCAGGTAACTTGGGAGTGAAAATAAAAATAAAATTTTACGAAACCACAGTCTGCAAAGCAGCTTATTATAATACAATCTCATTAACATGAACCCATTACAGTCCCACTACTGGACATAGATGTCCTGTCAAGATGAGAGGGGTTACTACCCTGTCATGCTCGTGGCGAATTTCACGGATATCATGATATAGGGCAAGTGAAGTCTCTCTTCCTGCGTCTGTTTTCCCGGACTCATATAACCTTGGTGTCTTTAAAGTAAGAGTGACTGTTTACTCTTACTTACAGGTGAGACTGAGGACAACGCAAACCCATCAACAATAAAAAAATATTATACGCACATGATTTCGAAAAGTTAGAGGTCTCTCGAGACTTTCATACCACTAAGCTATCACTGCTTATTTTATAAAAAAAAAACTTGAGAGGTGTCAAGGGACACCCGGATGGAACGAAGTTCCTTTCATTAAAATTTAATAATTAAAAATAAAAAAACCTGTATACACTCAACAATTCACAACGCGCGAAATTCAAATATTGTCATTCACTCAATAATTCGAAATTCAAATATTGTTGACAAGCAAAAAGTGTCGTGACAACTTTTCGTAAGATTTTTTTCCGTCTAGCCCCCTTTCACAACGCGCGATAAGGAACTTCGTTCCAATAATTGCATAGTATCAGGTATTTCACACCATTACCATTTTTATTTTTCGATAAAAGAAATGTAAGACGAAAAAATTTTTGAACTTCGAATATTCTCTTCTGCTCTGATGTTAAATAAATCATAACAACTCTATGACATAATTTTAAACTCGCTTTTCATCATCATCACCAACAACCCATATACTGTCCCACTGTTGGGCACGGGTCTCCTCTCACAGAATGAGAGGGATTAGGCTATAGTCGACCACGTTGGCCTAGTGCGGGTTGGCAGACTTCACACGCCGTCGAGAAAATCTCTAAAGCATGCAGGTTTTCTCACGATGTATTCCTTCACCGTTTAAGCGAGTGATAATTAATTATTAATACGCACATGATTTCGAAAAGTCAAAGGTGTGTGGCCTGGATTCGAACTCGCGTCTAATTATAGAATAATGCGATTTCCATACGTCATCAATTTATTGAGCCCACCTTGAAAGATAACAGCTTGAAGATAATTATCTAACTACGTGGTTCAAACGTAATCCACCGCGGGCTACCATAGGGGTATCACCATAAGAATTTAGTACAAAAACTGATTGCGTCAGAAAACAACACAAATTTTTACTATATAAATGACATTTTAGTATTTTTTTCCACAGTTGTAGTAGTAACTATTGTTTAGCATAATGGCAGTGTACAGTTTAATTTTTGTTGCTTTGATCGGAATAATTGGCTTTTCTGTTGGTAAGATATTTTTTTCTCAGAACTACTTGTACCCTATGAGAAATATTTTTTATTAAATGTATTCTGTATCGAAGCAAAAAAAAATGTAATTTGCCGATAGGCATTACAATTTTTGTTTTGTTTGTGATGTATTTTTTTTGTTTATAATTGTTTGTATTTTTTTTGTTTGTAATGTATTCACGATATATAATCATAATCATACTTAAGTAGGTGACGGTTCATTGGACAGCCTGTTTTAGGATAGAGTTTGAACTTGAACTTGGGCTGATAAAGGCTATTTCCATTCTCAGATGGCTCAAGAACAATTAAAAAAAGTCATGTACTATACAACGAAGAGTTACTTACAAATATTGTCAAAAATGCTAAAACTCATGACGACATGAAATATAAACTAAAAGATTTTGTCAAACCGAATGTGGAAATTACTGTGAATGGCTTAACTGATATAATAAACCCAATGGAGTAAAGAGGGGACCTAGGAACACTAAATGTAAGCTAAGATTTTTCAGTTGTAGATATTGGAACGAAGTTCCATATCGCGCGTTGTGAAAGGGGGCTAGACGAAAAAAATTCTTACGAAAAGTTGTCACGACACTTTTTTCGAAATTCAAATATTGTTGACAAGCATTCAAATATTGTTGACAAGCATTCAAATATTGTTGACAAGCATTCAAATATTGTTGACAAGCATTCAAATATTATTGAGTGAATGACAATATTTGAATTTCGCGCGTTGTGAATTGTTGAGTGTATACAGGTTTTTTTATTTTTAACTAGTTTTCCGCCCGCGGCTTCGCCCGCGTCGAGTTCGGTTATATCGCGTTTCCAAGAGAACTCTTCAAAAGTCCGAGATAAAAACTATCCTATGTTCTTTCTCAAGGTCAACTCTATCTCTGTACCAAATTTCATTAAAATCAGTTCAGTGATTTAGACGTGAAAGCGTAACAGACAGACAGAAAGTATGAAAGTAACTCTGACTTTCACATTTATAATATTAGTAGGGATTATTAAATTTTAATGAAAGGAACTTCGTTCCATCCGGGTGTCCCTTGACACCTCTCAAGTTTTTTTTTTATACAGAGGGTCGCGGTCTCTTTAAAAAAATACCATAACGTACCTACCTTCTTATATTGGTTAGGTAAAAATCACTGGTAAATGGTACTGGCTAGGTCTCCGCAAGCTTGTTACCGAACTGAAAATTTCCATTAACCCACCGAACAGTTTTTAGGTACTATGCACGTGTTTAGTTATCACTAAATTTTAGAGGTTAAAAACATTGGTCTTCTATAAATTAAAAAACTGTAAAAAAAAAACATTAAAGATATTAAAAAAAACAAGTGATTAGATTTAAAAACGGTCCCGGAACCCAAAAAAGACATTTAAAAAAAAATCTTACGTAGGTAAAATAAAATTAAGCTATTCAAGTAGGTAGGTAAATACTTATTATAAACAACTTCTTAAAAATCTCGACCTGGGAATTGATTCTATGACCTCATATTCAGAAGTTACGCTTGAATAAGTATAGACCAAAAAGCCAGAAAATAAAAGAAAAACGATTTAATCTAAAATCAAAACTTAAAAATACGTCCAAGTTGACTGATAAGTGAGATAAATCACTGCAGAGTTCCTAAACATACAGTTTTATGACCTTCAATGAGTCTGACCTCAATTTCCGCGCATCCTACGTCATACAAAATTTCATAATTAAACGTTATACCTATCACTACAACGTTCAAATTCGCTTGAAACCGCTTATTGATTGCATGCAGTCTACGCAGTGAATTATCAAGTTTACCTGTGACGTCAGAATCTATTTTTATCTGAATGGATAACATTTCTGGATAGTAATAGATAATTTCGATCCATACTTATAAGTCAGGATGGCCGAGCGGTCTAAGGCGCTGCGTTCAGGTCGCAGTCCACTTCTGTGGGCGTGGGTTCGAATCCCACTTCTGACAAAACTTTTTGCGTTTTTTTTTCTACGCTTTCAATGCAAGTTTTCAAATTCTTTAATTATTATAAGTACCTATTTGCTTTACTTTTCGAAAATTTTTTTTAATAGTAATCTAGTTGAGGTCATAGCAGAAAATAAAGTTCTAGCTTAATATACCTACACAAAAGACTAGATAGAGATACTCGCCCAACAAAGTTTAATCTAGAATTCCTATTTTACCAATACTTTTACATTCACAAACTTGCTTACTACATACCATGTCACGCCAAAGATGCAACATAGTCAAAGATTTAAATCGTTAGTTTTGCCCTCACCATGTACTCACGCTCGAAAACGTGTCCGTGATGAGTGCATGCACACATTCCATGTAGAGACAGAGAATGACAGTGTGCAATATTCAATATGAGTGGGCGAGACAATAATAGATTCGATACCTCTGATGTCAACCAGTTTACTTACAGAAACGTGATCATTATTTGACACGGTTGGGCGCATCTAACGATTTAAATTTTTGATCAAAGTTATGAGAACCTGTAATTCACATAAAAATACGTAATATAAAATTATAAATAAGCAGTTCCTTTCATTTCGCATAAACTTAAATTAATTGACATTATTCATTTCACTTTCTATTCCAGTATCATCAGAACTCTTCGCCGCCTCGACCCCCGAGGCCCGCCAGGACTGGGAGCGCATCGTAGGGGGGACAAAGGCCCCCAACGGCTCCATCCCCTACCAGGTGTCCCTAAGAATATGGGGCGTTTGGCACTTCTGTGGGGCCTCCCTTGTCACTCCCAGAGTTATTCTGACGGCAGCACATTGTGTTGATAGGTATAAAGACTGTACATAAAATAACATAACATACACGTGTATGTTCACATGCATGTAATATATTTAGCTAACACTCTCTCGTACAATTTTGCTATGATATCTTATTCAGGCGCAGTGTACACTAAATTTAAAATTTTAACAAATCAATACTTCTCAAACTATCTGGAATTTAATGAATTGAATAATTAACAACAATTTAAAAAATCTTTCGTAGATAAAAATGTTCGGATTACAATAAATTTAAAAACTGTGACTAATTCAACTACAGATAGGTATTTATTACAAATTAAAACATAAAATTGCCTTCATTCGAGAAATATGTTTACTACATTCAATAAAATTTATTAATATTATGTATACATAGTGCAAGAAATAAAATTATATTGAGTGTTAAGTAAAATATTCAAAAATATAGTAAATACACATTTATTTTGGGTAAGTATCAATATAAGTTTAGTAAATACATATTAGTTTTCAGTATAAAAGGAGGGTTTGCTGAAGACTTGATCTTAACACGATAATACCTTATTTCTGTTGTAATAAGGTGAGAAACAAGTGTTGCCTGATGGTAACCGACAACCGCAAGCTATACACGTCAACAACACCATTAGTATTGTCAGCTTGAGACTTCAGTTGTTAAAAACCTCTTTTGTCCAGTAATTTCTCTGGCTACATTACTCTTCAAACCGGAACACAGTAATGTTAGCTAGCACATTATTGCTTAGCGACAGATTATTATTCGGCAATGCAGTGTTACCACCACAGAGACGGACTCGGCAGCAGAGATTTACCACCTTAAAATAATTTGAACGCTGTCGACCACCGTTCTATCGTTCATCACGCCGACTCACATAAAAAATCTCTTCATCATTCATTCATTCTCAGTCTTAAACTGTGACAGCCTAGTGGTATGACCAAGGCACGCACCTCTGACTTTTCGAAATCATGTGCGTATTATTAGTTATTAATTATCACTTGCATAAACGGTGAAGGAAAACATCGTGACGAAACCTGCATGCCTTAGAGATTATCTCAACGGCGTGTGAAATCTGCCAACCCGCACTAGGCCAGCGTATTGGACTATAGCCTAATCCCTCCCGTTCAAAGAAGAGACCCGTGCATCGGAGCAATATATGAGTTGATGATGATGATGATTTATGTCTTAAAACTGGACGCAAAGTCCTAACAACTTTCTAGATGCCAAAACTATACCTGATTACCGAGAATGAGATCCCGATTCACAGTCTCTAATCCCTCATTATTTCAGACTAAAACCCGAATACTTCAAAGCAGTAGTAGGCACTAATCAGCTTCGTGCCGGTGGAACGACGTATGACATACGTAAGATCGTGGTACATGAGGAATATGATGACGATATCATCAAGAACGACATCGCAATACTCTTCACTGAACAGGAGATGGACTTTGGTAGCAAGGTGGACGCGGTAGAACTCAATGATGAGCCTGTGGAGAAAGGGGAGGAGTTGGTGCTGACTGGATGGGGTACTACGTCTGTAAGTCTGTTTTTAATGATATTAAGATAACCAATAAAGATATGTGCCGCCTGATGGTAGCTGGAATTGCAGCTCAAAGACATAGTTTAGTTATTTTAGGCTTTACAATTGATTATCCTGCCTTTAGCTACAGCTAAAGTTGTATACACATAAGTGGCTTGCTATCTACTCTTCGAATCGTTAAAACGAATCAAAACTAAATGTATTGAAACAGCTTGTGAACGCCCAATTTATCGAAAGCTTTATGTTATTTCCATGGATTTGAATCGAAACAATTGATTCATGCGTCGATTTTGATTGTAACTGGTTTACACGCTTTAATGGACTAAGTGGTAGCCTATCATAAGGTCGAAATTATTTATTGGAGTGTTCTTTTAGAACATTAAATGTTGATTGCGGGGCGGTATTAATAACCACTCTAGAATGTATTCTAAATTTGGATTTGACATTTTCTATGGAGCTTATGTCAAATTCCAATCTTCTGTAGGGAAATAATCGAGAGATAGATTGTTAATCCCAACCGTATATTGCCCCCTATTACATGAGATCTAAACATACCAACGATACCAACTAAATATGGGTTCACAGCAGTACACCTCGGTTTAAACCTTCGGGAAATGCATGCCTGATAATGTGTAGCTATATCGAAAACGTTCCTACTTCCTACTATAAACTTATAATATTTAATAGCAATAAGTTACTATTGTGTGTTTTGCAATTTATATTCTATTCAAAAGCAATACTTATCAATTTCGTCAACCTGAGCCAGAGAAACTATCATCAGCCCTTTATTTTGTCCCCAGTACCCAGGCCGACTGCCTAATGACCTGATGCAGCTGGAGCTGAAGTCTATCACATACGAAGAGTGTAAGGAAGCGCACAAGAGCGTCAACGCTGTGTTCGAAACTCAAATATGCGCGCTGACAAAGGCGGGAGAGGGCGCTTGTCATGTAAGGAACTTTTAATTGTATTAAGATAAGAATTAAGGATACAGGCGTTTGTTATACAACGTCTTACAAAATACCCCGTAAAAAATATAATTAATTATCAAAGCCAAAAATTTTGTCAGCTGTCATGTCAGGAAACCAGATTATTTCACAGAAAGGCCTACTGTACTATTTGTCTACTTTAATAATTTTTCTATTTTTCATTTATAAATGTTGTTGTTTTCTTTTTTTTTTGGGTATGTTATACAGAGTTACTACGGTTCTTAAATATTGTGAATGGACTCGTTATAAGGCCCCATTTAGCCTCCTCTCGGCTTTACGGGTAGTTTTGTAAGATCCTGTATAGTACGGTAAATCATAATGGATCATCCGCCACCCGGGGAGGTGGCAGGGTATGTCGGACACATACCGACTAAAAACCGCACTTACCTTCACTTGCCTTATAGTCATGGCCATGAGATCTGTGAAATTCGCCACGACCATGACAGGGAAGCATGCGGGCCTGATGGTAAGCGGCAACCACCGCCTATAGACGCTAGGGACACCAGTGGAATCACTAGCGCGTTGTCATCTGGGGACCTCAGTTGTAATGCCTCAATTGTCCACTAATTTCCCTAGTCACATTATCCTTCACACCGGAACACAATAATTTTAGCATACTATTGTTGCTTAGTGGCATAATACTGGCCATTACAGTAGTACAGAGGCCAGTACAGACGCCAGCAGGTCAAGCTATCCAAAACTGTCAAACTTTCCCAATTGAATATGAACCTTATTGCTTTGAACTAAAGTTGAAAATCAATCAAAGAAATTTGACAGATTGTGGTAGCTTGATGTGCTGGCGTCTGTACATCAAGCTACTCCAATCTGTCAAATTTCTTTGATAGATTTTAATATAATAAAATTTATATTTTTGGGACATTTTACACAACACCATCTAGTCCCAAACTAAGCAGAGCTTGTACTATGGGTACTAGACAATGGATATAATACTTATATACTTTTTTTTTGTAAATACATACTTGTAATACATAAGAAACACCCAGACAAACACAAATACTCATGTTTTATCCACACAAATATTTGCGTCCTGTGGGAATCGAACCCACGACCTCATGATCAGCAGTCCGGTACTCGAACCGCTAGACCACAGAGGTCGTCAACTTTAATACAAAGTAAGAAGGTTAATTTTCAATTGAGAAAATTTGACAGTTTTGGATAGCTTGACTTGCTGACGTCTGTACCAAGTACGAACTTAACATCTGATGTTTGACCACTACTTCAACAAAGTATTATCTCTGTCTGATCGTCCAAATAATGTTGAATGAAAGACAATTCGACACAACAATTCAACAACATACATTTCATCTAATCATCATTCTCCGTGCCTTTTACCAACTATGTTGGCTCGGCTTCCAGTCTAACCAGATGCGGCTGAATATCAGTATTTTACACGAAGCGACTGCCATCAGATCTCCGCAACCCAATTTCTGAGCAATAATTCTGAAAATAGACTGAACTGGTTCTCAGCCTTTTTAGTCTACCACAAACGATGGTTATAATTATGTGATAATATGACAACCGCGATTTACGTGCTTTCCGAGACACCGATGGGTCTCGATATGTTAAGGATGGTCACCCATCCACAGACTAACCGCAGCTTAACAATGCAGATCGGTTGATCAGCGTAAGTACCTAATTATAACTTAGCCACGAGCCCTTCATACATAGGTACAGAGGTCAGCACATCAAGCTACCACAATCTGTCTTTCTTTGATTGATTTCCAACTTTTAGAAAAAGGTTCATTTTCAGTTGGGAAAATTTGACAGATAGCTTGACCTGCTGGCGTCTGTACATTTAATCAACCTTTTTAAACTTAACTCTTTTATCTTTGCAGGGTGACTCCGGTGGGCCTTTGGTGCGAGAGGGACGGCAGATCGGTATTGTATCGTGGGGTATACCCTGCGCTAGGGGCAAGCCTGATGTGTATACCAAGGTACGCACTGTATAAGCTAAACTCTCATTACAGCGAAATTCTACAAATGTGTGGTCAACCTATCCTGAGAGTCGGTAGCCTGTATTGAGGAGAGATCTTTAAACCGTAGTGTAAAGTCCGTCTCACGACAGAAGTCCCACGGAAATGAGTGGAACTAATTTTGCAAAATCGGACAACTTTACATTATACCAATTTCAATAAATTTTTTGGGAGGTAACCTGTTTCTCCTTAATACAGGCTGCTCAGCAACCTAGCTAGGAGAACAGTAGCCCAACCACTGAATTTGTAATTACAACTTATATCTAGCTGCCATAAATTGTGTACTACAAATACTCTTTTTGTGCAATAAAGTATTATTAAATTGCTGAAACAAAAAATTCAGATTCATCCTACAGGGATATATATATATACAAATATTGAGTTTTTAGAGTCTAAAACAATGGAGTTTAGCAAATAGCAATATTCCGTCGTATGACGGTGGCGCCGCGTCTGCGACTTCTTACGTCAGACGGACTATATTAATAATGCGACTGGCACTAAAGACATGACTGTAAGTAATCAAAATTCAATATGGCGACAACCAGACGACATAAATTGTGAAAAGAAAAAAATTAAAGTTCACGAACTTTAAGTTACTATAAGTAATGATGTTTATTTAATATTATTTACTTTATTAATATATATACCTAACGTTTTTTCCTTGACCTACCGTGATCCTATATTCTATTTCAATCCCTAAATTCCGTTTCCATAATCTATTTATCCCAAAATAATGGTTTCCCTACCTTTTACACTTGTAATGGCAAATGCACAAACCGTGCGAGCCAAAACAAAAAAAATAAATAAATAAATAAGTAATGATACCCCATCATTGAATAGATATTTGAAAATCAACTTGCGGTTTCTCTCATCGTTTTTCATTTCGAATGACCATTTAGCTATTGTCTATTTTAACTATTCTCACTGAAATTTATAAGTAATAAAGCAAAACATGTAATAAAGCCGTGATAAAGTTCTTGTGTATAATCGATGAAAAATAATTATCAAAAAGTTTAAAATAAAAAACTACTTCTTTATATGTATTATATCCATTGTATTGTCTAGTACCCATAATACAAGCTTTGGTTATTTTGGGATTATATGGTGTTGTGTAAAATTATCCCAAAAATATGATGTCTATTCCCATTTTGTTCATAGCTCTATGCACATCCACAGGTTGAAGCGTACATGGGATGGATAGAGAAGACGCTGTATGACGATGATGAGGACCACGTGAAGTACATCCACGATCACCGAGGGCATCACCCCCATCGGGAAATTAATAGACACTGAGATTGTTACTATTATATTTCATTGTACAGATTCTAGAAATGCAATTATAGAAACCAGCACTATGAGTTTTTTAAAAATTCGAAAATAACTTGTCGCATATTTCTTATGGCAATTTTAATTCTTATTTACTTTTAAATCATTTATTCATAAAATTTTTTATACCACTAAGGTGGCAAACAGGCATACGGCCCATCTGATGATAAGCAGTTACCGTAGCCTATAGACGCTTGCAACACCAGGGGTATCACTTGCGCGTTGCCAACCCTTTAAAACGAAGAAGGAATCGTTGGGTTGACAGTGTAAAGGTCAACAACGTTTCCTTGCGGAGCACTAGCAACCTTGCTCACCGGAAGGAACACAACAGCTCAAAGAACTGTTATTTCACTTCGATTTTCTACATAATTTGCTTCTAGTATGTTCGGTGTAACTAGAAAACTTCTGAAACTTCTTTCTATTATTATTATTAGCCCGTGCTGTCCCACTGCTGGGCAAAGGCCTCCCTCCATTCCTTCCAACGGTCGCGATAGTGCGCTACTTCTTTCCAATTCTCAAGGAAGACATCCAGTTCATCTACCGGGGTCTGCTGCGACCCCGTGTCGTTGTTTCAGGGCACCAATCCTGAGCTTTTCGGGCCCACTACTCGTTAGACATACAACAGACATATATCCTGCCCAGTCCTGGGCAGCCTTTTGAGCCACGTCAGTAATTTGTGTTTTGGAGCGCAGTGTAGTATTTCGAACGCGATCTATTAATTTAACACCTAACATACTGCGCTCCGCAGCACGTTGACAGACCTTGAGTTTGGACTTTTGGATGTAGGGTCAACATACATATACATAACATAACATCACGCCTGTAGTCCCCGAAGGGTTAAGCAGAGGCGAACTAATGTACACCCACAGTTTGGCGGTATGTTTCAAGTCACATATATTAGGAGACGAGCTTATCGCCATTTCACCAGGCACAAATCTAAACTTCGAGCTCGTACTGAATTTTTTTTTTACAGTACGGAAAATCCTCACGGATCCTCTGCCACCCGGAGTTGGCAGGGTATATCGGACTTGTACCAACTATAAACCGCACTTGCCTTCACTTGCCCTATAATCGTGGCCATGGGATCCGCGAAATTCGCCACGACCATGACGGGACACGGCTCGAGCTGGAGAATCGAACCCGGAACCTCTAGCATCGAAGTCGCACTTACGACCACTAGGCTAACGAAGCAGTACTGTCTAAGCTAACTTGAGATTTAATTAGCAAGGCTCAATTAGCAGATACAATAAAAAAGCAATTGTTTCGGCTCTCAAGAGGGTTATACTTTCTTTGATAAAAATACATCCATCACTTTCTAATGTCATACCTATCACAAAAATATACGTGACTGAAGGATAATGGAAGTAAAATAAAAATCACAAAAATACTTTTTATAGAAAATCTTCTATATTTAATAAGCATGCATAAATCTAATATCACAGCTTGTCGCGACTGTCCGTTTTATAAAAAAATAGTGACCATAATTAATATTACATATGATATCAGTACTTAAATCTTCTTATAAATTAAATCCATAGATATTAGAATATTATAGAACAAAAGTTGAGAATGACACTCACCCGCATACCTAAATCATAATTCAAGAACGAAAGACGATATTAGTAAAAAGAACACATTATTACAGACATACTATAATAGTTTTTTTTTTCATAAATTTCGACAAACCGGTGATTAAGAAAAACAAAAAGCCTTTACAATAACCGTACAGTCGACGACATAATTATTTGGAAGTACAATGGAACTCACAATTTGTTAGATCACAAAATTTATGTTAGATTTTTTTTTTAAATACACTAAAATTATAGAATAAAATAATTACAATCCTCTATACCTGTAGTGACAATCTAACAATTCCGTCTCAGTCTGTCCTAAAATACAAATTACATTATTGGAACGAAGTTCCTTATCGCGCGTTGTGAAAGGGGGCTAGACGGAAAAAATTCTTACGAAAAAGTTGTCACGACACTTTTTTCGAAATTCAAATATTGTTGACAAGCATTCAAATATTATTGAGTGAATGACAATATTTGAATTTCGCGCGTTGTGAATGTTGAGTGTATACAGGTTTTTTTATTATTAAATTTTAATGAAAGGAACTTCATTCCATCCGGGTGTCCCTTGACACCTCTCAAGTTTTTATTTTTATTTCTATTTTATGGGCATAATGTTCTGAATTTAACCTTTATTGATGTGATTTTCTTTGGTGTGGCAAGGAAAATTCTATACTTACATAAAAGTTTGTAGTTTATTAAAATCAAAATCATTTCTATAGTTGGTTTACAAGAAATTGTGGCGCCCGCACCATTATATCATATTTATGTCATCCATATCTTAGAAAATATTATTGGAAATATGTAGCTAAACAGCATGCATCCCACTACTTACTAATATTAAAATCATTGTACATACCGTCTAGTCTACTTATTAATAAGTAAGTATGACTACTTAGAACATATCGTTTGGATAACTGGGTGAATGTTTTGAATTTCAGTTGAACCAATGCGTATACATGATAGACACACAACTAAGCACAGTGGAATAAGAAAACTAATATTTAGTACTAATCTAGTAAATTTACATTTGGTAAAATTCATACCGCCGGTTCATATGAAAAAATATACAGTCTTATCGCTCATATAACAACTTTCCTCTAGATAATTTATTTTATAATCCGCAAATTTTGGAAAAAGGAGCCGTAATTTAAAAAATATCTTAAAGTTACCTTTATTATAAGGTAACCTAGATTATCATTAAATAAAATCCTCCATTAAAAAAAAATAAGCCCAAAATTTCTTATTTTTTTTTTACATCATTTCTAAAACATAAACGGACACAACTACAATCAATATTCTTACGCGTATCCAAACGTAATCGAAGAACTCTTGTACATCTTCATTAAAAATGTATTCAAAAAACTCATTCCGTAAACTTTCTGTGCTATTTTTCTCACTGGAAATGTAATTTTTCTCCAAATCTTTCATACCGAAAATACCTAAGTTTATTACATTTTGAGTATCAACCATTTGCAATGTCACCTGTTGAGAAATTCCGTCAGTTTTCGTATTGAATTTGAATTTTTCAGTTGGTACCGTTGCAGTTGAATGCACGATTGGATACTGGGCATTAGGCTTCGTGAAGTTGGCAGCGATTGAGATTCGTTCGAACATAATGTTGCTGGTTTTGCTTTCCGATCTGCAACAAATATTATTATTAAATTTAATAACAAAATATTCATTCAATTATGATTTTTTAAGTAGATATGAACCACACACGTACGAATACCTAGACTATTAGACTGCAGTTTGTAAATAAATAAAGCCATTGGTTTATTGACGTTTGTTTGTAAGTAGCGCTACCTAGTTGACACAGTGTAAATTTTCTTACAGAATTGTACTTTATCTTAGTTTATAGTAGTAATAATAATACTATTAGGGAGTAGGTAATATGCGTCATATATACACTGTACTGCACTTTTCCTTTGAAAACTCAATCCCACTTGTTGTACTTTTGGTCCTGAGGTAATAACGAAGAGACAGAGGATCGAAGAGAGATCGCTGGGAGTCGTTGAATACAGGCGACATTATTATAACCGGTCCTTGTGGAAAGCTATAAGGGAGGCCTTTGTTAAGCGGTGGGCGTCTCTTAGATGATGATGATAGTATCAAAACTTACCCCATTTCGCAACTTTTGTGGTTAATGCCAGTGCATGTGAACAGCGCACAGATCTGTACGCCGATGTTGTGGTGTCCCGTCTGACGGATGCCGTTGAATGTTGCCAAACTGTAGCTCACGTCTTGCTTAGAACCTGAAAGATAAAATATAACTAAGTAACTTTATCACACGCTGATTTGTTGAGAATCCCTCCCTACATGTATTGTTATATTCGTACCTACGTTATTTCCCGTGCCAGAACGGCTGAGGAATACACTAACTTTCTGGCCGCACGTGGGAAAAAAGCGTGTTGAACAAATCAGCAATAAGGTAAATAGTAAAAAAGCATTCAGAAATTATAATAATCATTATCGTTCTGAGGCCTCTAACAGCAGAATGACTATTCATATCAAGTAAATATCAGCAGACCATTCTCTTGTCGGTTTTCTGTTTACAACTCCTCACATCAATACTTTTTAGTGTTATGATGAGGATGCATCCTGAGCATCAGCCTCGATATCAATTCATACTGCTGATTGGCTAATCACTAGACGTTATGGGCCGTTATGTGAATTGTGTAATTCATTATGACAAAAAATAACAGAATAAGTGTTAGCTTTCTTTCTTTCTTTCTTCTCACCTCTAGTAATCTTCACATAGAATTCACAGCAGAACCCTCTATGACAGATGGAGTCCTGGTACCCATTTACACTGGCGTCCAAGTTCAATGGACTAAGCACGTATTGACTCAGGTCTTCAACAGGGAAGTTGACGGTCGCAGGGTCTACAGAGGGTACTGTAGGTTGATCTGAAATGGAAAGACTGTTGATTTATTGCAGCTCAGTCTAGCTGATCAGTTATTCCACATAATTTCAGCGAAGTTTATTTTCGTTCGATAAATTATAGTTATTAAAACTTTATTTTATTATATCTTAATGTTAATTCAATCAAATTTTAAACTTATGTGATGATAGAAAAGTTAAAAGGACCCAATTTATTCCAAAGATTCTGAATAGTTTAACAGAACTTATTCCTAAATACACCGTCATTTTGGATATCAACAAGAAATTCCAAATCCAGAACCATTCAAGATTTTGAGTCATAATTATTTTTCAGAATATGTACCAGATTTGAATAAAACATTTGAATAAATTTTTGAATATAATATTATGAATGGCTAAGCATTGCAAAATATAGACGTAGTTATCGCCTATCGGACTTACTTAGTTCTAAGCGTATTTATAATGGTAATCTAACATCATACGATTCTCACGCAATTGATTTCTTCACATGATAATATTTGTAATCAATTGTAAGAAACATTAGTCACTTAATCCTTGAATTGTTATGTTATGAGTAATACTTTATTAAGTGGTAAATATAGAAAACGCATTATGCCGAATGTCTTCGGCAGGCCATCACCAGTCGGGGGCCGCAGAAGAATGCTCTGTTCCCGTAGCCCCCGACGCAACAGAGACCGGAAGAACGCGAGAATGAACACCGTGTGATTTTTAGTCGGTAGGTCACCCACTCTGGGTGGAGTCCGACACGCCCCGCCGCCGCCCCGGGCGGCGGAAGTCCTTGAGGATTTTCCACACGCTAAGCAAAAAAAAAAAGGCCGAATATCTTCTGCCGGGTCTGCAGACGATTGCTACAGCGCTCCCGTAGTCCCGGCACTAAAGTGGTGATGCGAAACGCCGAGGTTGGTTTTAGTCGGTAGATCTGTTCAGGAGTCCAACACACCACACTGCTCTCCCCGGAGCGTGCATAAAGAGCATAGAGCATTTCCAAACCCGTCAACAAAAAAAAAGCCGAATGTCTTGTCTTGTCGAAAACTCTATAAATAAATTTCCTAAAATACTAATAACTCACAATTTTTGCCATTCTTCTGTAGTTCAGCAATTGCCAGTTTGTCAGAGCCAGTCTTCAGACCTCCTTTGCCAGAGTATATACCAGCGGTAGATACTAAGTTAGCATTGGTCACATAGGACCAAGTAGGTGCGAACTGGGCAGCTGTAACAATTTGATTTTAATATTAAATAGGCTGCGGGAAGCTACCTCAATGGTCATCCCCTGCCTCATTACTTCGGACCTAAAATATACCGTTGGATATACTTTAAGTCTAAAATATACTGTTGGTGTACTGTGGCCAGCACATCAAGGTACCACAATCTGTCAAATTACTTTGATTTGCAACTTCAATACAAAATAAGGTTCATATTCAATTGTGATTTTTTTTCAGATTTGGATAGCTTGACCTGCTGGCCTCTGTACGTCAGTGCTCATGGTATTAAATAGGCTTGCGTTTGATCAAGCAGATGATGTTTGTGTTGTTTTAATAAACACACATAAAAAGATAAAGAAACAGATTCGAACACCACTCTTCATCTTTCCAACTCTAGAAGGCGGTGAAGAGTTGGCGGTTTCGGTGTTATCTAAGATATTTCGCGGTCGATTTTACGCATAAAGCTTTACTCAGTATACTAGTCTTGAATGAATGATTTTGACTTTTAAGCAAGCTCATAATTGGTAGCAATGTACTGTCAAAAAGAAACTTCTGAATTTAAAAATATTAATTATAAAATATGGCCAAAATTACCATTCAGAAATGGCACGTCGGAATGCCAATCGCCGGTCATAACGAAGTTCTGGACGCTCGTCATATGTTTAACGTCGCTCAGTATTAGGTCTTCCTCCATCAGCACGCCGAATGTAACTCCGAAATCCGTGGTGAAGGTCACCAGATCTGGGTTAGATGTCGTGCAGTTGGCAACACCGGCTAACGGCTTTCTGTAACTAAATGTCGCAAGGTTAAAAAATTATATTCCTACATAAAATAAACTTCATTGTTGAAACTTTCTGTGAATACACTTCTATGATATTTATTAGATTTTTAATAGTAGACAGTATCTACTTTTTCCAACTGATGATCTCTAAGAAGAAACGCCGAAACAAACTCGTAGAATCATGGTCTCTTTTAAAGCCCAAACATAGTAGGTACCGAATATAATACAGTGTCAAGATGTAAGGAAATCCACTAAAATTTTCATTGTAATTGTAATCATTTTCATAGAATTCATGCCGAGTTTTTTTAATTCTAGCCTAGCCCATAGTTTTTTTTTATAAGAGATAGGTTAACGTTTGACCACAATCTCATCTGATGGTAAGTGACGATGTTGTCTAAGATGTAGCACGCTTACCTAGAAGATTCACTCGTGACTTGAAGAACCCCAAAAATTGTACACGTGGGGAAATACAGACTCAGGCAGCTGATTCCATAGATAGCTTCTTACTTAATACTTACACAGCTACAATGGATCCAGTCCTATCGAAGACCAGGTTGCTCCTGACAGTTTCATACCCGACCTGGCAGCGAGTCTTCTCGTATAAATGCGCGACCACATACAAGCCTGCTTGCTTTGCAGCATTCGATAACGACTTTAAAATCTGCAACAAAAAAAATATTGTTTATGTAATTTTTATGAAGTCGTAAAGGAATATCGTTTCAGTGATTGATTGACAAATCATAAAATAAATCTGCAACTTGTTGAATTGAGAGAGCGAAAAATACCGCTAAAATAAAATCTCTAAAAGAAGAGAAGCCAAGTTTAAAGAAAAGTGAATGATAAGTTGTCTTCTATAGTTAATTGTTTTACATTTTTATTTAGGTATGTGAAGTGACGAAGTACAGAATAAAGTATACTTTCAAGTATAGTAAGTAGGTAATCATAATAATATTTAAATATTTTGAGTAATTCCACTCAAATTGGAGCTGCCCGAATGGGGAAGTATCTCCGCCTTGCATAAAATCAAAGTAAAGTAACACTGCTTTGAGCTGCGTTGTGTTTGTTATGGTGAGCAAGGTTGCCAGTGCTCCACGAGGAAACGTTGTGTTGGCAGTGGGGGGACTTAGACGCTTATACTGCCAACCCAACAATTCCTCTTTCAATACAGGGTCGGCAACGTGCAAGTGATACTCCTGGTGTTGCAAGCGTCTATAGGCTACGGTAACCGCTTACCATCAGGTGGGCCGTATGCTTGTTTGCCACATTAGTAGAATAAAAAAAAATATGTCTTCCATTATTCATAATGGGAGACAATATTATTATGATTTGGCAATGTTGACAAATAACAATAATTAAATAACAAAATAAAACTCCTTTCCATGAGTGCGTGTGTCCGTGTGCGTGTGTGTATGTATGTATGATATTGTATTATGTATATTATATGATGTCATGTAAAACTAGCTATCTCATCATCTCCTATTAGTCGTAGCGTGATGTTATATAGCCTAGAAGTTATCATAACCTACCACGATAAATGGACTATCCAACACAAAAAATATTTTTCAGTTCGAACCAGTAGTTCCTGAGAATAACGCGTACAAGCAAACGAACTATTTAGCTTTATAATATTTATTTTAGATTAATGTAATGTCAGTTGCAGAGGATCAGCTCAAAGTTATCATGGCTAAAATTTTCCAATTTTCCGGAAAACTTTTAAAAAACATTTAGCCGTTCTGTAGTGATGCGCTTGCTCACGAATAACATTCAATTTTATTTATATCAATTGTTAATTTACCTGTCTAGTGCCTACGTGACGTTGTCCATGCGTACTACTTCCATATAAGGATTAGAGTAGGACAAAACAACAATAGTGAACCTATGTGGTGTGTTAGAAAGGGACGAAGCAATAACACGTGGGGAGAGCGTGGTCGAAAGCTTTGAGAGGACTTATGATCTATTGTGTGTGCACCCCATTAAGGGATTTCAAAAAGGATGAATTCAATGTGTTTGACTATAGACTGAAATAACATTACGTAGGTACTGTAGAGGTCGCTACAAGGAGTCAGCATATGACTGGCTGGTTTAAGAAGAAATAATCATTTGAAAGTATTGTAGAATGTTTAGTCAAGTGATGGATGGTTGTCACAAGGAGATTTCCCTTAACCTTTAAAGAATAAAGTCCTAAAGTACCATTTAACCGAGAGTTTCTTTGATTAGCCTCCTAGGATCCTTTCTTTGTATTAAATAACATTGAAAATTAGGCCTTACAGCAAATTGTTACTTACGCGGTATTGGAATATCATCGACGATTTGTGTCGAACAGGGGTGTTCTGTACACAGTGCGCCGATATGTTTTAGGTTTAGGCCAATTAACAGACTCGCTCGCTGTCGAGAATTTCGAACGAAACCCGGAATTCGAAAATACCTAATTATTTCTGTGATGTTGGTACCGCGCCTGCGACTAAGTATTAGATCAATAAATAATGTCGGAGGAAGAAGTTTCAATAATACTAACCTCGTCATAGTTATCCACAGAGGATGGCTTAGGAGGCGGCAGAACGAGAATATCGATGCCCTGAAAAAAAAAACAGTTATTATGAACTTCAACTCTTACCATAAAATCTTTGTCTATATAAAAAAATTGATTCCGTATGTTTGTGTCCGCACAAAAGTCGTTGACTTTGCTTAACGCTGCATTTATGTACATGAGTTCTTTTATATACTTTTTATCCCAAAGTTCCTACGGGTATGGGAAATTCTGAATCTGAATGGGAATACCTAAATCAATTCGAAGCGTAGTAGGAGAATAAACACAAAGATACGCACGCCAATTTATTACCATTTGCATATTACTGTGATTTTACTCATCAACGATCACATATTTATCAGAAACTACTTATAGAAAAACAATTGTCTCAACACTAGAGAATCACTATTTCTTTAATGAGTAAATCAGCCGGTAAAAACTCAACACGTAATAATATTAAGTTTATTTTATACATCAAACGACGAGACAGAAATTGAAGCCAATCTCAGCGCTCAAGGGGAGCACTTTATTTATTTCCGTTGAGCGTAGCGTAAGCCGGTCACTGACCTGCCAGCTGACCGCCGCGTGGTATTTATTTACAAAATACATATTCCTATAATAGTACTCTGTATAAAAACTTTTTTGTTTTACCTTTAAAGTGTAACTGTGTCGGACATTATATTTTAAGCCTTTTCCCAACAATTTTAAGGTTGGATCTTATCAAACCTCCGCAACCTAATTTCTGAGAAATACCGATATCCATAGTGTTGTCATACACACACAACATGATTGTCATTTATTTATCATAAGGTGTTCGTATGACAGCAGGGTCGGATATCCGTGAAAAGGAGGGATCTCGATGTGCTAAAAAGTTCACCCATCTATAGACAGATCGCGGTACGCACACCTTAATTTTCCAGATCAGCATAGGCTAATCAAGTGATCGGGCCCCTGGAAACTATCCTGAAACTGGAGTCGAATATACGAAGGAATTTATCCCTATTGCGTAAATACTTCGACGGCATACTTCTAGCCAGTGATGTTATGAATGCTTGAGGTTATCTCTGTTTTGCTTTGCCGTTTATAAATCCATATTATGTGGAAGTGTTTGAAAAACATTGTTATCGCAATCAGAACTACATAACATCATAAATTATCCCTGATATTGTTATTAAAGCTTCCAGTGTAACGCTAAGGGATTTGTAAACTCGTCGAAATTCGTAGTATACGTGAAATCTATGAGAAAATAGAACTACTAAGAAGGAATGGTGTGGTTAAACTCCAATAGGTCTCGAACTAAAACTAGAAAGAAGGATGTAATTTTTACCGATCAAAATCGCGATGACAATAACTTCAGAGTTTTACAGTTGTGTCTACAAAATCTTTCAGTCTGTCAATCTGCGATGATGTTGGTAGAGTGGGACTTTTACCCTTACTGCCAACCCAACTATTCCTCTTTGGGTTTACAAGGTTGGCAACGCGCAAGTAATACCCCTAGTACTTACTACAAACGTCTATAGGCTACGGTAACCGCGTACCATCAGGTGGGTCGTGTGCTTGTTTGTAACATTCGTGGCAAGAAAGTCATATGACCATTCTGCTACAATGGAAATATCAGACTTAGACCCCATGGAAATCGGTTGATGTCAGTTTATGCTGCCTACTAAAACTTCATAAGCAAGATGAAGTTTGTCCACGCAGAATTTGCGCGTTTGTAAACAGGATTGTTGTTCAGCACACTGTGATTTGAGTCCATACGTGTACATTGGGTGTTTAAGCGATTACCTTGGTTCATTCATTCGCTTGCATACCTTTGTTTTTTACGGACAACGAATACTACAACAGAGTCTACGGTAGGGTATCTAGTTAGGGAGGGGCGGAAGATGGTCATTATGTAAGTATATAGTAATTAATATTGTGATAATACATTATGCAAACTGTTCTATTTTTATTCGCTGTCACAATGCGAAGACTTTTCCACTTTCTGTATTATTCTTAATGTCATGACTCACCGTTTCACTGGCTTCGTAGATGAAAGGAGTGTAGTCACTTATATATTTGTTTTGCAAGCGCAATACACCTGCTTTGTAGGTCTGAAACAAAGAGCATATTGTTACGGTTTTTGTTTAATAAACAAACTTTGTATTACGTGTCACTAATGTCATTATAAACTTTGAAACTTCCGATATTTATAAGTTATGATCATAATCTACCCATATACTGTCCCCCTGCTGGGCACGGGTCTCCTCTCAGATTGAGAGGGATTACGCTACAGTAAACCACGCTGGCCTAGTGCGGGCTAGCAGAGTGCACACACTTTCGAGAAAAATCTCTAAAGCATGCAAGTTTCCTTACGATTGACCTTGACCGTTTAAGCGAGTGATAATTATTTATTCATACTGGCATGCGTTCGAAAAGTCAAAGGTACAGTCAGCAAAGAAAGTCGCTGAACACTGCAATCTTCAATATGATTTTATGAAGTATGAAGTTACTGACCTGTGAACGTTATGTGAAATAATTGCATAGATGACCATTAAACCTTTATGTTACTATAATAGAAAAAACCTCTTGACAAGTTTTGGAGCTATGATGTTTTCATTTTAATCTAGATGTGTTTCAATTTAGATGTGTTCAGCAACTTTCGTTGCTGACCGTACGTGCCGTCGATTCGAACTCAAGTACTTTGACCTGCCAGTCCAATGCTCATATCTCTAGCAGAAGATTCTCAATTAATCGAATTGAGAATGTGTACTTAATAATGATTGGTATGTGTGATCTATTCGCCGATTGTGAACCGATTTAGCATTCTTTTTAATCTGAAAGAATATATTCGAGATGGTCTCATAGTTTCATTGGTGTCTGAATATACACCACGTAATGCTTGAAATGGTTTTTTATTTGCGAAAAGTTTATTATTAAAAAAAGATCTCATTAGACGCCGCCTAATAATTTTCGTTTTGTTGAACGATGAATTTGGCACAAATATTTTCGCGGCAATTTCCAGTTTGTCTCCACGTGCATTTTTACACAGACGACAAAGTACTATTTATTTAAAAATGCGCCAATGGCCCCCTTATCAAATACATCTCAGTCTAACACAATGGACTTAGTAACAACCATGGTGCCTACATTTAAGAAAATGTAGTTTTTAATATGACACCAATTCATGATGGATCTCAATACCCAGTGAAAGGGTCTCCCGTCTCTGAGGTCTCCCTACGTGACGCTGGTCCACGCTTCGAAATTTAAAATTGAGGGCGCACGGGAGAATTCCTCCTTTAGAACGAGAAAAAACAACAACAATGAACGCTAAGGCGCATGTTAGAAAGGGGCAGAGCAATAACACGCGGGAAACGCATGATCAGTGTAGCTTTGCTTGACATGCAGTTTTATATTAGTGTAACATGATTGTAATAGAATGTATAGAGTTCGTCTTTGTTCTTGTCTATTTTCTTGTAGAATATTATTTACATAGCGATTTCATTGGTCACGGTCCCCGAAGAGTTAGGCTGAGGTGTACAAATGTACACCTACAGTTCGCCGGTATGTTTAGGTCCCATGTATTGTTCTTAACCGGGCATAAATCCAAACTTCAAGATGCTACTGAAAATTTCATAGAAAAACCCAATAAAACTTTGCTTCACCTGGATCGAGCCCAAATCCTGTAGCGTACCAGTCATTCTTATGACCACTAGGCTAATGAGGCAGTTGTAGTTGTGGTTTATAAGTTATAGAACTGAGTATAACGTTTACATCCTTAATACAAAAACTGGCTGGATAGTCTCTCTAAAGTATAAGCTGAACCATGACTGAAAATATGCGCCACAGAATTAGATCCTTAGGTTTATTTTAATAAAAAATAGGTTTTCTTAAAAAAAACACTTTTTTTTTAAATTATAGTTTGCACTAACGCATGCTAAACACAATTTATATCCTTAAAAATATAAATTTGAAAGAAAGAAAAATTTCATCGAGAAAAAAAGAAAAAATAATTCTTTATAAAGTATGTATACATTATACCTAAATGTTTGTATAATTTTGTAAATCTATGAATGGAAGTAACACAGTATGAGTATAAGAGATTGAGTACCTAGCTGTCTTTAAAATAAAATACTTATTCCTGTATAATAATATTAATAAAATATTATTGAATGTTCTGTTATTTAATTGTTGACAAACGTTTTTTAATGAAATCAAATTTTATACTTCACTTATTTAAAAATCATAAGGTCCCAGATTATTTTCTCTACTTACCTTCAAATTACAAAAAGGTACTTATGTAACTATTGAGCTTAGTCAAATCTAATTTTTAATGAAATGGAATAAGTACCTACATAATAAATATAATCTATAAAAATAAAAAAGATTAAAAAACTCACTTCACTGGCCATCAAAAAACTCACGCACAGGAAACAAACTAAAATTCCTAAAAGCTTCATTGTCCTAAAAATCACTGGCACCACTTAAAAAAAATAAGTTACTTATTCTATTTTCAAATTAAGACGCGGTTTCGTCCTTCCCGTTTGGCGTCCGGCACGGTTGTGTGTATATTACTTCGAAAACGCAGTCAGGTCGAAAAATACTGCATCTGATTGTGGCCTGTACCACTATAATATTCATTCATAGCGACAATAATAATCTGTGTGCAATCGATAGCTGGGTACGGACGCGTAAGGGCAGCTGATGAAGTAAATACTTCTTATCGTATGACTGGAGATAAGGTGAGATTTGGGTGTAACGTGATGTAATCGTACGCTTATCTTATGTTGACGAGTAGGATTACTAGGTTAATAGTTAAATCATGTAGGTAGCCCTACTTAGCCACACAAATTCAGCGTAGAAAATTCACAAAGAAACTGTGGGGAAACTATCATACATCGTCACTCACGTGTCGTGAGTTCGATTTCCTCCCTAAGACAAATCTTTGTGTCCGTTAATTGTATGTTTGTGAAGTCCCCCGAGACCCAGGTATTTTCCCAAGTGCGGGAGCAATCTATTAAAAAAAAAAAAACAAATGTCCTATTGTGTATTCAGAGAATTTCAGTTTTCCAAATTTTTGAAAACTGCTTTTATTTAAAGATTGGGACGAACAATTTAACAGAAAAATAAATAAATTAATGTCTTTTTTTCTCCATTAAACCAAATAAAGTCGAATTCATTTTTAATGGTTTTGAATTTACCGCCATAACGCTCGGTGCGATGACGTCTACTGTGTGACGTCAACTTTGTGTTTAAACAACAAGTGAAATCGGCTTTTAGAAACCCGGCTTCCATTGTGGAAAATAAGTACACACCTCTGCTTACATGTTTTTTTTAAGATTTAATTTTTCAAAAAAAAATATTAAGGTTAAACATAAACGCATACTTATTCAACATTTGAAACAAAACGGATTATTGGTGCTCACTATCTTCATGAAATAAGCAATGTACTCCTTCACAGCTATACAATCGAAACTGACTTGATCATTCCTTCGCGCGCTGTCGCCCCGTGCGGACGTTTGTGGTGAATTCTCACTCCTCGGTGACTCGGTTTTTTGGTATACTATTTAGTGATTGGTTGAACCCGTAACTTTTTGATTCCTTGTCACTCTTAAAGGTTTCTTATGGACTGGCTCCTCCTAGTGGGCGTGAACAGAGTGAGATAAACAGATAAAAGTGCATTTCGTCGAATAGTGAAGGATTCTGATTCGCTCCCACACCGTCGGGTTCGAACTTGCAGTGCAAGTACCAGCAGTCGCGCGCTCTGCCATCGAGCCAGCTACGTTAATCACCAAGCGACGAACTTGCGAACCGGCACGAGCGCAAGCGGCCGCGCAGTGACGTCATCCACAGATCCAGTCAGTACTGCGCCCGCCTCTACGAACCTGTATGAGGCGCGATTCGCTACGACGCGCACAATATCACAACACTGTACATACTATCGGCTACGCTTGTACGCTTCGACCACTAAGCGCTCCGCTTCGTTTAACCGAATAATTAACTGCTTTGGCCTGCTCGCTTAACTTGTCATAAATACCCCCACCAAGTTTTAAACCATTGTACCACCATGCCCCGAGTTCAACGTTCTCCCCCTACAGGCAAAACAAACCCACCGACGGAAACAGTTTCTGACTCGGATATTCCATCTAAACAAGAAGAAATTGTCTCAACGCCTTATATTACTTCTAGGCAGCACAAACGAGCCCGTGTTGATGATTCCCCTAAGCATTTCCTGGACGACTTTAGAAAAGAAATAATGGACATGCTTCATTCATGGAAAGCTGAACACGACTCCTTTTTATCAAAACTGGCACAAGACATAACCGATCTAAAATCACAGTGCAAAAATATTCAAAAATCAAACGTGGAAATCGAACGATCCATGGATTTCATTAACAAATCGTATGAAGCCATAAAAAACCGTGTAGAATTCCTCGAAACCGAAAACAAAGAAAATAAAAACTGCCTACTCACCCTGGATAAAAGGCTAAAAGAACTACAATACGCCACCCGTACCGCAAACATCGAGATACGAAATATCCCGCAAAAAGAAAACGAAAACGTTCAAGACCTTACCGCCGTTGTGACAAAGATTGGAAACCTTCTCGAAACACCGCTGCAGTCTGGTGATCTTCGGGATATTTACCGAGCCCCTGCAAAACCCGGCACCACCAGAAATATCGTCGTAGAATTCTCTAGCGTACAAAGGAAATACGACGTTCTATCCTCAGTAAGGAATTTTAATAAGGCTCGTGATATTGGTGAGAAACTGAACACCCACCTCATTGGCCTACCTGGAAATAAACAACCATTCTATGTGGACGAACATCTCCCACCATCAGGAAAGAAGCTCTTCTTCCAGGCCCGTGAGTTCGCCAAACGGAACGAATTTAAATTCTGCTGGGTCAATAACTCTAAAATCTACTTACGTAAGGAGAAGGGTACGAAACAATTCATTATCAACTCCGAACAAAACCTAATCGACATAAAAGACAATCAATGACTAGACTATGTAACCTTTTTAATCTTTAAACTAACGTTGCCAGACCATTCCTCTCACCTAAAAACATACATAAACACAACCAAATATACACTACTCACACACTCCCTTTCAGAACAGTACACAAAACACAAAAACATCAAAATACCTCACATCTTCCACTCAAGTCACCAAAATAAATCAAACCAAGACCCATTGTACAAAACTTCTAACTCTAAAACTGTTCAACATATTCCTTATCCACCTACCAGCTTCGCCGCGTCACAAATTCACTCATGTCTGTGTCTTAAATATAAAAATGATTGATACAATCGATATTATATCCGAAATAGACTCCTTCAGTATAGCCAAATCAATTCTTTGTCCCCCCGATCAGTGTACCAGTCTACTGAAGAACCCAAATAAATACATAAAAATTATCCATCAAAACATAAGGAGTATCAAGAAAAACCTTAACCTGTTTATATCTACACTTGCACTTACGAACCTTGAATTCGATATCCTCGTACTAACGGAATGCTGGTTAAAGGTCGCTGGTCCGTTACCAAAAATAGATGGATACATTACCTTCTTCACAACAAATCACACATCACAAAATGACGGAGTAGTGATTTACGCCAAAAGCCTATTGAATGTTAAGGTATCAGAACCACAATTTCTTGATGGCAATTGTTTGGTATGCCATGTTTGCAACGAGTTATGTCTTATATCCCTCTACCGTTCCCCATCCTACCAAAATATTGACAATTTCTTGGATAGCTTATACAATTTAGTACATTCTTTACCACCAAACATTAACGTAGCCCTAATTGGAGATATGAACATAGATATCAAACTTAATAATGTCGATCGACTATCTGATCAATACCTTACTTTCACAGCGTCTCTCGGTTTACTACCGACGCATAATATACCTACAAGACAAAATAACTGCCTCGACCATATCCTCCTAAGAACGAAGCAAATGGCTGTATCAATGGTTATCGACTCCCCTGTGACAGATCATCTTCCTGTACTACTATGCCTTGAAATGGGGAAACCCAAACACGACCCTCCTAAGTCCAGTAATAAAATTGACTATCCATCTATTCTAAGGACCTTCAAAAACACGGATTTTACACCAGTATTAGAATGTTTGGATACAAATCGGGCTACAGACATACTCATATCAACTGTTTCATCTGTAATCAAACAACATACAAGGCTAATCTATGTCCCAAAAAGACAAAGAACAATTAAGCCCTGGATTACACCGGGCCTATTACGATGCATAAGGAACCGGGACAAAATGCACAAAAAGCTAAAAAAAACCCCCGATAACACAATCCTAAAAATCACCTACCAACGCTACAGAAATTTCTGTAATTTTTTGCTGCGTAAATTGAAAAGGGAATACGAAAAAAACGAACTAAATAAGGCTAAAGGCAACTCAAAAGCAACATGGAACGTCCTTAAAACAATCACACATACCCAACGTAACAAGCAACCCGCGCGCCAGCTCTTGAAACTCGTAGATGATGACCCCACTGCATCCGCCAACGAGGTCAATAGTTACTTCGTCAATTTAGGTAAAAAACTGGCTTCACAAATCACACCTCTAAACCACAACATTCCGTTGTCCGAAAACCCCAACTCGCAACCTAATTCTCTAGTCATCTTAGAAGCAAACCACGAAGAAGTAGAAAGTATTATTATGTCTCTTAGAGAAGATTGTGCGGTCGGATGGGATGGCGTCTCCGCAAAAATCATAAAAATGTGTAAAACCACATTGATACCGCCAATCACGCACATATGCAACCTCGCGATAAATACAGGCACCTTCCCAAGTGCATTTAAGAAGGCCCTCGTTCATCCTATCCATAAGGACGGGAATAGAGACGTTGTATCAAATTACAGGCCGATATCTGTACTCACAACACTTTCAAAAATTTTAGAACGCATCTTAAACAACAACCTAGTAAATTTTTTTCGCAAATATAATACAATAGCAACAAATCAATACGGCTTCCGACCGGGCATTTCCACGGAGGACGCCGTAGCAAACTTTACCAATCAAGTCACAAAAAAAATGGACACCAAGATGAAAAGTTTTGCCATCTTTCTGGACCTATCAAAGGCCTTCGATACCGTCTCTATTCCCATCCTTATAGGCAAAATGGAAACCGCAGGCATACGGGGAAATGCACTAAACATCTTCCAAGATTTTCTTACAGATCGTAGACAGTGCGTTAAAATCGATTCGGTCATTAGCGGCGAGGAAATTATAAGTTATGGCGTCCCGCAGGGTAGCATCATTTCGCCATCACTCTTCCAGTTATACGTAAACGATCTATGCAACCTAAAACTACAAAACTGTGACATGTTTATGTACGCAGACGACACCGTCATACTCGCCTATGGTGCCGATTGGGAAGCGGCCAAACTCAACGCAGAAGCCTCACTTAGAACAGTAATGGCCTGGCTTTCCGCTAACCTACTGACTCTCAATATATCTAAGACAAAAGCAATTGCCTTTAGAATTACCGCTAAATCCGCACCCCGGGCAGCGGAATCTTCTTTAACTGCACACGTATGTGAAGATTCATCCCTCCCCTGTACGTGTCTCCCCCTTACGTTGGTATCCAATACCAAATACCTGGGTGTTTACATAGATGAGAGACTGGACTGGCACACGCATTTAGGAATACTAAAAACCCGACTAAGGAGACTCATCTACGTTTTCAAAAACCTCCGCGATGTAGCTGATATGGACACGATGAGACTAGTATATCTTGCCCTGTGTCAGTCCATTCTCTCCTACTGTATCCCCATTTGGGGTGGCACCGATAAAACCGCAATGTTGGGCCTCGAAAGAGCTCAAAGGGCTTTATTAAAAGTCATGACCCACAAACCTCGTCGATACCCAACACTGACACTATATAAAGACTGCAATTGTCTCTCTGTAAGAAAACTTTTCATCCTACGAATAATACTCAGAAAACACGCCTCTCTTCCACGCGATAAAAATAGAACAGTGCGCAGCGGGAAACCCATTTGTAATTATGCTCAAATAAAAACAAGCTTCGCGACACGCCAATACTCTTTTTTAGCATCTAAATTATATAATAGTTTAAATAAATCAATAAATATACACATGCTAAACCAATACAACCTAAAAAGGAAAGTCACTAATTACTTGCTAAATTTGACATACCACGAAACCGAAAAACTCCTCATGCGCATTACATAACATGCTACTTTCAGTTACAGCTCCACATATAAACGCACAATCACACACTAACACACACACACATATATACACACACAAACACACACACACAAACACACACACACACACACACACACACTCATGGCAACACATTTTTCTTTTTCGTAAACTTTTTAATTAATTTCAGTAACTAGTAGATAACCCTTTTTACATTTATTATTATTACATCTTTGCTGCATAATTTTATTTTTGTTTACCTAACCGCTTAGTATTGCAACGGTTGACAAGACCCCAAGAAGGAACCACTGGCTCTGAAGATACAGGCTATGCCTAGTTTCGGAGTCAGGGATACCTATACTTTATCTGCCAAATATAAGCCCTAGCTACAGTAACCTATGAAAATAACCCAATGTCGAAACTCCTATTTTAAGTCACTACGCATGTAAACCTTAGAATAAGACCAATTGTAATAAGGGTTGTGAATAAAACATTTATTATTATTATTATTATTATAACTCAGAAACATAGTACAATGAGCATTGATTGCAATACACAATACACATTACGCTATAATAAGCTTAGATCATAACAGACATTTTTGAGTTCAGATGTTAACCTCATGAATAATTGTTTAGCATTGTCATTGAAACTTAAATTATTTTGCTTTTCACAACTTTAAACATCAGAGGCTATGAGGCGAAGGTGAGCATAATTTTCTCGAATGTTGTGAATAATTTTACATCTCTGATAATAGGTATTCCATGCCGTTAACGATTGACATAACCATGTTTTTATCTTTAGGAGAAGGACTTCTGTCCCTCTCGAAAATCCATCACGTATGATATCCGTTTACTAGCATTTGACCAAATATCGACGAATTACACACAGTTCTTGTGTTATATTGTTGAAATTTCTTTATTGTGTGTATTGTTATAGACTATGTCAATAGAACTTTTTATTTCTTTCTTTCGATAAATATCCTACATAATATTTAACCCCGACCCGAAAAACAGAGACGGATTACAGTTGCAGACTTCACACGTCAAACATAATTATAATAAGAAAGTAGGGCATTGTAGCGAGTAAAGCAGATACTCAAATTCAGATTTCCACGTTCTGATATACATAAATTATGTAATCTTAGTTTATGACATTCAATAGAAGTTATTATTGATAAGCCTTAACGAGTACATCTCGTGATATTCACGTGATTTGCACATTGGAGTGAATGATTTGACCGTGAACCAAAACGGTTCATCAATTTTCGTTAGTAAATCTTTTTTTTAAATAATAAGTTTGTTTTTGTTTTAAATTACTATAATAATTGACACTATGCTATTACTTATTGATTTATCACACGTATAATAACATTAACATTACAATAATGAAGTCCTGATTCATCAGCCTGACTATCGCTCCAAAGATATAAGGTTGTAGCACATTATACCGGCACCGCTCCAAACCAGCAATTAACTTGTCATTCAATTTAGAGCATTAAATCGTGTATAGTATATAATATATTTCATAATGTCAATATGAAAAAGCCAACGGCGGGCAGTCAGCGCGCTTTCCGCTACCATACAACTCGACTCGCAGCCCGCGTAGTGCAAGCGAGCGGACCATGTGCTTACAGCGCGCCGACTACATACTTATTACGCGCCGACTCCGAGCCACCAGCGAAACAAAACAACGTCATTGCGCCCATTACCAAAAATCATAAATGCCATATAACAATATTGAGTTCGCGGTCTAACAGCAAGCTTGCACCGCGCGGACTGTGAGCTTACACGTCACGGCCGGCGCGCGGACTGCGAGCTTGCACCTTGCGGACAACGCGTAGTTAGCGCGCTGGCAGCTAGCTGTAGCCTAAATTCAAAGCGACGCCGCCGCACCGTGCTGCAGCTATGCAGTTGCGGTGCCGGTATAATGTGCTACAACCTTTAAATCTTTGTATTGCTCTATTAATTTACCAATTCGAGATCCGACAAACCAATCCGATGTTCCGACATCTATTTGTTTGCAAACATGAGCCATAGGATTCCTTCCAACAAGTGTTTTTGACGTCCATCTTCTTTTTTACTATACATCTGAAATTACATTACCAAAGTTACCCTGGCTTTAATTTTATTTATTATATGTTTTTTATAATACGGAAAATCTCCCCTGGTGGTAGATGATCCATGAGGGATCATGTCTGAAAACCGTACTTATGAGTCATGGAATAAGCTATTCAATGTCTGTATTATTTATTATCATACAAACGCGGTAGATATGTTTTTTAAGTAAGTAGAACGTAGTAGGTTAAAATATATTTAGATAATGAGTCACAAATATATTTTTAAGCAAGTACCTGATGAATAATTGACATTGAATATTGTAAGATAAAATATCAATTGAGTCACTCAAATTAACGCCTAAGTTTGGCCCTGGATAGATTGCATAACCATAGACCTCTGATAGATAAAAAAGGTAATTAATAAAATAATATTTAATTCAGGATGTGGTAATTGCCATACAACAAACATATATTTTTTAATAATCGCCATTTGGCACCTTGACTAATAATAGCAAGAAAAATGTCTTGATTTGCAAACAAAAAAAGTAATAGGCAATAGGAAGGATAAATAAAACCTGACCATAAGGTAATAAAAAGCGTTTGAGTAATAACAACGCTACTCAATCGATCTGCAAGGATAAACTGCGTTTGCTGCGGTCACTCTTTGGATGGGTAACCGTTCCGAGCATATTGAGACTCCTCTATAACAAGCATGTTGACCTAGTCCCGGTTGTCATACGAACACCTCTACCTATGATAACCGTTAGGTACTGGCAGTTAGAAAGCTAAAAAGCCTGACAACCAGTAAGTAGGTTGCCAGTGCTCCACGAGTAAACGTTGTGTTGGCAGTGGAGGGACTTTGACCCTTATGCTGCCAACCCAACTATTCCTCTTTCAATACAGGGTCGGCAACGCGCAAATGATACTCCTGGTGGCAAGCGTCTATAGGCTACGGTAACCGCTTACCATCAGGTGGGCCGTAAGCTTGTTTGCCACCTTAGTAGAATAAAAAAAAAGTACCTATATCTTTAGGGTATCCATACCTTTTGCCCAGAAAGTGGATTGCTAAGGTCTAAATGTCAGAAACTTCGAGTAAAATCCTGATACTCGCCAGATCTGGTTAGACTGGGAGCCGACTCCAACATAGATGAGAAAAGAGTTCTTCACAGACAATTACTCATTATCTTCATCCACAGCCCGACTTCCCACTGCTGGGAGTGCATCGTTTTGTTCCATTTAATCCCCGCAATCTATTTTCTGGGCCATAGGAATGGATACCATAAAGATATAGGGCATCCTAACTACCAGTAACGATTATCATATGTAGAGGTGTTCGTATGACAACCGGGACTAGGTCAACATGCTCGGTATAGAAGAGTCTCAATGTGCTCGGAACGGTTACCCATCCAAAGAGTGACCGCAGCAAACGCAGATTAACCTTGCAGATCGATTGAACAGCGTTGTTATTGTTTTTATTACTGTATGGTCAGGTCTTATTAGATCCTATGTGCTCAGATCAGACTCATCCATTTTTGGCCAGCGAAGGTAACAATGTCGTCATCAATTAAAAATATAGTACTTAACTTATGTTCATCATCAACCCATATACTGTCCCACTTCTGGGCGTGCCAAATATGAGAGGAGACCCGTGGGTCTCCTCTCATATTTAGAGGGATTAGGCTATAGTCCACCACGCTGTTCTAGTGCGGGTTGGCAGACTTCACAAACCGTCGAGAAAATCTCTAAGGTATGCAGGTTTCCTCACGAAGATTTCCTTCACCGTTTAAGCGAGTGATAATACGGACAGAAATTCGAAAAATCAGAGGTGCGTGCCTTGGATTCGAATTTGAGACCTTCGACTTGCCAGTCCAATGGCCACTAGGCTATCACTGACAGTTAACATATGTTAATTGAAACCATTGCCTCATAATGTGTACGTGAGCGTTACCACATGCGAATATTACCTTATTTACTTGTGAATGGACAAAACATTTAACGTCGTCATTCATATTCTAATTACAATCGTCGAGATGACTAAGTATGTTCACACAATAGATACAGATTCTGCTAGATTAAAACACGCGGGGAAGAAGATTTGATCTTGCTAGCGCGTAGAAGATTATTCTAGCGTGTTGATCAGGGCCGGATCTACCATATGGCTTTTTGGGCTTCAGCCCAGGGCCCCGTGGATTCAAAGCTAAGTCAAGTCAAAGTCAATATAAATCAAATATTTTACTGTCTCATTTTTTTCTATAGTTTGAGTAATTAGGTGGGCCCCTAAGTAGCCCAGGGCCCCCTAAACTCACAGTCCGGCTCTGGTGTTGATGGTAAAAACAAAATTAGAGTACATAAGGAGTACACATGGAGAACACAAGGAGAACACAAGGAGAACACAAGGAGAACACAAGGAGAACACAAGGAGAACACAAGGAGAACACAAGGAGAACACAAGGAGTACATAGGTAAGTACATAAGGAGTACATAGGTAAGTACATAAGGAGTACATAAGGAGTACATAAGGAGTACAGAAGGAGTACACATGGAGAACACAAGGAGTACATAGGTAAGTACATAAGGAGTACCTAAGGAGTATATAAAGAGTACATAAGGAGTACATAAGGAGTACATAAGGAGTACATAAGGAGTACATAAAAAGTACATAAGGAGTACATAAGGAGTACATAAGGAGTACATAAGGAGTACATGAGGAGTACATAAGGAGTACATAAGGAGTACATAAGGAGTACATAAGGAGTACATAAGGAGTAAATAAGGAGTACATAAAGAGTACATAAGGAGTACATAAGGAGTTCATAAGGTGTACATAAGGAGAACACAGGAGAACACAAGGAGTACACAAGGAGTACATAAGTAGTATATAAGGAGTACATAAGGAGTACATAAGGAGCACATAAAGAGTACATAAGGAATACATAAGGAGTACATAAGGAGTACATAAGGAGTACATAAGGAGTACATAAGGAGTACATAAGGAGTACATAAGGAGTACATAAGGAGTACATAAGGAGTACATAAGGAGTTCATAAGGTGTACATAAGGAGAACACAGGAGAACACAAGGAGTACACAAGGAGTACATAAGTAGTATATAAGGAGTACGTAAGGAGTACATAAGGAGTACATAAGGAGTACATAAGGAGTACATAAGGAGTACATAAGGAGTACATAAGGAGTACATAAGGAGTACATAAGGAGTACATAAGGAGTACATAAGGAGTACATAAGGAGTACATAAGGAGTACATAAGGAGTACATAAGGAGTAAATAAGGAGTACATAAGGAGTACATAAGGAGTACATAAGGAGTACATAAAGAGTACATAAGGAGTATATAAGGAGTACATAAGGAGTACATAAGGAGAACATAAGGAGTACATAAGGAGTACATAAGGAGTACATAATGAGTACATAATGAGTACATAATGAGTACATAGGTAAGTATATTAGGAGTACATAAGGAGTATATACGTAAGTACATAAGGAGTACATAAGGAGTATATAAGGAGTACATAAGGAGTATATAAGGAGTACATAAGGAGTACATAAGGAGTAGCTAAGGAGTACATAAGGAGTACATAAGGAGTACATAAGGAGTACATAAGGAGTACATAAGGAGTACATAAGGAGTACATAAGGAGTACATAAGGAGTACATAAGGAGTACATAAGGAGTACATAAGGAGTACATAAGGAGTACGTAAGGAGTACATAAGGTGTACATAAGGAGTACATAAGGAGTACATAAGGAGTACATAAGGAGTACATAAGGAGTACATAAGGAACACATAAGGAGTACATAAAGAGTACATAAGGAGTACATAAGGAGTACATAAGGAGTACATAAGGAGTACATAAGGAGTACATAAGGAGTACATAAGGAGTACATAAGGAGTACATAAGGAGTACATAAGGAGTACATAAGGAGTACATAAGGAGTACATAAGGAGTACATAAGGAGTTCATAAGGTGTATATAAGGAGAACACAGGAGAACACAAGGAGTACACAAGGAGTACATAAGTAGTATATAAGGAGTACATAAGGAGTACGTAAGGAGTACATAAGGAGTACATAAGGAGTACATAAGGAGAACATAAGGAGTACATAAGGAGTACATAATGAGTACATAGGTAAGTATATTAGGAGTACATAAGGAGTATATACGTAAGTACATAAGGAGTACATAAGGAGTACATAAGGAGTACATAAGGAGTACATAAGGAGTACATAAGGAGTACATAAGGAGTACATAAGGAGTACATAAGGAGTACATAAGGAGTACATAAGGAGTACATAAGGAGTACATAAGGAGTACATAAGGAGTACATAAGGAGTACATAAGGAGTACATAAGGAGTACATAAGGAGTACATAAAGAGTACATAAGGAGTATATAAGGAGTACATAAGGAGTACATAAGGAGAACATAAGGAGTACATAAGGAGTATATACGTAAGTACATAAGGAGTACATAAGGAGTACATAAGGAGTACGTAAGGAGTACATAAGGAGTACATAAGGAGTACAGAAGGAGTACACATGGAGAACACAAGGAGTACATAGGTAAGTACATAAGGAGTACATAAAAAGTACATAAGGAGTACATAAGGAGTACATAAGGAGTACATGAGGAGTACATAAGGAGTACATAAGGAGTACATAAGGAGTACATAAGGAGTACATAAGGAGTAGCTAAGGAGTACATAAGGAGTACATAAGGAGTACATAAGGAGTACATAAGGAGTACATAAGGAGTACATAAGGAGTACATAAGGAGTACATAAGGAGTACATAAGGAGTACATAAGGAGTACATAAGGAGTACATAAGGAGTACGTAAGGAGTACATAAGGAGTACATAAGGAGTACATAAGGAGTACATAAGGAGTAAATAAGGAGTACATAAGGAGTACATAAGGAGTACATAAGGAGTACATAAAGAGTACATAAGGAGTATATAAGGAGTACATAAGGAGTACATAAGGAGTACATAAGGAGAACATAAGGAGTACATAAGGAGTACATAATGAGTACATAGGTAAGTATATTAGGAGTACATAAGGAGTATATACGTAAGTACATAAGGAGTACATAAGGAGTACATAAGGAGTACATAAGGAGTACATAAGGAGTACGTAAGGAGTACATAAGGAGTACATAAGGAGTACATAAGGAGTACATAAGGAGTACATAAGGAGTACATAAGGAGTACATAAGGAGTACATAAGGAATACATAAGGAGTACATAAGGAGTACATAAGGAGTACATAAGGAGTTCATAAGGAGAACACAGGAGAACACAAGGAGTACACAAGGAGTACACAAGGAGTACATAAGTAGTATATAAGGAGTACATAAGGAGTACGTAAGGAGTACATAAGGAGTACATAAGGAGTACATAAGGAGTACGTAAGGAGTACATAAGGAGTACATAAGGAGTACATAAGGAGTACATAAGGAGTACATAAGGAGTACATAAGGAGTACATAAGGAGTACATAAGGAGTACATAAGGAGTACATAAGGAGTACATAAGGAGTACATAAGGAGTACATAAGGAGTACATAAGGAGTACATAAGGAGTACATAAGGAGTACATAAGGAGTACATAAGGAGTACATAAGGAGTACATAAGGAGTACACATGGAGAACACAAGGAGAACACAAGGAGTACATAGGTAAGTACATAAGGAGTACCTAAGGAGTATATAAAGAGTACATAATGAGTACATAGGTAAGTATATTAGGAGTACATAAGGAGTACATGAGGAGTACATAAGGAGTACATAAGGAGTGTATAAGGAGTACATAAGGAGTACATAAGGAGTACATAAGGAGTACACATGGAGAACACAAGGAGAACACAAGGAGTACATAGGTAAGTACATAAGGAGTACCTAAGGAGTATATAAAGAGTACATAATGAGTACATAGGTAAGTATATTAGGAGTACTTACATAAGGAGTACATGAGGAGTACATAAGGAGTACATAAGGAGTACATACGAATCCATGGTCATTAAAATGTAGTATTTTTTTTTATTAATTGCCTAATATTCGCCTAAGTGTCAGAAACCAGTGCAATAACACAAATCTCTCACAATAAATCTCTGATAAAACATAATTAGCATGAATTATTTTGTGTTAATTTTTTCTCGGAAATCGTGATTTTGTAATTATGGTCTACGTGATGCTTGACCCGTTTCCAGTTTCCAAAGGCCATCTATTTCTACATCGTTTCTCTATTAGGCGGGACCAATTAAAATAATGTTGTAAAACGTCTTATAAAAAAATATCTACTCCAGTCTTTCTCAAATTGGGTGATAACGTCCAGAGCCCACAAGGGGGGGCTCTGGACGCTTTTTGGGAGGGGGGGGGGGGGAAGTCTAGGAAGATGATGAAGGATGCCACTTAGCCAAGTCATCCTTCATCATCTTTCTGTGTTAGGGTCAGTTTACATTTTATTCAGATGCGGCTGAAATCAATATTTTACAGGATAGAAATGAGGATATCCGCAGAAGAACCAAAGTAACCGATATAGCTCGCAGGATTGCACGGTTGAAGTGGCAATGGGCGGGCCATGTGGCTAGGAGAACGGATGGCCGCTGGGAAAATAAAGTCCTGGAGTGGCGACCACGCATAGGAAAGCGCAGCGTGGGGCGGCCCCCAACTAGGTGGACGGACGACGTGAGGGTCGCAGGGAGTCGGTGGATGCGGTCTGCGCAAGACCGATTCTTGTGGCGATCATTAGGAGAGGCCTATGTTCAGCAGTGGACTTCCGTGGCTGATAGATAGATAGACAGGAAACGACTGCCATCAGAACTAAAAGATAACTTAAAAGTAATGCACTAAAAAAAGACCGAAACAAGATTAAGAATAGTTAACAAAGTTAAAATAAACTAGAAACAAAGGCGTAAGTTGTTGCAGGTGGAACCCATTAATATTCTTTCAGTTTATAATGTGTAATTGGATCCTGCCTGCTACTACTATTACTACTATAACGATACCTTAACTCTCGAAATCCATCCAGCCGTTTAGCAGTTACGAGATAATAAAGAAAACAAACATACAGGGTACGCGCGAAAAACATAATCCTTCCTTGGTAGTCAGTTAAAAAGAAAAATGAGTATTATGTCTAGGGTGGGATGGCGGTAATGTCGTGCACGGTAACAGTTTATTCAATTTCGTAAATAAAAATCACCGGTCTTCATAAACATTTGGTAATACCTACGTGACAAAGCACAGCAATCACATGAATAATCTTGTTATCGATAACAACATCGTCTGGAGATAATCGCGTACACACCAGCTGGGCTGCCATGCGTGCCGTGACAAAATTTTGTCGTTGCATGATCTCGTCTCCAGTCATTGTTATGGCACGAGATAAGCGACGATAAAATTATTTCGTGGTGCGCTTGTCGTTAGCCCCTGATTTAGTGACGTCGCCTCATGAAATCGTGACGTCATAACCCGTAGCCCGCCGCGTGGTGGAAGCGTGACAGATATTGTATCAGTGATTTTTAAAATAGTTGCCTAATCGCGTAGATATCGAAGGGTTAATACGTCTACCTATGAACGCCTGCACCATCTTCGTTTTTTTAAGTAACTGGCTAATGATTACCAAATTCTTGCTTCTGTTTTCAAAAGGGTTAGTAAGAGGTACTTACACCTACCAGTTTCCCGGATTATCTATTACATGGGATTTAACACTCCATGTTATCTATTACATGGGATTTAACATAAATATATATATTTTTTAATTTAATAACATTATTAGCCCAGTAACTCCGATTTGCTGCTGAAAAATAACAACTCTCGACCCGGGAATCGAACCCAGGACCAATAGCGTAGTAGCCACAAACGACCACTAGGCTAATGAGGCATGAGCAATGAGGTTTAATATTCAATAATGTCATAAATTAAAAATAAATATTTAAATAAGAGTAAGTACCCCACCAACTGATGTCCTGTCGAGGATTGCGCAGACCAGGCGCATCATTAAAATATTCAATTAATAAGGGTAATATTTAATTATTGTCTTGACTCTGTTTGTATGTGATAAATAATTGATTAATTTTAAGATTTCTTCTTAACTGAACAAAAACCGACATAAATTATCGTATAATAAATGTCAGTAAATATCTAGTCAAACACGGAATGGTAAAAGAATCGGCCCTTCTTCCCAGCGTGGAGTTTTAGTTATAGTTTGTAGGTATCAGTTTGTTTCCTGAGTAAAATAAAATAAAAAATAAAATAAAATTATCGAAAAGAGTAATAATAAAAAAGTAAATTTAAAAAATTAAAAATTCCGACTGAAAAGAATAAATCAAGACGTCAGGAACATAGCGACTGTAACACATTGGTAATTCTATTAAAAACTCAAAATCAACCCATTAAAATTTCTGGACCGCCGAATCAAATTTTGCCCGTAATGGGTCCAGACTGGGTCCTGACCGAAAGTCGCTATGTTCCGTCTTGTTTTTTCTTTCCATCCGGGTTTTTTTAATTTTTTAATTAATAATCTTAATAATTTAAGGGGTCTTTTACTGGCCTCGTGCGGGTTGGCAGACTTGACGAATCTCTCAGGTAGGTAAGCAGGTTTGCTCACTATGTTTCCTTTCACCGTTTAAGCTAGTACACATTTTGTCTAAACTTGATTTCTCCAATCTAAGCGACCGGCAGCTTTAGATTATTTCATACATTGCTGTCATATTGTATCTAGGACTAGCTCAGGCAGCGGGCTGCTTACTGCACAGGGTGTCAAATATGTAAGTAGTAAGAAGGATGCATGGCCTAGACGTGGTCTCCACTGAGATCTCGTGTAATTGATTAAAACCGTGTAAATCAAAATTAATAAGATTTACATAGTTTCGTCGGTACAATGTGTGTTTATTAAGAGCGTGCAATCGATTCGCATCGAGAACTTAATGTTTTAGGTATTTTGCGAAGGCCATGTCGTAACTATGGCAGCAGATTAATTAAAGGAAATTAAGACTAGACCCCGTCACGGGCCCTATCAGAATACCTATCAGCTTTTTGCTGCAGCACAGTGCTGAGATATTGTTTTGTATTTTATCCTGTGTTGTGGCTGTCAGAATACATTTACTTTCTTTCTTTCTTCACGGCCGCGGCGGTCTCCGTTTCTATCAGAATATATCTTCATACCAAGCGCTGATCCCACGTTGTGGACACGGTGGGTTCACAAACCTAATTGAACTCGATAGGCTGATGTTATATCAAATGCCTTAATAAAGCTTGAAAAATCAAAGATTCTTGTTTAAAGTAATTTTCTTGAACAAACAGGCTAATACTTTTATTTACTAACAGGTTTATTATTTGATTAGTATTTACAACGCGGCTTTGCCCTCGTAGACCTATACAAGGTCTTACCTTAACGCTACCGTGTATTTTTTATACGTCCCCTTTTTTTACGATCGATAAACATAATAATATAGGATTGCATCTAGCAATCCTATTTTATTATGTTTATCGATCGTGAGCAAGTCCGTACTCCAACTCGCACTTGGCCAACCGCAAGTCCACAACCTTTTTCGAGGATCCGCGCCTGCTTCATACAAATACAAAGAAAATGTTGGAACCAGTGGTGTCGCTTGTCGCTACTGCTTCTCGCCGGTGGCTGTGACAGAATCAAGCCTTTACGATATCAGAATGACTTCTTTTACTTAACTTTTTTTTTACGTTTTTTACTTTGTTTTTTTTTTTCCTTTTCTTTTTTTTTCTTCTTTTTCTTTTTTTTTTCTTTTTCTTTAACTTACTAACTGAGCCAGAGTAGTGGAATGAAAGTGGATAAGAATTATACAGCTGGAATTTATTTGTTACGAAATAGTAGATTATTTACAGAACACTGGCTTTTATACAATTAGAATTGCGTAGGTTTTCTTTTATATTTATGACACATGTATTTTACAGTTTTTCACGAGTTGACCCTACCCTACCTATTAAAAACAGTCGGCAGCCTAGCAACGAACATAGACATTTTCACTAGTGCTAGGTAGCCTATCCAACCTTAATAATAAATAAGGTAAAACCATAATTTTTAATGACGGATTTTTAAAGCGAATACGACAATAATTTAATTTCAATTAAACAACAAATGTGCAATAATTTCATTGCAATAATATATTTATAATACTTATTTTCCGTTAACGGGAGCAATGCATGATAAAACCCTCTCCCTACGCCATAGTAATTTAACTTCTACTAAATATGACTTAAAAGCTAAAATCCTATAGCGTTACCAATGCTCATAAAATGTCAAATAAGAATCAGCATGTGAAAACCAACCTTATGCTCATTAAGGTTAAGTTTTAGTTGCAGTAAAGTGATAAGTGCAACAGATAATAATGCAATTTGATAAGAGACCACGCACAATGACGATGATCATTTTTTTATCACTTAACAACAAATTGGAGTATTATGTCAGCATTATGAGGTAACAGAGGATTACATGTATACCTACCACACGTCAATCGGATGTGGAAAGGTCGTTCAATGACACGGATTGAGACAAGGACTGATAGATTTCAGTTAAGAAATATTTGGGACAAAGTTTACAAAGGCCAGCACATCAAGCTACCCCAACCTGTCAAATTTCTTTGATAGATCTTCAATTATAATACCAAATTATAAGGTTCATATTTAATTAGGAAAATTTTAGTTTTGTATAGCTTCACCTGCTGGCATCTGTAGGTACATGTGTACTGGACAATGGACATAACAGGTAGTACATACATATTGGAACGAAGTTCCTTATCGCGCGTTGTGAAAGTGGGCTAGACGGAAAAAATTCTTACGAAAAGTTGTCACGACACTTTTTTCGAAATTCAAATATTGTTGACCAGCATTCAAATATTATTGAATGAATGACAATACTTATTTGAATTTCGCGCGTTGTGAATTGTTGAGTGTATACAGGTTTTTTTATTTTTAATTATTAAATTTTAATGAAAGGAACTTCGTTCCATCCGGGTGTCCCTTGCACCTCTCAAGTTTTTTTTTTGTGAAAACACAAATATTTACGATCATCACATAAAACTTTGTGTCCTGTGGGAATTGGACCCACGACCCCATGGTCTTCAGTCTGACACTAGAACCACTAGACCACAGACATCGTAATTATAATTTGGTTGAAATAAATATTACAAATCATACGATGAATGAATTATGTTTGTCTAGGTGTTTCTTATGTATTATAAGTACCTATGTATTTATAAAAAAAGTCCATTGTCTAGTACCCATAGTACAAACTCTGCTTAGTTTGGGACTAGACGGTGCTATGTAAAATTGTCCGAGAATATTTATTTATAACTTACATTAGTTAGTAGTCGTTTTATTTATTATTTATATTAGTTTGTAAGATAATAAATAAACTCAAGCTATATTTATTTGCCGTGTTAAAAGTTACCATTGAAGGCAAGTAGGTACAGAGGCCAGTACATCAAGCTACACCAATCTGTCATATTTCTTTGATAGATTTTCAACTTTATTACAAAAGTATAAGGTTCATGTTCAATTGGGGAAATATGACAGTTTTGGGTAGCTTGACCTGCTGGCGTCTGTACAAATATTAAAATTGTATTAAATTACAATAAATAAGAAATTATATATGCGTATTAATAATTAATTATCACTCGCTTAAACGGTGAAGGAAAACATCGTGAGGAAACCTGCATACCTTAGAGATTTTTCTCAACGGTTTGTGAAGTCTGCCAACCCGCACTAGGCCAGCGTGGTGGACTATAGCCTAATCCCTCTCAATATGAGAGGAGACCCGTGCCCAGCAGTGGGACAGTTGGGTTGATAAGAATCATAGAAATCAAAATTAATGTTCCCATTACGTATTTAGAATAATATTCTCATTATTCTGTTAGACAAAATATAATTATCTTTATTATAAGAATACGCTTTTAAATACGTCTGAAGAGAAAACTTTGCACCTATCTACCCCTTTTTTAGACTTAGGTATATGCTTATGCACACAGGAGTTTGAAATTTGGGAAAATGCAAAAAAGCAAAAAGTATCTTAAAAGAGCATTGTAAGTTAGAAAAAACATTGTTTACGTTCACGCTGTCAATGACAAACACCAATAAGAACATGTCAATTTCTTTTTTTACATAGACTGACAAAAGCACCTCTATAACATTCTAACTTATAAATGTCGAATTTTGACCACCATACCGCTGGTGTTGCAAGCATCTTAGGCTACGCTAACCGCCTACCATCAGGTGGGCCGTTTGCTTGTTTGCCACCTTGGTGATATAAAAAAAAACATGGGACCACGAGTATAACATAATTATACAGGTAACAAATAACTTAATTATGAATAATAAGAAAAATACGTGTTATGACGTGTATGATTAGTAAATGATTAGAACATTAGACAAGTCATATCTTAATATTGATTAAGCATCAAAACATGACGTGTAATTGTGCGTATACGTTTGGGTAATGAAAAACATGTTTTGCATGTTTAATTATGTCCCCTTAGCCCCCACCGAGTTGTTTATCTCCGTTTATCGCATAATTATGAGCACTAACAATAACACATCTTGATAAAATTGTAAAAAAAGGGTGAGCGACCTCTTAAGATATTTAAATATTTTTAAAACTCTGTTGACATCCGATTTTTCTTAAAAAAAAACTATTTTTTTATATATTATTATATTATTGTTTATACTGTCATTAACCGCGCACAAATTCAAAATTCGAACTCCTACTGAGGACTTCAAAGAACAGACAGCTTAGGTACAGATAACATACCATCAGGCCTGTACACCCCGAAGGGTTAGCCAGAGGTGTACCACGTCCCATTAGGGGGCGACCCTATTACCATTAAACAGGCACAAATCCAAACTCCGAGCTGCTGAGAATTTCATGAAGCGTTTTTGGGTATCAGAAACAGATCAACCTGGGAACCAGCAGACGGGCTTAGGACCACAAGACTAGGCAGATTATTACATTATAACACCACCACCTATATAATTCCCGAACGCTCGCCACGCACGCTCTCCGCACTCAACGATCTCCTGGACTCATGCCCAGACATTGATTTGTTTGAGGATGGATGGGCAAAGCTATTGACGGTGTGCTTGAAGTAGTGCGAGAGGGATGTATGATCGGTGTGAATTTTAATTTTATATTTAATGTAAATAGTTATCGAATTTTGTGAATGTAATAATATAATTATAATTGTATTTAATTAGTGTAATTGGTCTATGACCGTTCTAGTTAAATTGTATAATAAATAATAACAATAATAAACCTCTCTGTTAGCGTCAGGGGTTAAAAATGATATAATAGGCGGCTATAATTTTACTCGCTGCTTTTCTAAGTTAATATCTAAATAACCGTTTGTTGTAATGTGTTTATGAAAAATGTTGTTTATGTGAAATAGTTTTTGAGTAATGAGGGGATCAAAAGTGACTCCAAATGGTTCGTGCTCGCCAGTTCAGCTGTTAGCTGGACTTGGCTCTCAAAATTGTTTCAATAATTTTGTTTGATCGCAAAAACCATAATAATCTCATGCAACCGCACTCCATTCGGCCCTCTAGTGATTACGGTGCGCTACACCCACAGTTTGTCGGTATGTTTTATCTTTCATGTAATATAAGGGACAATTACCGATATTGCCATCAATAACGATCGATCAGAAGATATTATGTAGATCGGTCGCTAGCTCACCTCATTCGAGAACAAAGATAATCCTGTGATAACCTTTCAATGTCATTGCTATCATACAATACAGTGTGCAAAAAATTTGTTTTTATCTATAGGTACTTTTACCTACACATTTAATTTATGTAAGAATAACTGCTCGTTCCTAAGTCCCTAAGTTCCGTAAGAATAACTCCGCTTCCAATAACAGTGAACCCAGAATATCTAGTATTCTGGGTTCCTGTTATTGGTTTTTTTTTAAATTCCCTGTAGGTAGCAGCTATGAGCTTGGATAATAAAATTGTGCTTATTAAATAAAACATTTTTATGTATATTATATTAATTTTTGAATATTATTTGGATTTGTTTGATGACTGTTTGTTATTGTTGACATTTTTCGTGTTAAATTAATGTTGAAACTTAACTTTTTTAATTTAATAATGTAATGATTATGCATGCCCTAAGGTAGAATGTAGTGGACATAAAAAAATATGTACTTACAGCACCTTATAACTGTACCTACATTGATGGCAAATAAATCATTGTTATTCTTATGCATGCGGAGACGGCATTTTATGTTTTTGGCACGCCTCAAAAAAAATCTAGACCCGGCCGCTGCTTTGGGCGTGAGTCTTCTCTCAGAATGAGAAGTAGTTAGCACTTCACGACTGTCAACACACACTATAGGCCAGAGCGAGTATATACCCGTCATGCTTGTGGTGAAATCATGAATCCTATGGCCCTGACTAAAAGGCTAGGGAAATCCAGTGAAGTTGGTAGTACTCCGATATATCCCACGAACCGGGAGAATTTTCTACAATTACACCAAAAATTACAGTGAGATTCGTCACTATTTAGATATGACCTAATGATTTTCATCTATAGAAGACCTTCTAGTGAAGTCATGGATCATTGCAGGCTGATGGTAGGTACGTCTACACCAAGTGGTCAAGGGTGCGGTCAGAACCTTTGTTATGGTTTATACATGGGTGATAAAAATATATTGGTAGATTAATAACTTTTCTGTATCATTCTCATTCATAATCTGATTCAGTTAAGCATTAGTGATTATACAACCGTAATTTTATTTCCACTTGAATTCGGAAGTTCCAAACGGAATCTTTGAAATTACCTATCTAGAAAAAGCAAAAAGTCAACGTCACGCGGTGTTCCCAGGCGGTCACCCATCCAAGTACTGACCGCGCCCGATGTTGCTTAACTTCGGTGATCGGACGAGAACCGGTGCTTTCAACGTGGTATGGACGTTGACGATGGTGTAACGAAATAGTCGATGTAATTCATATCTCCTAACCTTATAAATAAATTATGATATTCTAATAAATTAACTTGTGCTATTTTGTGAGCGTTGTTCTGAATAACTCGAACACTCGCACTTACGGAGCGATAGATGGGGCTGTTGTAAATATTTTGAGCATGCTTATTGGTTTCACTTAAATATCCATAGATGGCGCTATTTCTAACTAAATTATTCGCTAACTAGCTCTATGCAAATGTCAGATTTTTTGCTATCCTTTAGGTACCTATTCTTTTCTACTTCCTAGCTTTTTCTAATTAAAAGCAACACTCGCCTTCCTTCATTTTTAATTTTAGACAAACTAAAAAAAATCGCACAAACACTACTTACAGCATTAAGAGAAACTGGCTGATGAAAGAAAGCTAGTTTATACTGACAGATAAAACCTGATTTGATGCTTTATTTTCCTATTGAACACGGCAGCAGACCTCTGTCTAACCTATGGAAAATTATGATTGTGCCATGACTGTGGTAAGCAAGCGATACGATCCATCAATTTGCGAGATACGCCACAAGCAGGCATACAGTTCTCGTCAACCTTTTTGTCCGGCTTGAAGTTGGCACGAGCTAACTTCAACCCAGCCGGAGAGAGAAAAACATTGGATAAAAATTAATCAAAACAACTTGACCTTTTGCTTTTATTTATTTCAATCCAATATTTTTCTACTTCTGTACGGTTTAAACATATCCCTTTTGCATCGAAGTTACATAACACTAGTTAAATAAAACACTTGTTTCGTAATAAAATCTATTATAAATTTACAATGATCACTATTAAATTAGATTGTCTAATACCAGTATGACTTGACAGGTACTCTGTCTTCTTTGATGCCCATCTCTTCCATTATGTCCATTTCAAAGGTACGCAGTTTTGGCGCGAACGTTACCTGCAAACAACAGAAAGAAAAAATACAGTAATAAATATCTTGTGCCATAACTTAGAATCAAGTTCAAAAAAGAAGGGCCGTTCGACAGTATTTTTTTTTATCTAAAAATTCTTGAAGACGGTTATCTCAGTTCATTATTAAGAAAGAGAAAGAAAAAGTTCTTGTTCAGGTGTTCTTATTGGCGAGATCTCTACGTATCAGTGCAGGTGTGTGTGGAGCGAGAAGTGTAGGTGCTTTGTATTTGTGTGCGTGCATACCCATAGTGTAGAACGAGGCTTGAGACTCTGCGCGTCCCAGCTTTTGGTTTCAACTAGTTTGAACTACTTTTCGTGATTCGGCTTCAAGCGCGGCTCAGCTGTCTGATTATGTTTATCTCTCACACCAGTAGGTGTGTGAAAACAACAGTTTTGCTAACAATTTCGTAAAAATAATTCAAGTATACCTTGACAGCTGCATCAGCAGCGGTGTCCTTGTCTACATTCTCAATATACAGCTCTTTGCTCTTAAAGTCTATGGTCTCCTCCGCCGCTTTTGGGATTGGGATGATTCTGCTACTAGCCAAAGACACTCGCACCTGAAATTAGGAACAAAAAACTTTAAAAATACAGTGAAATTCAAAAATGTTTTCATTTCAAAAAAGCTTTTCCAAGTGTTTATAAAACCTCAAGAATGTAATTGTATGGTTCAACAAGGTTGGTTGGTTCTCTTCTCCTCTTTTAAAATAAGAGATAATACATTATTCACAGGGACAGAGGCCAAAACATAAAGCTACTCCAATCTGTCAAATTTCTGAAAACTTTTAATAATTTTAGCACTTAAAATAAATAGGACAGCAGTAATGTACTTATAGCTTATTAAATTCGTTTTTAATTATCATTTGGCAGGTGCATTTGAATTGTTTTGCCAATATACTGAATGTCAATGCCAACAACCAAAATAAATATGTATGATGTACCGACTGATAACATCATATTGGTGTACTCATTAGTCTTTTATCTGTTTTCTATTCGGATGCAAGACAGGGTTATAATTAAAGGGGGGTCCAATCTGAAATACTGTTTTATTAATAATGAATAACCCTTGTTCTAAAACTGTAATACCAAAAACTGTTGTTTCCACTCAAACTTGACAAGTTAATCATTGTACGAAATGATAAATATGCAATTACCTAAATGGTAGTGAGAACACATTAAAATCTGTTGGAGCTTAAAAGATCTCAGCATACAGAAACTATGTATATATGTAACGGTAAGAGTGAATAATTGAAGATTATTAATAATTATCTAAGTATTATTATTAATAATTACCGAAAGTCGAGGTTAAAGTGATAAATGTACATAAGTAACGCTCAAGGACCAAAAACAGCTCACAACGCGTTGTGGTCAATTATATTAGTTGAGCTCCAATATGCAAGGAATTATAAAAACTAAATAAAATTAAAAGTCGTACTTAGGCCAGGTTAGGTTGTTAGGGTTTTTTTTTATATATTCAAAAACTAAAAGTAATAAATTTCGATCGTTTATTCACATTTACCAAAACATGTGGTTATTATTAATAATTTTGTAAAAATATTTATAATTTTCAATTAATCAGATTTACCGTAACATAATTATACATTTTAAAGTTATTTAGAAAAGGAAAAATACGACCGCGGGCAGGATTCGAACTTGCGTCTTCTGGTTCGGTACACCAGACGCTATGACCACTAAGCCACCGCGATACCTCGTGAAGGTATCGCGGTGGCTTAGTGGTCATAGCGTCTGGTGTACCGAACCGACCTGCCCGCGGTCGTATTTTTCCTTTTCTAAATAACTTTAAAATCTTAGCATGGAAAATGCCAAAAATATACAAAAAGATAATTATACATTTGAAGAAGATAAAAATAAATACTTTGTACTTTTTCTGCATAAACAATGCACAATGTGGTGAATGTAGGACTGAATGTAATTAATGTTTTTTTCTATGTAGGTATTTTTATACTCTGTACTCATATAACACAACCGGCAGGTGGACATAGGGTTTTTAATCCCCTATAATTTATATAGTACGTTTATTTTATAAATTAGTAATTTATTATATCAATTATATTTAAATTTAGTATATATTATTTATTTATTTGTTTATTTTATGTCTTTATCTGAGAAAAGTGATGAATCTGATACCTTCTTTTCGGTTAGTAGTGATAATGACAGCTTCATTAGTGTGCCAACACTTGCTGACACACTAGTGGCTCAGTTCTCCGATGTCCCTAGGAATTTCAATGTTGTTCACATCAATGCCCAGAGTATTCCGGCTCATTTCCCTGATATGCTAGCAACTTTTGACTGTAAGAACATTCACGCCATTCTTATTTCCGAGTCCTGGTTAAAACCTTCGCTTCCATCCACTGCTTACTCTCTGCCTGGATTCCACCTTATAAGAAACGATCGCATCAATGGTGGGGGTGGGGGTGTTGCAATTTATCTCCGCACACAAATGTCATTTTCGATTGTTAGTTTATCAGCACAACCTCCACCGTCCAACGCTGGTGAGCATCTTTTTATAGAAGTTGAACTCCACAACACAAAAATTCTTCTTGGTGTCTATTACTCCCCTTCTCTACGCATAGATTTTTTCTCCTCTTTAGAAAGTATTTTAGAGAATTTAGTGGCCTCTTACAGTCACACTATTATAATGGGTGATTTTAATACCTGCCTTCTTAAGAAGGATTCTCGCTCTTCCTCTCTTCTTTCTATTGTAGAATCCACTAATTTATCTATCCTACCTTTAAATGCAACTCATCATTTTCCGCATTCGGTACCATCACTCCTTGATTTAATTTTCGTTTCTTCTTGTGACCACGTCACCAAGCATGGCCAGTGCGATGCAGATGCATTTTCTTATCATGATTTAATTTTCCTATCATATAAAATCCGTCCTCCTAAGGCTAAGCCGAAAATTCTTATGCAACGCAATTTTAGTGGTATGAATCTTGAAAACCTTAAGGCGGCTGCCAGTAATATCGATTGGACACCATTAATCTCATCTACATCAGTGGACGAAAAAGTTTATTTCTTCACAAATAGTCTCATAGACCTATATGACATCCATGCTCCTATTAGGTCTGTTAAGGTGAAACATGCGCCGTCGCCATGGTTAACAAATGAAAATAAAAATACAATTTCTAAAAAAGTAACTGCCAAATCTAAATATAAATCGAAGTCAACTCCGTCAAACTGGGACAAGTATGTAAATATACGAAATCACTGTAATAAGGTGTGTAGGGATGCACAACGCCATCATATTCATAGTTCAGTTGAAAATGGAGATCCAGCCAAAGTCTGGAAATTCTTAAGATCAATGGGAATCGGTAAAACGCGCCAAGATAATGTTTCTAATAGTTCATTAGATATTAATTTGTTAAACCAACACTTCTGTGCTTCGTCCAATTTTGATAGGACAACAAAAGCAAACACTCTATATCATCTTTCTAATCTTCCGACTCCCGATTATTCCTCATTCGTCTTTCATCAATTAACTGCTTGTGATGTTAAGAAGAGCATTTTGTCTATAACTTCCAACGCTGTTGGAAGTGACTCGGTTAGCCGTAACATGATCCTTCCTATCCTTGACGAAATCCTTCCTGTCATATGTCACATCCTAAATTATTCTATGTCCAGTCGTGTCTTCCCAAATGTTTGGAAAGACGCCCAGATAGCCCTTGCCTAAAAAACCCAATCCAGCATCCTTTTCTGAGTATCGCCCCATTTCTATATTACCTTTCCTATCCAAAGTCTTAGAACGTCTTATTCACAACCAATTAAGCTCATTCCTTTCTAAGAATAGACTTCTAAATCCTTACCAATCCGGTTTTCGTCCTGGTCATAGTACTGTCACAGCATTGGTGAACATTACGGACGACATTCGGCTAGGCATGGAAAATGGAAAGTTAACAGTCCTTGCGCTGCTAGATTTTAGTAACGCTTTCAATACTGTTGACTTTTACATTTTGCTTGCTATCCTCAGCTCTCTTAACATATCTCCAACGGTAATTGATTGGTTTCGAAGTTACTTGACTGGTCGACGGCAACGTATTCGAATAGAGGATAATGTATCTTCTTGGTGCGATACGGCAGCTGGTGTACCTCAGGGTGGTGTGCTATCTCCATTACTCTTCGCAATATTTATTAACGCAATTTCTGATCAACTACTTTCATCCTACCACCTTTATGCAGATGATCTTCAGATTTACTCACAAGCACCACAGGAACACTTGTCAGTAGCTATAAATACCATCAATAAAGATCTTGCTCGAATATCTGAGTGGAGCAAATGTCATGGACTTAAAGTTAACCCATTAAAGACACAGCTTATTGTAATTGGTAGTTCACGGATGATTTCAAAGATAGATTGGTTTCACTTGCCACAGGTTCTCTTTGACGGTATTCAAATACCATTTAGTGACAAGGTTAAGAATTTGGGAATTTATATAGACAAAACTTTATCGTGGAGTCCGCAACTGCAAGAAACCAGCCGTCGGTTATTCGCGTCAGCAGGATCCCTGCGACGACTGCGTAACTTTCTTCCAACTGCTACTAAGATTGCGCTTGCACAATCTCTTCTCCTGCCTGTCCTTGATTATGCCGATGCCAGCTACTTAGATCTCACTAAGGACCAATTTGATAAGCTTGAGCGCCTTCAAAACTTTTGTATCAGATTCATATTTGGTTTACGCAAATATGATCACGTGTCAGAATTTCGCGCTAAACTCAAGTGGCTTCCAATTCGCCTTCGTCGGAATGCTCATTTACTTTCATTACTATACTGTATTCTATTTCATCCTTCAACCCCTTCTTATCTTAAGGAACGTTTTGAGTTCGTCTGTGACACACATTCGTTGTCCTTACGGTCATCGGAAAATTTAAAGTTAAAGATGCCCATGCATTCCACAAAATTTTATGATAAATCATTCACAGTTCAGGCGACTCGTTTGTGGAATGCATTGCCGGTATCTATAAGGCGTGCACAAACATTGACTACTTTTAAAAGGATGGTCAAGGAACATTACTTAAATTAATTTTTCACATAGTTCAATTTCACTATAAGTAGGTATTTCAAAAATCTCTTTTCCGTTGCAATTAGTATGTATGTATGTATGTATGTATGTATATATATATGTATAGTATATATTATTTGTGGGATATTTATGTATTGTTTATAGTATATTGTATTACATATATGTTATTAATTTATTACCAAAAAATATAATTTTGCATGTACCATGTACACCGCCAACTGCCCATTTTAAGTTTTTCTTATATGATCTGTGTCCATCCAATGGTTGTCTGTAAGAAATTGCTCTTAGCGATAAGGCCGCCAATTGTACTACTTTAGGTTTATTTTATTGTTTAATTTTATTATGCTTCTTGGTGTACAATAAAGAATATTCTATCTATCTATCTATCTAATGTAGATAATTATGTTATTGATTTTATTAAGACAATTGATCTCCACATTCTTCTTATTCACTTTATTAAAATATACATAAAATACATACCATCATGCCTGTAGTCCCGAAGGAACAGGCAGATGTGTACACTAACCTATAGTTAATCACCCACAAATCCAAACTTCAAAATTCTACCAAGAATTACCACCACTGAGAAAAACCCAGAACTTCTAGAAATGGTTAGCACCTTTGGACCCATGAGGCAATCAGGTGAAGACTTGTTTTAAAATCATAGTTAGTTAAAAGATTACCCACCTTGTCTCCTTCCTCAGTGTATCTCCACTCGAATTCTGTGGGCTTCAGTGTCTCAGGGTCGACAAGTTTGACATCAGTTGTGACAAGGAGCGGTGCCTCTGACTGGATAGTAATACCTGGAAACTTTTTGTCTTTGCCAACCTGAAATAATAACAACATTTCAAATAACAGCATTATCTAATAGAAAGCTCCAACAAAGTGCATCCATCGTCAGATAAAAACACCGCACACAAAATATATGCTTTGTCATGGAGTTGTGGGAAACCAGCCAGCTATACCATACCAGATAAACACAATGACTCCCTGTTTTCATCTATAATAATAATAATAAATTTATTTCTCTCTTCACAAAGGTTAACTTAGGACTAAGTAACATAACATTGTGCATTTAAAAGCTCCTTTACGTGAGACTGGAGTTCGTACTAGGAAAACCCTGTGTTACGGATCACCAGGCCCTCACCCTAGTATTAAGCTATGTAAAATACAATCTTATATTACGAAGTTAAGTATTGAAAACAGGCATGAGAAATTAAAATTATATATTCTTATGAAGAAACACATCACATTAGTTATTACTAGCTTTTGCAGCGCTTGCTGCAAAAGCTAGTAATACCGACTGCTTAGTCGGTCTATGCAGATATTATGAGTATTATGACATCACTCCATTGATATATTACAGTTTACTCACAACTCTGAGATGTGTGTTCATTCCTTCTACAATAACCCAGTTTCGTTCCTGAATTACTTGTGACACTATGCCTTGCTTGCCTTTATCTTTGCCCACCATAATCTCCACACGATCACCTCTGGAAGTTAACCACACTTTAACAAAACATACCATCACACTTTTATTCCAAAACAATTATACAAAACTCTACTTAAAGAACACCAACAGTTAGCTAGTATGTTCTGGGTCCCATGTACTGAAGGGCAAGCCAATTGATTTTAACTGGGTATGAACACTCTTGAACTGCTACTAAGAATTACCCAATGAAAGAATCAAAGAACCTAATAACACTACCCTACTTGGAAATCATACCCAGGCACTAAAAAGAAAGAAACAAGATTTTTGAAGATTGAATAGAAAACAAAATTAAAATAAACAAAGTAAACTATTTCGGGTATTTAACAGACTATGTTATGAGCTGAAAGCCTAAGTTAAATACCTGCATTAGTTTAGTTGCATCGGCGGTCTTTTTATTTTTATAATGATTTCTTTTATTTTAAACTTTTTAGTGTTTTGATCAAAAACCATGTTACTTATACAAGTCAGGCAAAGTGTAGAGATATTTAATGTATGCCAAATGAAAATTACAATTTACATAAGCAGTTTAATTCAAGAAAATTTTGATTGTGTAGTGGATGTAATAACTGTCTAGGATCAAGCAAACCAATCACTAGACTTGAGAGTGGTCTAACTTGGCTCAAAGTTTAATGATATACCAGAGAGTTTTTGTTTCATTTAAAATTAAACAGAGCTACCAAAATTTCCAACAACTCTAAATTTCATATGATAGCATGAGGTCTGACACAAACATGGCCCATTTTTATGCTTTGACTGCCTTTATACACTTTTTTTGTAGAGAAAGAATCGAAATATCACTATAAACGACGTTTATGAAAGCGAGCCCAAAAATGTATTCATACTTGAAGAAACTCCATTCCCCCACTGGCTCAAGGAACACCTTCTTCCTCAAAGTATTGCGGTCGTTTTGCATACGGAACTGACCAGACCATGGTCTGTTTGTTGTGAAACGATATTTCTTGCGGGCTACCTGAGCCTTTGGATACTGTGGATAGTTTGAAGGATTCTTCCAATACACCTAGAACGCAAAAATAAAATAATAATATTTTCGAGGTTATATTTTTAACGACGATAAAGAACCAGACTGAAAGAATTTGTACCTGTTCATAGCTCCTTTTGACGTAAGACTCAGGGAAATTTGAATATTTAATAGTCAAATCGCCAACTTTCTTCGCTAAAAATCCGTATATTCGCATATTGTTTTGTTTCGTAACCTTGTTGTGAATTTAGTGAATTTGATTTTGATGACTTTCTGCGATACAAATATAATACAGTACAACTTGACAATTTTAATTTTATTTGATTGACATTGACATTGACAACTTTACATAAATATCGATTTGAAAAAGAATTTTGAAAACAGGGACTTGAAAATAAAAAAATCCATAGAGAAAGAAGAAATAAAAAAAATTAACTGACATTAATTATGCTAACCAAAGTCACCACAGTGTATATTATAATAAATTTGTATGCTCACAAGAGGCTTCAGACTGCACAGGCTAGGTTTCTCTGTGTACGGCACAGGCCAATATATCACATTAATCTTTGGCACATGCTGTCCGAAGATAACTTAGCACGTAATTATTAGGAAACTCTTAATTGTTTATAAAAAATAAATTCATTGGTCTTAATTATTTATTTATTAGTAGCTTACCATACCATTACGCCTGTATTCTACAAAGGGTTAGGCAGAGGTGTACTGATTACTAATGTATGTCGTAGACCTACAGTTCGCCGATGTTTAGGTAGGGGTCGGATCCATGTTATGAATCTGCCAACCCGCATTAGGCTAGCGAGGCAGATTTTTAGCCTAATCTCTCTCATTGTGAAGAGACCCGTGCCCTGCAATGGGACAGTATATCGACCTATACCTAAAATAAGGTTAGGAACATGATTATTACTACATCATAAACCAACGCTATTTTGATTTCGCTCTAACATCAAAACGTGCTTAATCAACAATTTATTCGCTATTACAGATAGCGGTTGAAAATTTTAATAAATACGTTGTTGCGTAGGAAATATCATCCTTTGCTATTCAACTATGTATCCGCGTCGTCTATTTGTTGCCTTACCTTCCTCTGGGGTATGAAATATAATTTCAGTCGTTTCAAGACCCCCGAAAAGAAGCGTTAAGTAGTGTTACGAGCTGGGGTTCGAGATAAATTAAGTTACACCAATTTAACCAATAAACAATCAAAACTTTAATTACTCACACGAATACAAAACACAAATCACCAGTATGTCGCTATACTTGTTCACTTCACAATTCACTATCGCACTGTAGTCGCTTCGTAATTCGCTTTGATCTTCACTTGTCCGTGTCCACAATTGAACTGCCTTGCCGGCCCCTTAGGACCGCTATTTATATGGCTCAGAAAGTTCCAGAATCGAATAATCCCGAAAACTTCCACGTGTTTCTAGAACCTGCGTGAGCCATCTCAGTCGTTCTATTACGTATCCGGCGTAACTCTGCCCCTTCCTAAGATATGCTCGTCCCGAGCATTATTAGATCCGTGATATCGTACCAAGCGATCCAAATGAACGATCTTCGCAGCATCTCTTTGTCCCTTTTGTATTCGGTAGGTGACATCGTTGATCTTCGGTAGGGACCGTCTCATTTTAGCTGTAACTTAGGTGACTTTCCTTTGCTGCGCACCGGGTTATGTAGCCACACTAGCGAACCTTCGTTGAAGCCTTTATTGTTCATCTTACGGTCGTAGCGGGTCTAGGACGTTTGTTTGCCTGATTCCCTGATATGCTCATATATGTCATTCATTCTAGTCCGTAAGTCGCTCGCATAATCAGTTACACAGCGGGGAGTGTCAGGGGGGGTACCAGTGATGAGATCTGCAGGCAACCGTAGTTCTCTTCCGAAGTCCGCAAAGGCTGGCGTTACCGTTGTACTTTTGTGAACTGCACTCCGATATGACAAAAGGAACGGCTGGATGTGCTTGTCCCAGTCTATCTGCCTGTTCCCCACAACCTTCGCCAAATATCTCTCCAACGTCTGATTGAACTGTTCAACCATTCCATCAAACTGTGGGTGGTACGAGGTGGTTCTAGTTTTATGAGTACCCATGACTCGACACGTCTCCTGGAATATTTGAGATTCAAAATTCCTTCCTTGATCACTGTGAATTTCTAAAGGTACTCCAAATCGACAGAAGACCAACGCTTCGTAATTCCACAATTGAACTGCCTTGGTTGTTTTTTTTTTTTTTTTATGACGGACTTAGTTTTTAGCTCGAGGGAGCTTTAAAAACTTAACCGGACTAGGTGGCGAGGCACCAAATGCCTCCAGCCAGTGCCTTGCCGGCCCCTTAGGACCGCTATTTATATGGCTCAGAAAGTTACAGAAATGAATAATCCCGAAAATGCTACAAAAAATACGAGTACGTACTCGCGTGCCTATAGTTTTGCGGGCATTGACCTCAGCCTATTGTGTCGCGAGCCGCGTGTCCTTGAGATATTGTTATAGGCACTTATAGGTATAAGTACCTACCTATACCTACGCGAGTGTCGAGATTAAACTTCCACGTGTTTCTAGAACCTGCGTGAGCCATCTCAGTCGTTCTATTACGTATCCGGCGTAACAGTAGGTTTAAATTTTTGTCCCTTACGTACCTATCTGAAACGTGTAAGTTTTAAACACAAAATTAATTTGAAACCTTGTCTACTTGCTGGAGTGGTCAAAATATTCTATATGGAACTTGGCCAGCTGCTGATGCCCCAATTAACGTGGCTAGTAAGGCCAATTTATGTAGCCAGTGGCTACATAAGTTCGATTCAATTATTGGACAAACCATTGCTACCATGTCTAGACTTTAGCCATTAGAAGTGTTTTCTTCTCAAAAGTACAGGATAGTGCCATACATTTAGCTAAAAAAAATATTAAAAGATTGACTTTTAAAAGTGTCTTGTTTATATTGTAAGTTAATTATGAATGTAAAGAATGTCATGAATTGTTAAATAATGAATGTTCAATGTATTGTATGTAACTATGTATGTATGTACAAAGACAATCGTTTCATTTTTATTTTTTTTGACAACCAAAATTTCCCGTCATTTTGATTGAAAAACTCATTGAAAAATTAATAAATCTGTTAAATTAACAGGGAACTTATAGAGCAAAAACCTGTTCACATTTAGAATATTTTCAAGTGCATTTTTAATGTTTTAAATTAGTTCTAAGAAAAGTTAAGTACCAAAAATATTACAACGCATAGACAATTGACGTAAATCAGCTGTCCAATATCAGTCGTTGTAGGTGGCAGCACCGCGTCACGTGAATTTTCATGGCGTTGAAGGGCTAGTCCCGAATTGTCTTGTGATTTCACCAAATTATTTGCTGTTTCGAATATTTAGTATTAAACAGCATTAATTTATAAGTTCCAGGTGAGTGCTGTGTTGTAATAGAGTGTATATCGCAGTGGATGTAGCCGTTTTATGCTTTTGCGCGGGACTAGAAGATGTCAAAGTCGGTAGTGACGGAGTGCAAGGGGTGGTTTGGGGTGATTTCCTTGGGTTAGCTCGCGCCCGGCGCCAGGATGTCTGACCGCCGAGCGGGCGCTGTAGGAACGACCTCGATATTGATTGGGTGCATGAGCCCGTTGCGTCAGTGTTCTAGCTAAAAACACCAGATCGTCGGCCGCATCCGCGGGATCTACACTTCATATTCGTAGCTCAAAATCGATTTTTCCAACAACGAAAATGTATTCAATTGTACTTAATATGTAACAATGGTTACTACGTGCGTTTTCACTGTTAGTCTTTAATTAGTAGGTCATATGAGTTGATATTACACTGCCTTGTGTGTCATTTCAGTGGTGAACATGTCTGAATACTGGGTGATTAGTGCCCCGGGCGACAAGACCTGCCAGCAGACCTGGGACACCCTCAACAATGCCACTAAGTCGGGCAATCTCAGCTCCAACTACAAATTCCCTATCCCTGACCTAAAGGTAACTTTTACTTATTGATTATCTATTTAAAACACATAATCCTGTAATCTTTCACTGTTCTTTTTAAATCAATTATTAGCTATCATTTATTTGTGTCACTAACCAATTCAATAATTACTAAAGATGTCCTTGAAACAGTCATGTTTCTGTCAAGTATCAATAAATTATTAATTTGGATCGTAAGCAATAAAATTAAGGCAGTATGAAACAATTTCTGTAACCATATAATACCGATTCTTTATAGGAACAGTACAACATTTTATTTTGAACATTTGCAAAACAATATTTTTTAATTTGTCAGAATAGAGATAGCTTTAGTCATCTAAGATAGGACATAATTATTATCCAAGAAGGATTGTTACTGAATGAAAAGTACACTGCAACTGTCATGCATTTTATCCAATATAATTCTATTAATATTTTTTTGTTTACTTGCTAATTATAAAAAAGTCTGTTCATACTGATATTGTTGAGTGTTCTTTAATTTGTAATAAGTAATATTTGATTAGAATAAACAAAATAGTGTTTAATATTGTTAGCTAAGATTTTTATTTACTTGCTCTTGGCAATCAAACAGTCAATAGTAATTAGCTTGTTGTAAATTGGCTATATTTGAATAATCTCTTTTCAAATCCATAAACCCTATGATACAAGAACTTCACTATTGGACTTAGGCCTCACAATGACACACACTCAACATAAACGGTCTACTATGAGGGTACAATAGTTTCTTACATAAAGTAACTAAGTCAATGCTTACATAAGTAAATATAAATTGGTTTTTACCATTGATGACACCATAACTACTATGTACTGGATAGACTGGGATACATAATACCTACAAAGAAGAACAGTGGGCATTAATTTCATATCTTTATCCTATTTTTTAATGTCAATGACAATCTTGGTTTTAATAAACCATGATCATATACTTTTTGCATGCCTTACAGTCACTTGAAACATGAACATCTAATAACACCATTGTAACAGTGTTTTCTGCAGAAATAAATAATTTGTATTTGAAGAATATATTGGTTACAATCTGAAAGAAATAAAAAATAAATCTATTACACATTGAGTTTTTACTAAAGTATTCAATTAGATTGACCTCAACAAATTAAATGTCTCAACCATGTAATCAAGTCTCAAATAAAATCATAGTCATTAACAAACTAAAGACTGCAAGCTACTGATTAAAACCTCAGTGTACCAAGTTCCAAAAAAGATGAAAGTTCTCAATTCATGTCTCATATACTCGTTGTATGACCATTGTTTCTGAAAATCCTTGCCAATGAAAAAATTCTTGACATCCATTTTCATTTCTGAAAGTTAATTTGATTGAATTCATTTCATGCATTATAAATTCGATAGTCTATGCACCTTTTTTATTTAATTGTGAAGTATAACTATAATTATATGTTTTTTTTTTGTTTTCAGGTGGGGACATTGGATCAGTTGGTGGGCCTGTCCGATGACTTGGGTAAGCTTGACATCTTTGTTGAAACTGTCACAAGGAAAGTGGCTCAGTACCTTGGTGAGGTGAGTTGTATTAAGAATTATGGTTTTTACAAATAGTAATATTCTGAATTTCAATATCTGTCCACTATAGAATTAAAAAAAAAAGAACAAAGCCATGCAAATATTGATTATTATTTGTAAAATTACATAATATCACATAGTAAGACATACACATTTGATTAGAAATGAATCAATAACAGTCACTTTAACCAATATTTTTATATTTATAAAGTACCTTCCTATAAACTTATATCTATAGAGTTTTGTTTTCTTTAATTCAAGGCCCATATTCTGGTTTCACACTAAATCAGATAAATGGTTGGGATTAAAATCGAATTCCTTCCAATTAATGTCAATTAAATGCTTCTAAAGTACTCAAGGACTCCTATTTCAGCTCTAATGCAAAAACAAAAATTTAAGACTACTCAGATTTTCGTTCTTATATTAAAGTAGCTAAAAATTTAACAATATCTTTTCTACAGGTACTAGAAGACCAACGCGATAAGCTCCATGAGAACCTTATGGCGAACAACAGTAAGTCATTTTTCAAATATTTCCTATGGCACTAAACATTTTAATTTTTGAAATTCAATTGTTTAAAACTCATTTGATTGTTTGGTGCCATTTGTTCATAGATATTTTTGGAAGTTGAAAAAGGTTTGACATTGAAACATTAAATATAGAATTTTAACAAGAAAATATGATTATTTTGCATGATTTAAATTTAAAATAGAGAGAAAAGTTATTTATGGCATGTTTGGGAAACTATAGAGAAATTAAAGCTAAAGAATTGGGTCTATGACGTTACCAGCATGAAAACTAATTTTTAAAATAGAAACAGATTGAAATGGTGTAGAGAAATAAATAAATTAAAAGCACAGAGTAGTGCGAAAAATTATTAGCATGTGTCGCTGAATTTCAATGGTTAAAATTGTCTTCTTATATTTCTTTTTAATTTATTTATTTATATGTACCTATTTTTTTATATTTTGCATGTAATATTTTCTACCCACACTGTCTGTTCAAACAAGCCAGTGTGTTTTTTTTTTACTATATTTTATATTAATTTGCAATTATACAGCATAATACCCGAGAATGTTTATATATTAATTTTTTATACATTTCCTCACACATAACACATCTCATCTCAATCCCAATAATTCACAAGTACCTTTATTTGAGCACTAATGTGTACATAGTTATATAATGATAATCGACGAACCTTGGTGAAATGGGCACAACCCACAATTAATAAAAAAATATTATTTGATTTTTTTTTTCACAATATAAAATTATACATAAAAATCAAGTTTCGTTGATAAAATTCCTCAACATAATTATCACTTTTAAAATCTAAAGCTAAGAATGTTGAGTGGACAGTGTTTTTATATTTATTTTTAGTTGAGGTTCGTCCACGTATGACGTAAGTTGGACCTCCTTGCACCACTGCACTTGTGTGTGATATGATAGATTTAATGGAATGGAAATCAATTTATGTTGCTTAGACACTTTATTGGTATCACGGCAATCGGTATTCGGTATTAGTAGGTATATTTCACGTTGTGGAAAGAAATCATTTGGCGAAAATTAACGAGTGATTACTGGTTAGACAAAATTCGTATGGGCTGCATCAAGTAAAGGTAATATTTATATAAAAACATATTCCTACATTTAATGTTTTATATTTAGGCAGGCGATTGGCTTTCAGATTAAAAAGAGAAATTAGAACAGCATTGGAAATTCTTTTGAGTTTAATACAAAATTCTAATGCATACCTATGTTAAATTATTATCAGTAGGTATTTAATATTATACAGAGAATATTTTTATATATGTACATAATAATGCTTATATATTAAAATATACAATTACTGACTGCTTTTTATTTTATTTTCTGATTTCATAAGTTTGTTATGATACAATGGTGTTTAGAATTAATTTGATATATATTTTAGATTGAGAATGTTAGTTTTTGGGATTGCATTTCAGTGTCTGAAAAATGGAAAAAAGTTTGCGGCAGTGAGTAATGTTTTTTTCGTAGTTTATGTAAATTGAGCTTGTTAGTTTTATTGTGCGAGCTTCAAATATAATATCTAAGCTTCGAATATCTGTATATTTTTTATGATATTTTTGGCAAATATTATCGCTACATATACTTATTATGTTTGTTAGTTTTTTATATACATAATATATGAACAGTTATGGTTGGATGTTCAACTCCGGAAAGTGCATAAACCGTCGACATTTGGATTTTGATAGGCTATATCGTTATTATTGAATTTAAAAATAATGTTATATTGAGAGCTATATATATTGTCATATTTTAGTTAAAATGTGTTTAAGTAGGTAATTCTGTCGCCTATTTGTTTTGGGTATCGATTTCGGCAAGAAACAAATATTAGCACGACCTACATGTAGTGTCTGGATTTTTGTGTTATGTGGGAATTTCTGTTTTTAAACACATCCACTGTACAGTACAGGAGAATACATTAGTTCTATTATACTAGACAATGTTTGTTGTAATTTAAAAAACCCTAAGGTCGACCAGAAGCTTCCAAATGTCTTATGAAGAAATAGAGAGCAGCATCTTTGTTTCCTTTTGGTATTGGAGTAATTACACAATAATATATAGTAATGCAAAGAAAAGCGTTTCTTTTGCCGTTTTTTGTAAAATCGACTAAATCGGTTCTATCCATTCGATGTAATCAATTTTAAACAAATAATTAATTATATTCTTTATTAGCTGGCTCGCCAGATTTTGTCCTGCTACCCGATTACAGCGCCACCTACCGGGTGCAATTGTAAATCTAAACCACTCAACCACACACAAAATAAATAATTTCATCATAATCGGTCAAGCCGTTTTTGAGTTTAAGCGAGGCTTACGAACAGCAATTGTTTTTTTATACAACGTGTTACAAAATACCCCGTAAAAAATTTAATTAATTATCAAAGCCAAAAATTTTGTCATCTGTCATGTCAGGGAACCAGATTATTTAACAGAATAAATAGCCTACGTACCTTTAATATATATAGTTTTTCTATTTTTCATTCATAAATGTTGATGTTTTCCTTTTTTTGGGGTATGTTATACAGTGTTACTACGGGTCTTAAATATTGTGAATGGACTCGTTATAAGGCCCCATTTAACCTCCTTTCGGCTTTACGGGTAGTTTTGTAACACCCTGTATATAAGATTACGTTACCATTGTTATAGAGAGATGAAATCTAGATTGATTTACTACCCATTCAGTGTCGAATTTAGGTGAAACATCAAATGTATTACATCACATTTTCAGTGTCCCAACTTCTGAAGAACTGAGATAAAGTATTGTTATCGACAGTGAAAGTGTGACTTCAGATCGGATGAGATAATTTTAAAGATATGATGCATATTACAAAATATGTACTGTTAATGTTAAGGCGATATGTGATGGAAAAAACTTTACTTGAATTATTGATATTTACTTAAAAGTATTTTTTTAAAATTGCGTCTATGGTAGGTACTTCGTAATTTTGTCTACACATTATATGATAACAATAGACCTTGCTGTGACTGATCAGTAACAAGCGTGTGCAAAGATTTTATTGAGGTGGTAGCACTAAGTTCGTCTACGGTGTTACAACCATGCCATGCATTGCCAATTACGATTCGGTTTGAAGGGTAATCAGTAAAATTACTGGGTAAATGAGACTTAACAACTTTGTCAAAACGACAAACCGCGAGTGATTCCGCTAGTGTTGCCTACGGTTAGACATAAGTTTGCCGTTATCACGCGGCCCGTATGCTTGCTTGCTTTACTACAATAAAAAAAACGTGCCTACCATCTTTTCTAACGTTGAACATTCACAATTAAATTAATAAAATTACTACCAGATCTCGCGTCTTGATCATGGCATGTATGCTGTCAAACGATTGATGATAATGTAATAACTAATAATCGGCTGACTGGATTTTATTATTTGTTTTTATGATACGAGATAATCAAAGACAAGTGTCAATCATTAGTTTCATCAGATTGTATAGTTTTAAGAACTTAATGTTAAAATATAATAAGAAAGACACATCCATTACATATCCCCATAAGCTTTTAAATGATACACATTTGCTTTAATACCGTTAAATTTTTAGACGTTGTAAGTTGTCGCACATTATGTTGTAATAATGTAAGGTTTACTGAATATTATGTCTTCATATTATAGATAATAGCAATCACTGCCTCACAAGACATTCATAGCTTAGCAATATCAAGCTTTAAAAATTGTCTATGCTTTGCGCTTCTTAATTTATTATTATTATTTAGTTTATTTATTTTTTATGAAAATATACTATTTATTTTGCTCCTCTCCTGTACTAAATCCTCTTTATTTTCATCCTTATTTCGCCAAGACGATAAAAGCGATATTTTGATGATCCATTTGAGATAGATTACGAGATTTATTCTGAAACAAGGACATAAAGCATAGAAATAACTTTACAACCGCCATAAAACTATACACAAACAATTAATAAAAGCGGGATGTACTAGCATTTGGTAGTGAATGGTCGTGGAAGTGTGAAGTAATAAAATCGAAGCTTAGTGAAGTTTTTTGAGATGGGTTCCCGTCTTACCGACTGTGCCGACTCTAGGCATTGAATCCTATGCGGACCCCGGCGGGGGCGAGCCGCCGCCCACGCCGACGTCCCCTGTCTGCGATTCGGCGTTCTCGGAGCACCACGGGTGTTGGCCCTGTGAGCATCGAGAACATTCCGAATACGAGACCTCGCAGCCGTCGCAACCATCCAGCGGCCGCAGCTCACCGCGGTGGGACGATGACGACGAAGAGGATCGCCACCACCATATTCTCACACAAGGTTTAGGAGACCTAACCCTCGCCTGACCTAACTCCTTGATTTGGACGGAACTTGAAACCATTGCAAGTTTTCATTTGTCAATTAAAGTTTGTGAGTCAAGTTCTATTCAAACTAATTCCTGGTAGGACCTCTCTATTCTAGTTAGGAAAACGAAGCTTTAAACTATAACTAAGGTTTCGTTGTTACGTTCAGCGCTAACTGCAGACGCGAGACTAGGTTGTGATGGCAGTGATTGTTATATCTATCAATATCTTGAAAGATTTACGGGTTTTATGTTTAATATTACAAACAGCAGATGGCGCTGGCCGTATTTTATAATTCGCGAGCGCCATCCTGAATTTATATGTTTCTTTTATCGAAATGAAATACAAGTTTAGGGTGACGCTACGAAGATGTGGCTAGGAAATTCACAGAATGTACGTCCTGTCACCACATCACACTGTGCAAGCGTCGTTTTGACGTTTACAAGTAATGTCTATAATGTGTAGTTAAAAAACCGGGAAGTTCACGAAATAAATTCGTGTATTCTAAAAATTTCGCGAAATTCCCAGTAGAAGCTTAATACACAGTTGAATGTGTTTTATATAGCTTATTAAGTTATTTTTAGTTTGCTTAGATGTTTAATTTATTAATATTATTGTCGTTGTTGTATTTTTTTTTACTACATTTTTAATTTTTACTTATTTATAACAAAAACACTGTTTATGACTTATACCTTTTTGCTTATGTGCGTGTACGTTTTATGGACCAGCTATATATTAAGGTTTCCTTAAAGGTTTTACTACGAAAAAAAAAACGTAAAATGAAACTAGAAACTGAAAAGGTGTTTAGTCTAGGTTTTTATAAACAAAAGTTCGTACATATTATATTCGCGGCAGCAAAAGAATTAATGTTTACAAAACACTACTCAGTTAACAAATTACGATGCTGTGTGTGGTGCATTATACACACGAGAACAAAGGTTTAAAAAAAGTTAAGTACAGATCAACCTTGTGCTTATAATGATAAGGGTGAAAATGTGTCAGCTACCATGATTATTAATTGTTTATACTTACACTTATTGGTCGAATAAGTGTAAATATAAATCAAACGTTAAACCTATCTAGGAACAATTAGCAGACACTATAGAAAATCATTTTTATATTAAGATTATGACCCTCCAGACAGGTCATAACATAAAAAAAAACTTTCAGTTTATAAAATTATATTAAGTAATTCATTAAAATATTATTAGTCTCGCCCGAGCACATTTTTTTCTATTGTCTATAATTTATGACTTGTTGTTGAACTTATCAGTAAATGTTAAGCATATTTGACGATCCTACGAAAATAAAGAAAGAAAATTTATTCTGACAATCAACCCAAGACACAATACCGATCAACAAAACAATAGCTTCAAGACTTAAACTAAGTAAGTAGGTACTACATTATTCTCTGCGATGTCAGAATAGGTTTCTATCTCAGCACTATGCTGCAGCAAGCAAATCAAGCTGCAGCGCTGATATTCTAATAGGGCCCGCCGATGAGGCCACGGATAGTATACATAATTCAATGATAAGCCGGCACCACTGGTTGGACCTGCTCATGACTACTCGAGGAAAAAAAAGAAAGATAAATAGATATTTTTTAATTACTAAAAACATTTAAATCCTTCGAAATTGTACATACTTGTGATATTTTTAACTGTCAAACCTACAAATTTTCAAATATATCAGATTTTTTTTGTATCGGCAACCTAAGTAGCAGTGCATCCCTAAAATCACAGAATACTTGTATTTTTTACACAAAAATCAATCAAAATATTTTTTTCCTAAAATATTTTTTAGTTTTTACTTTCAGTCCAATTTCACACACAACACCACATCGTGGTGTAAAAAAAAGTATTGACACTACTATGGCAAGTTTATTTTACAAAATTGCCGCATCTAATCAAGATTCCAAAATAAACAGCAAAAAAAAAGCGTACTGTTTTTAACAAAAACCAAACTTTATAAATTGTTGTTATTGGTGATAAATTGATAATCACTTTTATCATAATTGCCCAAATTACGATTTTTGTTGCTCATTCTTGTAATTTGGATGCGACACGTGTGTAATTAGTACAATTTAGAGTTAAAGAGCGATAACTTTGAGGATTAAAAGTTTTTTTAGTAATTTCCAGAAAAAAATATGTTTTTTTTTTCTTTTTTTTTTCCTCTAGTCATGAGCAGGTCGACTTTGTGGTGCCGGCTTATCGCTGAATTTTTGGACATGTATAAAGTTCTTCGTGTCACTACATAGTTCTATTTCTAATAAATTACAGTTAATAATTTTCCGGTTCGCGTGCCTAGTTTCATTTCAGTCACCTACGTAATTGGCTTAGGCCATATTTCACGTAGTTATAGTAAAAGATATAAATAGCTATTTCAAAGCGATTATAACCTTGATTCGTCGTGGGAGTTGTTTGTGCGTTTGAGCTGTATAGTGTATACTAGCGTTTATTATGGCTAAACGATTTGTTTGACTTGAAAAGAACAGGAACCGCGTCGGCGAATCGTTTGTTTAAGTAATGTCTGGGATGCATATCTAATTTTTAGGTGAAATATAATTTCTTAATTTCTTTTCTAACGAGGAAGAATTTGGCTTTGCATGAAACATCTGCAAACAAGGTCGTGTTCTTATTCGAGGCTAATCCAAACTGCAGCGTTGTACGTAGTTTTATTTTAAAGGGTGATGAGGATGTATAGGGTTTTTGATATGTAATTCATATTTTTTTATGTTTTGCAAGAGTATACATATTTTTGACATTAGTCATGTTATCAGGTCGTGAAGCCTGTATGTAGTAGTGGGGTGTACAGCAAAAGCAGTCAAGTTATTACACAGATACATTCCGTGACTATTTTGGGTCTTAATTATTTTGGTCGAATGAGTCGAAAAAACCTAGAAGTTATTTGATCGATTGATAAAGTTAAAAATGTAATAAATAAAGTAACTAGCTGTTGCCCGCGGTTTTACCTGCATCCTAAAATTATGTGGCCTGGTGCAAAAAGGGCCAAAATCCATTATTGTCAGAATCACTTTTTGTTTAATGGAGTGGAAACGAGAACGATCAAAGTTAACTTAAGCCCATTTTGTATTACAATGTTAGCCCTAACTGCACAGTTTATAATAAAGCAAAATGTCTGGACTGCCTGCAACCTTCTAGCATCCGTATGTTCATTGCTATAATGTTATTTACGGGAAATAGAATTTTTTGACTTTGGCCGTTTTAGCACCAGGCCACAGAATTATTTTTGAGACAAAATTTAGCCTGCCTTCTCCAAGGTCTAATCTATCTCTGTACCACATTTAATCAAAATCGGTTCAGCGGTTTATGCGTGAAAACGTAACCGACAGACAGAGTTACTTTCGCATTTATAATATTAGTAGGTATGATCTCTTTTTCACCTGATTGTCACAAAAGCCGTTCCAGCTTTAAATAATAGGGTTATTCTGCAACTAGGCAGATTGAAGCTCCTCATATTTTCTAAAAACATGTATTGTGTTTGCATATTTTAATAAACGTTGTACTGATTTCAAAAACTCGAATGGTTTTTGAAGAATGTTGGAAACTGCTTTAGGTTCCTAATATAAAATAAATGTTTTTTTTTTATATAAATATGTGCTTCGTTTTTTATTGTATTATAGACTGAACGAACTACATAATATTCTGTCAGGTCTATGATAGTAATAAAATAGAAATGAAAATGTTTAGACCAAAGAAAAAATATCATGTAGTTCAACAACCCGTATTTAAAAAGTAAATACTAAAACATTCAATAAAATTCTTCAAACAAATCTTTCACAAGACATTACTCAAAAGATTTTATAAAGTAAACTTTGATTGTTAAAAGTTGTTTTTGAATACGGGTTTTTCGCATGGAATTGTGCATGAGACTTAATGTAGTGCATGTCTATATTCTATAGACCCATGCTATGGATGTGTTAAGATCCTGTACACCTGGGTTTGTGTATACACTAATTTGAACAATTCATTAAATAAATATATAATTTGGCGCTAACGCACTATTGGTAATTTTCATAAATATCGCGTTATAAAATATACAGTGAGTATACGAAAATTTTGATATTTCGAAATAAATTATATCAGTTGCTTACGCTCAAAAAAATAATTAAATATCATTCAGTCTATTTAGGTCAGCAACTGTAATGTTAATTTTGTTGCTGACTGTACTAAACATTGAACAAAACTATATTTATTCTATCGTTTCTTTAATTCCAATAACTTGTGGAAAAATCACTCTACCAGACTAAATTCAATATACCAAAAGTTAGCAAAATGTATACCTTGTTATCGAGTTATAATGTTTAACAAAATCTGTGAAATTACTGTAATGATATTTCTTTTGTTGACGGTACTAATGATAAAAATATAAATTACTTATTCATGTTATTATCCATTTGTGAAAAAAATCAATGTGCCAAATTATCAAGATTGATTACAAGGTCCAAGGTCAACAAAATCTGTGAAAACCAGTGTATAAAATTCACATACCAATGTGTACAGGAGTGACTATCGACGTCTAAAATGCACGTAAAGCTAGATGTATTTTTTTTTTCAGTTTTTGACCAATGCTTACAAACGTTTGTTCTGTTCATTTTTTGTTCAGCACTTTATGAAACAAATTGACAACTTTTTAGTGTTAACCTTTTTGTTATGTTGGTTACAAGATAAGAATGTACCGAGTGTGTTGTCTTGATTTCGTTTGATTAAATCTAATATACTTAAATAATAATTTGTATAATAAAAACATTTTAGTAATAACGTTGAAATAAATTTATTATTTTTTTAATTGTGCATAAAATTCACAATCAAGATAAAAATATAGTAAAGATCTATAAGCTTTTGTGTTTATTTATGTTTTCTTTTATTTGACGAATACTTTGTGTTACAGGCGACCTGCCATCTTACCTGACCCGTTTCCAATGGGACATGGCGAAATATCCCATCAAGCAGAGTCTGCGTAACATCGCTGATATTATCAGTAAACAGGTTTGTATTCTTTTGGCACATGCCTAATTTACCTATTAGGCTAACATAAATAAACACACTGTTAGCCAAAACGAAATAATAGTAAAACGATTAGAAGATAATGCTCCTTCAATATTTTTCGCACTATTCATGTTTGGCTTTGAAGTTCCACAAGCCATCATTCATCTTCATCGTATTTTTGTATATCAAAAATATTTTTTTTTATATCTATTATTTTACAAGCGTTTAGATTCCAAAAAGTTGATCCTATAGAGCAGGGGTCACCAATTAGTTTCGGGGTCCGTGGCTAATTAACTCAAAATCGTTATAAATTATAGCCGATATGTTATTTTAATGTATTAATATTAATACTGAGTTTCATTAAAATCTATTCAGTAGTTTTAGCGTGAAAGAGTAATAATAATAAACATCCATCCGTCCATCCTCACAAACTTTCACATTTATAATATTAGTAGGATATTGTTTTTGAAGCACAGCACTGATCATAAAATTCAAATTCAAATATTTATTGCGATCATGAGTGATACATAGGTGTTACAGAATGTAGAGGTACATACATAATACCCGATACATAGATGATACCCGATACATAGATGATATTAGGGCGCAGCAATACAATTTTAATATAAAATGACTTACAAACTATTTAATTAATCTTAGGTTATATATTTATTTATATATATTATTATCTCTAATATATAAAATTCTCGTGTCACAGTTTTCGTTGCCATACTCCTCCGAAACGGCTTGACCGATTTTGATGAAATTTTTTGTGCTTATCGGGGAGGTCTGAGAATAGGCCAACATCAATTTTTCATACCCCTAAATTTTTTTTTATGGCAAAACAACGTTTGCGGTGTCAGCTAGTATTTATATATACCTTTATTATTATGTTATCATTATATTTATACTATTTACTTTAACATATTATAATTTAATTATTTTTTATATTGCACACTGTCTTACTGTTTAGTTCTATCCTGTTCATCTAACGTAATGCGTTAATTAACCTTGGATAATCTTGCTGCTCTCAGGTGGGACAGATCGACACGGATCTGAAACAGAAGTCATCTTCCTACAACTCACTCAAGGGCAACTTACAGAACTTGGAGAAGAAACAGACGTGAGTGTTTACATACTTATTTCTCATTTTTTGAGTAAGCAATTACACAGCTAGAGGTCCTGGGTTCGATCCCCAGGTCGAGCAAAGTGTTATTGGGTTTTTCTATGAAATTCTCAGTAGCAGCTCGGAGTCTGGATTTGTGCCCGGTTAATGGCAATAGGCTCGCCCCCTATTACATGGGACCTAAACATACCGGCGAAATGTGGGTGTACATTAGTACACCTCTGCCTAACCCTTCGGGGAATACAGGCGTGATGGTATGCAATTACACAAACTCGTGCCATCTCTCTCGCACAGTTACTCAGTGTAATATTTTGTGGGAGAGGGATGGCACGATCAATGGTTTCATTACTCTGTTAATTATTAGCGTGGATTATTATTATAAAACGTATTAGTCCAAACGTGCAGTCAGAAAATTTTGAATGAAAACAAAATATGCAATTTGCAGAATTTTCAATGAGAGTTTACAATCAAATACCGTCTACAATTAAACTAGAACAGTATCTATATTTCTCTCAGCTGTAAAAATACGTGTTTTTGTTTTGATTGCAAAAATCTTCGTTTTCGTGGCAACAGTCACAAATCTTAGTTTATGACCGTTAAATTCAAACATTTCAAAGCACATAAAACTTAGCATCTGTTGGCTTTCGATTAGGAAATATTCAAAGAAATATTTATGCTTATGCAAATACAATTTTGCTTACACCTTCATTATTTCACTTCTGCGCTACGGGTTGTGGGTTGAACACCACACGAAACAAACATTTTTATGTTCCGGGTCTGGGTGTTTGTGATGTTAAAGTTTGTGTTTGTAAATGCACCCACGATACAAGAGAAAATCCTTTTTAATTAAAAAGATGATTGATAAATTAAACTTCAAAATATAAATTAGGTTACTTTTGGTTATGAATGCAGTCTTAATCATGACGGAAAACAGTATCTTAAAGAAACCAGGTTTCACTCGACAGTCCCATGTACTGTATATTAAACAATTCTAATTGTTTAGAAAAGGAAAAATTCGACCGCGGGCAGGATTCGTACCTGCGTCTTCTGGTTAGGTACACCAGACGCTATGACCACTAAGCCACCGCGATACCTACCCGTCTAACGTCACCATAAAGACGTAAAGTCAGTATGTGAAGGAAAAATTCGACATGACGGGTAGGTATCGCGGTGGCTTAGTGGTCATAGCGTCTGGTGTACCTAACCAGACGACGCAGGTTCGAATCCTGCCCGCGGTCGAATTTTTCCTTTTCTAAATCACTTTAAAATCTTAGCATGGAAAATGCCAAAAATATACAAAAAGACAATTCTAATTGATTAAAATAAATAATACATAAATAGAAATATGACACATCAACATTATGACGAAAAGGAAATATGAAGTTAGCACATTGTAGTTTATATTTAGAAACAGGCAGCTGCCTAGCCGTAGATGCAAACAAAATAGTGCGATCTGTAGATACATCACAATTTTGAAAGAAAGAGAACGTATATATTATCACAATAAACTTTATGACTACATAATATTATATTTACTTATAAGTACATATGTATAAGTGCAGAGGCCAGCACATCAAGTAACCACAATTTTTGTCAAATTTCTTTAATTGATTTTCAACTTTAATACCATTTTGATTTCTGACATTTACGCGAATATTATACATTGAAATAAAACTACTTTTTACGGATTTTATCGCGTATATTGATATTATTAATCCCATAATGTCAACCCGTGACCATGGACGCTGTAAAGGGTCCGAAACGTCGGGATTAATAATATCAATATACGCAATAAAATCCGTGAAAAGTAGTTTTATTTCAATTTAATACCATTTTTTTGGATAGCTTTGGATAGCAGTTTTGGATAGCATGACCTGCTAGCGTCTGTACCTAATCATAATAGATTTTGTCATGTATGTATGTATCATGTTAATTTATCGAGAGAGGTATAGGCATAGGCATAGTGGGAGTAATTCCACTTAAACTGGAGCTGCTCGACTGGGTTATTACCTCCGCCATGCAGAAATTCGAAGTGAACTAACACTGCTTTGAGCTGTGAAGCAACAAAAGGCTGACAACGAGCCTTCGAATATTAGAATTGCACAAGAATTGAGTTGCGGAGCCGGAGGTCTGATGGCAGTTGTAAATAAGGTTACATCGACGTCTGACGACATCTGTGGTCTAGTGGTCCACGTGTTGGACTGCTGATCACGAGGTCGTGGGTTCGATTCCCAAAGGGCACAAATATTTATGTGATGAACATTAAGTGTTTGTGTTTGTTTGGGTGTTTGTTAAGTAATTTAAGTATGTATTTACAAAAAAACGTATACATATAAGTATTATATCCATTGTCTAGTACTCATAATAAAAGCTCTGCTTAGTTTGGGACTAGATGGTGTTGCGAGAAATTGGCCAGGAATATTTATTATCGACATAGTTGGGAAAGGGTAGGATAACAAATTAAGACTAATCTAATATTTCCAGTGGCAGTCTGCTGACCCGCAACCTGGCGGATCTGGTGAAGAAGGAGCATTTCATCTTGGACAGCGAGTACCTCACCACACTGCTGGTCATCGTGCCCAAGTATGTATTGCATTTTGTAAAAAAAAATATAGCACAAGTGGTTGACAGTATTTATTCTCCCTATGTGAGGCACTTTGTACGGATAATGAACGAGTAACTTTCGTGCTTGTTCATGGTTCGTGCAGAGTTTGTGTTTAAAACTCATTGTACTAATTTTATTTTCTTATTCCTTACTAACACTAGATACATAAGGGATTATTACTAACACGATGGATTATTGTTGTCTGAATAAAGAAAATTTTGAATTTGAATAAGTTATTTATCGAAGGAATTCGACCGCGGGCAAGATTCGAGCCTGCGTCTTCTGGTTAGGTACACCAGAGGCTATGACCACTAGGTGTTATTGATATCACCATAAAGACGTAGGTAAATTCTGAATGTGAAGGCAAAATTCGTCATAGAGGGTGGGACTCGCGGTGGCTTAGCGGTCATAGCGTCTGGTGTACCTAACCAGAAGATTAGATAGATAAGATTTTAAAGTTATTTAAACTTTAAAATGTTAGTATGGAAAATGCCAAAAAATACAAAAAAGATAATTATAGCATAGTCGCATTGCCAGGATGAAAAATGAGGACTTGTTGCGAATTTGGTGACTACGATGCGCCATCTAGTACTAAAAAAAAAAAAAAATTAAAAACAGCGTGAGGAAACCTGCATGCCTTAGAGATTGTCTCGACGGCGTGTGAAGTCTGCCAACCCGCAGTAGGCCAGCGTGGTGGACTATAGCCTAATCCCTCTCTTTGACGGACGATCGAGACTTGTTTTAGATACTGTATTTAAAAGATAATAAATCTATATGGTAATGAAAAGCGAAAAGATGGTACCCCTTTTTTATAATTTGGTACAGAGATAGTCATGCGGTATCAAATATAATCCATACTAATTTATAAATGCGGAAGCGTTTCTGTCTGTTATCTCTTCACTGTTAAACCGCTGAACCGATTTAGATGAAATTTAGTACCGAGATAGATCAGACCATAGAGAAGGAGATAGGGTACCTTTTATCTCAAAAAACCCTTTGATGATAAAAGCGGGGAATAACTATTAAAAAATAATGATGTGTTGTTTAGGTCAATGTTCAACGACTGGAACGCGAACTACGAGAAGATCACCGACATGATCGTGCCTCGCTCCACCCAGCTCATCTACCAGGACAGCGACTACGGACTGTTCTCCGTCACGCTCTTCAAGAAGGTACGTTATCATCTAACATATCTGCTTCTTCTTTTCGTGTCGATGGTAAATACATTATTTACTTACTATGTGTTTCAAATAGGAATAGGAATGTCAATGACCTCAAATGACCGCGAACTGTCAAAAAAGTACAGCTTGCAAAGTAAATTTATTTTCTTCTTTTGAAATTTTAAAACTTTGTATTATGTTTATAAGCAGTAATACCAAATCCAGAACGTTGCGACTTAATAAAAAGGCACAAACCGCCATAAAACTATATTATAGACAATATTTTAAACTCCCATGGCTTTGAAGTTTTGAAGCTGCCACCCTAGAAATGTGATTTAAATCCAATTGAATATATCTGGCACTTGATTAGCATAGGGTGGCTGACAATACTGTTAAACAATTAGAAAGCCAAATTGAGAATCTAACACTGGAAACTATTGATTCAATTAACTGTGACGATTGGCAAAAAGAAATTAACCACGTCAAATGGATCAAAAATAAATACCAAAAAAGGGGTTTTTTTTTTCAAGACGACGATAAAATAGTAGTTTTATTGAAAACAGGGTAGAAAATATCTAATTTTCTTCTAAATAACAGTCGGTGGAATATTTTAAATACCTATAAAATATTATTTTAAAAATGTCTGTTTTGCTCACCCTACCTAGCTGGTTTGAATTGACAGCTATGACGTCACAATATGGCTGGTGGTCAGTCCTATTGTTATTTGAAACGCATAGTATATTACTTGAGCCCGTAGGTGGCCACGTTAATTGCGGCATCAGTGGCGTTCTTTAGATCCTCAAAGGTATGGGTGTACGGGCATACTATACATCATAATCTTTTGGTCACGTTAGTCTAGTGGTCCTAAGAGCGACTAGATGGCTAGCGCTAGAGGTCTTGGGTTCGATTCCTAGTAAAGTGTTAGTGGAATAAGAATAGAACAGCTCTCAGCGGCGGCTCGGAGTTTCGATTTGTAACTAACCCTTTTAGCAAAATAGGCTGGCGTGATAGTATGTTTAATAAAAACTATCGTGGTTCGAGCTTGAACTGAATAATATCGCATATTATCGTTTTTATCGATCGATAATGCGTTCGGAGGCAGCTTATAAATGTCATCTTATCGTTAAGACAACTTTGTCGAGTTTTATCGTAAATCTTTGAGATTTTATACCATCGTCATGCTTTAATTAACTCACACATACACAGAGACACACCGTTACACTATCACACTATCACACATAGATTCAAGATTCAAAGATTTATTGCATACAAGTGAAGTGAAAGATTTATTGCAATATTTTTTTTGGGACATTTTTTTTTACACAACACCATCTAGTCCCAAACTAAGCAGAGCTTGTACTAAGGGTACTAGACAATGGATATAATACTTATATACTTTTTTTTTGTAAATACATACTTATAATACATAAGAAACAATTTGTCTGGGCAAACACAAATACTCATGTTTTATCCACACAAATATTTGTGTCCTGTGGGAATCGAACCCACGACCCCATGATCAGCAGTCCGGTACTCGAACCACTAGACCACAGACGTCGTCGTTATTATCTATTGAATTGTGAAATGTATAAATAGTAGGTGGGTATTATGAATTATAATATGAATTAATCTCCATACCCCTACTCAGTCGTCCGGAGTCATGCGCGCATATATTTTGGATTTTTATAATAATAATAATATTTTTGGGACATTTTACACAACACCATCTAGTCCCAAACTAAGCAGAGCTTGTACTATGGGTACTAGACAATGGATATAATACATATATACTTTTTTTTTTGTAAATACATACTTATAATACATATATATATTTTATAAAGTTTACTTTTTCCTATAATTGTTAACTTCTTTAAATTTAAACCTCTTTTTTTCACTTATCCTGCTTATTTATTAAGGTTAAATAAAAAAGGTTTATATTTTTTGCTTTTCAGTTTTTTCGGCGGTTTAATTTTTTTGTTAACAAGTTTTATTCAGTTTTAATTAACTATATTTTTCACTAAGCCTGTTATTTTGAATAAATCACAGACTCGGTCAACTAGTCAATTTCGTAACTAATATTAGCGTACATTGCAGGTGGTGGACGAGTTCAAGCTGCACGCTCGCGAGCGTAAGTTCGTGGTGCGCGAGTTCTCTTACAACGAGGCCGACCTCGCCGCCGGCAAGAACGAGATCACCAAGCTGGTCACCGACAAGAAGAAGCAATTCGTGAGTACACATAAGCCACAGATCTTAGCTTAAGATTACGCGTAACATTAAAAAAAAATAACTTAGTACAACTTTGACATATATGGAAGCATAATATTACATTTAGATCCGTCTGATATTCAGTCTCGATGAATAAAACATACTGCTGATTTAAATGGATCTGACCTTACTCATTTTGACCTAATATTCAGATATGAATTTAAGGCTAATATTCGACAGATCTAATACCGCCATATCAGAAATTAGACAGATCTGAACGTAAACTTATAGCATGCATTATATAAAAATAGAAACCTTCCAAATTCTATAAATGATTGTAAAAATCGTATCTAAATCCGATGCGTATTTTAGAAGAACTAGGCGCACAAAGATAATAATATTTTTTGAGACATTTTATTTGTGTGTATGTGTGTCTCAAAAAATATTATAATCTTTCCCATCATCATCATCTAGTCCCAAACTAAGCAGAGCTTATACAGACACTAGCAGGTCAAGCTATCCAAAACTGTCAAATTTTTCCAATTGATTATGAACTTTATTGTTTTTATTAAAGTTGAAAATCAATCAAAGAAATTTGACAGATTGTGGTAGCTTGATATGCTGGCCACTGTACTATGGGTAATAGATAATGGATATAATAGGTACTTATATATTTATTTTGTAAATACATACTCATAATACAAAGGTGCCTTAAAATTAAGTGCTCCACGAGGAAACGTTTTGTTGGCAGTGGGGGGACTTTGACCCTTACACTGCCAACCCAACTATTCCTCTTTCAATACGGGTCGGCAACGCGCAAGTGATACTCCTGGTGTTGGAAGCGTCTATAGGCTACGGTAACCGCTTACCATCAGGTGGACCGTATGCTTGTTTGCCACTTTGGTAGTTAAAAAAGAAAAAAAAATGAAGTTAAAACTAATTAATGCTTTACTTTTGTGGGAGACTGGAATGGAATGGAATAATAATAATAACACGATGTGTTCGTCAGGGTCCGCTGGTGCGATGGTTGAAGGTGAACTTCTCGGAGTGCTTCTGCGCCTGGATACACGTCAAGGCGCTGCGTGTGTTCGTCGAGTCCGTGCTGAGGTGAGTACGGAGTAGGAGTATGGAGCACGCTCAAAGCGGAGCGTGATTAGGAGTTTTAGTAGGCTCCGATATCTCATTTGAGAAGCTTCAGTACAGTACCTAATTATATTTTTCAATCAATAATAAAATCTTTAATATATTCTTTAATATACTCTATAAACATATTTTAGTTAAAATATGTTTCGTCCCTTTCTTTTATCTTCATGTTGAAATTTGAAAGAAAGGGACAAAACATTTTAACTAAAATAGGTTTATAGAGTGTTTTAAGTTTTTATGAATAACAGAGTTACTCTTTAGTCATTACGTTTAATGTGAGTAGTAGGGATCAGTTTAAAGAAAATGAGCCGATATCAGACAACACCATTAGCGTATCTAGGAATTTCTTTTTTGGCGTTTTTTTATTGCTCTATTTACTATGTGTGTGGCTATATGACACTACATCTCTGATAGAGTAGATAAGTGATGTAAGATATTTTAAAAGAAAACTTACTGAAAAAAAAAACAATTCATGTGCCATCAATCAACATCAACCCATAATTATACTGTCCCACTGCTGGGCACGGGTCTCCTCTCACAGAATGAGAGGGATTAGGCTATAGTCCACCACGCTGGCCTTGTGCGGGTTGGCAGACTTCACAAACCGTCGAGAAAATCTCTCAGGCATGCAGGTTTCCTCACGATGTTTTCCTTCACCGTTTAAGCGAGTGATAATTTATTATTTTGGTATTTTTATCAGCTCTGAGTATCTTGAAATAAAACTACTTTTTACGGATTTTATCGCGTTATATTGGAGTCGTCCATGGTCACGGGACTCTACCCGTGACCTTGGACGCTGTAAAGGTCCGAAACGTCGTAAATGTCAGAAATCATTAAGCTCTGAGTATGATAATTTTATTGTCAAAAATAGTCAGCTTAAACAAACAGAAGGTAACAAGGTAAAAAGCAAAGTTTAGAAAACTCCGATGGCTCCACCGATGAGATCAGAGCTCTTAAATTAAAGAAAAAAAAAAAAAATTAAAGAAACCGTAACCCTCCAGAGGGTCAAAACAATCTTTTTTCTATCTACAATAGCATATCAAACGCCTCCACAGATACGGCTTGCCTGTGAACTTCCAAGCGGTAGTGATGGTTCCCTCTCGCAAGAGCACCAAGAAGCTCCGCGAGGTGCTGCAGCAGCTGTACGCTCACCTCGACCACTCCACGCACCAGAACGCGAGCAGCGCACAGGACGTGAGTACTCAACACCATCAACAGACCATATTCGTCCATTGTTGGATGTAGACCTTTCCTAGTGCCAGGGCCGGACCGTGAACTTAGGGGGCCCTGGGCTAATACTAAATACTAATACTCAAAGTATAGAAAAATTTTAGACAGTAAAATATTTGATTTAATTATTGACTTTGACTGGACTTTGCTGGGGCCCCCTTGAATCCACGGGGCCCTGGGCTGAAGCCCAAAAAGCCATATGGTAGATCCGGCCCTGCCTAGTGCAGTCAAGCGACGGGTGGACCACAACCTGTCATGATCGTGGTCCATTTCACGGATATGACTTTAGGGCAAGCGTAGGAAAGTGCGGTGTTTAGTCCGACATACCATTTTGGAACGAAGTTCCTTATCGCGCGTTGTGAAAGGGGGCTAGACGGAAAAAATTCTTACGAAAAGTTGCCACGACACTTTTTTCGAAATTCAAATATTGTTGACAAGCATTCAAATATTATTGAGTGAATGACAATATTTGAATTTCGCGCGTTGTGAATTGTTGAGTGTATACAGGTTTTTTTATTTTTAATTATTAAATTTTAATGAAAGGAACTTCGTTCCATCCGGGTGTCCCTTGACACCTCTCAAGTTTTTTTTTGTCGGGATTGGAAATGCTTTATGGTTTATGCACTACCGACTGCTCCGGGGAGAGCGATGGGGTGTGTCGGACTCAGAACAACAGCGATCTACCGGCTAAAACCAACCTCGGCGTTTTGCATCACCACTTTAGTGCCGAGACTTCGGGAACCTTGTAGCATTCGTCTGCATACGTCCGACATACCCTTCCGACGTACCCTGACGCAACCACAGAACAGTGGCAGAAGATCCATGAAGATTTTCCATACTACAGAGAAAAAAGGCCTTTCCTAGTGAGCGCCACAAAGCCCAATCCTTGGCACTCCTCATCCAGTCACTGCCAGCTGCCTTCCGCAAGTCGTCACCCCACATGGCCTGCAGGCGTCCTACACTACGCTTACCTAGACTCTGTCTCCACTCGCCAACTCGTTTGTTCCAGCGTTTGTCAGTTTTCCCACTTCAGCTTGCTAATCCTTTGAGCTATGTCTGCAACTTTGTTTCTCTGACGGATAATTTCGTTGCGAATTTATCCCACAGAAAGACCCCGAACATAGCTCTTTCCATAACTCGCTGTGTGACTTTATACTTATGGATAAGTCACCGTGAGTGGCCATGTCTCATGAGACAGCCACGAGCATCAATATGTATATACCTACTTATCGAAATTCTAAAGCGATTTTCTCATATGGTATTGACTAAAATTGTATGGTATTACGAACATAGTATTTTCAAAACTATACCATAATGATATTAGTCTTATCTCAAAGTTGCCATGGTCATTTCGCGTAAAAGTCGCTTTTGACTTTTAGTAAATGTATACATATATGTATTTTTATGCTCGTGAGGAAACAAAAAGGGGTTATTTTTGTTGGTGTGCGAAATATCTTCATGAAGACTTCAATACCGAAATATCTTCTCTCCTCGCTTCGACTTCTAAGCCCAAGTGGAACAAAGACGCGAGCCGAGGTGGAGCACTACCTTAATCTACTCCATTTATTAGCCGTCGACTGAACTAAAAAAAAAATGAGCACTGAATCAATTTTGATGAATTTTGGATAGTAATTGGACCTTGGAGAAGGACATGGCTATCTTTTCTTTGAAACATAGCCTTTAGGATGCGAGTGAAACAACAGTAGCTAGTGCTATTTTTAATGTATGTGTTATGTTTACAGAACGCGGAGCTGGCCGGTCTCGGGTTCGGCTCGTCAGATTACTTCCCGTACGTGTTCTACAAGGTGAACGTGGACATGATCGAGAAGGTCTAACTGCACAGCATCGCATCAAGCAACCCCTTATATTAGGTGAGGTCCATCACAATAAACACCTTTATCAATGAGCAAGGCAAACTAGATGTCAGCACCTCCGATTGTACCCACTGCAACCAATCAAAACTCGCTAAATTGACAGTTTCAAGTAAAAAAGGTTTCAGCCAATAAGATTGCAATGGACCAAGCGAATGTATCGCATAAAAATAACAAAAATCTTGAAATCCTTCAGTCTGAAAGTTTCAAATCAAATTGATTTTTCATTGATCAATTTAAGAATGCAGCTGAATAATTTGAATTTTAACTGTGTAAATTTATTTATCACAAAATAGTTACGTATACAAACAAGGCAATAAGTAATCCTTACTTCCCTAATAAATGCGAGAGTAACTGTATGTCTGTTTTTAAAGTTATTAAGCAAAGGAAAATTTCGACCGCAGGTAGGATTCGAACCTGCGTCTTCTGGTTAGGTACACCAGACGCTATGACCACTAAGCCACCGCGATACCTACCCGTCATGTCGAATTTTGCCTTCACATTGTGAATTTACGTCTTTATGGTGACGTCAGTTGTATGTCTGTTTGTTACGCTTTCACGCCTAAAACGCTGAACCGATTTTGATAAAATTTGGTACAGAGATTTGAGATAGAGATACCTTTGAGAAGGACTTTTTGTCTCAAAAAGCCCGCGGGCAACAACTAGTGCATAAAAAAATACTCGGCGTTATTTTTATAAATTGTGTGATATATTTTTGTTTCAGGTAATGTTACCAGGTTCTTCCTGTGTTCGACCAACCGTATTTGGTCACGCAATAGCATGAAGTTTCATCGTACAATTTATTTTACTTTGTAGAGAACATATCTAAATATCTATCCCCAAATTACTATCGGCCCTATAATGCATATTTTTCTATATGTACAGATTTTTTTGACTTGTTTTTTGTGACAACTTTAAATCATATTTTTTTCGATATACAATACAGGTTGTTGGTATAGATATTCGTGTAATTTATATAATGTGTTATTTATAAATAAGATGCCATTTTGAATTGAGAAAAAATTATAAAATTGTTGCAATAATCTTGATATAAAAGCTTATGGCTTGATGTTTTGTTGAACGTTTAAACATGTTTAAATGAATTGAGTTCAGTATTAAACTTGAGTTGCGTAGAGTAGCGTAACGCATACAATGTATATTAAACGTAAATAACATCAGATGCAAAGCTATGTAAATAAGAACATTCCTCATACATGTGTGTAGTACATAATAAAATATTATTCAAGTTACTGTTTTTGGTCGTTTTATTTTAACGGTTGTAATAAATACTACTTACATGCAAACCTTTCTGTTGGTATCCTTGTTATATTGTATAACGTTTGTCTACGGTTTGGCGGATTGATTGGCGCAGTAGTTGAACTATCGGCTGCTGTGCTATGGGTTGCGGGGTCGATCCCTCATAGAACATTTTTTCTTTGAATTGGATATGCTCGAATAGTTTTTGAAGTAAATAACAACCCATTCGGGGTCTACGTCGGCATACACACGACGCAAAGACAAAAAAGATAGGTTAGCGTTTGATCACATCTCACCTAAAAGTGAAACTGAATAGAAGTGCTGTAGCTGGTCAGTGGTGCTAGATAAGCGGATCACATAAAATAATCAGCCAGGTTCAAAATTGAATTCCACTTGCCATTATCCAGTAATCATCTGATGTAATCAAAATTATAATTATAAATGAGAAAATACTTATGACTACATTTAAATTAAAAATAATTGGTGAGAGTAGTTTGCCTACATATGTCGTTAGAGTGCGTCATACATAGCCATCTATGTTCGCGACGTCGTCGTTGCGTCTATAGCTATCCCATCCCCATATGGCTCACAGCTGAGAAACAGTGCAGTGTGACTGAATTAAAAATATAGTTTAAAGGAGCTTTAAGTAGGTACGTGTATTCATAACTTTTTTTATGAATGTATTATGATGATTAGATTTATATAAAATCGATTCCATTGGTATCTGGCTATTAATAGTTGAAGTGAATGCTTACTCTTCAATTTGGTATGTCAGGGGGTTACTTACTTAAATTTTTACTATGACAGCAGAAAGGGAACTCATATGGGGTCCCAGTCATCATCTTTGCGTATGGCAGTCGTCCTGCATGGATCAAATGTCTATATCTAAGGTTTTCAGCCAGGTTGCGGCGGCGTGTGTGAGTTTGTGGACTTCCGACATTCCACCGGGAAAACAGCGAAGTGGGCATTCGTTTACCACATGCGACAGAGTCTGGTCAAGTGCTCCGCAATTGCACTGAGGTCCCAGTAACTATACCATACATTACCATAATTTTATGGTCAAAGTCAAAATAATTTATTCAAGATAGACTAGGTACTACTTTTTGAATATCATGCAAGCAAGCCTCCTTTTAATTTAATTATATTGATGAAATGGGCACATAAGCAACGATAAAAACTACGCATGGACTTAGGTACAAGGCGATTCAGGCAACTTGGAACCACCATAACCAGCAAGTCGACCAGTCACCACAAGCAATGCTATTAAGATGACAAACAAGCATAATGGTCTTTAGAGGTAGGTAGCTTACAGCTTATAGACATCAGCAATGCCAATGGTGTCTTTGGCATGTCAAATCAAATCAAAATAGTTTTATTTTTCACTGTTCCAAATTAGTTGTTTCCTATGGAGAAGAACCGGCAAGAAACTCCATGGTTGCTCTCTTTTAAATTATCATTTTATCTATGTCTTCTAGTATCTCACCTCACCCTCATATTGATGAAGTTTGAGTCATAAAGGGTACTTATTAATAATATTATGTTGTTGTCACACTTTATAGGTAGGTACCTACCAAGATCAGTATAAACTTGAATTGTAATATGTACAGAGGCCAGCTGCACATCAAGCTACCCCAATCTGTCAAATTTCTTTGATAGATTCTCAACTTTCATAAGCTGTAATAAGGTTCATGTTCAATTGGGAAATTTTGACAGTTTTGGATAGCTTGACCTGCTAGCGTCTGTACATAATATCAAAGACATGATAATTTAACTGCCTCGTTAGTCTAGTGGTCCTAAGCACAGCTACTAAGTGAAAACACCCAGTTGATTTCCAGTTAACTTAACCGGTAACTCAAATTTTTGTGAATCTCTGGAAAAGCTATTGATGGTATGGTATAGCGGGCTGGTTTCCGCAACTCCACGACAAAGCGCGTATTTTGAGTGCGGAAATGCTATTGATGTGAGATATAATTTCATTGAGCAAGTTGAAGTAGACCCATCTGAAACTGCAAAATCTTTCCTTCTACAGTCCCAACTTCACCAAATTATCACAGTGTAGCATGTAATGAGCGTAGTGATGATCTAAGCAATTATCTTAGTATTACAGTTACCTATAACTACCTCACAATCATGAGCACAAGTATGAACAAAAACAATAAAAAAGTAAGTAAGTACCTAATATGGTATAAAAATCATTTATTTTCAAAGGAATGCTTACAAAATATAATCTTACGAGCTATATGAACTGTACTACACTAATCTTCCCACTCATGGTCTTCTGTTTTATTGTCATCTTCCAGTATATTTGATACACCTGAGTCACCTCCTTCGTCCATTCTTTTGAACAGCGAAGTCAATAACTTCTTATTCAAATGGTCTGTTTGGCTGATCTCCCTTGTCGGCTGATCAGGTATGTTTTCAGGGTTTACATTTACGGGTGCTGTTTTGTCGGGTGCAGGCATTTTGATTTTGTAAATCAATCAGGAAATAAAAATCAAAACAATGAATATTGAGACTTCGAAAACTATGCTAAAAATATGTTTATCTGTAAGTCTGTCACTGTCAAGTGTCAGTGTAATTTTTTTTTTGTCTTCAAATTTGTCTCTGTCAACCTGCGCGTGTACCTACGCGTTTTGTTGTTTCAATATTCAGGTTATAGTTTACAAGATTTTAATAACATTTTGTGGTAAATTAAATTTTGAAAACCTTTTACAGTTGCAATTAACTTTGTTTTTTTTTATATCCCATTGCAACAAAAGCTAAACTTCTTGAGGTCATTTTGAAGTTGCTTCAGATATACTGAAATATAATATTCATACAACTCAGTTAATTAAAAAAATACAATCTAGAAAGAAAAAAAAAGAATAAAAAAAAAGATTGTAGTTGTAGGTATAATTTAAAATAAGTTTCGAAATTTTATATTTTTTTTTAGCTGGCATCCCATACCTAAACGTTTCAGCCAGCGACATTTTTCATCGGCTGGTGAATTTGGCCAAAGAAACGCCCGAAAAAGTTAGTAATTACGTCTAAATTAATGTTAAATGCTAAAATTCGTAACTAATCGGTAATCTCCAGTTTAGGTTCAGCAAGTCAATGATAAATTGTATTTCAATGTCGGCTAGTGTAACGCTCTTACATAACTTGGATTTAAGGACATAACCTGCATTTCTGTCATCTGATTTTTGTGTTTTATATTTCAGAGCCGTAAAAATGTTGGGCCGTACAGCACCGGGTGTCTGCCAAGTGGTGGCCGTGGCCAACCAGCAGCAGAACAGGAATATGGCTACATTGAAAGCCATTTCTATCCGTCTGAAGTCTGTAAAGAACATTCAGAAGATTACCCAGTCCATGAAGATGGTGTCAGCTGCCAAGTGAGTGCTATGCCTTAATTATGTTAGTGTAGTAGGAGTAGTTTTCAAAATGGAACTATTTTTTTTTAATATATTTATCGAAACTGTCAGCCTAGTAGTTGTCAGGGTAATGTCTCCCAGAATAAAGACATTCATTTTATAAATAATATACAAATACAATTGTTTTTAAGTAATCTAAACAGTCTTTTTAAGTCAAAGTAGGAAAAAAGCTAGTACTCAAGTCAACTCTTTCTCCTTGGAATGGCCAAGATAGTAGGTTAAGAAAAAGTTTTGTGGAATTAGAACTGTTTAACAACATTGTTATGCTATGTTCTGTTGATTTAGTAACCATTCTATAAACACCAACTTTATATGCTAAGGATTTAAGAAGGAACCAGTTATGTTTATGAAATATTAAATGATGTTGTTGATGGGCTGACTGAAGTATGATGTCCAGTTGATTTTTAGCAGATCATGAAGAAAATGAAAGAATATTATTAAGGCACGGTATCCATACAAAAATAGAATTCAATACAGTTATTAATTTTGTTCATAGTAAATACATTACAATATGAAACTCCTCTGGTGTCGCGGGTGTCCATGGGCGGCGGTAATCGCTTTCCATCAGGTGATCCGTCTGCTTGTTTGCCCACCCTATCACATAAAAAAAAAAAATGTACCACCATCATTAAATGTAAAAAAAAATAAAACAGTTCTACCCTTTCACCCCATTTCATACCTTCAGTTCTGCACAGATGAAGGTCAGCGTATGAGATATCCAACCATTATCATTACACTCTACACATTACATTATTCTCTACACCCTTTAGAAATACTGATGGAGGGACTTCTTCACACAGAATTTAACGTAGTAGTTTATTTTTAATAACCATAGTTTTTTTAAACAAATTTTAGATGATCAATTATTTTTTTACATTTACTCTAGAAATATGGCATAGTATTATATAATAAAAACAGCTTGTATGTAAAATGTTTTTTAGGAGAATAGCCTCCTTACTTTTGAATAACCTTTGTTTTTTGAAAGTTGGGACTTGCTAGATGTTTGTTGAATTAAATTAGAATGCAAGATGTGATTTTTGTTTGGGAATTGCTTGAAGTACATAATCAATTTTGTATTTATTTATATTACTAGCTGACCCCGAAAACATTGTTTTACCTATTAAAAAATAGGTGTTGGCGATAGAAGGGTAAAAATTAAGGGTTATATGTATTTTTAATGCCACATTATAAAAAAATTTAAATAAAAATTGTTTGGGTTGGACCACCCTTATCACTTAGGGTATGAAAAATAGATTACAATCGATTCCCAGACCTACCGAATATAAAATTTCATAAAAATCGGTCAAGCCGTTTCCAAGGAGTATGGCAACTAAAACTGGCACGAGAATTTTATTATACCTACAAACATTTTATAAAGTACCATCTCAGTCTCAAATACATTACCTATTTTTTGTTTATACCAGGAGATTGGACAGATTCAGGTTGCCTGTTGATAATATCTTCACACTATCACGCCTGTATTCCCCGAAGGGTTAGGCAGAGGTTTACTAATGTACACCCATATTTCGCCGGTATGTTTTAGGTCCCATGTAATAGGGGGTGAGCCTATTGCCATTAACCGGGTTCAAATCCAGACTCCGAGCTGCTACTGAGAATTTTTGCTCGACCTGGGGATCGAACCCAGCACCTTTAGCGTAGCAGTCGCGCTTAGGACCACTAGACTAATGAAAAATATCTTCATAATCATTATATTTTATTATCTTTTCAGGTACACCCGCGCCGAACGTGACTTGAAGGCCGCTCGCCCCTACGGCGAGGGTGCTGTGCAGTTCTACGAGAGGGCCGAGGTGAGTGATTCTGTACTAGGTTTTACAAAAAAGAATTATCATTATTTAGCCACAAGGCTATGCCCTCATTCATAACACTGAATAAGAAGGGATAGGATAGGGACTTCAAAATAGTAATTCATTTATATTCTAGTTTGTCCACGTATGCATCATACTGCTTATGTTGGGGCTGGTCTTCCAGTCTGACCAAAGGAGGCTAACAGTATTTTCCATGAAGCAACTGCCATCAGATATCTCCAACTCAATTTCTGGGCAATACCGATGTCCAAAGGATAAACTCGTCAGGTTTTTCGGGCTTATGAATTTATGAATGCGTTTAGCGTAAAATAATTCAATATTATTTGTATTAGGTTGCTGCACCTGAGGATGACCCCAAGGAGCTGTACGTCGCCATGACCTCCGACAGAGGTATGACACCTACTTAAGCTGTGGCTTACTTCGCAAATATTTTTCGAAATGCGCTTATGTTGCTCAAATCTTGTGCGTATCCTGCACTAGTGTTGCGTAAACTTTGCGTCAAAAGCAATGCGCTTGCGGCCAGAAAAAAGAATTTAAAATATATGTATACACAGGCAGTATTTTTATTTTTTATTCATAATCAAAGTCTTATGTTTTATTTCAATTAGACCATTAAAATAGCACTTTTGAAAAGTCAAAAGTAGTTGCATTATTATTTTTATTTTATTTATCCATTTAGTTTTAAATAATATTTATATAATCTATAACCTATCTTTCTATCTATAACAAATTATATGACATGCTTTATATTTATATCCCTCGTTGCCTATTACAACAAAAAAAAACCTAAGAAAACCTATGTGTTACTCCCCCTAATTTACAATTAATTTAATTACATAAGTAAAAATATAATTTCGTTGATGTAGGTTTGTGCGGCGCCGTGCACACGGGTGTCTCTAAGGTGATTCGTACTCGCCTGAGCCAGCCGGGCGCCGAGAACATTAAGGTCATCTGTGTGGGAGACAAGTCGCGAGGTATTCTGCAGCGACTCTACGGCAAGCACATCATCAGCGTCGCCAACGAGGTCAGTCACTCCAATAATCCTCATTGCACTCAATGTTAGGCAGACAAGTATTGTTGTAAATTTCACCGGTTGTTAGATTCCTTAAAAGCATTGAGCAACCTTTTGCCACTAACCAGGTAGAAATCCAAACTCAAAGCTGCTAGGTACTGAGAATGTATATAAAAGAAAAACGACATAGGAATCATTCGCAGGACCTCACGTCGGGTCGTGACCCCGTCAGGCAAAACAACCCGCCTGGTCGGAGGATTTTCCTTATGATTGGAGGGGCAACACACCTCGCCTCTCCCACTATCACTATATAGAATTGTATCAAGCAAATCCGCATTTCTCTGTTTGCGCGCTTAGTTCATATTATTAGAATATTCCCTCCATAAATACAGCTCGAATTGAGCTATACATGTATATTTTACACTAGCTGCCCCCCGCGGTATCAACCGCCTTTTTTCTTTTTTGCTCGGCTCCTATTGGCCGTAACATGATGTTATAAAGCCTAACCTTCCTCGATAAATGGACTATGCAACACAACAATATTTTTTCAATTCGTAGCAGTAGTGCCTGAGATTAGCGCATTCCAAACTCTATAATATTAGTATTTTACATTGCACCCGTGCGAAGCTGTGGTGTGTCGCTACTCATAGAGTAATCGTTTGTTGTTCTTATCTTTTTGTATTTTTTGAATTTTCCATGATAAGATTTTAAAGTTATTTAGCGAAGGAATTATGTCAAATAATTCTAATTTATGCAAAAAATAATGTAGTTAGTAGGTAACGTGGCATCGTTCGACATTGAACTAACTGTAAAGTAAGTCGTGTCGGTTGAGAAGCCAAAAAACTTGCTTTTCAATAGGTGTTACTGACGTCACCATAAAGACGTAAATTCTGAATGTGAAGGCAAAATTCGTCATGGCGGGTGGGACTACAGGTGGCTTAGTGGTCATAGCGTCTGGTGTACCTAACCAGAAGACGCAGGTTCGAATCCTGCCCGCGGTCGAATTTTTCCTTCTAAATAAAGTTTGTTGTTCATGTTATAACAGATCGGTCGTCTGCCCCCGACCTTCAACGATGCCTGCAAGATTGCCAACGCGATCCTGACCTCCGGCTACGAGTTCGGCTCCGGCAAGATCGTGTACAACAAGTTCCGTTCGGTGGTGTCCTACCAGCAGTCCGACCTGCCGCTCTTCAGCCAGAAGGCTGTTGAGGTAACACCTTTATTATTGTACTTCATCGCTGTAAATAGACCTTGGTCCAATATACTGAAAACGAAGTTTACAGTAACCAGTCCGTAGATTTGGTTACTAGAGATAGTATTTTGTCATTACTTTGCATGGATGTTATGGCAAAATGCAAAATTATTTATTCTATAGTAAGCAAATCTACTGATCGATTTGTAAATAAGCCGGATCTCGCTAAAGTAAAGTTGACGAACTTTTTTGTTGGTGACAAAAAATTCTATAAAACTATCCACCAAAGGAATGTTGGCAATTTTCTTGTAGTCGAGACTGCTTATGCAGACGCAATTCGGCTGATTATTTTTTGCTCTGCAATTTTCAACGTCGACTGCTTTTCAACTATATTATTGAGAACGTAAAGTAGAAAAGTCTGACTGTATATAAAAACATTTTTGTTACATTATAGAGTGCTCCCAAACTAGCTACCTACGACTCGCTGGACGCTGACGTGATCCAGTCTTACATGGAGTTCTCCCTGTCCTCCATGCTGTTCTACGCTCTGAAGGAAGGCGCCTGTTCCGAGCAGTCCTCCCGCATGACGGCTATGGACAACGCCTCCAAGAACGCCGGAGAGATGATAGACAAACTCACCCTTACCTTCAACCGAACCCGCCAGGCCGTCATCACCAGAGAACTCATTGAGATCATCTCTGGTGCTGCTGCTCTGGATTAAACTCGCAACCTTATTCGTTTTGCTGAGAATTATGATCATTTTTTAGATATTTTATTTACAAAATAATCAATCATACAAAATATTTTTGGGACATGTATCCGATCACAGTTTTTGAGAGATAATATGGCTTTTTAATTTCATAAATAATCTATGTAGGTATTTGATCTCAACAAAACGATGTAGAACTAATTTGATCAATATATTAACACAATATTTATTATATTATAACCTTCAAATGTATCTGCAATAGTGTGTATGTACGGAGCCGACATTCCCGATCGAGTGTTCAGTGTTTCGGTGGAAACTCGCGCAAATATCACTTCACTGGCTTCAACACCTTTCACTGAAGTGCGGGACACTTGCTCGATTCATTCTCTGATGTTTTACGTAATGTTGTTATGTATGGATACAGTGGTGGTTAGCAATAAAGTACTGTTGTAGAATGACTGTTTTAATTCGTTATCTTGTACAACAAGCAACGGGGTACAACGAGGTCGTCATCTCAATGATCAGGTGAGCTTGAATTACAACATAATTAATCTAAGACTACTAACATCGTTTTCACTGTAACACATCTTGTTCGCCCAACAGGAATTTTCCGTGGATGGCATTGTTCGGGGCCTCGGTATATGTTAATTACAGGAAGGAAGGAAATATTACCTGAAGTTGCTCAAATTACCACTCACAAGTGAGCAGGTTTCCTCAAATATTTAAAGCGGATTAGGCGATATCACTTGCTTAATCTTGAGGTGCGTTGTTTTTAATTCATTTAATTTGAACTCTTTCTTTGAATTACTTCACACATCTCAATATTCTCTGGTGTCTTCTTGGATGTGCAGTATTTAAATAAAACAAAAAAAAACATTTGGCTGGTATTTCGTATTACGGTTTTGGTAGAAATAAATACATAATTACTCGCTGTAAATTTTTATTCTAACTTACAATCAAAATTAACATAGCAGTCTTAAGTTTAAAATTATTCTAAAACTTGTGAACTGTTCCCAGCATGGAAACAACATGATTAACTTCATTTTGGCATCAACAATGTGAATTATTTACAAAATGATTGTATGAGGTTATTTATATATTGAACATAGGATTTCGGACCTTAGGCTTAGGACACAGTGGTTCTTTCTACCAGTAGCAACGACCGGACGCAAAAAAAAAAACCAATATGCATGCATTTGTTTGCGTACTTTGTTTAGTTTAGTAACCGCTTGCGGTTAATCGCAAAAGGCTTTTTTTAGTTTATATCTTACTGTAATAAATATCTTTTTAATTCATTCATCAATGAAGCAATTATTTGCCCCCTTAGACCCGACATGATATTGAGTGTTGTTAGTCTTTCGAGGTATCGTACCGCCAAAATTACTGATATTAAATATATCAATGCCCTTTTTGTTTACAATGTTATATCTTCAGACATTTCAAGACCAACAGACCTTTCAGAAGTATACATATCCAGTATAAGTTGACACGTTCCGAAATATGGAAAAAGATCAAATTGTACTGACTAGCAAATTGTTGATAGTTTGGTACTGTAGGCAACGCCGCCATTGACCACCCACTTATACTGGATAAGTAGGTACTGGTACGTGTATTTTTAGCCTTATAATTATTGTAAAATAATGAGTAAAAGTACCACCAAACTGATCCTAATGAACAACATTTCGCTACAGCAAAATATACTTTATTACTTTAAAATACCGCAACTTCAAGAGTAGTCTTACAAGTTTGGTGCGGTTTAAAAAAACAGTTTTGTTTACATTATAAAACAGAAAATACGAATATAATTTTATATATTTTTCACATAATAGTGCCCTTAAAAATCTTATTTGTGGGTTAGACCCACAGTTCAGTTTAGCTTCAGATATGCAACAGGATTATTGTGTAAAATATATTCAAAACATATTAAACATTAGAAGACTGGAGAAAAATGCTTGTTTTATAAATATGCATCAAATTGAGATTTCCTGTTTTGAAGTCGGTCGAAAAAGTAAATATTGTAATAAAATCTTGCTTGGTCTTATTTAAGTATAAGCAGCATCTTTTAACTACATTTAAGAAAGAAATACATATTTTTAAACATGATCTTAAAAACACAAACGGTCTAAATTTAAGTGACAATACTTTCATAAACTGTCAGCTCTCAGTGAAGCCATAGTTAAACACTAAGAAAAAATATTCAAACAGGTCCTATCATAAAATATTGGATAACAAATAACTATTAAATCTTCATATTATATATTATAATTATTGATCTATATTACGTCACTACATACATTATCACGGTTTTTTCTTTCAAGGGTTTACAGAAGCATTCATTTTGATGTTAGTTCCGAGCTCTTTCAAAAAAAAAATAAACGGATCGACTATCTCTCTCACCTAAAGTTGCGCCGGCGTGCTATCTCACTCACTCATACTTTCCGGCTATGTCCCACTCGCTCGCTGCAGAAAACAGTTGGTGGCATAAATGTTTCGTATATCGTGTTGTTGTTCAACTAGTTGCACATTACACTTGAACCTGCAAAAAGGTTCATAAGCCTGGTTTCAGAGTAGCCATACTTAAAATTAATAGCACTGACCCGCACTGTAAAGTTAACGTTTTATTTAAAAACTCGACTACAGTTCTAGTACTACAACCCCAGTATTTTTCTCGCTCTAGCGCAAGATAAAAACTATACCTTTTTAAGAGTGCTTAAAAACTGGTTAAGACTGTCCAACCATTCACAATGCAGGGTAGCCTAAGACTATTGTATGTAGCTAAAAATTTACAATATTAACACATTTTATTAGTAATCATTATGGACACACGCAATAATAGCTTCATGCATCCCCAATTAGAAATATCGTGAATAATATATAATAATTGATACATAAAAGTGTGTTGTACAACACTCAACGGCAATATAATTGTATTGAACGCATACAAGTCCGTTGTACATTTTAATAAAGCTACACTATGTACAGACCGCGGCGCCGCCTGCGACGGAGATATCATTCACACATAATTGTCATCTGAAATGAAAAAAAAAAAAAGTGATTTTTAGGTTTCTATTTTAGCTTTGTTAGATGACAGTCCTGTCATCTGACGGACGGATGGCATATAAACGTGTTTTTTTTTCGAAATGTTCCCCATACACAAAAACATAAATATTATATGCACAAATCAGACTAGGAACTGTTGGTCATACAAATATTAATTTGGTACGGAAGCTGATCACTCGACTACAAAACGTATTTATATTCACATTATTTTCTTATTTTTTTCTTTCGACCTCTTGGAAAGGTTAAAGAGGATTTTCAATTCTGTGCGTCCCGGAGGTGCATAGTATTTATTTATTTATTTTAATACTTTATGCACAAACATAGTACCTACAAAGGCCGACTTAACGTCTGAGGCATTTTATTAGCATTTATTTAATTAATTATTTATTTATTAGCATTGCATAGTAATGAAGAAATAACTGGGAATTTCAGAGAATTGATATAGGAGTCCGAACGGCTGTGCAGGCAGCAGCATCTTATAAAAATATTTTTGTGAAAAAATATATAATAATTATAAATATTATCATTTTACAAAATATTTTATTTGGCTTTTTAAAACATTTACGTCCTTACACTGAGTTTGTATTATGAATTTGACCACCTTTGTACAATTTCGGTCAATACTGTAAGGTCAATCTTGTCAACACAATAACGTATGAAATTAATATTAACTTGATATGATTGCATTGAACTATTATGCACTAATTTAATGTCCTATATTATTATTACCTATTTAATATTTGTAGGAACTTTGTAACAGTAATCTTCTCAAAATCATATAAAAATAAATATATTATATTCTCTTCTACTTACTGACAGTAACAGGGTCACTGTTCACTCAGTGAGTGCAGGCAGTCGGGAGGGTGGAGTGCGCCAGACGGCGGAGGAGGTCCGCTTGAGGCGGGCGCGCTCGATGTTGGGGAAGATGTCGCGCAGGTCCGGGCAGTGCACGCGCACACTGAACAGTCGGTCCACGTGCGCCGCGCCCACCTCACTCTGGATGTACAGCTGCTGCTTGCGGGCCTACATCATCATACACAACACATGTGGTATCACTAACATTACACGTAACAACTGAGGTCTGAAGATGTTACTGACCCCTTCACACCAGAATACAATAATATTAGCACATGAATGCTTCGCAGAAAAATATTTGACAATGTGGTATTACCACCCCAGAAGAAGTCAACAGCATACATAAGCAGAGCCATCAAAAACATATTGTATACACAAATTATATTTCGTAAAAAAAAAAAAAACTTCAAGCATTTTGTGCATCATCAGAACCAATGATCAGACTCCAACCAACTTTATATAGGATCAACTAGGTACACTTCCTAAGTTCCCAGTTGGTCCTTCCTATCCTAATTGTAGGATATTACTAGGGACTATGTATAATACTTGCTATTTGACCCAATATAAAGTGATTCATCAAGTAAAAAATAAACGCTGAAAACAATTCACGATAAGCGAAGATCGCGTAACAATATATACAAAAGATACACGTTAATATACACAGTCAAATTAAGAACTTCTTTTTCGAAGACTGTTAAAAATAAGATATAATAATGCATAAAAAAAAAACAATAAATATAAACAAGGGCTCAAAACTTATTTATATTGTATCAGGTAATCTAATGACAACGGACGAGGTCAACGCCCTGTGTCAATTGATGAATGAACTAAATCTTCCACAAAAAGAATCAAGCTTAAACAAAACGAAGCTTTTAGGGTTCATGGGCCCAAGTTTTCGCCACGTTTCTCCAGGTCTACTACTGCCCCAATGTAGAACCTTCCAGCTGGGCACACTACTGTGGCAGACATTGTGAGCGTAGTTGTAATTTTATCATGTCCCATCGACACTAAGAAGAATAAAACAGAGCGAAGGTCTGACCTTAGCGGTGCTCCAGTCGGGTACGGGCCTGTCGACGGGCTCCTCGTCCTCATCAGAGTTGAGGTACTGGAACCCGTCGGCCATGTACACGGGGGATATAGCGGCGCCGCCCGCCCAGCCCGGCGTGCCCGGCGTCTTCAGAGGCGTGTGAGCTGCAAACATTACAATACATTGTTTTTATACCCATCGCTAAGGTAGCAAGCAGTGATAGCCTAGTAATATGACCATTAGACTGTCAAGTCAAAAGTCTTGAGTTCGAATCCATAGGTGCATCCTATAACTTTTCGAATTCATGTGTATATTCCTAATTAATTATCACTTGCCTAAATGGTGAAGGAAAGCACCGTGAGGAAACCTGCATGCTATAGAGATTGTTCTCGACGATGTCTTAAGCCTGCCAACCCTCACTAGACCAGTGGTGAACTATACTCGAGATGAGTCCCATGCTCAGTAGTGGGAAACTATATGGGTTGATGATAATGAATATAGTAAGCAGGCTGCCAAATGGTAATCTGTGGTTGTGTAAATATTAGGGTAGATATCACTTAATGTGTAAGACATGCTATAGGCACAGATAGTACTTGTAAGAGCAGACATTATTCATGCTTTACAATAATGGGTACATTCCCCACCAATCAAGTGGTTTGGGAGAAAAACTTAAAATAGGTACAAATTAATATTTGGAAATAATTAATTGACACTCACATTTATCTTCCATCCTATGTTTCATTTTCTGTTTCTCTATGTACTCCTTCTGTCTCTTTTCGATCTCCTTCGCCATAATCGCTGCCTCTTTCTTCATACTATACGTTGAAAAAACAATAATTCATATTATATAATAATTTTATTACCTACATAACTATTCCGCTCAACCAACTAACAATATAATAGATAAGTTGACAATGGATCTAGTCAATGATTCAATAAAATTATATATTTGCGAAATTGATTTTTGTAAATAAAATAATAAATGCTTAGCACATTCAGATTGCTTGTGGAGCCAGTGCTTCATGAGGAAACGTTGTGTTTTTACTAGTAAGTCAAAAAAAAAATACACCAGTGTGTATTTTTTTTTGTTTTAAACAAAGTGCATAGTGTTTGTATTAAAAATTAACACTTCATATTTACAGAAGTTTGATGATTCTTGTTTGAAGTCGAAGTACTAATAATTAATAATGTATACTAACGCGGCGGCCTCCTCGAGTTGTTTCCGCCTTGCCTCGTCAGCTCGCCTCTGTTCCTCGGCCAACCGTTGTTGCCTCGCGTGCTCCTCGGCACGCCGCCTCTCTTCCGTTTCCGCTACTTTACGCGCTAGCTCTTGCTTTTTCTATAAAACAGAATAGTACAATTTTATGATAGTAGGAACTGACCGACAATTAAGTCACAGGTTTGATTAACCCCATAAACATATTATATTGTAAGGCCTATAGATAATTGTTTTGGGTGTGTGTTTGTGCTTCTGGGATTTTGATTGTTTGTAAATATGACAATAGAAATGTGTTCTAGTGTGCAAAAATGTTTTAAATAAAGTTTATTTTTTAAACAAATCTCAAAATATATTTATTTTTATTTGAATTAAGTAGTACATAGTGAGCATACCCGTTCGGCCTCTTTGAGTCTCTCCAGCTTGCCTTGGTCAGCGTGTGCCTGTTTCTCGAGCCTCTCCTTAGCGGCAGCATGCATGGCGGCTCGCCTCTCCTTCTCAGCGGCCTCCCGCGCTGCAGCAGCCGCAGCCATCTTTTCTTCACGTTTTCTAGGAATTTGAAAGGTTTTATTATCAGTTTATTCAATAAAGATGGGGTTGAAAGCGGTGAAGAAAAACATCGTGAGGGAACCTTCATACCTTATAGATTTTTCTCGACGGTTTGTGAAGTCTGCCAACCCATACTAGGCCAGTGTGGTGGATTATATCCTAATCCCTCTCAATATGAGAGGAGACCCGTGCCCAGCAGTCGGACGGTATATGGGTTGATGATGGGTTGAAAGCAAAATTACTGACAAGAGTACATTACTGATATGTCATCTCGTTTTAATAAGTGGGTGGATTGATCAATTAGCTTAGTTATGCTGAGCTTAGTAGTCGGCTAGATAGCAGCCGAAAGTGAATTGGTTACCATTTTATAGGCTATTTCGGAATAATTAATTTAACGCCTCAGCGTGAGGAGGGGTAGACTTATATTTTTATCTGTCATCACAGAGGCAAATTAAACTTTTGTAATTGTCACCTCTTTTGCAGTTCCCTCTTAGCCTCGAGCATGGCCTCCTTCTTCTTCCTGGCGTCCTCCCTCTCCCGCTTGAGTTCCTCGGCCTCCCGCGCCCGGTTGATGCCGCTGAGCTTGGACGTGGAGGCGGGGATGACAGACTTCGTGGACGTCATCACGTTGGCGCGTGGCTTTGTGGCAGAACTTGATATCTGTACAAGTCAGTCATTTTATTTCAGTTGGATGATTATTACGGGTACTTGTCAAAAACTAGTTACGGATAGGTATTTAGCGGTAGGATTTTCTCCTTTATCATACAAATATTTTACGTCACACAAATTTAATATTTGTTCGGTGCGGGGATCGAACCCACAACCCGCGGGGTTGAAGTCGGTCGCTCAGCCGTTGCGTCAAACGTGTCTGTTTACTTTGTTCGTTAATAATATGTTTGTATAGTCCCCCGCAACAAGGCTTTTAACTTAGTGCTGGAGCAGTCGAATAAAAAAATCGAATAAAGAATCATGCCTGTGGAGCTTTGCCGTTGAAGATCATGTTGTTCATTTTGTTGAGCGTCTCAGCTGATAGCACTGGTTTCACTATCTTGTCAGGCGGCGTCTGCGTATTAGTTTCTGCTTGTTCCTCCTGATAATAAAAACAAATATTACAAAATTACTGCAAAGGCGACCTCATCTCATTCAAATGGAGTTGAATGTAACATGCCTATGTCTACCGAAACAGACTGCTTATTTGCTTTCTATTTCAAGTCTATCATATTTGAATAAGGTTGAGTTGTTCATGATTCTAAATTTTTAAAGGTCAAAAAAGTCTAAAGACAACCACCACAATGTTTTTTTTTTGTTACCTCATCTTTATTAGCACAGGGTGTACCTTTCCAAAGAGACATAGTTTACCTACTGTATTATTGTGACTGAATTGTTGAAAAAGTTGTAAACAAATGTAACAAAACATTAAAACGGCAGTAAGTTTACCTTTTTAGCCATAGCTCTCGTTTTAGTCCTGGTCACTCTGGACGCGAGCTCTTCAAATTGTTGTACTTTCTCCTTCACTGCAGATCTAGAATAATTGAGTTTTTTTATGGGTATAGTACAAAGGAGTTTAGATTAAAATTTGATGGAGTAAGTTGCCCTGAGGATACAAAGTTCTTGGGTTTTTAAGGTTAGTACAAAGTTGATCAAATAGATAATCTTGTAACAAATAGACAAAGATTGGTTAATACAGAGGGTCAAGCAGTAATCAATTTGACGAAACATATTGTTAGCATAAGCAAATTTTGAATCAATGATGTATGTACAATTTATAATATTTTTGGAATATACATAACAGTTAAAATATATTTTTTTAATTTCTTCGAGCCTTTTAGCAACTATATTGGGGTCAGCTTTCAGTTTAATCAGACTGTCATCAGAGCTCCGGAACATGTAACATTTAATACAACGCATTTAAAATTAACTTTATTTGTATGTATTAGGTAAACTAAGTTTCCCGTCCATGAAGGGTGGGCTAACCTAGAGATCATAATTATATAGTGTTATAGTAAAATCAGATAACTTAGAGATCAGTCAGATACTTCCTACATTATTATGATTTTAACCTTTTGACGGCCACGGACGTGTATAGATGTCAAATTAAAACCTGCTCACGACGCCAACGACAGCATGGCACGTCAAAAATACAACTTTTTTTTGTTCAAAATAAACATTTTTTTTAATCTATTATTAGATATTAGAATTTGTTGCTAGGCGTAGAGAACATAGCTTTTCGTTATTGACATGGCAGTCAAAAAGTTAAGTAGATAGGTATATAAAATGTTCACTTACGTGGGCTGTAATTGCGGCGGTTCCTGTTTGGGCGGGGTGTGCATCTCCGGCGCATCGCTGTCGTCAGTCAGAAGGGAGTTGTCGTCTGTTACGTTCACTGGTTTGGGATCTGGAACGAAATTACAGTAAATATTATTACCATCTGTATGGTTGTTTATGTAAGAAACGATCATCATGATCATCCTAGCCTTTTCTCAACTATGTGAGACTTCTATTCTAACCAGAGCGGTTGGATTCAGAGATCAGTATTTTACACGATTCCAATCAGACCTCCGCAAACTCAATTTCTGTTTCGATAGTATAGGATAGAGCAGTTGTCTGGCCTAAAATGTCTAGACCAACAAAAATCTAATATATAAAATTCTCGTGTCACAGTTTTCGTTGCCATACTCCTCCGAAACGGCTTGACCGATTTTGATGAAATTTTTTGTGTTTATCGGGGAGGTCAGAGAATAGGCCAACAATAAACAACGTTTGCGGGGGCAGCTAGTAGCAATATAATATTTTTGTCTCTTTCGTGTACCGCATTTTGCAATCGTTTCATTGCGATACGCGTCTGGCATAATTATAATTATGCTAAGTCAGCGCCGTTTCAGCACAATTATGGGGCATACAATGTACAAACGCCAGCAGGTCAAACTATCCAATACTGTCAAATTTGCCCAATTGAATATGAACCTTATTATGTTGTGTTAAAGTTGACAATCTATCAAAGAAATTTGACAGTTTGTGGTAGCTAGATGCACTCTAGGCCCCTGTACAACTAGTATCATAAGTATTTATCTGCATTGTGCTGAATAAATGATATTTCTTTCTTCTTTCTATATCTAATATATAAAATTCTCGTGTCACAGTTTTCGTTGCCATACTCCTCCGAAACGGCTTGACCGATTTTGATGAAATTTTTTGTGCTTATCGAGGAGGTCTGAGAATAGGCCAACATCTATTTTTTATTTTTTTTTATGGCAAAACAACGTTTGCGGGGGCAGCTAGTCTAATATATAAAATTCTCGTGTCACAGTTTTCGTTGCCATACTCCTCCGAAACGGCTTGACCGATTTTGATGAAATTTTTTGTGCTTATCGGGGAGGTCTGAGAATAGGCCAACATCTATTTTTTTATATTTTTTTTTTATGGCAAAACAACGTTTGCGGGGGCAGCTAGTTTCTTATAAAGGCGTTAGAAGAAAATACGTAAATACGCGATTAAAATACGTACCTTTATCAAGCACTACCGTGGCATCCATGATATTGTTCTGTGGCTTATCCAGCACCAGGGTATTCCTGGCGGCCGGTTCTATTACCACTGTTTCATTCATGTTGTGCTGAAAATTATAAAATAAATTTATTTCTGCGAATAGATCTTAACATTTTGACCGCCACGGACGGGTATAGAAGTCAAATGAAAACTTGCTCACGACGCCAACGACGGCATGGCACGTCAACAATACCACTTTTTTTTAGTTCGAAATAAATACCTATACAAAAAATTGTTGTTTTTTAAAGTTATTTAGCAAAAGAAAAATTCGACCGCGGGCAGGATTCGAACCTGCGTCTTCTGGTTAGCTACACCAGACGCTATGACCACTAAGCCACCGCGATACCTACCCGTCATGTCGAATTTTGCCTTCACATTCTGAGTTTACGTCTTTATGGTGACGTCAGTAACACCTATTGAAAAGCTATGCTTCTCAACCGACACGACTTACTTTACAGTTAGTTCAATGTCGAACGATGCTAACTGCTTTATTATGTCATGTGTTTGCTAGTATGTATCTATTTTTCTTTCACACTAATGTCTACATTCTCTCGCAGGTCTGCTGGAAGAGATTTCTATAGAAATAAGCAGCACCTTTGTACTCTATACTCCTATGTTCTCAATTTAATTTTATTTTTATGTGTGTAAAAAAATTATATAAATAAATAAAAAACTATCTTTTTTTTTTGTATTTTTTGGTATTTTCCATGCTAAGATTTTAAAGTTATTAAGCAAAGGAAAAATTCGACCGCGGGCAGGATTCGAACCTGCGTCTTCTGGTTAGGTACACCCGCCATGTCGAATTTTGCCTTCGCTTCCTGAATTTACGTCTTTATGGTGACGTCAGTGACACCTATTGAAAAGCATGGCGGGTAGGTATCGCGGTGGCTTAGTGGTCATAGCGTCTGGTGTACCTAACCAGAAGACGCAGGTTCGAATCCTGCCCGCGGTCGAATTTTTCCTTTGCTTAATAACTTTAAAATAAAAAACTATTAAAAGTACTTTTTGTGTGTAAGTTATGGTCAAATAGGTTAAATATGATACTTACAATGTTCTTAGGCGTAACGGGCGCATGGTTATACAACCCATTAGGTAACACCATAGTCTTGTCCATCTCACTCACTTTGCCAATTACCCGCGTCTTATCCAATGCATCCGTTACATCAAGATTCGACGTTACCGCTTCAACAATAGGGTCTTTTTTGCCTTTTTCTGTAGCTTTCTTAGGTATTTCTTTTTGTAATATGGGGGATGATACTTCGGGCTGTGATATGCGCTCTTCTTTGGGTGTAATTTTTGTTCCTTGTGTTGTTTTCGTTGATTCTTGTGGTATTGGGGGTGGTGTGACATTTTGAGGGACTTGTTCAGGTTTTTCACTAAAAAAGTAAAATAATCAGACTAGCTGTATCTACTTAAGAACAGAAAACCGGTTTCAACCATATTGAGGAATGCCACTGCAAGACTTGCCACTAGAGGTTGTGAGAGGTCCTAAAAATGTATAGTCTATTGCCATTAATCGGGTATACATCGGAATTCCGAGCTCAGAATTTCGATTTATACCCGATTAGCATTAGCAGCTGCGATGAGCAGCAATGAGATTTCATAGAAAAACTCAATAACACCTGTGAATCAAACCCAGGATCTCTAGCGAATTTGTCACGCCTTATACAACTATGCCAATGTTGAGTATCTGTATATACTTACGCAGCTTTTTGTCCTCTCCTTGTTCTCTTGGGGCGAGGTTTTTCAGCAGGTGAAGCTAGAACAAAAAAGCACCATAGTACAATCAGTATTTAGATAATATTGATAATATGAGTATTTGTGTTTGTCTGGGTGTTTCTTATGTATTATAAGTATGTATTTACAAAAAAAAAATTATATAAGTATTATATCCATTGTCTAGTACCCATAGTACAAGCTCTTAGTTTGGGATTAGATGGTGTTGTGTAAAAATGTCTCAAAAAAAAAAAAAAACTGGATGTAGGAACCAGTCAAAATTATCAAAACAATTAAGAAAATTAAAGTATATCTCAATGATACAAGTGGTCCCGTAGTGTCTTTCCAAGTTTTGAATGTTACAGTTTCTTTAGTCTATTTAAAAAGTATTATTAATACATAATTATTCACATTTATGTGATTCTGTTTGTTTCACAAGACTACTGTGCTTTGTAAAACCATATCTCTAGCAAATGAGATTCTATTCTAAAAAAAAAACTATCCCATTAGGATAAACTTTAATATATTTCCTGACCGTATCTTACATTTTCTACCGACCTGTAACTGATTTTTATTGACATTAGGTTACAACAACAGGTATACTATAAATAACATACTTTTTACATAACTAAAACTCACCCAAACCATTTTCTTGTGGTGCAGCATTTTTCTCAGGTTCCGGAGCGGTGACTTCTGACACTTTCTGTGAATAATACGGTATATTAGATTGTGCACTTAGGTTCTGTGCCTCGGAGAGCACGCAGTCGGTCCCGATTGTCATACGAACACCTATGACAACAGTTCGTGGTAGTCTGAAGTTCAAAAAGTCTGACAACCTCTATCCTCAAAATATCGGTATTGCCAGGTATTGGGTTGCGGAGATTTGATGGCAGTCGCTTTGTGTAAAATACTGATATTCAGCCGCATCTGGTTAGACTGGAAGCCGGAAAAAGTTCGGAGGATTTGTTTGTGTACTTAGATTAGTGTAACTATAGGCAAAAAATATTTCTTAATTGTTTAATGAAAAAGTTTTATTACAAGAAAATAAATAAAGTAAATAGTTTAGAATAGTCAGAAATTGTTTAATTTAGTGGGTCTTATAAAGAAGAACCATGTAGTCGTGTATCGATTTGCGGACTGTATTAGCCTTACTTTAAAAGTTGGTTTACTAACACCTCCTAGAAAAAAGAAACTAAAGCAAAGAACTATAAGATTTCGTGATTATTAATTAGTGAGTGGAATAATTATTTATCACTTGCTAAAATGGTGAAGGAACACATCGTGAGGAAAACTGCATGTTTTAAAGGTTTTCTCGACGGTGTGTGAAGCGTGTGACATAATGCGGGTAGGTAACCCGCATTATGTCAGCGTGGTGGACTATAACCTAAATTCTCTCATTCTGAGAGGAGACCCGTACCCAGCAGTGGGACAGTATTTAGGTTGATGATGAGGTAATTGGAATTTGTATATGTAAATGTATATTGAGTACCTTCTTGGCTCTCGTCCTTTTGGGCCTGGTGTCTGGGGCAGGCGCCGGCGGCTCGTCCGCGTCCGTCTGCCGCGTGCTGCGGGAACTGGCGCGGGTCGACCGCGCTGACGGTACCACTACGTTTACATAACATACGTTAACATTGCATTATATAGGTGGCGAGGCGTGGAAATAGATTATTGCAACTTTATAATATTATAAATGCGAAGGTAACTGTCTGTTGCTCTTTCACGCCTCAACCGCTCTGAACTAATATTTATGAAATTTGGGACAGACACCTTGGAGAAGGAAGGGTTCATTCCAATCCCGTAAGCTATTAGTTTTTCCGGGATTTCCGGGATGTTCCCACATTTTTCTGGGGTAAAATATATCCTATTTGTTATTCCCAGTCACATACTATGTGTGTATGAAATTTCATTTAAATCCCGTAAGATATTCGTTTTTGGCATTTTCGGGATATTCCCACATTTTTCTGGGGTAAAATATATCTTATTTGTTATTCCCGATCACATACTGTGTGTGTATGAAATTTCATTCCAATCCCGTAAGCTATTCGTTTTTCAGGATTTCCGGGATATACCCACATTTTTCTGGGGTAAAATATATCCCATTTGTTATTCCCGGTCACATACTATGTGTGTATGCAATTTCATTCAAATCCCGTAAGTAGTTCTCGCATATCCGTTTTTCGGGATTTCCGGGATATTCCCACATTTTTCTGGGATAAAAAGTAGCCTTTACTTTATTCCCGGTCACATACTATTAGGGTACCAAATTTCATGCAAATCGGTTCAGCCGTTTTTGCGTGATTGAGTAACAAATAAACAAACAAACAAACATCCAAACTTTCACATTTATAATAGCTATGATTTAATAATCAAATTATGCTATTAGCCTGAATATAGCCTAATTCCTCTGTGAGAGGAGCCCAGCAGTGGGAGAGTATCCATATACTCTCCCACTGCTGGGCTCCTCTCATAATTGCATAATTTGATTCATGTTGATGATGAATCAAATTATGTAATTGTCATTTCTATTTTAGTTTTGTTTGTGTTAGTGATAGTCTCATTTTTATCAAGAAATAAATTCATTTTCTTTCTTTCTTACACCTATGCCGAATCATTTGGGCATGATGGTACGGATTAGTTAGATTAGTTTCTCACCAGGTGGCGCTACGCTGTCAATAGTTTGTTTCTTGTTCCTAGTGTTTCGCCTCCTGCCTGTAGCTTCCTCCTCACTGCTCTCATCTGGCTTCTCCTTCGCAACTGCTTTGCGTGGCTCTACATGATAAGAAATATTGTTAATAAACATAAATATTTACTTAAATTTAAAAGCCTCTGCAGCATCAGGTCAAAATTATCGGAATTTCACAAAAATTGAATTATATTGCATAAAATACTGATATTCAGCTGGATCTGGTGTACTGGAAGCCACCCCGAACATAGTTGGGTAAATGGTTATGGTTGGTGGTAAAAAAGAGTTATTGTTTTAAAATTTTGTTTTGAATAGTTCATGAGAACAATGCAGTTCGAAATGTACGGTCGACAAAATAGTTAAGTATACAAGCAGCTAATTAAACATCTATGTTTTGTTAAAGATTGTGTAATAATGTATCACACAATATGTGTCAAAACGCAGGTATTGTAAGCTGCTAGCTACACATCAAACCTTTTGACGAATAATTATTTAAATCACAATCTGTGCAAAGATGAAGATTTCGTTCGCGTACCTGTATACCAATCTCTTTTGTTGACTGTACAATAATAATTAATTCAGTAATTAAACAGAGAAGAATTGCCATTTACAGTAAGAGCCGAGCCGATTAACCCCGACAGACGGCACCCGTTCACGAACGAGCAAGACGTGTGTGTCAGCGCCGTTTGACTTAGAATATAGTATCGAAGAAAGAAAATAGAATTACATAAATTATGATAAAAAGAGGTTTTATGGATACCATACAAAAATTTAACCACTTTTTCAAATATTGATATAAAAAGTTCGTGACTTTTGATACTTACTGGGCACAGGGGCGACTGGTGGCGGCATAGCAAGCTCATCCTTATTCATCTCCTGTTTAACTGGAATATCCAGTGGCAAGGATTCTGTGTCCATTGGTTCTGGAGGCAGTGAAATCTTTTCTTCTTTAACTGTTGAAAAATAATGTTATAAATAAGTAGTTGTGTACCTACATTGTTACTTGTAAAGATTATGTATTGCTCAGTCATGTGGGAATTTCTCAAAATCCCATCTTAGTGCTAGTAGACCTTGTAATGTCCAAGGGATGTGCCCTAATAGGCATTGTACAAAGGGGGTCCTGCGGTGGTCTATTAAGAACACAGTGCTCACCTCCATGTGCTGATAGTGGCCACCAGGGTGACTTTAGTGTTTAAGAACCCCACACTACCCGGTTAGATAGGCCCAGGTAGAATAAAAAGCGGACTGTATTTCTAGATTATATTAAGCATTACAAAAGTCAAAATTTAATTAAATAAAATCGTGCGATCGTGGTCGCTTTGTTAAAAGGAGTGTCTGTCTCGAGGGCCCGCGAGCCGTGGTCCCGCCGGCCGCTCCCCTCCTTGATGACGCATGTGTCTTTGAGGTGTTAACGTGTGCGTTAACACCGGTCTAATCATTGTAGACCGGTAGCCATTTGTAGGTATCCCAATATAAACGTAAAAAAATACCCATGTAATATAGACCCACTCCTTTACCACTCCTTTAACCTGTCCATTGCTTGTCAGTCAATCAGTGGAACAATTAAGGACATGAGCTATGACAACAATAGACCTAATAAATGTTTTTGTCGTTATAGCTCATGTGTGAGGACACAATCTATCTGTTTTATCTACTTTTTGGCAAGTATGTTATAGAAATCTGTTGCAATGGTTTAGGTGTTAAAAGATAAACAGATTGATTTCACAATTATAATATTGGTATGGATGGAAGTATGTAAGTATGGGAATTGAACAAGTTGGGTTGTGTTCATTCACATTATACCCCTAACTGCTACAATACATACTCTGTATATTGAGGGGTGGTTCAGCATTCTCCTTGTCATCCTCCTTGGGTCGGCGGCTGCGGGAAGACTTGTCTGTGTCCTCGCGACGCAGCTTCTGATTTAAGTTTACATTCACCTGTGGAATACAAAGTTGTTCAGTGTAATAAACTAATACAAAAATTTATCTTACCTGTATAGTTAAAGGCAGTCGTAGAATATTTGTCAGTATGGTTCCATGTAAAATGGGATAAGCTTATTGTCATTAACTGACATCATCATTAATATAGGATTTGAACCCTGGACCACATCTTTTTAAAGTATAAACAACTTTTATGGGAATGCAAAAACTCTATAATTGTAATTAGATAGTTATGTGAAAGATTAGAATACAAACTTAATATAATGTAATCTTTCAAAATGGATAAAAAAAACTAAAACCCGCATTAGGCCAGCCTGGTGGATTATAGCCTAATCCCTCTCACCCTGTGAGAGGAGACCCATGCCCAGCACTGGCACAATATGGGTTGATGATGATGATGGATAAAAAAAATATTTGACCACTACACCAATGACACTGCTCAATCTGGGAATTCAACCTGGTACCTCTAGCATAGTACTCACGCTTACAACCAATAGGTTAATGACACAGTCAACACCACTAAAATAAGCAAAATTATTCAAGTACTTTACCTGTTTACTAATAATACCCTGTGCTTTGACAGAAGCATTTCTCTTCTGCCTCTTGTCCTGTTCCGGGCTAGACATGTCATCCACTTCATGTTTGCTGCGTTTCTTGGAGGCCCGGCGGGGTTTGTCTGTAATGCTCTCAGAGGAACTGCGTCCAGTGGTGAGGTCACAGGTAGATTTACTGCTGGACTTGCTTTTTGCACTGTCCGATTGTGATGATTTAGCTGATTCATCTGAAATGTTGTGGTCATGTAGGAATTTAAAATGTTGTAAGTTAATTAACCCACAAGGCAGAAGGAAAGTGGGAAGACAGAAGAAAAGATGGGCGGATGACATAAAGAACACAGCTGGAAAAAGTTGGATGCAAATTGCCAAGATAGGGAACGGTGGTAAAGAATGGAGGAGGCTTTTACCCATAGGGGGCCACATAACAATGAAACGGACAGGAAATAATTAAATTGCATGTATATTTGTAGTGTTAAGTGGAAATAAAGCTGTAATTAATTAAAAGTTAATTAACAGTATTATGATGGGTGTTTCTCTTTTTATAGCTCAAGTTACCCCTATGTTGAGTCAACCATAAAATAGTTTTACAACTTTTGACAAAAACTTCCATACAAATTAAAATTCACTAAGACTCATTATGTCACTTGTTATTGTAAGATAAATAGAACTTGTAGCTTTGTGATATGCAAACAACATTCATTCAACTTGGTAAAGCAGTTTTCATGGTCGATATACAACACTTATGTGACTATTATAATATAAAAAAGTTCACATAATAAAACTTTAACACTGATTAGGTAACTGATAGAGAACAAAAGCAGCTCTCATTCTGTGAGAGGAAACCTGTGCCCAGCAGTGGGTCAGTGTATGGGTTGAAGTTGAAGATGAACTGATAGATAATGCATGCCTTTAAGTAGTGGGTACAGAAGCATGTAATTTTGATGATATCAGGAAATTCCTGAGATATAATCATGAGTGATCACCAACATCTGTACCTGTATCATGTAGACACAGCTAATTATGTAATATTAAATAAGTTCAAAGTGAAGGACAGGGTGAAATGGCACTCATTAGTGTAGGCTTACGTCCAACAGTGGACTAATATAGGCTGATGATGATGAATATTTAACTTCCTTCAAAAATTCACTGTATTATCTACATAATCAACAATGATATTTGTTAACTATACAATTAGTACAGTTTAGTAGAAGAAGATTAAGAAAAGCAAGATTTAAATCTAATAAGTTTAACACCAACTGACCCATAGGCTTTGTTTACATGTTCTAGAAAGAGAATATATAGTATAAAAAAACAGGGAAAATCGGTTAGTGTAGTGGTTAAGCTCAATAAACTATAATTTTACATAGATTCAATGAACTGTTATACGAAATCTTATGGTCGTATTGACCCATTTAATTTTTTGTCAATTTAAAACTAAGTGTGATAAAAGTTTGATTATTTATCCCCTCACCTTCATCCTCATGAATACTTTGAAGTGTCGTCATATGGTTTTTATCTTTTTGAGCCTTCTCCCGCGCCTTTCCTCGTCCATTTTGAAACTCTTCTTCAAATTTATCAAAACTTTCGAACGCGGCCTGCAAATCACAATTTTTTTAACTTCTAAACGCTACGGCAGACACTTTTTAATATTCCCACTACACTTTTGATGCAATTAAAGCAAAAGAAACATTAATTTATTCGATCAAGGAGGTAGCAGTTTCACTGACAGTTTTTTAACACCGCACTTAATAATATTACCTTGAGGTCATCATTGAAGTTACGTGTAAAAGCGTTAGATATCTCACTGATTTTCGGTAACAATTCACTAAAAATAGACATAACTGTAATATAAACTCAGCTTTTCAAAAAGTTTAATTATTTTGACAAACGCCATAAAACACTACACGATCGAAAACCGTTTGAAATTGAAAAGACGGTTAGCCAACATTCCGCGACTAATAGACGTTGCAATGCGTTTCGTTTCCATTCGTTCGGATATGCGTACCGGCTGAGTTTTTATTAAAACGGTTTTATAACTGACTATGACTATTTGCCAAATACTGTCAACACATTTGTGGCAATTTTAAGTATTAATAATTATTATATTGTGCGAATGTACGTGTTGTGTGACAAACATCAAAACAATAAAAAATATCCATTAACACAATTATCACAGATCACAGATGAGTGTGTAGCATCGCCTTATACACACATGTATGATGTATCTTACAAGGGCAGGAATTACAGTACAATAAAAGAGCTCAATGTAACAACGTTTTACGGTTTTATGGGTCAATAAAAGTATATGAAATTTTTATTGGCACTCTCGGATCACTGGTTGCATTATACAATATACATTCAATTCAGCGTCTTACGAGGTACTACATAATATTAAATAAAATTACGACAAAATCTAATTAAATTTTATTGATGTTCGAACTTACAAAATATCTGAACTCTGGCATGATTGTAAAGTATGCGCCTGGGACGCCATCTAGTGCCACTTACATTATTCTTCCGTTTCATAAAGTTAAGTTTTTAGTCACTGAATAGATGGAGCTTTTACAGGTTGTAAGATGGTAGCATAGATGGTAGCATATACTATTATATACTGGTAGTTGGTAGTAATTACGTATAATTATTATGTAGTAGTATTGGTCTGTGGAATTGAAAACCAATATTTTTACACCAAATTTTGATCGTTATTTTATTGAGAACCCTTATTAAAATAAAGGTATAATGCTTACCACTTGAGTTTTTTGTTTAAAAAAGTATTTTTCTTGCAATAGCAACATTTGAATTTGATAATAAGTAAAACGTTGTCTTTTTTTAAATCCAACTACTGGCAACATTTTATTCATAAACATCACCCGTCCGTATACGTCAATGTCAAAGTGAGGCAGTCGGCAGTTTGGTGAAAAAAATTTGAAATTTTTGTGACGTTCCTCAACAATTTTAAGTTTTGTTCAACAAAAAATCTGGTAAGTGTTTATTGCGTATAGATTCATAAACTATGTTATATTCTTGTATGTTGCATGCATGTTATATTCTTGTATGTTGCATGTATGCATGTTTTTTGATCGTGTGAAGTTATGGGTAATAGTGGTAAATTATATGCCATTGTGCATTAGTGCCTAACTGTAAATTGGATTTACTAATATAAAAATATGTATTTTTTGGTTTGTGAATGATGCATATTTTCAAATTTGCTTAGCTCTGCTTATTTCGCTTATTTCAGTGATCTACATTCAATATGGCGGAAAAGAAGAAAAGACGTTTAACGTATACCAGTGACTCCAAAACACTCGAAAAAATAGTGGATAATCTAGATGAATTATCGGATTTATCTGACTATGATGACGAAGATGATCCGCTTTATGGTGATAATGTAAGTAGTCCTTCAGACTCTTATCAATTTCTATCACAGGAAAATCTTATCGAAAGGCGCCTGGAAGAGATGTTTGGGATAGATTCGGGGGATGAAATAAATATTAGAGATGGCGACGCAACGGGGCAAACACAAGAAAGTCTTTTAAAAGTTTTAGAATGTAATCCATCGACAAGTACACATACAACTGTCTCTAATAACTTAATTCCATGCGACAACCACCACCCAACGAAAAGGTTATGTCAAAAGTCTTCTGGCCAAATCCAAAGCAGTTCGCTCTCAGAAGATCATATAGACCAACTTACTTCAACTCAAAGAAGTTGCTCCCCCGCAACGTTATCCTCTTTTATAAAAATGCAAATGCAACAGCCAATAAACAGAGATCCTCTTACCTTGACTCGGCCTTGCTCTACAACTCCGTCTTCTGGCAGTCAGGAGCCGATAGACGAGTCCCTATTCAACACGACACAACGTCGGTCTACATCGCCATCCTCTTTCACAGAGGAGCAAATCAATCATTCGCTGGAGCTGATAATCGGCAGAGACCTACTCATCTCGACACAAACTCGAAGTCGCTCAGAAAGTTTATCATCATTCGCTGTAGACCAAAATTTGTCACAGACTGCAGAAGACCCACTCATTACCAGCCAATCAGCTCTTATGGATCTAGGCAGACCAGCTATAATTGCACAAAATGCACCTGTGCGCTCTTTATCAAACAGTCTCAATCGATCAGCTTCTCAAACTACACGGAGAGCCCGTTCTACACCCCGAGAATGGAAAACTGTGCGTGAAACCCATAATATTCCTTCCTTTGATAAAAATGCCGAACCCCGCTTGCAATATACACATAAAACACAACCAATTGAAGTCTTTGAAACTTTTTTTCCTGAATATATCATTGAAGTTATTGTAGAACAAACTAACAGATATGCCCTTCAAAAAAAAAGTCGTAACTGGAGCCAAGTAACCAGAGAAGAAATCAAGGCCTATTTAGGAGTTTTAATAATGATGGGACTGAACCCACTTCCAGATATGGAACTACATTGGGCAAGTGACACGTTTTATAACAACCCTGAAATATCTCGAGTATTCACTCTGTCACGATTTAAGAAAATAATGGAAAACTTGCATCTGAACGATAACGAATTGGAGCCTCCAAGGGGTTCTCCAGGACATGATAAACTTTATAAATTGAGGCCAATGATAACTGCTTTGAACGAAGTATTTATGAATGAAATGAATGACTCGAGCCGACAATCCATAGATGAGTGTATGGTCAAATTTAAGGGCAGAAGTAGTTTGAAGCAGTACATGCCTAAAAAGCCCATAAAAAGGGGCTTCAAAATATGGGCCAGGTGTGACGCTATAACAGGCTATATGTACCAGTTTCAAATTTATACAGGGAAAGGAGACAGCGTAGAAAACGAAGGACTAGGATATAATGTAGTTATGTCACTTTGCCAGGATCTTCCAAGAAATACACTGGTTGCTTTTGATAATTTCTTCACCAGTTGCAACTTGATGGAAGATTTATTTGATAAAGGTATATACGCTGTAGGAACTGTCCGAAGTGATCGGAAAGATCTCCCGAACATTATGAAAAAAACTCAGCCCAAGAACTTAAGACCAGATAAGCATCAATTTGCTTCTATGACGTCTGAGCCAATAACTGCTTTGAAATGGTACGATACCAGGGATGTGACTGTTTTGACAACAGCTCATGAGCCACTTGACACGTTATTTGTGAAAAGGACACAAAAAGATGGCTCGCGAATAGACATTCTCTGTCCAACGGCAATCGCCGCATACACTGTCAATATGGGTGGGGTGGACCACTTTGACCACTTTAGGTCATCATATCCAATAGACAGAAAATCTCGAAAATATTGGATGAGGTTGTTCATCTTCATGTTCGATTCCGCTGTTATAAACGCATATATAACTTACAACATGACTCATGTAGTGACACCACATTCACACCGAAACTTTAGACTGAGATTAGCTCGTGGTTTAATTGAAAATTTTACTACAAAGAAGCAATATAGACCGACAATATTCAAAAATAAAAAAGGAGGACACTTTGGAGTACCAGAAGAAATCCGTCTCCTCAACGTCGGTGTGCACTTGCCTGAAGAAAGTGACACATACAAGAGGTGCAGATTTTGCAGCACCAAAAAATTGCAAAAGAGATCAAAAATATGTTGTTCTCTGTGTAAAGTGACTCTGTGTGCCAAGTCATGTTTCAGGCTTTTTCACACTGCGGAGGAGACTCTAGCAGAATAATTATCTACTTTTTTATTAATAAAACTCTACTTATTATGAACACGATATTTTATTTACCTACTAAAAATAGACATAACATTCATATCTACATTCGAAAAAATGTTAATACCTATATTTTTTTGTATTACCTAAATTACACAAGCAAATCCAGGGAAAACAACTAGTATAGGAATTTGTTCAAATCGTATTGGATAATGGTAACTATTATACCACCATCGTAATATTTTACAAGTCGGTAATGGATAATGGTAAGGTATTTACCACCCAAAAAACCACCCTTTCCCTCCCCTTTTTGTTTTTTTTTTCATCAAAAATGAAATCAGCGGCCCCTAATTACCCAGAAACAAACCTCGTTTTTTCCTAAATATCCACAGGGGCTCGTGTTTGTTTAAGGGTTAATGAGGATTATGTCGGAAAGTTCACCGATACACACTTATGTTGTTTTCAGCATAATCTATACACTTAAATAAAATTGAAGTGTCCGTTTGTAATTCCAAATTAACAGCTTTTCACTAAATACATATTATGAAGGTATATACGGTAAAGTCTAACGGGGTGAATAGGGTTGCAGGGGTGAATCGAGACAAAACTTTGAAAGGGATTTTCGGGTTTATTTTATTATAGTTTGATGCCAACAATGTCTTCTAATGATTTATAATAATTTAGGAACAATATTAGTCCCTTTTTCTGACAAACTGTAATAGGTAATGACAGCTTAAAGTCCCCCAAAGTTTGGTCTCGAATCACCAATTCATATCTATTCACCCCGTTTGACGGTACTTTAGATGCTTCTTATGAACAGGCAGAGCTTCCGTGGGAAGCCAGTAGGCCTGTATGTAAATCTAAAGATTCGAAGTAAATTTACAACTACTTAAATGTAAATTTTCATCCGACTAACTATCTTCTGAAAAGACAAAAAATATTGTTTCGTGTTTTAACCACAAAGTCAATATTACTTTACTTTCAAAAAAGAATATTTATCAAATAAAATAACAAATTTAAAAATAAATATTGATTTCGAACTACTTGGAAGCGACACATCAGATTTTTAGAAGGAATGTCGCATTTACAGTTTGTTAAGCCAGAGCTTACACCACTTGGCGGAGCCTCTGACATGCCAAATTACCCCATACGTAAGGCTTGTGGTTAAAGACTTTTATTCTCAAAAGAAATAACATATAAATTTCACTTAATGAGAAACATAAAATTCGGTAAACTAAAAAAACAGTGAGCAGAGCTAGAATAACATTTTTCGGCTTCATTCGTTTAATATTCCCAAATTAGCACAAGTTACCGATTTAATATTCCAGTAGCGAGAGACCGATACATCGGAAGCTGTCAATCTAATTAATCGACTGATTGATTGCCTAAATTAAAACTTGTATCTACCCGTACTACCTATTAAACGGTGTATATTTCCACTTAAATTTAACTCGCATATTTGCGAATTCATTTATGAAATTTTAAACGAAGCCTATTTCTACTAAACATAGGGCCATTTCGATTAAATCAACTCATGCATATTTAATAGAAAATAATGATGTTAGTTGATTTACTTCTCATATTAATAAAACAAACAAAAAAACCTTTTAAACATTAATTATTGTAAGAGTATGGTTCTATGGTTTTATCTATGGAGTACGGTTATTTTTAATAACCTTTTTCTAATTTATTATTTGGAACGAAGTTGGAACCGTGCACATAGAAATAAGTGATAATAATAAAAATAAACTGTAGTCTTCCATTTCATTTACTGTATATTATAGTCTCTTAAATTAAAATACTATCTTTCTTCTAAGAGATCGCTTTAAACGGTAAGACCGCCCATTGTGCCATTCTATCATTTATAAACATGTACTTGGTATTTCTTTATGGTGTACAATGTAGAATATTCTATTCTATTATATTATAAATAAGAGTGCGGAAAAAATTGCGGGTAATCACGCCCTGCGCCACTGCCTCACTGACTGGGTGCGGGGAGACCACTGCTAAAAATAAATAAAGTACAGACGCCAGCATATCAAGCTATCCAAAACTGTCAAATTGTCCCAATTGAATAAGAACCTTATGAATTATGATAATGTATTAAAGTTGAAAATCAATCAAAAAAATTTGACAGATTGTGGTAGCTTGATGTGTACTGTACATAATGTAAATCTAATGCGTCAGTTCAGCAGTGGCCCTACAAATTCATTAATTGGCCCTCATCTACTCCCCGTGTTATTTTTTATTCGGGAGTTGAAATGTCGGAACGATACTCACTATTACCATAACCAATTTATTTATTCTTTCCCTGTGTTCATAAATCAATCTGTATACTCCTTCCTTGGTCACGATTTATATCAATAACTAAATCGGTGTCCATACATATGGAGTTGAGGAAAAATTCTTCCAATCACTTAGCTCGGCTGCCCAGTGCCCGGTGCCTGAACATTTTCGGTTAGCAGAAAGTGGCGTATCGTACGCATTTTGCTTGCGGTAGGGACGTTGATAACAAATTATTATTCTAGATGTGCCATTGAACTGGAATCGTGCTTTGTATGTTTCTTTTTTATTTAGATTAATCTTTGCTGATAACCGACTTTGTTGTAGTGCAATGCAATGTCAATTGTTGGAGATAAGTCGTGTGTGTGTCTTTACGCAAAAAAAATTCATGGACTTCTGCCGCTTGGGAAAGATGACGGTGGGAGTCAGACCCTACCCATGGGTGTCCTACTGACTAAAACCACTTGGTGTGGGGCAACGAACAGTAACGTGCACTGATCGTGCACAACGATCACACACGTTATCAAGGAAGCCAGTTCCATTAGTATCACATCTTTGTTTCAACTCGCACAAGTTTGGCGATGTTCCGGGGGGTTGGGTCAGAGACGCGCCATCGCGTCGCCACTCGCTGTTTGATAAATAAAACTTTTAATGATCGGTAAAATCACAGTCGTACCACTACCCGCCATCTTGTGAGTTTCAGTTACTTAGCGGTTTTATTTCAATACTTATTGACAAGTTTGTTAAAGTTTATAAGATGAAGGTTTTATTTGAAAATATTTATATTACAATCAATATACTGCCTCTTTGGTCCTGGGTTTAATCCCCAGGCTGAGCAAAGTGTTATTAAGTATTTCCGACCCATAAAACCCATTTAATCCATATAGCTGACACTTAACCAGCGAATAGATTACCTAGGACGTTATACTTAACAGCTGTTTAAGACACCAAATATTTAGAAGATATTATTTGAAATTGTTTTATACCGATTATTTGGCGGTATCCCTATCTTGAAAGCCAGGTTGAAGATTTTCAGGTTTATTTCATACATAGTCAGCTTATACGATCATCTTGGAAAAGGAAAGTTTACAACGGTTCAATATCAGCGAACACATTGCGTATCGAACCACCATAACTTTTTACCCGACTGCCGAAGGAGGAGGGTTATTTGAAGTAGGTATACCTACAATCGTTTAATAAATTATTAGGTAAGTATCTATTTATTTATTTGTTTTACTTTACAAAAACATTGTAAAGATGCAAACATAAACTCATTCGACTTTTACCGTGCATCAGTGTTGTCAACTTTTATAAAACAATCATTATCAACTCATTTAGTGTCCCTCTTCTGGTCACGGGTCTCCTCTCACACAGTGAGAGGGATTAGGCTATAGTCCACCACGCTGGCCTAGGCCTTCGACTTGGCAGTCCAATGGTCATATCGCTAGGCTATCACTGCTTATAAAACAATGAAACATAAAAAACAAGTTAGATTTAACATCAGAAGATGAGGATAATTATTGCCTTTATTTATATTTATACATATTTTTAAATATTTCATCGTGAGTAACATATATAAAAAAAAAAACATTTAAAAATAGAAACCCACCGGCATCGGGAGCAGGGTCCAAGCTACCGGTGGTCAGGGCCCCAGAGAAAGAAACCTCCTAACGATACGGGCCGTGTCCAAGAGTACTGCTTTCTGTATCAAGCCTTTGATCCAGCCATCCAACGAGAGCCTCCTTAGATGTTGGTCGAAGCTCTTGGCTATTAGGCCATTGGCTGACACAACGATTGGTACAATGATTGCTGAATTCACCTCCCACATGTCGACAACCTCGTGTGCCAAGTCGAGATACTTTATTTCTTTCTCTTTCTCGGCTTTCACGAGGTTCTCGTCATGCGGTACAGTGATGTCAACAATCATTGCACGACGCTCTAATCGATCTATCACTACAATATCAGGCTTATTGGCAACAATAGTCCTGTCTGTAATGATAGACCGGTCCCAGTACAATGTAACATGACCATTTTCGAGAACTGGGTCGGGCACATAGTTGTAGTACGGTACTTCCGATTCCACAAGATTGTATTTCAAAGCGAGCTGCTGATGGATAATCCTGGCCACGAGGTTATGCCTGTGCAAGTATTCGCCGTTAGCCAGACGCGAGCAACCAGAGATAATATGTCGGATAGATTCTCCCGGACGGCGGCATGCCCGACATATGTCAACCGTACCATCTCTCACGATATATTTCCGATAGTTGTTCGTCATCATAACTTCGTAATAATTATTAATTTCGAGGATAATTATTATTAGGGTATTAGGTAATTGCATGATGGGTAGTTTGATAAATATCTAATTTGTCGAACGTTATGGTTTTGTGGTGCTTGTCGAACGCGCGTGTGACGTCACTGTCATGGTAGATCACCCCATGAGTTAATGGAGCGTGCTGACATACATACATTATTCATCGCTTTTCTTTATACCTAGGCGGGCTGGTGACCTATCTATCTTTGGTGCATACATTTTATAAGTATTATTAACCTGAGGAAAATTCTTGAAAGCAAAATTGAATGAAAGCGAGTCAGGTGGAAGTTTTAGACGAAGTTCTATAGAACAAGCGAAGGAAAAACTGGAAAACGAGTCGTATGAAGAGGTGAAACAGAAGGTTGAGGGTATTTGAGACTTGTTGCTAAAGAGAGGTGGGAGTAATTCCACTAAAATTGGAGCTGCGCGACTGGGGAAGTACCTCCGCTTTGCAGAAAATCGTAGTGAAATAACACTGCTTTGAGCTATGTTGTTTTCCTTACGCTGTTGGCAGTGGGAGACTTTGACCCTTATACACTGCCAACTTTACTTCCTCTTTCGTTTTACAGGGTTGGCAACGCGCAAGTGATACCTACCCCTGGTGTTTCAAGCGTCTACGGTAACCGCTTACCATCAGGTGGGCCGTATGCTTGTTTGCCACCTTAGTGGTATAAAAAAATATAAAAGGCGGAGGTACTTTCCCAGTCGCGCAGCTCCAATTTGAGTGGAATTACTGCCACTATGCCCTACCTCGAATTCCTCGAAAGGAACTTTCTAATTTCTTCTTACCTAATTTCTGGGCGATACCGATGTCATGGGGATAGACTGGTTGTCAAGCTTTTTGGGCTTCTGACTTATACCTCAAACGATTGTCATATTCGAGTTCGCATGACAACCGGGTCGTCCGGGACCGACGGCTTTACGTGCGCTCCGACACACGGAGCGGTCTCGATGTGTTAAGAATGGTTACCCATCCACAGACTGACCGCGGCTAGCGCAGCTGACCCTTGCAGATCGGATGATTAGCGTAGTTATTATTTAGCCACTAGAGGGGCTCGTCTTATAAAATAAAAATATACCCTATTAAAATGTTTCATAGTTTTCAGTCGCGTCAGAGGTGGCTCGATACGCTACTCAACCCGCTTTGTATACTCTGAGCGTATCTACGTAATTAAAAATGTTTCGAAAACGTAACAACTACAAACGAGCTCGGAATTGAGATATTTTGCCATCTTTTTGTACCAACGTGAACCGGGGAATGCGGATTTTTGAATGTTGTTCGTTGAAAAAATAGCGGGAAATCGAATGTTTTGGCGCGAATTAGCAAGTGTCTTTATTTATGTTGCTCGATTTTGCTTTCGCGAATATCAATCATTAGCTGATGTATACTTAGTTTTACTGCTGTGAGATCTTTCGCCTAACGACAGTTAAGACTTCAAACTTTCTTCTCCCCAATTTGTAAAGAAACGCATGTGGTAAAATTCAACAAAAACACGCACTGTTCCTTGGCCTAGTTTTATTTAGTGATATTCTTGCCATTTTTTCCCAAAAATAATGTTCGATGAGCTCATAACGTGCTAATTAAAAGGGAAAAAATATAATTTGATTAATTAAGGACTTTCATGCGAAAAAGTAGACCTGGGCCCAGCAATGGGACTATACATATATGGGTTGATGATATATTTATATTATATTGGATTTGATACTTAGGTATTTTTAGGCTATTTGTAATACGGGCGTGCCTATTACATTACCTATTCTTTGGACACAAAACCATCCTTTGGACTACTGCTGAAAATTTTCGGAAAACTCAGTCACTTAGCTGGATCTAGGAATCGAATCCACGACCCTGTGTCAGGCGGCCGCGCTTGCGGGAGCCCTAATGTGGCAGCCAACATACAGATTATGAGAGAAAATAATTAATACAAAAAAATAAGCCCTGACATATAAGACGCGACACCAGTAATCCTATAATAAAATTAAGCTGGTTTGGTGGATTACAGCCTAATCGCTTCCTCACGAAGACCAAGTAGGTAATAGTATATTTTACGCTAAAAAATATTCATATATTTAAAGATGGCGACTCTGTTCAATATCACTAAATACGGTTGCCGGTTGTAAATCCCTCTGTGATGGATGTCAAATCCAATTGATTGCCGGATGTATGTTCTGGTTTTCATCAGCCGCAAGCTATTTTGGTTTGATTCGATGCACAGTTCAGTTTACACCATTTAGGTTATCGATTTCTCACCAACATTTTTGATGCAAACTTTTGATTTAAATATTATATTAAATTTGAAATATTTTAGGATGGTGAACAATAAGATTTGAGATAAGACAGAAAAGGCCTGTTGCCCGTAATATGGAATGGTAAAAATGTATATACTATGTAGGTATGTTAGACCGAAAATAATTTAATTAAGTTCTAACATGAAACCTTTTTCGTATGAATCATCCCTAAAACTTAATATCACAAAAATTGCAGAATTACCTACCATTGACGAAAAAATCTAAAGATTGCCTTCATTAAAAACAGAAGGGTACGGTCCGAAAAGGATATATTTTTAGCGTAAATTAATTCAATTGAACCTTTTAGATATTATTGGGTATCAATGGGATATCTCCAGGCGGCGTATTTTTTGTAAAAGCGCTGTGACGGATACCTAGAGGCGAACACTTAGCGCTGTATTGTCTTATTGGGCTTAGAAATAGTGCTGGGAAATGTCTAAATCCTCAGAATATTATTTTCTTTATGTTCAAATCTCCTAATAGGTAACTATCTTTTTAAGGAAGAATAAAATTAAGTAGGTCATGAAAGTAAGTAAATAAAATACCACTTTTCCATTATTATAATTCAATTTTGGGACAAGTGTAGTAGAAATGGCTAATTCCCGAGCGCTCCAAATTTATTGTTCTCTAAAATTATTTTTCTACCAGGAGCTCCAAAGATTTTTGTTTTTCCCAAATAATAATAATATTTAATTTTAGTTTTGGAGCGCTTGGGAACAAAATCGTGGAGCGGGCGTGAATAAACCCTAGAAATACGTGAATATTTACTGTTTACTATTATATTTTCCTGAATAAACTACAGACAGGTGGTTTATTAGAAGTAATTTCGACATACTTTACTAGACACATCGACATTTAAATTTTTTATATCGATATTGGACTTCTATTATAATTACTATTTTACGAAATCTGATTGTACTTTAAAAGTTATACGCTTAAGTCGAATCTAACTTAAACTACAACTTTGAACATTAAAATCAAAACTACGCGGTGTCAGATGGTATCGTTGGAAGTTTAAAGACTTCAAGAATAAAAAATTTAAACACCTACATTTTCATTGTACATTTTTCATTCGTACTAACTTTTGTTGAAAGAATGATAATGTTATCACTACATATTATAAAACTATATCCCCTCGCGCTGTCTGTCTGAACGCGATAAACTCAAAAACTATTCAACGGATTTTGATATGGTTGTCAGTATCATTAAGATCATTTACATTGCTTAATTTAATTTACAAAAAGACTTTATAAAGATAATCTTTCCAATATTTCGGTGTTTCTTGTGTGTGATATTTACAAAAAAATCTGTTTAATTTAGTAGGTATCCGAACACAAAATTTATCGATGCAGAAAATATCGATAATTACAACATCACATCCCTATGCTCGGATTCACTGCTCATAAATAAAATATAGGTCGCGCCAGGTGATGGGTCCCACGTAAGCGGGGTCCACCTGCGGACGACGACCGGCGTCGATCGATGCGAGCGCAACCAAATTTAAACATTATATTTTTAGTAGTGGACCACATGGTCGAGGTTCTAATTTTTTGAATTACTTAAGATTATTTGCTTGACTTCGGTTTTAGGCTGAATATCTTGGTGTTTTAGAAATTAAAACTGGCAGTGATTGTGATTGGCGCGATTTGTAAGTTTCGATTTAAAATGGACGTCAACTGTCTGCAAAAGTTTATTGTAATATGTTATATAATAGGAAAATCATAATTAATTATCTATTGGTGTAGGTAAGCTGCGTAATGCATTTGATCCTTTGTAAAAAATTACGAAAAGTTACCGCGATACGTACGTAATCTTTGTGAAAAATAAGTATTAAGGTTTTTCATTGCAGTTTTATAATAAAATATTTATCTATACGTCTTCGGTATGACATCACAGCTTACCGATGATAAAATAACAAATCCTAACAAATCATATTAACAAGCTGTTTACTAATATTTTATATTAAATAGTGAGAGCTACGCATGTAATTAAAATTCCCTAACTTTACGATGGTACATTAGCATATTTGATTGACTAAATTATTAATATTTGGTTACAAAACATTAATCACTGCATGGTGATTCTAAATGTTTATTAATTTGTTATTTCAAACACATAAAGTTGATTTGTAAATGAAAAACATTTTGACAAATGTGTTAACAGGTTTTAGTTGACCGTTGACAGGTTTTAGAAGTATGTAATAATTATTTATTATTAAAGTGGCAACTAGCCTACTGGTTTAAATTAATATAATTATCCGTCAAACGCAGCTAAATGACAGTTATTATTCTCCTAACGACATAGATCCATTCAAGTACAATTTCGTTGCAGTTAAAGAATGTGAATCGCTCCGTAAAGAAAGCAAATAAGATCTTGATCCTGATGGAAACTATTGTCACGGTGTATTCTTGATGGCGAATGTATCCTGCCCGCGCTTAAACAGACCAGGTCCGGGCACCGGTTTTGACTTTTGGAACGAAGTTCCTTATCGCGCGTTGTGAAAGGGGGCTAGACGGAAAAAATTCTTACGAAAAGTTGTCACGACACTTTTTTCGAAATTCAAATATTGTTGACAAGCATTCAAATATTATTGAGTGAATGACAATATTTGAATTTCGCGCGTTGTGAATTGTTGAGTGTATACAGGTTTTTTTATTTTTAATTATTAAATTTTAATGAAAGGAATTTCGTTCCATCCGGGTGTCCCTTGACACCTCTCAAGTTTTATTTTATTTATTATGTAGTTCAAACGGGGGCGGGAACATAGGTCGTAGAACTGAGACCACGCACCGGAAAACGTAGCGGAGGAGACTCCAACGAGATGGAGGGAAGACCTGGTATAGTTCGCTGGGAGTCGTTGGATGCAGGTGGCATGTCCATGTAGTATGCATGTGGTCCTTGTGCAAGTCTATAGCCCCTTGTTCAGCAGTGGACCTCTTGTGGCTGATACTCGTCTGATGATGATGTAGTTAAGATAACCATTTTTAAACAACTGTGTACAGAAAATTCTCATGGATATGCGGTTATAACAGGCTGTTGTCCAGCAGTCTGGACCCCTTAAATCGGCGACGCCTTACCTCGCATCCTAATCGAATTTGGCAAACGATGGTAACTTTCAGAAAAAATGAATAAGTATTACGAATAAACACGTATGTTGCTGGGTTTTGAAAATGTACATAACATTTGTTTATCGAAATGTCGCATCAGAAATCTGCTAATCCGGGCTATACCAGGTGAGGTAAGAATTTACGTGAAAAAGTGTGTTAATAAAATGTAATAAATTCTGTGGGACGATCTTGAATAGGGAACCTAATGTATGCTAAAGTTCTATCAAGAAAAGAGTGGTGTAATGTAAATGTTTACAAACCTCTCGCTCTGGGTAGTAGGTAGGTATTATAATACATATAGTCGACACAATTTCTTACATAACGGTACCCTGGTCTTTATATAATATATTTTTATCTCGCATAAACATTGTATCTACTCCATAGGGTGGATCTCGTAAATTCTTCACAGAGGTTTAAGGAGAAGGGCATGACAATGCAAAACACGCGTTTATTTGGTAAATACACTGACGAAAATATAGGCCTTTATAACTATACCCGCGACCATAGACATGTAGTTATTTATTTCCGAGACGAAAAGAATATAACACCAGAAATCTTGCAGTAGTTATTGAAACTACATAATTTAATTTCACTGATGTATAGAGAGAGCAACGAAAGAGGCGGAGCTTAGAAATAATCACATTAACAGTGTTGCCAACTTTTGGCAATACTGTTAATTATTTAAGATTATTTAACCCTTCTGTACTTAGCTCCTGGAAGGATGCACTAGTTTCAAATTTGTTTTGTTTGAAAGTCAGCTTAATAACTATAATGCTAACAATTTTTTTTTCAGCGAAACTTTTTTTTAAATTTATAAGAAATTAGAGAATTTAATATTAGTAGGTATGTATGATTGAATAGTGGCATTGGAATTACAAAAGAAGCCGAAGATGTGTTGACCATATTATTCAAGTTTCTACTTCGTAGTGGGTGAACTCAAGACTATGGACGATGATGACGATATATTGTCGATATAATTATGTAAGTAGATCCTAAGAGTATTAAAATTTATATAAGAATACTTAACTACCTATTTTACCGTCATTTCAAATATCTGGTTATTCCCTAGAGTAAAATAGCGCAAGGTTTACGAAACTAGATTCGAACCACAGTTGCCACCAGTCCTTGTGACAGCTCAGACTTTAACTACTGTCACGTGTGTTGCCAGCTTTATACAGAAGAGTTTTATTTTTGTTTTTATTGGCGTTATAGTATTGTCTTGCTTATGAAGTGCTATTTGGTTAGAATTAACAATTTAATTAATACCTATCTAGTTGTTTACGGATTGAATTGTAGGCCACTATGCAATAATGTGCTAAACATTATTGTGTTCCGGTTCGGAGGGCAATGTAGCCGCTGAGAATACTGGTCATTTGAGATTCTCAATTAAATACTCAAGATGGCAACATGCGAGTAATACCTCTCTGGTGTTGTTAGCGTCTCTAGGCTGCGGTTGCTGCTTACCATCAGGCGGCCTGTATGCTTATTTGACATCGTATAACAATGATTAAAAAAATGAGAAAATGTTAGTATTTACCTAAAGATCTATTAAATATTTAAAGCAATTAAGTATTAGATAGATATTTTTATTAGGTATATCGTTGTTGGATAAACCGATCCACCCTTTATCCAACAAAATAAAAAGTCTCAAGAACTTGACTGACAGCTTGTTAAAAAATAAATAAAACAAGCAATAGACTTTAAATATTCGAATAAAGAATTTGCTTTGGCATTTTGACACATTTAGTTTTAAATCGTCAATCACGTCTAAGCGAGATTAAAACTTTTTCAATTACGGCCTAATCGCGCGTAGGTGTTCCACACGTTATAAAATTTTGAAAAAAGAATGCCCACAAAAAGAAATAGCTTGGCGTTTTGAACGAACTAAATAATGGAGGGAAAGATCGCGGTGTAATATTTTTTTTTGGTTTAATCCGGGGCTGCCTCGTTCCAAACAATTAAAGCTATCCGCTTAAATCCCAGACAACTTGATGTATGGTGTGCACGGAAAACTTGACGTACGAGAAAATAGCTTATATTTTGGTTTAAAATCGCGGAGTACCTATTGTATTTGTAGATTGTAGACAACAATAGTATCGGATTCGGCGGATGACAGAGACGATGATGACGATGAAGTGTCCTTGTGCTTCTGTTGACTATGAAGGGAAGGAGCAAAATTACGTGTTCATGGTATGAAGTTTTTGATATTTCAAGGTAATTTGAATGTGGGTGATACAGTAGCGACCAAAGAGGCAAGGTTACAATACAGTGCAGTAAATTGGAAGCAAAATGGTAATTAGTGAAGGCACTTCGTTTTTATATTGCATTGCATTGTATGTTCATAATTATGTTAAAAACACTATCAGAATTTTGTTTTATGCTTGTTTTGTATATTCCAGCTGTTTTTTTGTGCGGAAATGCCTCGTGGTTTGACTGCCAATATGGGAAACAGCGGTATATCGTACTCGTACGGAATAAAAGCTGCATACCATACTTACATTATTTTTGTTTGCAACAGTTACTTACATATTATATAATTGTCATAAATTATCTGGCGTAAATGACAGGAATCATATGACTATCATTAACCATTCCGATTACGCAACAGTTTTAAATAACAGTTTAATTCGAACTGTGATTGCTGTCCCTACCCTCCGTGGGAATTAATTTCGTATGTTAAAAGTAAAACGAGCGAGGATTACTGTGGCCGTATTAAGTAGGCGTCAAAAATCCACCCAACCAACGGTATTACGTACTTAGGTATATCTGTAGCTACTTAATGTAGGTATTCATTTTGGATAACGTAAAGCAGAGAATTTATAAATTTTTGCGTTCTTTTAGTATGGTAACCCATATACCTAAGGTGGATGTAGAGTTAACGTTGTTTGGAAGATGAACGATCGATCTCATTAATTCATTTAGCTTTTATCAAAACCTTATGGGGGTGGGAGAATATGCACGGAGTATGATGTTCGGGAGGCAGGCATGATAACTATAAACTATGTAAATTACCGCATGCCAGTATCATTTACAACAAAATAGATACGAAACAGGTGATTAATTTAAAAACTACAGCGAGAATTTTAGTTCCATTTTTAAAATGTTGCAGAGAAAATGTCTAGATGTATTTTCACGACCGCCATATTAGATAAATTCCCTGGGAAGTAAGTATTAGTATTCCTTCCCGTTCATGAACAGTATTAAAGATTAAGGTCGGTTGAAGTTAACAGAGAAATCTGACAAGATCTTCACAATCCGATTATATACATTTCAATCAACATGGTATTTTGATAGAGATGTAACATTTTAATAGTTATTTGGTTTTATTTTTAAATCATATTTAATAGAGTGGTCACAATTGGCGTGTCGGCTAAAGATGGTCCAGGAATTTTGTTTGTGTCGACTGTCGAGTGCGTAAGGATTACCATTTTTTAACCCCGACAAGTAAGGGAAATAAGTTGTGTGGCACTATTGTCTATCTGTCGAAGTATGTCATCATGGGTCTTAATCTGATGAACCTTTTTGATGTCTAGATCATTCACAGTAGGTATTTCATCTCGATTTTTTTTTTATAAACAAAGAGCTTGTCAGTCATTTCATCCGACTGACAGTGATACACTCATTCATTTGTTCGCAGTTTACAATTCTGTTTTTTATTGACAATACTTTTACGTAAGCAAATTAAGTACTATGCGATGGTGAATTGGACAATTTCCGACGGAACACGATCCGCGCTGCGCTGAAATTTTGAGATTAAAAATATGTGAAATCCTTTTATATTTTGGAGTATTTTTATGTTACCTTGCGATCATTAAAAAGTACTCCATAATTATGAGGTAGCAAAGATACTTCTAGGACATACCTATTCCATCTTTAGTTTTAGGTAGGTACCTACTTATTATTGTTAAGGAATGTTATCCTCCTCAAAGAAAGATAGGTTTTGAATTCGTATCTTACTGCGTTAAGAGCTAAATTATCCTAAAATGCCTGGAGATTAAACAGCTTGAAACCAACAACCGAAATTATAAACTAACTTTTACAAACAATAACATTATGTAAAAAAAAAAACGAAAAATAGTAAGTAACCGGATATACAGTTAAAGACCACAGAGTAACGCGGAATACGGCACATTGTTTTATGACACAGACACGCGTACAAAGGCTTTATTTAGACTTCCCTTAGTTTCACTCGCACCTGAAGAACTGTTTACTTACTCGTAGCTAGGTAGGTAATACATTTTTTTAAGACAAGGTAGCCTAAGTCCTTCCAAATTATATTGGTTAAATCTGATGAGTGGTTTAGGCGTGGAAAGGTAATAGACGAAGATAGTTAAGTAGGTACCTACTTTCGCATTTGTAATAATAGACCTATGGATGCTTTGTGAGTTTCCAGACTGCGTCCACTTTTTCGAGCGTTTAAATAGGTTTTTTTCATTGGTTTATTCTAAATACATGTTAAATGAGCATTACTGCTTTGCAGGCCTTGTTTTCAGTGTTGCTAATACCCGCTACATAAATACTGTTGCGTGTAGCACAGCACTAATAGAAAAAACCTTCTATTAGCCAAGGAATCGAGCCCATAATTCCAAGCATTAGCTGCCCGGCGCTATGTTTGTTTCTAGAACAACGCCATTTACGTTAACTCGACGTCAGGGACCAATCAAAAAGATGGCCAACTATAAGTTCGTAACACTTTCTTGTCGTGCAAATTAACTGAAAGTTTTAACTGCAAGTGCCGACCGCATCTAATTGGGTGAGACGCACCAAATAGGTGCGCAAAGAAGGTTTAATATATTATATAAATTTAACGCAGTTTTATTTTTCACGCTAACAATGTCAGGAGGTTAGTACTCGCAACCAGCGTATGTGTACAAGATGCTCTAAGAACATGGACGAAGCAAAAGAAGTAAGTATCACTACATAGTATAAAACAAAGTCGCTTTCTCTGTCCCTATATCCCTATGTATGCTTAAATCTTTAAAACTACGCAACGGATTTTGATGCGGTTTTTTTTAATAGATAAAGTGATAGAAGACGAAGGTTTATATGTATAATACATGTATTTCATAAGCAGTGATAGCCTAGTGGTATGACCATTGGACTGCCAAGTCGAAGGTCTCGAGTTCGAACCCAAGGCACGCACCTCTGACTTTTCAAACTCATGTGCGTATTAATAATTAATTATCACTCGCTTAAACGGTGAAGGAAAACATCGTGAGGAAACCTGCATACCTTAGAGATTTTTCTCGACGGTTTGTGAAGTCTGCCAACCCGCACTAGGCCAGCTTGGTGGACTAAAGCCTAATCCCTCTCAATATGAGAGGAGACCCGTGCCCAGCAGTGGGACAGTATATGGGTTGATGATGATGTATTTTATAAGTACATTGCACCCGTGCGAAGCGGGGGTGGGTCGCTAGTGCTAGTATAATTTTGTGTTATCAAATAAAGTCAAAGTCAAAATCCTTTATGCAAGATAGGCTGGGTAGTCCTTTTTGAACGTATTTTTTACATTTTAGACAGCTCCCAAAACGCCTGCCCTTCACAAGTTACATCCGAGTGGCGTTTTATAGCTTCTCCTTGCGCTGAAAATTGTGACGCATAACGCTAACCCTGCCGTTAGACAAGAAAACATAAATAAACACCATCTCGTGGATTATTCAAAGTGAACTTTCTGAATTGACTAATATAATGCTCAAAGTCGCTAACTAGACTTTTTGACCGTTCCACTTGTTGGTTAATTAAACTATTCAATTAGCGGGTTCCGTAACCGCTCGGGTACGTAAATAATAAGTTAAAGAATTATGAGTGTCGCTTCTGTAGTTAGCGCTAGATTTTCAAATTCGTCTTTTTAATGGGTGGATGAAGGATAGCGGGTTTTAATCTATGATATTAACTATTTCATTACAGTTGTAAGCGTTAAATCCCTGTTCTCTGAAGATTTGATTGACATACTAAGTCGCGGGTAGCCGATTTTTTAAAATCGAACGTCCTAAAAGGTCGTCGGCTTGCTGCTGTCGAGATTGTGTCAAATGCCCATAGAACATAGAACGACCATGGGGCAAAGGAATGGAAAGTGGACGACTCATTAGGATTTTTGGTATTATAAAAATCATTGCATTATCAACATAACTTTCTTCACACACACAGATTCTATTTATATTCGAAATAATAGTTTTTGTTTATTTGTATGCAACTCCTCGTAGGTTGTAATTTAGTGTAGAGTGACTAGATGGTGCAACATTATAGTTAAGTTGGCAGGGAAGAAATAGACAAGAGTAGCCCAGAGCAGTAACGAATGGAAGATGCATGAAGCGGCCATAGTCCAGGAGTGGAGACCTTCAGGCTGATGACGATGATGATGACAATCTGAGCAAGGAGAAGTAGCAAGCATTATCCATTACTCTCAACCCATATACTGTCCCACTGCTGGGCACGGTTCTCATCTCAAATTGAGAGGGAGTAGGCTATATCCATTACTCTATTACTAGTTATTTCAATAACCCATTTACTTACAACTTTAGTTAACTATCGTAAGTAACTCTTTCCTGGTCGTGCCGTCAATATTACGGTTATCCTGTTCAAATAAAACCTTTATGTTAAATGTCCACTTTCTACTATTTCGTGGTATATTTGTGTAGTGAACGCTGAACCATGACCGTCCTATGATGGCTGACAATAAAAATGTAAATATTGGTTTTAAGAATTCGGTTAAATTTTAACTAAAATGTCGGCTTTCCGGTGTTTGTTTGGTGGTTCGAGCTATGACCGTTAGCGATTTGTAAAGAAAACGGTGTAAAAGCAACGTGAGATCTGTTTATTGTGGAAAAATATTATAAAATTTATAGTGAAATGTCTGGTAACTGAAATAAATGATTTAAATACATATTATAATCAAATATATCAAACAGATTACTTAAATACATATTATAATCAAATATATCAATTCATGCATTCATCACACATTACTTGCACATAAATATATATTCCTTCCTATTATTTATATTATTTAGTTTCTTTCTTAGTATTTAGATAGTTCTAGTAAATTCAAAATCATCTTCATCTCAACATCGTAGTATTCGTGCGTTGTGACTAGCCAAACGTACGCTAGATCCAAGAAGACTTCTGAATAACCCTCATGACCTCAATTCGTTACAAGAATTAAACGTTTGCGAAATCTTTTAATTTTAGTAAAATTGTAAAAAATATTATATGTACTTCTGAAGAATTTATCTCGCTGTTGAAAAATTGGCCCTAAATACTAGATTTCACATAGCACACCGGATTAGCAAGCTGAAGTGGCAGTGGACCATATCTGCAGAAGAACTGATAACCGCTGGGGTAGACGTGTTCTCGAGTGGAGACCGCGTCATCATCACTCCATCTTGCCCTCCGGCAAGATGGAGTGATGATTTGCGAAAGGGGCGCGCGGTTGTTTAGCGGTGTTGCGCGCGTTCTGCAGACAGATGACGCCACGAACTGTAAATTATTATTGATTTGTATAAAATCATGCATTAGCTGTCTATATTATCTGTGGCAAGAAAAAGGTGCTCGGTCTCTTCCTCTTTGCCTTACAACCACGACACGAACAACATCTTTATAATTTTATATCGAACATTGTAACTTTTATTATTTTACGATTATACCTTAAAGTATATATCACGATCTTTAATTTACGAAAACGACTAACGAAAACACATATGATGGTTGACAGTGCCAATCTATGGAGTGGATTTTATATAATCTTCTAAGCGAACTACGTCGGTACAAAAATAAAAAGAACCTAATTCCTCTCACCTCTTTATTCTCAGGCCATAACCCTTTAACCTTGGCCCGAGTCATGACATGGGAACAATGTCGTGTCGATCCAGTTTTATTGCTCACCTATTTTACGACCCGCGTATCCAGTTCCGATTCCATGGAGTCAGTCTAAATTAAGACAATATTAATGGAACATTGTACCCCACTGTGTTACCTGAGTTTATAGTTTTGCTTTCTCTACTTTATAGTACCTATATCCTTTAAAAAGTAAATTCTTATCGATATTTTATGAAATTATTTTACGTATTGAAATAGCTGGATAAGAAATAAAAAGAAATAATAATACTGTCCGGAAGGATCATTCTAAGAATTATCGTTGAACCTTATCCCGCCACTTAAAAAAAATTGTGGGCCTTAATGTTTTAATAAAATGGCAATAAAAAGTATTTACTATTTTTTTATGACTCAATAGTTTTGTTTCTATTAATCGTAGGGATCTTTCATTAACCATCGTTTAGGAAAAAGAACAACTAAATACAAAAAGAAAATCTTTATCCTCTTTTGACTTGAACCACACCGGACTCAGACGTGGTCCACATCGGAATAAAAAAAACTCACCGATCCAATTTCATTACTGGGCTATTTTACGAACGAGTCCTGCGTACAGGTGGATGTTTTTATTGCAACTCTTAGTTGAATTGAACTAGTTCTCGCAAATGTTAGAAATAAATTACTTTTAAATGTAAACAAGACGGGAACTTGAATGATTCTGAAATTAAATTAATTTTATTAATTATATTTGTCAGGAATAAATTACTAATTTATGTTGCTTACTTTTATTTCTCTTTCTGAGCTTATATTTGCAATGCCATTTTATTAAACTATAACTGCTTGTAGCAACAGTTTTAGTAACAACTAGTTTTTGAATTCCAAAAGAACCTGTACTATTTCGACAATATAGTTATTAGATTCGGGCACTCAACCTTGTGTTATTGTAAATTGCTATGGCGTTGGTAATAATAATACCTGCCAACGTCAGCGATGAATATAATATTAATAATTTGCAGACGATATTACATATTAAATCACCCTGTAACACTAACGGGTCTCGTAATAATATGTTCAGTTATAAAGTTTACAGCCGAGACAGGACTCAGGACAGGACAGTCAATCGCGGCAATCCGAGAGACATAATATCCTTATTTCTCATGTCTGACAATCAGTCGCTTCATTATCATTTTGAGGTTTTATTACCAAATAACTTATTGTCTTTTTAAATTGAAAAATCTATAGTTAACTTCGGTGAGTTCGGGAGAATCTTAAAACAGACTATGCCCGAAACTGTGAACAATCATACAAAACTGTTAAAAATTATGTACCTTCTTACTTATCTTGGACCTCAAAAGCCGTGCTGGTAATTTCAGCTTTTATTTTTAACTTAAGGCTTGGGCTTCATTAATGTAGGGTAAACTGGCCCCATTTAAAAAAAAGTCTACAAATAGATACTCCATATTTGTCTAAGGCTACGTATTCCAATGTCTATTGAATTCCGTTGCTAATACAGATTAATGTATAAACTAATAGGATAGCACAACGGTCGATCGCATAAGCTCGATTAAAAATATTTATGACCACAATCATTACTCTAATTCCAGGCCTCGTTGTGGCCTGTGAATTTTATGTCTTTCCCTACCATGGAGTAATAATACAATGGAGTGTTTATTGACGCGAGACTGTTTTTTTATAAACTAATAAAAGTTTAATTCTTTCTAATTTGTGATGGGTCCGAAGAAAGGAAATGTTAGTTTTGGATGATTGCTGGTGTATTATCAGTAAGTATATAGTAGTTGTCATTTTAAAATTGAATTTAATGGAGAAATGAATGTCTTGGCTCAGCAAGTACCTACTCTGGAAGTATTTCAAAAGGTCATAACGATTTTTTTTTAAATTAGGAATATAAAACTTCCTCTCTATGCCCTGGGAAGCAGCGTTCAGTGATTTATTTTGTTATTCTCGATTTTAGCCCACCTGACGATCCATGACATCAACGGTCATAAATTCATAATATATGTTTTTAAAATATTTCACTCTTGTTATATTCTACTCTGTGTTTCCTGTTATCCGAAACGTTTATGGGCCTTTAAGGCGAGGCCTTAAGTAGTGTTGTTACAAAAATTGGCTTCAGTAATGTTGTATTGGTATAATAAGATGAAATTATTCTTTTATTTTATCGATATTGTACATTCGAGAAGCGCGAAAGTACTTCAAGATGGATTAATAGTTTTTGTTAACTTAGGATCATGATAAATTGTATTTACTTTTTGTACGATGAATAAGTTACACAAAGACTTTAGTTTACTTTCTTACGTTCGAATATATTTTATATTTTTGAGAAAAGATAAAACATTTCTTAAAGTATACTCAACCTATACGATGTTTATTGGTAAAGAGGTCTTGTCTACTCGTTCAAGAGCTCTGACTATCTAATACCTACAAGTAGGTAGGTCCTAATATAGAGGTCAGTGTTCAAGAGCATGTCGAAACAGTTTCAAGAGTAAAGCCCGTGATACATGTAGATATTAAGTAGCTTCGGTTAAAGTTCTGTAAATAATTTATGTGTAGAGGGCACAGCTTCTTGACAACCCGACTGAGCTCGTCAAGGGCTGAATAGTCAGGCGCAGGAAACCGCTCATACAGCCAGAGACGTGCTGCGCCAGAGTAAGTATGTACACACGCCAGCAGGTCAACCTATCCAAACCTGCAAAATTTTCCCAGTTGAAAATGTACCTTATTTGTATTAAAGTTGAAAATCTATCAGTAAAATTTGACAGGTTGGGATAGCTTGATGTGCTGGCCTCTGTACCTTATACATACTACATTTATACCATTGACAATTTTGATTTTATTATGTGGGTAACCCATTGAAAATATTTTTGTCATCTTTATGCGACAAAATAAGTTATTGTGTCAAATACATATTTTAGAGTAGTAAAAATTAATTTATTTTGTAATTATGATGAAGTGGTGATAGTAAAGCCTCGGTCAAAACAAACTCATTCATTTGAATCTACTTTGTCAGCTCTAATTTATTTCGATCTCCTTCCTTTTTATCTATGGTAAAAACTTAATTTCAAATTACCAACCAAAGTGTAGAATAAAATCAGTTTGGAGTCAGGCCACACCACAGCCCGCACACTGTAAGAAATTTTATGAAGAATTCGAAGGAAAACTCCACCCAGCAGAGTATGTATGGACGTTCGGTCAAGGTCAAAATAATGATGTTACCTAAAGAGGTCAACGTTGTCAGTGTGAGGTTGGATTTAATTTTGACAGCGACATGAAATAGGATTAGGAATACCTAGGTACTATTCAACATAAAAAAATACCAAATAATAAACAAAGTAATAATTGAACCACCTACAACTCAATAAATATCCTTCACGATCAATGCATGGCATAATACTCCATTTAACGGTACCGCCGCCGTATTGGATTAGAGACAATCAAACCTTGGATTAACATCGAAGTACCCAGCAATAAAGTTGTTTATGGGCGTATCTAAGTGTTGCCATGGTTACCTGTATAATATATGGGGATGAAAACAACAATGTATTAGTCGGATTAAGTTATAGAGTATAATTAAATTAATAATAATTAACATGTAACCTTTGGTAATTTTCGACAAGACAGAAGTGCGTGTGAATTATAGCTTTATGTTTGTGTACTTAAAAGTCACATTCCATTTTCAGTAAATGCAACAACTGTAAAGCTATCTTATTTAATTGCATGACATGAAAACTACTGTGTAGTAAGTATTCTGAAGCCTCCATTCTCCTATTACACAATGCTTAATTAAAATATGCGGATATACTTAATATAAACCAGGAAAACAGAACGATGCAAGCAACGTGGTGTGCGATTGCAAGCAACGTCTGCGACACCGACACGTAACATAGATTGGAAAAGTTGGTAGCGCTGGTAGGTAGGTATGTTTTTTTAATAAAATTTGAATTAAGAACACTTCATTCGATCTAGTGGCGAAATGAGTTTCCTTCAACAAGTTCGGTTTGACTTTTTTTATTCACTGTCGAAATTGTTTTAATATTCCTGTGAGTGTCAGGCGTGAGTGGGGCCACAGAGTAAGCGGGTGGCTTGGTGTGTTATTATTTGTTTGAAATGTATGATAAACCGCCGCTTTATGAGTGTCTGCAAGTGTGAATGTTGAGCGTGTGGTCTTGGGTTCGATTCCCAGGACACGCAGTATTATTTGGTATCCCCAGGTTTTTCAACTAGGAAAATTGTCTAAAGTAGCTCGGAGTATGGATTTGTGCCCATTTAATGATAATAAGCGCGTCCCTTATTACATAGGATCAACAACATACCCCTGAACTGTGGATGTTGTTAGTACAGTCAGCACAGCGCACACCTCAGCCTGAACAGAATAACTGGTATGGAAAAGAAAAACTTAGCCTTATTTCATCATAAGAGTATGTACACAACATTAAAAAAACCTGCAAGGATGATTTTCGGTTAAACTAAAACAATAAAATAATAAATCTTATAAATCGATACCAAAATCTTGATTATCGGTGTTGCATACTTGCATTACACAGTTCTATCACCGTTGTCTATGAGTACGCTATGACGCGCAGTTACGCTGCGCAGGATTCGGTTCGTAGGTTTTTCATAAAAAATGAATTGTAAAAGACATTGATTACAGAATGATTATTTTTTTTCATAATTTGTTGTGTTTCATTTTGTGTTCGTGTTATTAGTGTACATTATTTTAATGTATTATTGTGTGCTAAGTGTTAGTTCAGTTGCGAGTGTATTTGAATAGGGTAGGTACTACCCACTATTAATTAAAGTGAGTGGAACATTCGCTGCTTTATTCCGCTGGTCAGCTGTATCATCGCCGAGCTGGTCATCATGTAAGTACATTGTAATGTTACCTAAAACAGATTTAAAACAAAATTTACCACATATTTAACTGTTGCGATACCTACCCACTTTTTAAAATAATGATTCTATCTGATGAAGACTAATGATGTTGTTCTAAAGTTCAAATTGCAATAATTGCCCATCATGACGTAGAATGTCTATAAACAAAACGCAAAAAGTGATACATACTTATTTGAAAATAGAATTTGGACGAGTTCATTGACATTACGATCGTGAGCGTTCCAAACTAAACCAAAATGAATTAAATTAAACCAAAATGATTAAAATGATAGCTGAGCTATATTATTTTTAAGTCTCTTCGCAGTTTACCAATAAATCTATATTATATACATATTATAATACTAGGTACCTAGTATTCAAGAATAGAAGAGAATTTTATTTTAAATTTAACATATTTTTGTCTTACATGTTACCTATACTCTAATGGACGCACTATATGATACTTATTTTATGTGTGCTATGGAGTAATGTGTGTTACACAAACCACAAGAACAAGAAACACATAACCTATAATGAAAAACTAAAAATATTCTTATGGTAAAGTATTTTTGGTGTATAAAATAGGTATGAGGTACCTACTCGCTTATTAAAGCATTTTATTCTTAGTCATCGTTACCCTCTGAGCCTTTTCCGAACTATGTTGGGGTCGGTTTCCAGTCTAACTCAGCTGAATATCAGTATTTTATAAGAAGCGCCTACCATGAGACCTCCGACCCAATTTAATCCGCAACCCAAGTAATACTGCGATATCCTGAGAATAGACTGGTTGTCAGGCTTTCTGGGTTTCTGACTACTGGTTTTCATAGGTGTTCCGTATGACAACCGGGACTGACGGCTTTACGTGCTCACCGAAGCACGGAAGGGCCTCGATGTGTTAGGAATGGTCACCCATCCACAGACAGACCGCAGCTAGTGCAGGTTAACCTGGGCAGATCGGTTGATCAGCGTAGTTATTACATAGCCACGAGCCCCTCCTTCCTTCTTCTTTTCTTTTCCTTTCTTGTAACTTTTATCGTAATTAATTAAGTTTAATTAATTACAATAAAAGTTATTCCGAAAAATCCTTTTCCGCAAAACCCTGTTTACTTAAACTAAACGTAAATTTCCGTTTTGTAATTCAATTTTCGAATGCAGTATGACTAATATTAAATCTCTTGATAGGTACCTTCGGGATTTCTGAACAGGTAAGCTCACTTCAAAAGCAATTATCAGTATGGCGAACTTATACAGCAACTAATAGTTTGAACTACCTAGCGGAGCCTAAGCATGTTTCGAAGCTGAAATTCACCATATAAAGTATTTACATCAACTGTTAGATATTAACTGGTTTATGTACTAGAATGTTCTGAACGTATCCGGCTCGAAGGATAAAATTAAATTTGTAAGGAGCTGGACTTTTGAGTTTAAAAAGTTTGGTGTACATACCAAAGTAGTGGACGTAATTTCGAATTCTGTTGGCGGTAGATTATTTTCGATGATTAGTTTTTTTCACTTCATAATACGTTAAGATTAATTTAAAACACTTCCTTAATAAGAGAAGTAGGGCTCTGTACACCCACAGTTTGCCGCACATTTTAAGGCCCATGTAATGGCAATAGGCCAGTGTATTGCTCGCGGGTTGCAATGCATTGCGGGTACCTAAAGTGAATAGCCGATCTATAGCTAACTACTATCAGTTATTCCATGGTTTTTGTCATGACCACTTTTGGCTAAAGGCTAACCTTTTGCAAGCAAAGGTGGTCTTGACCATTGCCAAAAAAAGGGTAATGTGGTTAACCATATTACCCTTCCTCGGTAGTCGGGTAATAAGGATACTGACGACTGTACCAACAACATCGTCATCATCATCCTTCAAGCCTTTTCCCTACTATGTTGCAGTCGGGTTTCAGTTAAAGACGTGGCTGAATATCAGTATTTTACACGAATCGAAAGCCATCAGACCTCCGCAACAGAAGCAGTTTTTAAGATTGTCATAAGTGTTCGTATGACAACCGGGAGCGACGGCTTTACGTGGTGACAGAACACGGAGGGGTGTCGATGTGTTAAGAAATAAGTCATGCAGGTTCCCTCACGATGTTTTCCTTCACCGTTTAAGCGAGTGATAATTCATTATTAATAACTACATGATTTCGAAAAGTCAGAGATCTTATCATTATGCTTTTAACTTACTCCGCTAATTTTAGAGCCTCCAGTGTAACATTACAAGAGACTCAAATCAAATTTAATCTGCCGCTAAATTGGGCGAAGTGTATTTGAATTCAAGTCGAACAATATATTTTCAATATCGAGATTGTTATTTTCGCTGTCGTCTTTTGTGGAGCTGGCTGGTTTTATTGATTTATTGCGCACTTATAAAATAGAGAGACAGGACGGAGAAGAAAGACCTTGTAACTGTTTTTTTGTATTTATTTATTTGTACAAGAAACTCCATAGCTTACATAGACCATATATGGTTATATAAACTTAATAATACGCCAATTACGAAGTTTACAACTTATCAGTTAATAGCAGAGAGAGGAAGATAACATTTTTTTAAATTATTCTTTATTTTTATGTGTGTGTGTGTCTTGTACCACTAAGATGGCTAACAAGCATACGGCCCACCTGATGGTAAGCGGTTACTGTAGCCTATAGACGCTTGCAACACCAGAGCTATCACTTGCGTGTTGTCGACCCTGTAAAAATCTTTTCACACCCTTCTTGAAGGACTCCATGCTATAGTATCTTGGAAAAACCGGGATCGGGAGCTGATTCCACAACCTAACCATGCATGGGAGAAAATGCATGCATGTATATAATTTCATCATTTAAATAATCATCATGCCAACTCATGCATGTATATGAATTGACATTAACAGTTCGACAGTATTTTTGTGATATTTGTTTTAAAAGTATATCGAGAAGAGTTAAATAAATTCAGGGAAAAGTGTTGGAAGTCTATTAAATGGGGAATATTTCATATAATTATTTGAGGAGTCTGGTATCGAAAGCAATGGGGTGTTTCTAGTTCTTGTTATAGGGGTATTTAAATATTCTGTATATTATAACATACCATCACGCCTGTTTTCTCCGAAGGTTTAGGCAGAGGTGTACACACAGTTTGCCGGTATGTTTAGGTCCTATGTAGTAGGGGGCGAGCCTATTGCTATTGACCAGGCACTAATCCAAAGTCCGAGCTGCTACTGGAAATTTTACAGTGAAACTTACACAGGTCGTCATGGGAATTGAGCTTCAAGCATAGCAATTGCACTTATGACTAGTGGTGTCCCAAGTTGCTATAAGTCAATAACATGCTTAATGCTATATGCTTAATTTTGTAAGCAAGCGTTTTTATGTGCTTTATTATAGCATGCTTAATTTATATGCCTACTTGTTAACGCTATACGTGATGCCCGACGGACAGTAGGTTGATAGAGAGAGAGAGTGCTATGCGATATAAAGCAAAATAGCTTTATAGCATAAAGTGCGAACCGCGATATCATTTGCTTTATGCTATAAGCATGTCACTTTATAATGCTTTATGCTATATTAAACATCAGTACTTATTACCACTAAGCTAATACGGCAGTTAGCTATCTTAGTATTCTATATTTCAGGTAATATGACCGACCCTTTAGAGGAAATTGAACCTCTTTCTCTCTCATGGCTAAACTATGTGTACAGTCTTCTATGTATTTGTAGAGGGCATCGGTATTTCATTCATCATCAACCCATATACTGTCCCACTACTGGGCACGGGTCTCCTCTCATATTGAGAGGGATTAGGATGGAGTGGACTCTCCATCTTTCATCTGAAAGATTCATATCCCAAAACTCTACTTAACACTATCCAGCTATGGTTTACCAAAGTTCTACTTCTTCATAATACAGCGTGAATACAAACAGTCTCCCTCTCCTCAGTTTGTAGGCAGAACATATAATATTTCATCTTTTGTAGCACCGCGGTAGGTACTCCTTTCATTGGCCGGTTGTAAGTGAAAATAATTAATGTGCCGACTACGAGAAGACTTTTATTGTTAACGACACGATTACGATACGATTGTTTACTGTTTTATTAGCATTCGCACAGGTAACAACGGCTCTGTATGCTACATCGAGCTTGTCGAATCGTAAAAGACATGTTTCGTAGATCTCATCGCCCCGACAATAGGTTCGACGAACGACCTTCTGGGGAAAATTATGCTGTATGTCAGACTATTACCGGCAAAAACTTTCCCTAGAAGGCGGGTATAAATATGTTCCACGCATTGAAAATAAACTATATAGGCCTCATGGGCTATTGGTTGTAGGGGCGATTACTGAACGTGAGGAACTGTTTTATTTTTGTTTATTGTATTTGGATTTATGCCTGATTGGCAATAAACTAACCTCTTCTAAACATTAACGATCACTGTATGTTTGTAAAAAACCTAACAAGAAAAGGCGTATCTACTTTTTATATTTTTATTACATCCCTACTAATATAAAAAATTCAGAAGACTAGTCTAAACTGCTGACCCGATTTTAATAAAATTTAGTACAGAGATAGATTAGATCTTGGAGAAGAACATGGGTTACCTTTTGTCTCAAAAAGCCTTTAAAGATGCCGATGAAACTTTAGGCAACAGCATGTATAAATCTTCTTGTATAAAATGAAATATCGTCAGTTGTAAATAACCTTTTTTGATAAATGTACTTCTTTCAGAAAGCGGTTGGAATCACTTATTGTATTTATATACTAAATTGCCTAGTAGTCAGCATATTTTACGTGAGGGAAATAAATCGTGGCAAACACTTGTCATCCTCAACAAGACGAGAACAGACTGAGCACGTCCATGATGTTATAATTACACAACTGTGCAATATAAAGGCATGTAATGTTTTGATACAATATTGTTTTCTGTTTCACCGTAGGATATGCATAACTATATTAAACTGACACAATTAAAAATTACAATACAACACCCATAATTATTATAGTATAAACTTTCGTGTTTGATTACTTGTAGGTACTGCCACGCGAAGTTAATACCTAGAGATTTGCAAATATACATAAAGTCACAACTAATTAATTTACCTTGGGTTTTTTGCAATTACAACACGTTCTTTTCTAGAAAACTCTGAAAAACATTACCTTCTTTTTGGGCTTCGCCGCAGTCGAGTAAAAAGCCTTTTATGATAAGTATTGATATTTATACCTAACAGAGAATGGGAAACCAAAGCCTATTTGTAACTCAAATGTCTTTATACTTACAAAAGATTACAAAAAGACGACAAATATTGATCGTTTAGGGAACCTAAACCCAAGAAAATTGTAGGTCTCAAGGCGCCCCGGTTTTCTCGCAAAACTCTTATACAAAATCACAAGGAAAAATATATCTCATCACAATAGAACGCTGTGAAGGATCGGGCGCATTATTGTTGAATACAAATTGCCTAATATATAAGAATTGAGATGATATTGCCGGACATTCCACGTTCCCGCTCGGCGCTGAAAGCCGATCGTCCTTACAATTTCTTTTGAACATTGTTAACATCGAAATATGTTTTTTTGTCTTTAAACTTGTGTTTTGTTGTGTGTGGTTATAATACTCGCAGTATTCATGTTTTATCTTGTTAGGGTCGGCTTCCAGTCTCACCAGATGCGGCTGAATATTAATTAGTATTTTACACGAGGCCAACCGCTCTCAGATCTCTGCAATTTCTGGGCATTCCGATATTTTTAAGAATAACCTGGCTGTCAGGCTTTCTGGACCGACGACTTAATGTCATATAGAAAGAAAACAACAGTGATCAATCGATCTCGCTGCGCTTGTTACGGTGAATTAGGCAGATATCTAATTCTCATCCACAATTCGCCGGTATGTTTAGGGGGCGATCCTATTGCTATTGACCGGGCACAAATCCTAACTCCGAGCTGCTACTGAGAAGAGAACTTTGCTCAACCTGGGAATCGATTCCGGGACCTCTAGTGTGGCGCGCTTACGACACCTAGAACAATGAGGCAGAAATATTTATAAAACAAGTAAACAGCGCCATCTTCCTGCTTTGTCCTCAACAGCCATGCCATCAAATTAAATAGCAATACAGATATCATAAAGATCTTAATCTTAATCAGATCTCAAGCTTTTTGAGCATCTGACTACCATAAACGAACGTCATGAGTATTCGTATGACAAACATGTGCTCACCGAGGCACGGAGGATTTTCTATGTAATACGAACGGTCACCCATCCCCATCCACCCTTCGGGAACACTGGCGTGATGGTATGTTGTTTATATATTATACATATTCTAAAGTCAACTTTAGAGCTTCACTACATACTATAAAACAAAGTCGCTTCCCACTGTCTGTCCCTATGTGATGCTATTTTTTTTAATAGAAAGAGTGATTCAAGAGGAAGGTTTATATGTATAATAAATGTATGAATATGTTAGTACATTGCACCCGTTCGAAGCGGGGGCGGGTCGCTAGTAGTATATAATATATAAAATTGTTGTCTCGCAGATTTTACAAATTAAAAATTTCCAAGAAAAACAATCAATTTTCTATACAGCGACCAAGCATTCGTTTGTTGATGAAACTCGTGTTCACCGCTGGTCCACAAAGCAGTATTTTACCGAAAAAAATAACGGACTTTCTTAGCGCCATCCGGATTTAAAAATACATTGAAAGACTATTACTAATGTTACTAGTTTGTGAGAAATGCGTTCGTTTTGAATTAAATGTTGCTCAAATATAAATAGCGTGTCTTATGTTGGCGTTTAGGGAAATTCAGGGAAACAATATTGTGTGGTTGTGACATCCTGGCGACGAAACGGATGAGTCATCTCGGATACCCGAAGCCAGAAGACTACAGGTTCCTTCCTCTCAGTGGGCTAGCCGCCTTCATGAACCACGTATTTGAAGAGTAAGGAATACCAACCTGTGGTACCCGGATTACTACTTCTTGGGGGCGTATTTTAAGTAAAAAAAACTTGATAGGTGTCAAGGGACACCCGGATGGAATGAAGTTCCTTTCATTAAAATTTAATAATTAAAAATAAAAAAACCTGTATACACTCAACAACTCACAACGCGCGAAATTCAAATATTGTCATTCACTCAATAATTCGAAATTCAAATATTGTTGACAAGCAAAACGTGTCGTGACAACTTTTCGTAAGAATTTTTTCCGTCTAGCCCCCTTTCACAACGCGCGATAAGGAACTTCGTTCCAAAACGCAATAATGGAATTATATGACTTCTATTTAGATTCCACAAGCAATTCTTAATTAATCTGACAATAATAAAATTCTTTTCTAGACATCTTTCAAAATCTACTTACTTTTTTGTTCGCCACATTTTAACTGGCCGGAACGTGAACATTAAAAACTTATTGTTCCAAACTCTTACAGTAAATGCTGGGGACAACACAACAGATCACATTTGGTCGAAGTGTTGCTGGCCGTGCCAGCCCCCACAGTTAAGATAAGATAAGATATTTTGGCTTTAGTTTGACTGACCAGAAACTTTGTTGATCACGGATACTGTTCAGCATTTTGGTCGAGAATTTTAATATAAATAAAAGGAATGCAATTGGAAATGTTGACGTCACAATAAGAAAAATTAGATGTAGCAAAAATATTCCCACATCAGAGGCTGAGATCACTTTAGCTACTAGCTTACATAAGGAGATCCTAGCTTACATGATGTTCATTTATGTGTCCTCTACCCATACTTAACACCTTCATCGTGTGCCGCGATTTCAAAAACAATCAAAATGGCGGGCGGGTTAATATGCCAGATCGGTTCTATCCCCTTTGAAAATAAAATTATCATGAACAAAGATGTTAGCCTGCTTGCGCGGAGTTTATCATTCACAATTTTTTTAATACTGGAAGCAAACAAGATTGCCCTCTCTGGATCACCGGATTAGTTCATCAGCAGCATATTTTATAATAAAACGAACCCTAAAAATAAACGGCCGTATAATTATTTAAGACTAAACTTCTGCGGCCGAAATTAATAACATTATCTCTAAATTATTTTTCCTATTGAATATCGAAATTTGAGAGATAAGTAATGTCAAATTCCATGTCAGGGAAAACAATTCAGGGATACGTTATTAATTCTGGCCGTCAGTAATTTGCTCCCAACCCTAGTTTTGTTCTAAGTATGAAACTAGAATACTTGTCAGTATTTCTCTGGGTCTCGACAGAACGAGGCGTCTCTGTGCTGACGGGCTGACGGCCAATTCATTACGTTACTGACGAACTCCATGCTTTTTTTTCTACAGTACACTTGGGGACAGAATTAAGTATACATAATTTATTTTTTAAGAAAAAAGAAAACTGGCTCCAAGTATTTTGTGGCGTATATTGAGTATTGATAGAAGAATTATATACTGCGTATATATTATTATTCTATCAGATAAAAATACAATCGTTGAAATCTGTTCACGATCGGCGAAGATATTTCATTTTAAATAACATTACTACAGAAATCGAATTGTATACTCTTCTATTTTGAAGTTTGTTAAAAATAGTTATAGGCTTGGATTATTTTGAGAGCAGAAATACCTACCATATAAACTGAAGATGAAGAAGAACGGTGAAGGAAAATATCCTGAGAAACCTGCATGTCTAAGAGATTTTCTCGACAGCGTGTCTGCCAATCAGCATTAAGCTAGCGTGGTGGACCGCCTCTCATTCTGAGAAGAGAACATAATATAAGGGTTGATGATGAATAACCATATAAAAGTTAACAAAAATAAATTCGCAGTGTTTCTTCTATAAGCTCGTTTACACCGATTGTGACGTTAAAAGTTTTATTTTTTATCGTTACTAGAAACATTTTAGAATTTATAATTGAATTAAGAATATTATATCTATGTTAAAAGATAAAATGAAGTCGTTTAGTAAAGAATGAGTTTGCTACCGATTGTAGGTATAAAAACAGGTACTAGTAAAGTATTCCTACTATAAAGTCTTAATGTTTTTTTTTTTTAATAAACCTTCATTATTGGTCTAGCGGTTGCAAGCGAACCAGGAGCGTAAACTAGTGAATTACAGTCGAGCAGTGTTATTGATTTTGGGGTATTTTTTTTGGTTTGGTTTATTGCAATAGACTGGCCCTCTTTGACCTAAAAACATACGGACAAGCTATGGGTGAACAGCAGAACATTTTTTATTTATCATAAAAAATCTTCTAAATATTGTGTACCTACGGGTTACTTATATTTATATTACTTTCAAATATACTTTCAACCAATCAGTCAAACTCATTAGTTTTGCTTACTGTTCCAAAACCAATAAGGAAACTAGCTTGTTTACCAAACTATTTTTTATCTGTCAAATTTCTTTGATTTATTTTCTACTTTAAAATAAATAATAAGGTTTATACGTATATTCAATTGGGAAAATTTGACAGTATTGGATAACTTGACCTGCGCACAGACGCCAGTCTGTACCTAACAGCGAAGTCACGGACTAAAGCTAGTATGTTACAATTTTACAATGTTTACGGTTTAATTCACGGCGCCCTGAAATCATTTCATATTTTATGCTTCATTAGCATTTTAATGTTTCGCATAAACTTGCCTATTTCAATGTATTCGTCGTTTTAATGCTGTTTGTAGACTGTTATTATTATTATCCTAGCTTTTTCCCAATTGTCTTGGGATCTGCTTCAGATGCGGCTGAATATCATTAAGCCATCAGACCTCCTGAACTCAATTTATAAATATATATGATTAACTGGTTGTCAGGCTTTTCGGGCTTCTGACTAGAACTAACGATTGTTCTAGATGTTTTATATGATTACCGAGACGGGCTTAACGTGCTCTTCGAGGCACGGAGCGTCTTGTCATGCTGAGAATAACCACCCATTTACAGAGTGATCGCGGTAAGTGCAACTTAACTTTGCGAAACAATTGATCAGCGTAGCTATAGTAATCAAAATGTAATGTTATAAATATAGATTGATAGTCTATATTCATTTGTAATTATGAAACATGCTGTAATTGCACTCAGTACATTTTTCTTTTTAAAAATAGTTGTCGTCACTATCATTGCCCTGCAGTGTACGGTGTCCACTTGAGTGACGTTGACAGACGAACTTGTTTCGTGTTATATACGGAACACTCTAGAGATAAACGCTTTTAAAAGTTGAAGGAATATGTGGGTAGACTCCAATTCAATATGAAACTAAATATATAAAAATAGCTCCTCCAAAGAATAATTTATTGTTTTTTTTTATTTGCATAAAAGCGAAATACCGCTCCCTCCACCATATTGTGAAAATTCCCACGGGATTGACACAAAACGAGAGCAATGCGACAACACCACGGGACACAGCTAATATACTATATCAATTACATTATGCGGTGTCTTTTATACAAAAAACAAAATAGTTTTATTTTTATATAAACAGGCACTTGTGAAATGTCGAGTGCACGGTTCCAAATTAGTCTTTTCCTATAGAGAAGAACCGCCAAGAAACTCCATGGTTACTCTTTTAAAACATGGTTCTTTACAATAATATTAATAATACTAATTGGATATTTATATGAGAGAACAAATTAGGAATGCTTGCGAAAATTACAAATATATAAAATACAATTAGGCATAAATGAAAGGTCTATCACTGAGATCTTATAAGAAGGCTATTCCGTAAGGTACAACCACTTCAAGTTTAAAAAGATAAGACATTGTTGCCATTTTTCACTAGGAGTAGCAGTTTTCACTTAGAAAACTATATTTCAAATTTTAATGAGGCAATAAATGTCACTTTTAAAAATAAAAAATCATTTTCTTGACTTATCTGAGAATTAACGTTCGTATTAAAATTAATGAATATAAGAAATAATAGTAAATTACTTATTAAATAGCTTTTTATGACGACGTTCTGAAACTACTATAAATAAAAATGATTTTATTGGTTTGTTAATCTATCTATATAATAATACGTGAAGTGAAACCTTTGTACCCGATTTTAAGAATATTACGCGCACGGAGGAGTGTGAGATTATTATTATATCTCCTCTATATTACTCCTCCTCCGGAGTGCAGAAAGCCAAATTTTATGTAGGTATTAAAGATACATTCATTGTATAGTATCCATAGTACAATCTCTGCTTAGTTTGGGATTAGATGGTGTTGTATGAAATGTCCCAAATATTATTAATTTATTTCATACGAAGATAACAGACAACCTTTAAATAGTGACTTTTAAACATAAAACATCTTTGCGAAATCCGACACTCATAATCCGTAACAGGTTTCGTTCAGTACCTTCCTTTGTTTCAATATCATTATTAATCGTCACCTATCTGAATATTTTAAACAACCTTTTAACCCTTCTCTGTCCTTGGAAGAAGGTAAAGAGATTCCCGGATTTGTCGAGGCAATAAGCTGGGCTTTGCCGGGGTATATTATACCCCGTAATTATTTATGTGCTCAAAAGTGTCGCTGTTTGCCGAACCCGGGGTGAAAGAGATTGTGCACTGTTTATTTTGTGTTATTACCTTTTTAAGGTGATTGTGAATGAGAAGGGGTGATATTTATTAGTGGCAGCCACACTAGCATGACCTTGAAGAGCCACACTAGCATGACCTTACTTCATTACCAAAAAGTATTCCCCGAAAACAAGCAGTTCAACAGTATGTTTTGGGTCTGATGGTTGCGAGCATATTGCCATTAACCAGGCAAAAATCCAGATTCAAGCGTCCGAAGGTAATCATATATTACACACTTCCTCATCGTCATCGACCCATTTACTGTCCCAGTGCTGGAAACGGGTCTCCCCTCATATTGAGAGGGATTAGGCTTTAGTCCACCACGCTGGCCTAGTGCGGGTTGGTAGACTCACGATGTTTTCCTTCACCGTTTAAGCGAGTGATAATTAATTACGCACATGAATTCGAAAAGTCAGAGGTGCGTGCCTTGGGTTCGAACTCGAGACCTTCGACTTGGCAGTCCATTGGTCATACCACTAGGCTATCACTGCTTTACACACTTCCTATTTCAATTTTTTTATGTTTTGTTTTCTCCTTCTTTGATTTCTGTACAAAGATCTGAACCAAATAGGCTTACAACTAAGTGAACCATGTTTTGGGGAAGAGCGCTGATGTCCGAAATACACATATCGTCTACCTAGTTCGGACACAAATGTTTATTCATTAAATTTTAGCATGTTATTGATGTGTATCTTTGTGGTTTGTATTTAATTCTTTTTGCACAAATAAAAGATTATTGTTCTCGTATTTAGGTCTTTATTTTCTTATTTATATCATATTTTTAAATATCTTCACAAAACTCTCAACTAAAAAATATAAAAAAAAATAGTCAGACCACTGATATCGGGAACAGGGTCCAAGCTATCGGTGGTCAAGACTTCAGAGAGAGGAACCTCCTCACAATGCGTGCCGTGTCGAGGAGTGCCGCTTTCTGTATCAAGCCCTTGATCCAGCCGTCTAACGAGAGCCTCAGATATTATTATTAATATTATATATACGACCGGCCTGATAGTAAGCAGTAACCGATAGTTTATATGAACGCTAGCAACACCAGTCTTGTCACTCGCGCGTCGTCATATTGAAACCTCAGTTTTTATGTCATTTGCGATGTTTCATTGGCTACATTTTTCCTTTACAATTTTACTGATGAAATTGCCTTTTATACCGAAATAATATATACCAGTAAAATATTCTACCTTTCAGTTCATATACATAAATATACTCACGCCTTTTTCCATAGGGGTAGGCAGAAATTACAGGACGACTTGCCACAATTCTTGCATACTATTTTTGCATCTCTCACGTTCCTAATATCTTGTCATACAAACGCGCCGGTTGTGAGTACTACGCACCTGACCTTTATGAAGGATCCGACCAATAAGTCTTTTTATATCGACCTCGGCACTTTCACTAACATTTTGCCTTAAAAAAAAATCGCTCACTGAATAATTACGATCCGAGAGCCTTTGAGATAGGTTCCATACGCGTAGGCAAGAGCACTGAATACTTTTACACTTATTACATTTTTTTCTATTCACTCCGAACAGATTGCTATCTAAATATGTAAATTGTATACAATAGTCTAAAGCTACGCCTCTCTATGTGTTCGTATAGCAGTGTGGTATGTCTCCAGTACGTCTAGACAGTTTATTGCTTGCCCCGCGATTCGTTGCGTCTCGCGTGTGTTGGCAGCGCCGCCAACTTGTCCGGCGATGCGTTTCCTTAGAAAGCTGCTATGTGATTGCCCCGTTATAGCCAAACAAAACCAACCAACCTACCTCAATAGAGCCTAATATGTATGATATACAATTTAGTATAGGTTGAAATGTTATCTATTTCTTTTTACCTTTCCTATCTGTTTTAATGTTTGAGAAATTGTTATTAGCAATGAGGTTTTTAAAACAATAGGTTATACTCATACTGAGTTAGTCTGAATTGGTACTATCGTATTGCCAATTTTTTTTATACCACTAAGGTGGCAAACAATTATACGACCCACCTGATTATAAGCGGTTACCGTAACCTATAGACTTACAACACCAGGGGTATCACTTGCGCGTTGCAGACCCTGTAAAACGAAAGAGGAATAGCTCGGTTGGCACTTTAAGGGTCAAAGTCCCCACGCCGACACAACGTTTCCTTGCCGAGCACTGACAACCTTGCTCAGTGTAAGGAACACAACACAGCTCAAGAAAGTGTTATTTCACTTCGATTTTCTGGAAGGCAGTTCCAAATTGAGTGGTATTACTCCCACTATGCCCTAACTCTCTTATAATCTGCCGCTGAGTAATAATATGCTAACATATTTACTAGGCATATGAGACTTGATAACTCAGTTTTCAAGATGACAACGCGTCAGTGATAACACTGGTGTTTATAAGCTACGGTTGCAGCTTACCTTCAGGCGGCCCGTATGATGTGTTAATTTGGATACCGTTTGAATATATTTTGTCCGAATCGTCAGCAAGCCTGCTTGTTTGTCATCTTATCACAATAGTAAAAAAAAAGGCTCGTGTAGACTTAATTGTATTTTATCTACTTAAATAAAATAAAAAATGTTACAGCAATGAAAGTCATTGACATGGGCTGCCAACTCATATCTCGGTTGCGATTTCAAATCCGTGGCACACTTTTCGCATTGTGATTAATTTTCACTCGCTTTAAAGGAAACTTGTATTTATGCCACACATATTTTGACGATGGGTGTGTTTGCCAACCTGCATTAGGCCTTGCGTGGTGGACTAAAGCCTAACCCCTCACCCTCACCTCACTGTGAGAGGAGAGTCGAGCCCAGCTGCGGGATTACTAATAGTGCTATAACGAACAATTAAAATAAAATTTGAATTTAGTTGGAGCAAGCGGATCAAGCTAAATATTTTTCTGTTTGCTTTTACGACAATGCACGCACACTGTTCGTAGCCCAATAGCCCGCATAAAACCCATTGTAGCGCAAAATGCGTAGGCACTTGCCAAGTAAGTACCTGGCCGCCCGACCGTAGCGCATCGGCGAATTTTATGTTACGATGTCGAAATCGGAACGTTACATTCGCCGATGCAGTCGACGTAGCGAAAATAACACGCGTAGCGCCATGCTACGAGTTCGCGTAGACTTTCTGCTACAGAATTTTCGTAGCCATAGAGATAATTTTATATTATAAATAATGCCGATAGTCCAACTATGTAATAGTTAGTTATTACATAGTCCAAATCAGCTTAGGCTGATCAAACGATTTGCAAGGTTAAGCTGCGCTAGCCGCGGTCAGTCTGTGGATGGGTGAGCATTCTTAATACGTAGAGACTCTACGTGCCTCGGAGAGCACGTAAAGCCGTCGGTCCCGGTTGTCATACGAACATCTATGACTGTCGTTAGTGGTAGTCAGAAAAAAACCTGACAACCAGTCTATCCTCAGGGTATCGGTATTATCCAAAAATTGGGTTGAAGTCGTCTGATGGCAGTCGCTTCGTGTAAAATACTGATATTCAGCCGCATCTGGTTAGACTGGAAGCCAACCCCAATATAGTTAGGAAAAGACTCGGAGAAAGAATGCCGATTTTGACTAATTATACTATTATGTGTCCGCCTTAATAGCCTAGTGGTCGTAAGCGCGACTGCTACGCTAGAGGCCCTGGGTTCGATTTCAAGTTAAGCGAGTGTTATTGGGTTTTAATCTTCAATTCTCAGTAGCAGCTCGGAGTTTGAATCTATGTCCGTTTTATGGCATAGATATAGCTACAAAACGCATCAAATATTAATAAAAAATGTAGGTAAGTACCTACACACATCAAAAAAATTATGCAATCACTAGCATAAGCTGATATAATTTTTTAAATTGAACTTTATCAAGAAAAAATATTTTTTGTGTATTTTCTTTAAATAGAAATACCCTGTTTGAAGGAATCTAAAAAGAAGAAGAAATCATGATATAATCTACCGTAACAAAAAATATTTCGATTTTTAAAGCGATCGCAAATGTTTTTGATGTGTGTGTAAATAATAATTTACACACACATCAAAAACATTAAATAATAATTTACACACACATCAAAAACATTTGCGATAAGTAAAAATTAGCTCCGAATAAAAAGGTTTGATTTAAGTATTCCTAAATCAAACCTTTTTATTCGGAGCTGCGCATGAGTCTATATATGTAGGTTTGAAAAGTTATGTAACCAGTGAAATTACTGGACACATGAAACTTAACTACTGAGGTCTCAAGATGACAAAGAGCTAGAGATACTGTTGCTAGCGTCTATAGGTTGCCGCTTACCATCAGGCGGCCCGTATACTTGTTTGTTTTTTTATACCACTAAGGTGGCAAACAAGTATACGGCCCACCTAATGGTAAGCGGTTACCGTATCCTATAGACGTTTGCAACACCAGGGGTATCACTTGCGCGTACAACGAAAGAGGAATAGTTCGGTTGGCAGTACAAGAGTCAAAGTCCCGCTGCGGACACAAAGTTGCCTCGCAGAGCACTGGTAACCTTGCTCAGTGTAAGGAACACAACACAACACAGGTATCACTTGAGCGTTGCCAACCCTGTAAAACGAAAGAGAAATAGTTTGGTTGGCAGTATAAGGGTGAAAGTCCCCCCACTGTCAACACAACGTTTCCTCGCGGATCATTGGCAACCTTGCTCACCGTAAGGAACACAACACAGCTCAAAGCAGTGTTTTTTCACTTCGATTTTCTGCAAGGCGGAGCTACTTCCCCAGTCGGGCAGCTCCAATTTGAGTAGAATTACTCCCACTATGCCCTACCTCTCTTAATTGTTGCTTGTTTGTCATCTTATTAACATAAGTCACCATTTGTATTCAATGTAGCTAATAATATTATGTAGACTTAAAAGTGGGGCCAATCTATTTTTCGTACAAACTCTTGTCTGTTCAATCTAGGCTTCTACCGTTTCTATTATCTCATTTTATCTCACAGTGACATCTGGAAGTTGAATAAAAAAAGGCAACAGTTTTTTTTCTTTACAAAGGTACAAAGGCAAAAGGTTTCAATTTAGAACTCAATAGGGCTGTATATTGATGGATGTCAATCAAGGAGTGAATGTTTTAATATAATTTCAAGCCATACGTACTTATTGATTTCTGACGTTACACTTTACACCTTCTATAATGTTCTTGCTGTCAAAATGTAACACGCTTTTAGGTAAAAATATGGTATATAATCTAATATATAAAATTCTCGTGTCACAGTTTTCGTTGCCATTCTCCTCCGAAACGGCTTGACCGATTCTCATGAAATTTTGTGAGCATATCGGGAAGGTCTGAGAATAGGCCAACATCTATTTTTCATACCCCTAAATTTTTTTTTATGGCAAAACAACGTTTGCGGGGTCAGCTAGTCTAATATATAAAATTCTCGTGTCACAGTTTTCGTTGCCATACTCCTCCGAAACGGCTTGACCGATTTTGATGAAATTTTTTGTGCTTATCGGGGAGGTCTGAGAATAGGCCAACATCTATTTTTCATACCCCTAATTTTTTTTTTTTATGGCAAAACAACGTTTGCGGAGTCAGCTAGTGTACCTATAAAATGGTATATTTCTTATCACTATAAAACTCGATTGCATCAAACTTTTCCTAATGCTAAATTTGATGTAAGTGTCAAATCAACTGTCAAATCCTACAAACGACCATTTTTAGCACTAATAATAGCAGTAGCACAAGCAAGTGCTTGGCCATTACAGACAACGGGACAGGTGAAAGTAAAAAAAAGCTTGTGATGAACGATTTTATTTGATTTGTTGTTATTTTTTTTTATAAGAGATAGGTTAGCGTTTGACCACAATCTCACCTGATGGTCAGTGACGATGTGGTCTAAGATGTAGCACGCTTACCTAGAAGATATCTATTCACTCGTGACTTGAAGACCCCCAAATTGTACACGTCAGGAAATACAGACTCAGGCAGCTGAATCCATTCCCTTGCAGTACGGATAAGGAATGTCGAGGCAAAACGCTTAGTGCGGGGAGTATTCGAACCTGTCTTCTGGTTAGGTACAGTCAGCAACGAAAGTCGCTGAACATGTTGCAATTTTCAATATGATTTTTAATAAATGTGAAGTTACTGACCTGTGTAGGTTATGCAAAATAATTGCATAGATGACCATTCAATATTCAGGTTACCTTATTAGAAAAAACCTCTGGACAAGTTTTGGAGCTGTGATGTTTTCAAAATTTTGTTATGTTCAGCGACTTTCGTTGCTGACTGTACATCAGTACCTGAAAGTTTAAACATCATCATGATATCAACTAACGTTCGTTGTACAGGGGCCAGCACATGAAGCTACCCCAATCTGTCAAATTTCTTTAATAGATTTTCAACTTTAATGCATTACAATAAGGTTAATATTCAATTAGGAAAATTTGACAGTTTTGGATAGCTTGACCTGTTGGCGTCTGCACTTTCATTCTTTTGAAAGTTTTAAAAAATAATTTTATTTTTAAAATCAATGAAATTAATTCCAATAAATAACGAATGAAATAAATAATAATTATTTAATCTAATAATCAGTAGATACATTGAAAACAATGGAGAGTTATGACCCTCCATTGTTTTCATTATTTGTAGAAGGACCAAAAATTATTTTTTCACCAGTGTTGTGCTGCTAAACACAATGTCTACTCTCAGCATTATCACCAACCCATATACTGTCCCACTGCTGGGTACCGGTCTCATCTCATAACTAGAGGGATTAGGCTATATTTCACCACGCTAGACTAATACGGGTTGGCGAACATCACACGCCCGCAGATTTACTAACGAAAAAGTAAAAAAAGTAATAGCACTTTTTAAAAGTCTAAACTATCTGCACGGGTCCAAAAGTGGGTCTTATGGAGAAGCACCAGCAAGAAACTCCATTGACACTACTTTAAAAAAACATGACAAGTATTAGTCTTGGTTTACAATTTTGTTCTGAATCGTTTATGAGAACTATAATTGTTTAAGCGGTTATTAATTAATTATTAATTACATGATTTCGAAAATTCAGCCTTGGATTCGAATTGAGACCTTTGACTTAGCAGTCCAATTGTCATATCCACTGCTTCGTATACATATATGTCAACTATATTTTCTGAAATTTAAAGAAAATAAATTATTGTGTTGTTCTATGTAGTATCAAAAACTTTACACTTTTGCTTTGACACATTTACTGTCTCAAAACTGGTACAAATTGAATGAGACTTTTTTATCCATCAAGTCTTTGAGGTGAAATTATTATTGTGTCAATGAAATATTCGTAGCATGTACGGTAAAATATTCCTGTTCAGTCTGGTAATATTGAAAATAAAACTCATAATTTAATTCTTCAAGGATTTGAAATCTTATTTGAATGTGACAACCCTATGATTGCAAAAGTTAAAAGCACACTCTAAAGTTAACCAAGCCATCTCTCCGATATTTTGAAACGTATCCAATAGATTGACCTAATTACATTAACCTAGAAACCATAACATTTTAAATATTAACCCTAAAAAGCTGAAATGGAAAGCGAAAAGAAAAATCTGATAAAACATTTATGATTCACGAAATCGCTGAACATAAAAATTTAAATCAACATTATTACGTTTAATTTTATCCAATTACATTTTCTCTTTCGAAGATCGAGTCAGGATTGCAAGCGTCAATTACCTCACAATTTCCACTTGAAATAAATGTTATTTTTCTCAACAAAAAATGTGTGGAGCTCCTTCAATCCTTATATCCACGACAGAGCGTGTAAAGCCGTTTTTCAACCTAGTATAACGCATTGCGACGTACGACGTTTTGTAGTACGGTCGTATACCCATGCGCAAAGAACATTCGGTTGTGCGCTGCTGTAGCGACAGGTTGCGCCTCTTGTTCCCGGACCCGTTCAAATAACAGTGACGTGAAATCCCGAGTTTACGTAAAACGTTTACGTGTGACAGTAATTATAACAGTGAATTTTTGACAGCAAACCACAGTGATTTAGTGTCGATTTTTTAAGTGATAGAATTTGTTATTTTGTTTTGTATTTTTAGTGTGAAAAGTGAAGTGTATTTTTTTTGAGACGAGGTGTTGTGATTGTTGGCGAATTTTCTAGGACTTCATCCTACCTTGACTGTGAGTACAATGCATTTTTGACTAGCTTAATATATTTTTGAATTATTTTTAATATTTATTAAAAATATTATTAACATTTCGAATTGTGAAAAAATACTGTATAACAATTTTACACAAAAATAAGCTTAAAATGCATAATTAAATTATCTAAAACCAAATTATATTGATATAATGACGGTGCTTAAATCCACGTGGACTAATTTAGTGTACACTAAGCTAGCACAGTGGGACAGGTATGTCTCGTAATTAAGCGCTATTTACGATGTAAACACTTGAGCTTTTTAGGGTTACATGTGCGATTCATATTATTTAGAAGTATTTTTTTTTATTAAAAAAGTCACAATAACAACATCAACCCATATACTGTCCCACTGCTGGGCTTGGGTCTCCTCTCACCGAATGAGAGAGATTAGGCTATAAACCCCCACGCTGGCCTAGTGTGGGTTCGTAGCATTCACACACCGTATTTTCAGGCATGCAGGTTTCGTCACCATGTTTTCCTTCACCGTTTAAGCGGGTGATAATTAATGATTTCGAAAAGTCGTGTAAATTCGAACTTTAGACCTTCGACTTGGCAGTCCAATGGTTATACCAATATATAAATGTAGCTAGAGCTCAATAATTACTTGCCTCCAATTTTAAAAAGATAATCTTATTTACTGATTACTGACACGTTTCAAACTAGGTACATGTTAAATTAGCTTTAGCATAGGAGTATGATTAATACATTAAATAGTATTCTATCTATAAACTTTTGGTAGAAGAAACTTTGATATTTAAATACTATTAACTCGTAGTTCAGTTAATATGTATAGAGACAGCAAGTTCCTCTTGAAATAAAACTACTTTTTACGGATTTCATCGCGTATATTGATATTATTAATCCTAACGTTTCGGACCCTTTACAGCGTCCATGTTCACGGGTAAACTGTCTATACGGATAGTGTACCATGGACGCATGGACGTGGGATTAATAATATCAAAATCCGTAAAAAGTAGTTTTAGCGTAAGTGGTTGTTGTTTGAAGCGTGTCAGTAATCAGTAAGTAAGATCCTCTTTTTAAAATTGGACGCAAGTAATTACTGAGCTAGCTACAGTAATAGCCTAGTGGTATGACTATTGAACTGCCAAGTTGAAGGCCTAGAGATCGAATCCACACGCACCTCTGACTTTTCGAAATAATGTGTGTTTTAATAATTAATTAGGTATCACTCGCTTAAACGGTGAAAGAAAAAACATCGTGACGATATTCTCGACGGCGTGTGAAGTCTGGCAACCCACATTAGGCCAGCGTGGTGGACTATAGCCTAATCCCTCTCATTGTGAGAGTGGAGACCCGTGCCCAGCTGTGGGACGGTATATGGATGATGATGATGATTTACTGAGCTGATCAATAGATCTTCATGGTTGCAAGCTAGCAAGTATCCGCAGCAAGTATATTAAGCTTTCTTATTGTTTTATATAGTGTGCGAAGTGTTTTTATAGTCCGTTACTGAGGCGGTGGGTTACGTTGGACTCCTACCGATAAATAACCGCACTTGCATTGGAAGCTTAGTTGCACCTCACTTTTAAATAATATATACCTATTAAAAGCTAAAAAAACTGATATTATTGTAGGATATGAGTAACTGTTTAAGAATGTTCAGGAGGACGTATTCAGTCTCTAGTGAATGCACGGGGTACGGTGTCCAACAGGAGTTACCTGTTGGCCTCCAAATTATACACGCACAGGAAATATAATAATATATTATAATGATCATAAAAATACAAGTGGACTGTACACGGCACAACACACAACTGGCAACCCCCACGTCGCCTCATTCCTTACATAAGTACTATAGTTACATGTGTAACACATCGGTATGTATATTTGTGTGTGCATATAATGTGCACCTACATTATAATGTGCAAATTTCATATTAAATATCCTTCATTCTCATATCATCGCTAATTAGGCTAGCAGACGGACGTCACTGGTACAACACACATACATTCGGTCTCTAGTTACACTGTGAATTCCTACGGGAAATTCCGGCAGGATTAAAAAAACAAGCTAACGTTGACGGGAACATATCCCGAGGCTTTCATTATTATGAGGCTTGCTGCACACCTCAATGTATTGTTAGCTATATAGGGAGAAAGAGTGGGCAACAATGTTGAGAGCACAAAGGGATTAAACAATTTTTATAATATGTTCTTCTAATTTATTATAAAACTGTGTCTGTACATTGAAGATATTAAAAAAACAAGTGGTTTAGAGTATGTATATCTAATATATAAAATTCTCGTGTCACAGTTTTCGTTGCCATACTCCTCCGAAACGGCTTGACCGATTTTGATGAAATTTTTTGTGCTTATCGGGGAGGTCTGAGAATAGGCCAACATCTATATAGATGTAATCGTAAATCGTCGTCATCATCATGTTTGTCAGTGAATTCCTCTTAAGCGGCTGGACAAATTTTTATGATTTTTGTGTTTGGGTCCCTTGGTCGTTTAGGTTCAAAATTGGACCCAATGGATATCGTATCTCGGACTCACTAGTTGTACAAATATAAAAATCAGCTTAGACTACAGTATTGAATACTTTAAAAAACTCAAAAAGAACTGACTGACTTAAAATTTATATAGCGTTGGATTTCTATATGAGTACTTTCATTGAACAATAATTTAATGAAAAAAATAGCAACATACACAGCCAAAGCGAAGTGAGTCGGATCTAGCTGGTACTACAGATAATATTTGACCGATTTCCTATAAACTTACAACATCCTTTTGGCCTGGCCTTCCCTACCTTCTCTTTTTTACAATTTGAGGTCGGCTTCGGAACCAGATGCTGCTGATATTACTATATGACACGAAGCGACAGCCACCAAACCTGCCATCCCGTTTCTGGGCAAACAATATCTTAAGAATAAACTAGTTGTCAGGCTTGTTGAGCTTTTGGCTACCACTCACCATTTTTATAGGACACGGTAGGATCTCAAAGTATTAAGAATGGTCAACGGCCCAATTTAACCTTGCATCAACGTAGGTAATTATTACTTAGCCGAATTCGAATTGAAACAATTAATTAAAAAGTTTCAAACAACACTGTTAGGAACAAAATTCGTAAAACGGACCTATTCAATTCTCTGATCAGCATATCTGCTGTCAAATTTCACGTCAATCGATATGATTGGTCGATGAATATTTGAAAGATTCTGACCAATCAGTAATTTAAATTAGATTCTGGATACAATGGGCTTATCTATGAAAGTAACTATACAGTCATAGGCATTAATGTAAAATACCGATTTTTCATTTATATATGCCGAGGAGGATCCTAACATTTCTATGAACAAATTCATAGACATCGTTACAAAGATCATATCCAAACACACAATTCAAGTTAAAATCCCTAGACGAAAAAGAACCCTGAAACCCTGGATAACTCCTGGTTTACTAAAATGCATCAAACACCGAGACAAGTTACACATACAGTCCAAGAAAGCACCAGACAACCTTATACTTAAAATTACATATAATCGTTACCGAAACTTTTGTAATGATCTACTCAGAAAATTAAAAATATCACATGAAAGGAACGAGCTTGAGAAAGCCAGCAAGCAACCAAAGTTTTTATGGAAAGCAATAAAGGAAATTACCAACACCACGAAATTATGTGCAAGTCCCGTTGAGCTATTAAAAATATGCAATGACCCTAAGTCCTCCGTAAATGAGGTCTGCAATTTCTTCAGCAATGTAGGTAAAAAGCTGGCTGATAACATCATAACACAACACCATACCTCATTACTTCAGACAAATGATACTCATCCAAAAAGCATAAATCCCTCCCCTGTAAACTCTCTTGTGTTCTTAAAAGTAGATGAAGCTGAAATAGAGTCGCTTATCTTACAGTTACGGAATCACTGCGCTATTGGATGGGACGGCATATCACCTCTCTTATTGAAAAACTGTCGCCACGCACTGATTCCACCACTCACCGTCCTATTCAACCGCTGCCTAGAATTTGGTGTGTTTCCGGATGCTCTTAAAAAGGCGATACTCCATCCGATACACAAGGGTGGGAGCAGAATCTGTGTCAATAACTATAGGCCTATATCTGTCTTGCCGACACTCTCTAAGATTTTAGAGAAGATCTTAAACAACCGTCTCAGGTCCTTCCTAGCCAAATTTAACATTATTGCAGACAACCAATATGGCTTCCGAGTCGGTGTTTCAACAGAAGATGCTGTGCTGGAATTGACACAAGAGGTAGCTAAAAATCTAGACAAGAAGTCAAAATGTTTGGGTATATTCCTTGACCTCTCAAAGGCATTTGACACAGTATCTGTTCCCATCCTTATTACAAAATTAGAGCACTTAGGTGTCCGCGGCATGTCACTTAAAATATTCAAAGACTATCTCAATAATCGCACCCAGAGAGTCAAAATTGATACCTACTTCAGCGATGATGAGTCTGTTACTTTCGGCGTTCCTCAAGGCAGCATCCTGGGCCCCACTTTATTCCAAATTTACGTGAACGACCTATGCCAAATGAGCCTCCCAAATAGTAAGATATATACTTACGCTGACGACACCGCCATCTTAGTGAGCGGCCCAACATGGGATACTGTCAAATCAACAGCAGAATCGGCAGTTGCGAAAATAATGAAATGGCTTAATGTTAATCTCCTTACCTTAAACATAACCAAAACCTGTTACATACCATTTGCAATAACGCAACGGACCGCACCGTCACACAGTTTTTCAATTACTGCCCATTCATGCCCTAATCAATCAATACCGTGCAGTTGTCCAGCACTAACTAGGAGTGACAACGTTAAGTACTTAGGAATCCTTATAGATGACGGTCTTACATGGAAAAAACAAGTAGCCGCTATCACGACTCGAACTTTGCGTCTCATACATATATTTAAATCCCTCCGTAACTCAGCTAATGCTGAAATATTGAAAATGGTGTATTATGCACTATGCCAATCAGTCATAGGATACTGCATCTCTGTGTGGGGTGCAGCAACCAAGGGTCACATCCTGAAGGCAGAGAGAGCACAAAGAGCAGTGCTAAAAGTGATGACAAGGAAACCCCCTAGATACCCTACAACACAACTGTACGCAGACTGTAAGGTTCTCACTGTTCGTCAGCTCTTTGTGCTTCAATCTGTCCTAAGGAAACACAGCAGCCTTCCCCCGTCTAACTCAAACAAACGCACTAACCTTCCCTCAGGTATCCAACACAGGACCACGCACGCAAAGCGGCAGTATTATGTAGTTAGTACGTACATTTACATAAAGATTCATAAAAAATTGAAAATCTTAGACCTCAACAAACACAACTTAAAAGTAAAAGTGACAGAATGGCTACTTACGCAGCCCTATGCCGAAACTGAGAATTTACTTGCCTACATCGCCTAATACTTCTATCCTCGCACCCATACAAACTTGAACATTCAACTCAATTCAACTCCCGCCCTCTCATTTACACACCTACACCACATCACCTACTCGTCCATACTCACACACATATACACACACACCCTAACACTACATTCACACTCTTTCACCACTCACTCTCGCACTCTCACATAATTTAAAGCTAATGTTAATTACTTTATTATTTTCTTCTCTCTGCTGGAGGTAATCGACACAGTCCACTAATACTTTAAATTGAAATGTATTGTGAAACACTGTCTCTTAAGATACAGGATATCCTAGTTTAAGAGACAGAGTTCAATCAATTGTGTACAGAATTCTGCAGGACCCTAATGTAAATGTACTTTTATGTCTTTTACCATGTTTTTCAAATTGTTTAATCTAAGCACACTTATCTGTATTTTTGGGAAATAAAGATATTTATTATTATTATTATTATTATGTTTTCTGTAACTTTGTGAATGTTAGACATTAAAATAAAACTGGTAAATTAATTAATAATTAACCATGGAAAATGAAGACTCAAAACTCAACGATCTCTTTGGACTGTCTATGAAAATCAATGTCATAATTTTTATTCAATTTGACAGCTGTCAAATGTGTCACTCGAGACAAGCCAATTACTTTAAATTATGGTAGAATTATTAGCTTACGTCTGGTTTTTTTTTCCCACATGAAAAACGTAAACTGTATACAATAATTAAAGTTGCTTCAATATCTAAGAAGCAAGTAGGTGAAAAAATGCATTTTGCTCAGGTAATGTATTTACTCATAGTAATAACATATTAAAAATTAGACTATTGATGATATCACTGCGTATATTATATCACGTGACCTAGCTGTCATGGTAAGATAATACTTGTTATTATTGTACCATGCTTTAAATGTAACAAATCTACATACATAAAACTATTTTTTACGGATTTTATCGCGTTATGTTGATATTATTGTACTCCTGACGGCATAATAGAATCTATAACAGGATCCTACCACTGCAAGATTAAAGAATACGGTGAGCTCATTTTGCGTGAATCGGATTGCCAATAATTAACAAAAATGTAGGGTAGCTGTCAGTAATTATATCATCAAGACGCCCACCATCTCAGCCTACGCATATACCCATGGACGCTGTAAAGGGTCCGAAACGTCGGGATTAATAATATCAATATAACGCGATAAAATCCATAAAAAGTAGTTTTATTTCAATGTATAATACTCGCGCGTGTCAGAAATCAAATCTACATACATACGAAATGTTGACATTATTAACTTCAATGGTAAGAAAAAAAGAAAGAATAATCGTTTATTTGTTATAATTATACAAGACACTAAAAGTAAGTACAGAAGGGAGATACATTAAAATGAAAAACAAATTTTGTACTCTACAACGTATAACGTAGCAAATTTTTTAAATTGCATAATTTCTGGCAACAACAGTAATGAAGTCATCACGATTGTTAAATGGATTGTCAATAATTAATAACAAAAATGTGAGCTAGCTGTTCGTTATTTAAACAAAAGGTATACTATAGAAAGGGTTTCAAAACGGTCGGTCTAAAAAGGTTTTATGTACAGCTATAAATATTCTGTGAAAATAATTTTTTTTCGACAACTCATTTATTAAAATCTTTGCATTTATTTAAACCGGACCAAGTAGCAACCTTATATATGTACATACTATTACGCCTGTATTCCTCCTGGGTAAGGCAGCGGTGTACTAAACGGGCACACTTAGCTGGTGTGTTATGAGGTCTCAAGTAAGAGTTGAGCTTATTGCAATTAACAGGGCACAAACAATTTTCAATCAAAATTTTGTAGAAAACCTAATAGCACTTTTCTCAATCTGGGAATTGAACTGACAACCTCACTCTCAGGTTCCGCAAAAGAGGTTCAAGGTCTCAGCAGCCGCAAAGGGGACAGTCAAATATTATGCACGCAAGAAATCATTACTGTGCGTTTTGCTTTGCGCAATTGAGTTACTCACTGTTTCTTATCTGGTCTTTAGTTTCTGTTTCTTATGCCAATTGTTCTTCAAAGTTCAATTAATATACTTTGGAAAGTCTGAAAACTCTTGAGCGATTGAGTGAAAGTTCATGTTTTTTCTGACAGACTCAGTTTAGAAACTGTTATGATTACAATTAGAGCTTTATTAGTCTAGTCTACGTGTGTGTGACGCGGTGTTTGCGCTGGTCGTGAAACGATTTCGATTTTTCTTTTTCTCCCATAGAATATATTTCCGAGATAGTCCCATATAATTTTGGTTGGTGTCTGAACTTTGGTACAGAGGCCAGTACATTAAGCTACCCCAATCTATCAAATTTCTTTGATAGATTTTCAACTTTAAAACAAAGTAATAAGGTTCATTTTCAATTCGGGATATTTGACAGTTTTGGATAGTTTTAGTAAAATGCATAGTCGGTTTTGTTTTCCTTTATCGTTGAGTTTAATTAGTTACTTATTCGTTACATCGGGTTTCATCCAACTTTCTACCACACTATACGTGTTTTCTGACCTTCCCAAGCAAGTATAAAGTGGGTTGAAATATAAATTGGCTTGTGCATGAAAATTCTCATTACTTCGCAATCAAAATTTATCACTCCAACATTCCAAACATAACCTAACAGGAAATACTATCATAAACAAGAGATATCATCAACCCTCTTAAATAACACCCCTACAGGCTGATAATGAGCGAGTAAACAACAGTACCTCGCATGTTTGAAGTCGGTTAATCATGGCCGACTGGTATACAATGACTTAATTATCAGTTGCGGGTTTTGATGGCAGCCGTGGTTTGAATATGTTAATGTAAAACATCGAATGAAGATTGTGAGATATTATAAAAAAAACGCATTTAAGTATTCACCAATTCACCGATCAAATTTATGTAGGACCGTCTTTAAATGATATTTTATCAGATTAAGTTTGATATCGCTTAAAACGGTAAAGGAAAACATCGTGAGGAAACCTGCATGTCTTAGAGGTTTTTCGACAATGTGTGCAGTCTGCCAACGTGCACTACCTAGGCTAGCGTAGTGGACTATAGCGTAATCTCTCTCATTTGAAAAAAAAACCAGTGGTTTTAAGTTGGTATGACCCCGAATTTCCACACACAAAAATACATTTTCTCAAATAATCAACACCTAGCACCAAGAAGGTCAACAATGCTCGACAATTTTCAAGAGAAAAACAGGATTGATTTATAAATTCATTAAGTTGTTTATGTCCGAAACTCTTTTGGATATAAATCTTGGTGATTTAAACGCGCAAAGCGACCCAATTCCTATTGCTAGCCACCTATTTATATTTCAACCAACTTTATGCGATTTAAACTTGCTTTGGAAGGTGAGAAAATATTATAGGGAGAGCCACACTTCAAACGTTTTTCAGATGGTGAAACTCTAAAAAATCTGTCGCTAAGCAATAATGTACTAAGTAAAACTATTTCGTTCCTGTTTGAACGGTAATGTAGCCAACGTAAAAACGAAAAGTATAGTCCAAAAAAGCAGTGATAGCCTAGTGGTATAAACATTGGACGGCCAAGTCGAAGGTCTCGAGTTCGAACCCAGCACATGATTAGGGTTTTCGAAATCATGTGCATATTAATTATCATCAATTATTAATTATCACTCGATTAAACGGTGAAAGAAAAAATGGTGAGGAAACCTGCATGTCTTAGATATTTTCTCGGCGGCGTGTGAAGTCTGCCAACCCGCATTAGGCCAGCGTGGTGGACTATAGCCTACGCCCTTTCATTCTATGAGAAGAGACCCGTGTCCAGCCGTCGGACAATATATGGGTTGATGAAGAAGAAGATAGTCTAGATGACAACACGATAGTGATACCACTGGTATTTCTGGCGTCTATAGGCTGTGGTGCAGATTACCATAATTTTGTGCACTTGTCATTTGATTACACAAAAAAATTGTGACAAAATAATAAAATAGATTTTTTAATCAATAAGTAGGTAAACTAGAGAGATTCATATAAGTAGTAAATGCGCTGATTAATAAACAAAGGGTCTTCGATACTTTTTCTGCCACCAGGCGGCGCTTCGTATGCGTCAGGTCCAAACAGCTGTCGGTCAAATCGAGTATGTATTTTGACAGGTTGTTGGACCTGAAACTACAGTAATGCCATCTCACGTAGAACAATTCAGAAATCCCTCATTAGTCTGCATGATTAAGCGTCGCTTTCCGCGGTTAGTTTATGGATGAGTGAGCATTATTAACACATCCAGACATTTCCATGCTTCGGAGACGCTGATTAACTAGTCTGCATGGTTAAGCGTCGCTTTCCGCGGTTAGTTTATGGATGGGTGACAATAATTAACACACACAGATATTTCCATGCTTCGGAGGCGCTGAGTAACTAGTCTGCATGGTTAAGCGTCGCTTTCTGCGGTTATTCTATGGATGGGTGACCATTATTTACAAATTCAGACATGTCCATGCTCCGGAGAGTTATTATGACAAACTTTAGTGGTAGTCTGAAGCCGGACAATATGTAGCTATACTTTAAGATTAGGATAAAGGTACATAATCTAAAGAATTGGGTTGTGGAGGTCTGATGGCAGGTTCTAACCAGGACTTAACGTTCTCTCGTAGACACAGAGAAGTCTAAGAAGGACTTTGAACAAGAGATTTGATTGAAGAACTAAGATATTGATTTCTGACATTTACACGAATATTATACATTGAAATAAAACTACTTTTTACGGATTTTATCGCGTATATTGATATTATTAATCGCGACGTTTCGGACCCTTTACAGCGTCCATGGTCACTGACCATGCAGTCTACCCGTGACCATGGACGCTGTAAAGAAGAACTAAGACTTTAATCAAATCTATCAATAGTCTGCCTACGGCTAGTGCAGCCTTGCCGATGGATTGATCAGCGTAATTAACAGAAGAGAAGAAAAAATGTTAGTAAAGGATCACTTAAAAGAAAATTAAAAAACATCGTTAGATTACTAATATAACTAAATACAGTGTAAAGGATAAAAACATAACAATACTTATGTGTAAGAGGTAAGGAGGAGATATTATTTTATTTATTCATAGTTACTTATATAAACCACATTGTTAACTTAATAGTACTATATAATTATGTCATAGATTTATTAATTTACTTATTTTAGATCTTTTTTTTTGTATAGTTTTTGGCATTTTCCATGCTAAGATTTTAAAGTTATTTAGAAAAGGAAAAATACGACCGCGGGCAGGATTCGAACCTGCGTCTTCTGGTTCGGTACACCAGACGCTATGACCACTAAGCCACCGCGATACCTACCCGTCATGTCGAATTTTTCCTTCACATATTGAATTTACGTCTTTATGGTGACGTCAGTAACACCTATTGAAATGCAAGTTTTTGCTTTTCAACCGACACAACTTACTTTACAGTTAGTTCAATGCCGAACGATGCCACCTTACCTTCTAACTATCTTTTTTTTTTGTATATTTTTGGCATTTTCCATGCTAAGATTTTAAAGTTATTTAGAAAAGGAAAAATACGACCGCGGGCAGGATTCGAACCTGCGTCTTCTGGTTCGGTACACCAGACGCTATGACCACTAAGCCACCGCGATACCTACCCGTCATGTCGAATTTTTCCTTCACATATTGAATTTACGTCTTTATGGTGACGTCAGTAACACCTATTGAAATGCAAGTTTTTGCTTTTCAACCGACACAACTTACTTTACAATTAGTTAAATGCCGAACGATGCCACCTTACCTTCTAACTATCTTTTTTTTTTTTTGTATATTTTTGGCATTTTCCATGCTAAGATTTTAAAGTTATTTAGAAAAGGAAAAATACGACCGCGGGCAGGATTCGAACCTGCGTCTTCTGGTTCGGTACACCAGACGCTATGACCACTAAGCCACCGCGATACCTACCCGTCATGTCGAATTTTTCCTTCACATATTGAATTTACGTCTTTATGGTGACGTCAGTAACACCTATTGAAATGCAAGTTTTTGCTTTTCAACCGACACAACTTACTTTACAGTTAGTTAAATGCCGAACGATGCCACCTTACCTTCTAACTATCTTTTTTTTTTGTATATTTTTGGCATTTTCCATGCTAAGATTTTAAAGTTATTTAGAAAAGGAAAAATACGACCGCGGGCAGGATTCGAACCTGCGTCTTCTGGTTCGGTACACCAGACGCTCGGCATCGTTCGGCATTTAACTAACTGTAAAGTAAGTTGTGTCGGTTGAAAAGCAAAAACTTGCATTTCAATAGGTGTTACTGACGTCACCATAAAGACGTAAATTCAATATGTGAAGGAAAAATTCGACATGACGGGTAGGTATCGCGGTGGCTTAGTGGTCATAGCGTCTGGTGTACCGAACCAGAAGACGCAGGTTCGAATCCTGCCCGCGGTCGTATTTTTCCTTTTCTAAATAACTTTAAAATCTTAGCATGGAAAATGCCAAAAATATACAAAAAAAAAAGATAGTTAGAAGGTAAGGTGGCATCGTTCGGCATTGAACTAACTGTAAAGTAAGTTGTGTCGGTTGAAAAGCAAAAACTTGCATTTCAATAGGTGTTACTGACGTCACCATAAAGACGTAAATTCAATATGTGAAGGAAAAATTCGACATGACGGGTAGGTATCGCGGTGGCTTAGTGGTCATAGCGTCTGGTGTACCGAACCAGAAGACGCAGGTTCGAATCCTGCCCGCGGTCGTAATTTTCCTTTTCTAAATAACTTTAAAATCTTAGCATGGAAAATGCCAAAAATATACAAAAAAAAAGATAGTTAGAAGGTAAGGTGGCATCGTTCGGCATTTAACTAACTGTAAAGTAAGTTGTGTCGGTTGAAAAGCAAAAACTTGCATTTCAATAGGTGTTACTGACGTCACCATAAAGACGTAAATTCAATATGTGAAGGAAAAATTCGACATGACGGGTAGGTATCGCGGTGGCTTAGTGGTCATAGCGTCTGGTGTACCGAACCAGAAGACGCAGGTTCGAATCCTGCCCGCGGTCGTAATTTTCCTTTTCTAAATAACTTTAAAATCTTAGCATGGAAAATGCCAAAAATATACAAAAAAAAAGATAGTTAGAAGGTAAGGTGGCATCGTTCGGCATTTAACTAACTGTAAAGTAAGTTGTGTCGGTTGAAAAGCAAAAACTTGCATTTCAATAGGTGTTACTGACGTCACCATAAAGACGTAAATTCAATATGTGAAGGAAAAATTCGACATGACGGGTAGGTATCGCGGTGGCTTAGTGGTCATAGCGTCTGGTGTACCGAACCAGAAGACGCAGGTTCGAATCCTGCCCGCGGTCGTATTTTTCCTTTTCTAAATAACTATTTTAGATCTGTTAGTGTGTAAAATATTAAGTGTAAGGTGGTTCATTGTTTTGTCAAAGAGCACGTTTCGCCATCAAATGTAAAAGTATGGCGAGTTTAGAAATAAGTAATACCTTTTTACATTTCATTAAATAAATAAAAAAAAAACACTAAAGGTCCTAACTGAAAAGAAACTCAATGCAACACAAAATAGTTAACTCTTAACCCCGCCAGGTTAATCAGTTAGATTTTAGAGCTAGTCTAGACAGCTTTCGAACCTAACTTAATGTTCTTGACGTGATTACTGCCGCCAGTTAATCTAAAGATTAGTTAGTGCAAGTACTCTAGGAACCATTCTTTTTAATTTTGTTTGTACTTATTTAAACACTAATAATTTTTATATATAAGTACGTATTATATACAATGTATAGTAACCATAGATTACATAACTCTGCCTAGTTTGGGACTAAATCTCCAAAAGAAATTAAAATAAAACAAAATAGAAATAAAACTTCCTAGTTTTTACGGATTTCATCGCGTTATATAGATAAATTATTAATCCCGACGTTTCGCAGTCTACCCGTGACCATGGACGCTGTAAAGGGTCCGAAACGTCGGGATTAATAATATCAATATAACTCGATAAAATCCGTAAAAAGTAGTTTTATTTCAATGTATAATATTCGCGTAAGTGTCAGAATGAATATAAAACACAATGTTTTGTTTTATGCGAAGGTACAGAGGCCAACACACCAAGCTACCACAATCTGTTGATTAATTTTCAACTTGAATGTAAAGAAATAAGGTTCATGTTCAATTGGGAAAAATTGTCAGTTTTGGATAGTTTGACCCGTGGCCTCTGTACAGACGCGGCCGTTCGGAAACCTGCAGAGGAGCACATTTATTTTGCTCCAACTGTACCTATGCCTAATACCGCGAATATAATCGTATTATCGCCGACCTTATTGGTGAGGTTCTTCAAAAAGGTCAGGGTACTCGAAACCAACGTGTATGTATGACAAGATGTATGAATGTGGTCGAAGCAAAAGAAGTATGCAAGAATCGTAGCAAGTGGCGTTCTTTAGTTTCTGCCTACCCCCATGGGAAAAAGGCGTGAGTGTATGTATGTATGTATGTATAATCGTAGTAATATCGACGTTCTAATATAAAACAATCTCGTTGCCACTCACAGCATGTCCCACTGTGTCGTCGATGGCGACTCCATTAATTAGTTCGCGGAGGTTGATTTGCATCAATTAATTATTCTTGAACCGGTGCGCTGTGGCGCCGCCCGTGTTAACTCGTCACATTAAATGCATTACTAACTTTGTTGTATACAACGTGTTGACAATAAACTTTGTAGGACAAGAAAACCAACTGATTATTTTATAATTTTAATTTATATTATTTATCAATTACTTACATTTTTAAATACTACATAATTTAATTAAATTGGATATGAATAATAATATAAGATTGAAATAAATGATATTTGAATTTGAGCATTTTGTGCTGTATCTTCAGAGATGGTTGTCAGACAATTTGTGACCATCTCAGAAGAAATGTCGATATCGGTTCACAACTGTCAAAGATTACAGACGCCTACAGGTCAAGCTATCCGAAACTGTCAAATTTTCCCAATTGAAATTTAACTTTATTTTGTTGTATTGATTTCTGACATTTACGCGAATATTATACATTGAAATAAAACTACTTTTTACGGATTTTATCGCGGATTTATAATATCAATATAAGCGATAAAATCCGTAAAAAGTAGTTTTATTTAAATTTATTTTGTTGTATTAAAGCTGAAAATTTAACACAGAAATTTGACAGATTGTGGTAGCTTGATGTGCTGACCTCTGTACATTATGAAATACAATAAATATTATGAGTTAAAATAATAAATAAAACTATGGAGTTTTAATCATCGCTACCGTCTCTAGTAATTATTTGATATGACCTGAATTCCTAGTAGAAAAACTTACTTTCTCGTTTATCGATTTGGTACAAGCGGTCTAGAAGTAATAATTATAACATTTAATTGGTAACAAAGTGTTGTTCGCGTTAATACGAGTACTTTAACCACGTTTGAACTGAAATACTAATGTCTGTTTGTTTGTTATAATTGCTTACGAACACGCAACGTACTTTACATGTTCAAATAATTTCTTGTTGTTACTATTGTAGTTGTTGTAACCACAAAATACTTAAGTCTGTTTTCATTTCTAAAAATGTTATTAACTACCAACCATCATTGAGTCTGAGCCTTTTCCCAACTATGTTGAAGTGGGCTTCCAGTCTAACTAGATCCGGCTGAGTATCAATATTTTACACGAAGCGACTGCCATCAGACCTCAGCATCCAAATTAATAATACCAATATCCTAAGGATATACTGGTTTTAATGTTATTTTAGCGAAGGAAAAATTCAACTGCGGGCAGGATTCGAACCGGCATCTTCTGGTTCGGTACAGCAGACGCTATGACCGCTAAGCCACCGCGACTGCTACCCACTAGGTCGAAATTTACCTTCACATTCAGAATTTACGTCTTTATGGTGACGTCAGTGACATTTATTGAAAAGCAAGTTTTTGCTTTTCAACCGACATGACTTACTATACAGTTAGTTCGATGTCGAACGAAGCCACCTTACCTATCATCTATCTTTTTGTATTTTTTTGCATTTTCCATGTTAACATTTTAAAGTTATGTTAGAGAAGGAAAAAAATAGCTTTGAAATCTTAGCATGGAAAATGCAAAGAAATACAAAAAGATAGAAAGACTGGTTGTCAGGCTTTCTGACTGCCACTAACGATTGTCATAAGTGTTTGGACCGACGGCTTTATATGTTCTCCAAGACACGGAGGGGTGGAGGAGAATGGTCACCCATCCACACGTTGGCCACTTCTAGCGCAGCTTAACCTTACAAATCGGTTGATCATCATAGTTGTTATTTATCTACGAGCTTTTATTAACTACCAACCAACTTGAATATATTAACTTGTCACACCTATACACTGTCAAAATATATCTTTGAGAAGCGTATCTTTAATCTTCAACACATTATAACCATTAAAAATACGTATTAATAACATTCCTAAATGTCATTTGAACCAATTTTGTAAACCAGTTCGTATCTAATATCTCACAGAGATTTATTTGACGTGAAAATGTCCAAAATTAATTAATTTAATTAAGCTATTCGTCAGAAATACGATATTTAGGCTGAGTGTGAATATATTTTGGGACAAACGATTTGAGCATGATAGCGATTCTTTAGATTAATAGTAATTTGTCATCAGTGCTCCACGAGGAAACGTTGTGTTGGCAGCTTTGACCCTTATACTGCCAACCCAACTATTCCTCTATCAATACAGGGTCGGCAACGCGCAAGTGATACTCCTGGTGTTGTTGCAAGCGACCGGTAGACCGTATGCTTGTTTGCCACCTTAGTAGAATAAAAAATAAAAAAAACTGTAATTATATGTATAAGCAGAAGTACAAAATAAATAATTACCAACGGTAGAGGCCTGGCATATTTGACTGCACTTTTGTTCTTTACGCCTACCGTTGCTCCTAGTGTGGCTTTGATTTCCCACCCAAGACAAAAAGTAAAATAAAAAAAACTCTCTGGCTAAATTGTGATCTTTAAATAAAAACTGAATAGAAAATTAACAAGTCCTGTAGTTTACACACATAAGAAAAATAATTCATTCTAATGCGGACATAGCATAGCACAGTCCGCTTCCAAAGATCATTCCTACCACGTACCATCAGGCTCTGGAATTATCTACCTACTGCTGTGTTCCCCGTGCGTTATGACATGTCCTTCTTCAAACGAGTCCTCTCTACCACACACAGTAGGCGGCGGCACAGCTCTGTCCCCGACGTTGCTGATGCCCATGGGCGGCGGTAACCACTTACCATCAGGTGGGCCGCTTGCTCGTCTGCCACTGTAGGCAATAAAAAAAAAATATCGACCAATTAAAAATGCTAGCCTGGATCAAATTTTCCCAATAATGTAATCATCATCAACCCATAATACTGTCCCATATTGCTGGACACAGTCTCCTCCCAGAATGAGAGAGATTAGGTCCACCACGCCTAGTGCGGGTTGGCAGACTTCACACAATGTTGAGAAAAATCACTAAGGCATACAGGTTTCCTCACGGTGATTTCCCTCACCGTTACTGAGTACCTGCGCACGAAGGGTTCCGTACCAATATTTGGCAAAACATGCCGTTATTAATATCGAGCAAAAAACGTCAAATAAATCACGTTCTATTTTTAGTATTTGTTGTTATAGGGGAAACAGAAATACATCATTTGTGAAAATTTCAACTGTCTAGCTATCACGGTTCATGAGATATAAACTGGTGACAGACGGACAGTGGAGTCTTAGTAATAGGGTCCCGTTTTTACCCTTTGGGTACGGAACCCTAAAAAAGGAACTCGATATTTTTTTTATTTCTCGGAACCCACTTTTCTTTGTTCTCAGAATCGCTGTTCTAGGCTACGCTTTAACTTTAATAAATTAAAGTATCCTAAATGAAAATTTACAAAACTAATTTAATTTACTTGGATTAAGAATTATTTGCTCTCAGTACCTACATAAAGGCTAATTTACTATGAACGTTCTTGAACTTATATTATGTTTCATTCTAATTTAATGTAATTGCGTTTTGAAATAAATAAATTGACGGACGAGTGGCGTACTGGCTGAGTTGTCGTTTTCTGCGCTACCGATTGTGGGTTCTATTCTCGCAACGAAAAATGTGTATAGCTTGTAGGTAGTCGTTCTGCGGGGATGGCAGCCCACAGCACTAGAGAAAATCCTGGGAGGTTTTATAACAATAAAATTTAATATCAAACAGCTATTCCTAAACTACCTCTTTATTGTAGTGGTGGCAAGCACGAATGCCATGCTTGTGATGCTGGGTTCAATTCCCAGGTCGAGCAGTGTTATTGGGTATTTCTATAAAAATCTTTGTAGCAGCTTGGAGTTTGTATTTGTGTCCGGTTAATAGCAATAAAATAATCCGCACTAGGCCAGCGTGGTGGACTAATTCTGAGAGGAGACCCGTGCCCAGCAGTGGGACTGTATATGAGTTGATAATGATGAATGTAATGGCAATAGGCTCGCCTCCTATAAAAACCTAAAGACCCAAACATACCGGCGAACTGTGGGTGTACATTAGTATACACCTCTGCTTAACTCATCGGGTAATACAGGCGTGATGGTATTTTATATCATCATCAACCCATACACTGTGTTGGCAGACTTCACAAACCGTCGAGAAAAATCTCTAAGGCATGCAGAATTCCTCACGATGTTTTCCTTCACCGTTTAAACGAGTGATAATTATTGAAATAAAACTACTTTTTACGGATTTTATCGCGTTATATTGATATTATTAATCCCGACGTTTCGGACCCTTTACAGCGTCCATAGTGACGTACGCGTAACCGTTACGCGAATATTATAATATTCGCGTAAATGTCAGAAATCAATACGAGTGTGAATTCGAAAAGTCAGAGGTGTGTGCCTTGGGTTCGAACTCTAGACCTTCGACTTGGCAGTCCAATGGTCATGCCACTAGGCTATTACTATCACTGCTTTGCTTTTTACCTGGTATTTTATATGTTAAATCAAATTTATAGTGCAAGTCATTTAGTGTTGATAACATAGGCATACAATATAATATACTCATCTCACTCCAGTTATTACTAGCTCAGCTTCCATCGATGCGCATCTCTAAACCAGTTACAAATTTAAGATTCCCATATAATTAACTACGATATTTATTAAACTAAAAATGCTCAGTTAAAATGGTAATAAACAGTTTATAGGAGGCTAACAAATAAATATTTTGTCTCATGACCTACTTTTGGGGCTATACAAGCGAATATAGCATTTATACTTTACACATAAGGTTTACACTTTTGTTATGTAAATCTAAAACTGTAAAAGATTTGTTAAGTTATCAAAAAACCACGAAATAATTATGTGGCAGAAGGTGCATAACATTCGTCATGGAAACTCGACAAAAAATAAGCGTAAAATCTATTAAGTAGGTACAATATTTGTAGTCTAGCCGAAAAAAATCAAATTCAAATACAAATATCATTTATTTCATTCCCTTTTTAGATCATATTTATTATTCATATCCAATTCAATTAAAATATGTAGCACATAAATATAAAAAATAAATAAAGTAATCAATAAGTTTTGAGAAAAACGCCTTTGTTTTTTTTTAATTTTGATCAACATGATCTAGCCATGTAAAAAAAAATCTACGTATAGCTCAAAGTCTTCATATGTAATTTTCGTCAAAAGCCGAAAATTACTACATTTGCTGTTACGGGGCAAAATTGGTATCCAGACGAACGCAGCAGCAGAGATGTATCACTCTAAAAACCTGTGTGAATGTAGTGTAGTCCCATATGATATTTCTTTCTGTTCTTTTATTAATACACGATGATCACAATAGACCTTCTTTTGTTATTTTTTTTGTGGTACAACTATGAAATTGAAAGTTGTGTGTTATCTACGAATTTTAATGGCTCATTATCGATTCAATTATTCCAATCATTCGGTATCGGTTTAAAATATCGATATAAAATATCGGTATCGTTTGTGTTGAGGTATTATAGAAATGTGACCAAATAAAGTTGGTTATTTTTATGGGAGCGTTATCATGATCGGTTGTGTCAGTGTAAAATAACGTTGGAACGTCTTTGGGCTACTTTACTTCGATGTTAATGATGGCATTCTTAACATTTTATCTGCGGTGGTCTCGGTTGAATAAAAATATTGAGTGTAACACTAATAATTATGGTTACGAAGATCTAAATTATCAGATCTTATTAGATTTTAAATCAAATTGTAGATCTTAGATGTAATACAGAAATTATTATTGTGCACTAGTAACAGGCAGGACACTGACTCCTAAGTCACAGGGATTCCCTAGTTTCTGAGGCAGGGTTTTGATCATATTTGTGTCACCTTTAGCTACTATATTGTATTTCCTACCTATTTCATACAAGTATTTTTTTTCAAAATCACATAATTATTATGATGATATACATTTAAGTCAAGAAAATGTAAAGGTTTTTAATAAGTATCAATAAACATATTTTTATTTTTTTATTTTTTATAATAAAATTCTTTTAATCTTAAATCTTATAGGAGGGACTTTGACCCTTATACTACCAACACAACTATTCATCTTTCGTTTTACAGGGCAACGTGCAAGTGACACCCCTGGTGTTGCAAGCGTCTATAGGCTACGGTAACCGCTTACCGTGGTGGGCCGTATGCTTGTTAGCCACCTTACTAGTATAAAAAAACCTATTCACTCTTGACTTGAAGACTTCCAGGTAGTGTACCACCTCTGCCAACCCCTTCATACCGGTGTGATGATACGTTATTAATCTCACTTCGAAGTAGCTTGGATACGCTTTAGTAGCTGTAGAAGGTATTATAATTTAATATTTTAGCGGGTACCTACTGCACGCTACCTCGCGCTTGCTAATAATTTTAATCCAACGCCTTCGCAATATTACCCGCTGTTATTATAATACAGCTTAATTTTAAATTTTGTTTAACCATCTCTGGCCTTATTCGCAAGAGCGACTCCTGATCGCGAGATACTTGATTTGATGTGCAGGCGCCGTACCTACCTCAGTGATAACGTGATCATTTTCAGGTTGTGAGAAAGGGATAGCGTTATAATGTTAACTTGTAGAGCGGTATCCCTGTTTCGAGTGTCCAAAACATCGCTGTTACACGTGGTCTAGGCTATATAGGCCGCATAGAGCAACCCTCTATTTATTCATATTTAGAATCCATTAACCTGATGCCTGCGGTTTAGTGGTTCGAGCGTCCCTATTGCTGATCACTAATACTTATGTGGTTAACATAAGGGTTTGTGTTTATCTGGGTGTTCCATAAGTATTATAAGTATGTATTTAAAAAAAAGTACATAAGTATTAAATCATATAGATAAGGCATCATCATCATCAGCCCATATTTATCATTTAAACTTAATCATAGTCACCCATCTGCAACCTGACCTTAACGAGTGTTGTTTAACCTCGGAAATCTTCCAAAATCCTCTCAAAGCTACAAGTAAACGCCGTGCAGCCAAAGTAGTCTCTTTTATGTCTCACTAATTAATGTTAGGTACTTAATATTGATTGGTGTTTTACTGGACAACGGAATTGGTCGTAGTTACAATGATAATTAGCTAGAAAGGGCGTAATCAAACTAAGAATAATCTAGAATTAATTACATATGTGGAAGGTATTACTAATTAAATAATTACGCCCCCTAATGTTTATATAACTACTGGGATTTTCTATGTTTAACATACTGTTGAATGATGAAGCTTTTACGTGCAGGATAATATTTAAATTATAATTAAAATTTATTATAGCAGCTCTATTGCACAGTGGTTGAGCACGGGTCACGGCTTCTGCGCCACGGGTTTTCAATTCGATACTCGCATAGAAAACTATAAATAAATTTTTGGTCAATTTTACACGGCACCGTAATAGTCCCAATCTGAGCACAGCTTGTACTATGGGTACTAGACAATGGATATTATATCTACATATACATATATTTTAGGTCTGACTATTAGTGAGCAATTGGTCTCTGTACCTATGATACAGGTTAAAAAAAACAAGTATGGGGTAACCTTTATATTTTTCTTCTACTCGATAGTAGTGAAAAACCATAGACTATACTTACCAAGTCTTCTTCTTTCTTTTCTTTTGACTTTTATATTATTCATAATAAATTATTAGAACCGGTGAAGGAAAACGTCGCTAACGACATTAGGTCAAACAGACCTTCAGCTTAAGTTGAGAACTTTGTTCTGCTACTGAATGTGCCGACAGGAATTACCTAGAAATTGACACGCGCACAGCCATGTCTATGTAAAATAGGCTTTAATCTGAAATGGGACTCGCCCCGTATTAGAAGTCATTATAAGATAACCAAGTTCTCACTAAAACAGTTTCGAAATCTTAGAATTAACTGTTTCAGAGAACAAAAGGAGGCCGGGGCTCGAAGGAGGACGAAGGTGGTGCTATTAGTAATACAAAGACTTGTGCTATTGTAGCTTTAAATATTAATATGTAATAACGTTAAAGTCTTTTGGAAACTGCTTTTTCTATTAGCTGTAAAGACTTTGGATATTATCAGAAGAATTGGCCCATTTTTAAGGTTAAGTACTTATTTTATGACTGGTGTACCATTTATTTTGTGTAGTGGGTGTGTTAGCAGTCCCTAAGATAAGTTTGTTTTTGTTTCTGGCAACAAGACGTTGGCAACATATATTTGATCGCTTTTTGCTAGCGTAGTGTGAAGAAGACTAAGTCAGAAGTCTTGCTTAGCAATGAAACACAAAAGAGGTTATATAAAAAAACATATTTGACTTTTGATATAGCTGACTAATGCATGTATACATGCATATATTACACGTATAAACAAACTTTCAGGAAGAAATTATCTGAATTATAGTGAAAACCGTATCAAAATCCGTTTCGTTATTTAGAAGAAATAAGCCGAGAAACATCAGGGCAGACGCGGACACAGACATACCATCACGTCTGTATTCCCCGAAGGGTAAGGCAGAGGTGTACTAATGTACCCCCACATTTCGCCGGTATGTTTAGGTCCCATGTAATAGGGGGCGAGCCTATTGCCATTAACCGGGCACAAATCCAGACTCCGAGCTGCTACTGAGAATTTCATAGAAAAACCCAATAACACTTTGCTCGACCTGGAGATTGAACCCAGGACCTCGTAGCAGTCGCGCTTAGGACCACTAGACTCATTAGTCTAATAGAAAACAACGTCGGTGTCTGCCTCATTAGGCAGACACCGACATTGTTTTCTATTAATTAAGATAAAAATATGTTGCAGACTCTTATGTGATGTCTAGTAGGTGTTCTCGGTTTCTAAGAAAATCTTACAGGCATTCAGATTTCCTCGGGTTCAGAATCCTTACTCGATGAGATCGTGATGTTTTCCTTGGTGAGCGAGGCCTATAACTTGCTACTCCATGGTCTTAATACACTCACTGCACTCTCACCAATATTTTGTAGAGAGAGTACAAATTTTGTGAGTGTGCTGTTCTGCGTTCTGTTATTTTTAGTCGGTAGGAGTCCGACATATCCTGCCACCTTACCAGGTGACCAGGTTACGTAGAATAAAAAAAAAGTTATTTGAAGGGTAATCTCTGGAACCACTGCACCTATTTAAAAACATATTTTACAATTCGAAAGTGTGTCCGTTTCGACTGCTCGGCCACAGTGTCGTAGAAGAAAAACGTCTACGTCAACATTACGAAGGAATTTGTAAAACACTAACAATGAAAGTCGCAAATTCGTAGATCCAATATTCACAGGCCGCGCGTTCGAAACATGGAGAACCGCGCGGCCACGCAGTTCACTTAAACGGAGCTCTGTAGAGGTCACAGTCTTTATGCTAACAACCGATACATTATTCCTCATAGACATAGACTATAATTATATTATCTTACAACGCAAGCGAAGCGGGTACCAGCTAGTAAATTATAATCCATCAGGCCAAAGAACGAAGAAATAAAGAATAAAACATACACACACGTGAAGAACAGAACGTCATCTTTATGTTGCTCAGTCGGGTTACAGCCGTTACCTTTAGCATAATGTTGTTGTAGAAACACAAACAATACATTAGCTATCATGCGTTCGTAACCGTATAAACGTGATAAAGCCACTTACTAATAAAAACAGAAATACGACTTTGTTTTGTACAGCATAGGGTAGAATACTTTAGCTTTTATTATTCGAATGCCCGGAGGTAAATGTTTTTTAGGACTCATCATCGTCGGCTATTAGTCTATCTAGATTTGTTTGAATCAGACGGCCATGGGAGCCTACTGATGAATCATAATAATTGTCGACGTCTGTGGTCTGGTAGTTACCGTGTCGGATTGCTCACGAGGTTAGATTCCCACAGAACACAAATATTTATGTGATGAACAGATAAGTGTTTGTGTCTGTCTGGGTGTTTTTTATATATAGAATTTGTTTACAAAAAAAAAGTATATAAGTATTATATCCATTGTCTAGTACCCATAGTACAAGCTCTGCTTAGTTTGGGACTAGATAGTGCTGTGTAAAATTGTCCAAGAAATGTATTTATTACATTAACACAGAAATCAATATGATTTCAATATAGCTGTTTTTCTATCTACATATTCTAGGGTATCCATCCAACATAGTATACCATCACGCCTGTATTCCCCAAAGGGAAAGCAGAGGTGTCCCAATGTACACCCACAGTTCACCGGTACGTTTAGGTCCCATGTAATAGGGGGTAGACTATTGCCATTAACCGGGCACAAATCTAAACTCTGTGAGAAGACAGAAGTTTCTATACCGCCGTGTGAAGGAATAATTCGAAGTTTGTTCATACTTTGTACTAGATTTTAACTTGTGTTTGTTTTGCAAAGCGCCTGTTGATTGGGATACACCGTACACCCCAACTTGGGCATATAGCTTCAAGAAAGTTGTACATGAGCCTGTGTTGTGAAGAGGCCTGCGATACAGGCTTAGGTAACAGCCTTTATTGTTACCTCCTCTATTCTGTTTGTAAGGTCGGATTTTGTTAATGAACGAATAAAAAACACAGCATTTTTGTTGAAATCCATCGAAACGATTTGGGCTGAAGAGCGTGCCAAACAATCCGATATACATACATACGTTCAAAAAACATTACCCTCCTTCGGCAGTCCGATAAAAAAACAATCTCATTAAGATTCTTTTTTTTATGTTTATTTTTATGAGGTCAGTTAAAAAGGTGTCCATTGGAGTATTTTTACATTTAGGTGCAAACGATTTGTGATGATTTTCATTTGTCAGACCTTCAAATTTAAATTTCGAAGATTGGAAGCATAAATCACCTTAATGTTTAATCATGCATGCATTTCCATCTCTTTTCGGTCCTAAATCCGGACGCCATAAGAACAACGCCCCTTAAGTAATCTCTGCTTAACGTTAAACGCTGTTTACTTTTCATGTAATAAAATCCCCTCCGAGATTGCTTTCATATCCCGGGAGCCGACCGCACTTATTACTACTAAAGTAATATGAAAATTTCTAAAGAAAGCCCTTTTGTATGAGGCAACTTGAAAACTCTGTATGGATTTGAGCTGTGGTGCCAGTGACAGCGATGCGGTTGTAATATTAAGTAGCCAAAATATGTTAAAGTGGCAGAAGATCTACTACATTTTTGCCAATTTGTAGAATAGAATAGATTTTTAATTTGTGGAAACATGAGTATACAAAAAGCATGCAATTTAAAAAAAAGAATAAGAATAGCTGTCATGTTTGGCCTTCACGGCGTACAAATACTACAGGTAAAATTTAGAACATCATTACAATCATGGCCTTTTCTACAAATTTATAGGTAAACATAAAAATAATAATAATAATTGAAGTATATAGAAAATGTAAATATTGAGTACAATGTCAAATTATTAATGTCCAGATAAAGTTAATTTTAACAAATCAAGTTACTTGTATAAATAAATGTTTGATCTTTTGTTCCCTACCTTTACAGTGACTTTAAAATGATCTCTTACAAGTTTCAGTGAGCTATGTTAAATATTATAGCGGGATCTAATATCGAAGTTTCTATACCGCCGTGTGAAGGAATAATTCGAAGTTTGTTCATACTTTGTACTAGATTTTAACTTGTGTTTGTTTTGCAAAGCGCCTGTTGATTGGGGTACACCGTACACCCCAACTTGGGCATATAGCTTCAAGAAAGTTGTACATGAGCCTGTGTTGTGAAGAGGCCTGCGATACAGGCTTAGGTAACAGCCTTTATTGTTACCTCCTCTATTCTGTTTGTAAGGTCGGATTTTGTTAATGAACGAATAAAAAACACAGCATTTTTGTTGAAATCCATCGAAACGATTTGGGCTGAAGAGCGTGCCAAACAATCCGATATACATACATACGTTCAAAAAACATTACCCTCCTTCGGCAGTCCGATAAAAAAACAATCTCATTAAGATTCTTTTTTTTATGTTTATTTTTATGAGGTCAGTTAAAAAGGTGTCCATTGGAGTATTTTTACATTTAGGTGCAAACGATTTGTGATGATTTTCATTTGTCAGACCTTCAAATTTAAATTTCGAAGATTGGAAGCATAAATCACCTTAATGTTTAATCATGCATGCATTTCCATCTCTTTTTGATCCTAAATCCGGACGCCATAAGAACACCGCCCCTTAAGTAATCTCTGCTTAACGTTAAACGCTGTTTACTTTTCATGTAATAAAATCCCCTCCGAGATTGCTTTCATATCCCGGGAGCCGACCGCACTTATTACTACTAAAGTAATATGAAAATTTCTAAAGAAAGCCCTTTTGTATGAGGCAACTTGAAAACTCTGTATGGATTTGAGCTGTGGTGCCCGTGACAGCGATGCGGTTGTAATATTAAGTAGCCAATATATGTTAAAGTGGCAGAAGTAAATGAGCTAGTATATGTGACAATATTTTGGGAATTTGTAGAATTTATTAGAATAGATTGCTTAATTGTGGAAACATGAGTACACATAAAGCATGCAGGTTGGTCAAATTATATAAGAAGAACAGTCATGTTTGGCCTTCACGGTGTACAAATACTACAGGTAAAATTTAGAACATCATTATCATTAATCATGGCCTTGTCTACACGTTTACAGGTAAACATAAATAATAATAATTGAAATATATAGAAAATGTCAATATTGAGTACAATGTCCAGTTATTTATTTAATTTTAATAAATCAAGTAAACGGTGCCGTGTGGATCCGGCTTAGAATTGATCCACCCCCTCTCTTCCCGTGGGTGTCGTAAGAGGCGACTAAGGGAAATACATGGTAGCAGTGGGCAGCAGCTCCGCTAATTATCGCACACCACCAACCTACTGCGATCGCCAACCCGCCTGCCCAGCGTGGCGATTAGGGCAAAAACCCCCTTATGATAGGCACAATAACAAAACGGCCCCCAGTCTCCGGTAGCTCTGCCGCTCCTGATTACGGTAGCGGTCGGGTAAGCGGTGGAGCGGGGGGTGCGAAGAATCCCCGGAGGCGTGTCGGCTACCAAAACCAACAACTGGCCCTGGCAACATTCAACGCACGCACTTTGAGGACCGACGAGAAGATCAACGAGCTGGAAGAATCAATAGAGAAGGTTCGCTGGGACGTCATAGGATTGTCAGAAGTCCGAAGAGAGGGAGAGGACACGATAATCCTTAGGTCTGGTAACCTTTTCTATTACCGGGAGAGCGATCAACTGTCCCAAGGCGGTGTCGGGTTTATCGTTCACAAGAACCTCGTCAATAACGTGGTCTGTGTGGAAAGTGTGTCGACGAGGGTGGCGTACCTGATACTGAGAATCACCAAGCGGTATTTGCTGAAGGTGATACAGGTCTACGCCCCAACTTCGGCACACCCTGATACGGAAGTGGAAACTATGTATGAGGAGATTTCCCAAGCCATACATGGGACTTCCGGAACCCACTACACGGTATTGATGGGGGACTTTAATGCGAAGCTGGGCAAACGAAACGGTGATGAGCAAAGAGTAGGGAATTTTGGTATTGGGAAACGGAACCCCAGGGGGCAGCAGCTGGTCGACTTCATGGAGAAGGAGGGACTCTACGCGATGAACTCTTTCTTCAAGAAGCGTCCCCACAGGAAGTGGACCTGGATCAGCCCCGATGGCTCCGTGAGAAATGAGATCGACTTCATCATTTCGACTAAAAGGCATATATTCAACGATGTCTCTGTGATCAACAGGGTGAAAACCGGCAGTGATCACCGGATGGTAAGGGGCACGTTGAATCTGAATATTGCACGTGAACGCTCAAAATTGATGAAGTCGACGCTCCGTCCAACTCCTACCGATATCCAGAACCCCGAAGACTTTCAGCTCCAACTTAAAAATCGTTTCGAATGCCTTTTTTCAAGCCTCGACGCACAAATAGAACCAAAAAGATCTCTGCCGGTACTCTCAAACTCTTGGACGAAAGACGCGAAATGATAGTGCAGTCTTCAGCTGACATGTCGGTATATAGGAAGCTAAATAGACAGATCTCCAAATCTCTCAGGCGCGACACGAGGCAATACAACACAACCTGTATTATAAATGCCATTGAGCGGAACAAAGGCTCCAAAGTGTTTGCGAAAGATCTGTCTATTGGGCAAAGCCTCCTGACTAAGCTGAAGACCGGCAGTGGCATTATCGTTTCGTCCAAACCGGAGATTTTGAGAGAGATCGAAAGGTTCTATGGACAGTTATACACCTCAGTACAAACGCAGCCCGGTAACAGTCTGGATACAGATCCAAGATCTAGACTGACCCGACACTACACCGAAGATATCCCGGACATCAGCCTGTATGAGATTAGAATGGCTTTGAAACAGCTTAAGAACAACAAGGCACCGGGTGATGACGGAATCACGACTGAGCTTCTGAGAGCGGGTGGTAAACCAGTACTCAAAGTCCTCCAGAAGTTGTTCGATTCCGTCATACTCGAGGGCACGACGCCTGAAGCATGGAACAGAAGCGTGGTGACGCTATTTTTCAAAAAGGGAGATAAAACCTTATTGAGGAATTACAGGCCCATCTCGCTTCTGAGCCATGTTTATAAGCTGTTCTCCAGAGTCATTACGAACCGTCTCGCATACAGGTTTGATGACTTCCAGCCTCCCGAACAAGCCGGATTCCGAAAAGGCTTTAGCACCATAGACCACATACATACGCTGCGGCAGGTTGTACAGAAGACCGAAGAGTATAACCGGCCACTATGCTTAGCGTTTGTGGACTATGAAAAAGCTTTTGATTCGATCGAGACATGGGCTGTGCTTCAATCCCTCCAGCGATGCCGTATCGACTATCGATACATCGAAGTGCTGAAGTGTCTGTACAGAAACGCCACTATGTCAGTCCGACTCCAAGACCAGAACACAGAGTCTATCCAACTGCAGCGAGGAGTAAGACAGGGGGATGTAATTTCTCCGAAACTGTTTACTGCTGCGTTGGAAGATGCCTTCAAACTACTGGATTGGAACGGACTTGGCATCAACATCAACGGCGAGTACATCACTCACCTTCGATTTGCAGACGATATCGTAGTCATGGCAGAGTCGTTGGAGGAATTAAGCTCTATGCTCGAAGACCTCGACAGAGTTTCCCAACAGGTAGGTCTGAAAATGAACATGGACAAGACGAAAATCATGTCAAATGTCCATGTCCCACCTTACCCGATAGTTGTTGGGGGCTCTGCTCTTGAAGTTGTAGACGAGTATGTATACCTAGGACAAATTGTCCAGCTAGGTAGGTCCAACTTTGAGAAAGAGGTCAATCGTCGAATCCAACTCGGCTGGGCAGCGTTCGGGAAATTGCGACATATCTTCTCGTCCAAAATTCCTCAGTGCCTGAAGACGAAAGTCTTCGAACAGTGCGTGTTGCCAGTGATGACCTACGGAACAGAGACATGGTCGTTCACGATGGGACTTATTAGGAGGCTCAGAGTCACGCAACGTGCAATGGAGAGGGCTATGCTCGGAATTTCTCTGCGTGATAGAATCAGAAATGAGGATATCCGCAGAAGAACCAAAGTAACCGACATAGCTCGCAGGATTGCACGGTTGAAGTGGCAATGGGCGGGCCATGTGGCCAGAAGAACGGATGGCCGCTGGGGAAATAAAGTCCTGGAGTGGCGACCACGCATAGGAAAGCGCAGCGTAGGACGGCCCCCAACTAGGTGGACGGACGACCTCGTGAGGGTCGCAGGGAGTCGGTGGATGCGGTCTGCGCAAGATCGATATTTGTGGCGATCATTAGGGGAGGCCTATGTTCAGCAGTGGACGTCCGTGGCTGATAGATAGATAGATAGATAGAAATCAAATAACTTGTTTATGTTATGGCTGCATAATTTACTAATAAAATTTAGCTTATCTTAATCAATTCAGTTACACTGCAGTATGAGTATGAGCTATAAATGCAATTTATGCAACGTTATCAGTAAGATGTTATTTCTGCAGCTCGATTACGTACTTTCAAAACACAAAGATTACCGTGGTTCTAATCTATTTCATGCTCATTTATTTTCTACGCAACGTGAGGCCGTTGTCAGTGAAGCCACACCCCACTAAGTTTACCGCATCAGAGTTAAGGAAAGCGCTTGTGAACCTAATGCTTTGTCTCACTCGCTCGGCTTAGGGCTGGCTAAATTGAGATCTTTTTTATTTGGGTGCGGAAAATTCTCATGGATCGTCTGCCATCTGGGGAAGCGGCTGGGTTTGTAGGACTCGGTGTATGTCGGACTCCTACCGATTAAAAACCGCACTTTCCTTCACATGTGCTATCGTCAGGATGTGTCTCCACAATAGATATACAATATTATGGACATCGTTTAAAAAACAAACCGGACTCGCGCAGCGAGGGTTCCGTACAAACCTGTAGGTATACTTTTGATGCGTTGACATAGAAGTTTGTTTTTTTTACAGCTTAAAGTTATTATAGACCTGAGTATTTGATATGAATTTCAATTTAATACCTTAGGGGTAGTAACTGTCAAATTAAAATTAAAAATATTTTTACTATATGATTCTTTTATCTGTGCTATAAGACGTTGTTTCGTATAAAATTTCAAGATTCTGAGTTCACGGGAAGTATTGATTCCCTTGCGAGTTGAAATTTGCGGCATAAACGGCTGTATCTTTTGATTGCATTGACTTAGAAGTTCGATTTTTTCACAGCTCCAAGGGACAGTAGACTTGAGTATTTGATATAAATTTTAGCTTGATACCTCCACGCGTTCCTGAGAAAAAGGGTCTTGACAGACGGACAGACGGACGGACGGACAACAACGTGATCCTATAAGGATTCCATTTTTTTCCTTTTGAGGTACGGAACCCTAAAAAGGCAAACGAGGTTTACAAATCGTTCTAGTTAGGTGGTTAGTTATCATTTAATTAAAGTTTTGTACTTTAAATGATATTGATTTTTGTCAATAGATCTTTTAAAGACACTCCAGTAAAAAAAAACGAAATATCTTAAATTTTTAATGCTAGATGGCAGGTTGTTGCAGACCGAATGTTCCAAAAGAAAATGTGAGAAAGGAGGTTCTATTATTATCTATGGGCTATCCTCAAGAGTATATAAATTATCGCCATATTTAGGTATAAAAAAAGTTATTTGTTCCGTTTTTTTTAAATTTGGTTATTTTCGTTCAGTAAATCAATTAGTTGCTTGAAAATTAAATGTAGATAAGTACTTCGTATGTAGATAAGGCCACACGATATCATTCATTTACCTTCTGGGATGCGAGGTAAACCAGGGCAAGAGCTAAAATTAAATAAATTAATAATCATCATAAAAACCTGCTCCGTTACCGTTCGACCTAAGGATGGCTTCATCATTTTGAAATATATCACCTAAAGATAACCCATACGCACAACATGTTTTTTTAAAATAGCTTTTCCCCATATGGGTTTTCTGTATCCTGCTGACTACAGACCTGGAAATGTAGGCTATAGTCTATATTTTTCCGTGCAGTAGTAGCGGCAGTCGATCGTTCGACCACTGCGTCAATATCAAGCTGTCAAAATATTAATTGTCTACTAATTATATCACTATTAACAACACTAAAGACCTTGGGTAAAGTTAAAGTAACTTATTTAGTGTTACCACCGAAGATAGATGGACGGACAAATTTCATAATAACGACGCCAGTTCACAACAATATGCCTTTGTGTGATTTATGGAGCCACTGGATTGTTATAAATCGAGAGTTTGGGAGTTCTAGACTTGAGTAGTCTTTGGTAAGCTTTTTGTCTTGGGAGAAACAATTTTGGAGGGAAGATGGACCTTTCCCCTATGTCTATGCCACACTTTACTGCAACTTTTAGTCTGTATCATCGTGACATACACCCATCTCATTTTAACAGATTTACGTCACATGTGACAGCTGTCAAACTTTTCCGCTCATTTCACTGAGATTGACGTTTGTACATCACGTTTTCTCTCTTTTCCAAAAGCCAACTTTACAGCTAACTTTCTTTTTCTTAATCAATTTAAGAAAAAGAAAGTTAGCTGTAAAATAATAGGTATATTATAGGTACTAGATTTTGGACTAATGGATGATTCTTACAAAAACGATAGATATAATGAATGTTAGCTGTTTGATTCCCCACAACCATACTACGAAACCAATTTTATTGAAACCTTCTTGTTAAGATAATACGAAAACTTTTAATCGCTATAAACCTATCACTCGCCGAATAACAAACACCTACACGGCACGAAGTAATCGCTAAATCCACAGCCTACACCACAATCTAAGCAGGAATCTATTCATAGCTAAAATCACACACTAAAACAAAAACACAACGCGGCTAAGCAAAGATTATTAATCCACTCTCTCGACTTGAACTTAGTCAATTTGTCACGATGACGTTGTTGCCAGTATGGAGTCTCGTGTCAAACTGTGTATACGTTATTAAACTTTGCTCCTACTGACTGACAGCTACCAAAAGTTCACAACAATTGAATACGGGGTGTTACACATACATACTTAAATGCTAATATTGAACGGCAACTGTTGCCTCGTGGTCACTACTGAGCGTGAGCAAAACATATTGGGTCTTTTCATCGGAAAAGTATCATTACGATTGATAGATTTTTACAAGTGAATATATTATGTATAAGATTAGTAGGTAGGTTGTGCTAGTGTAGCCACGAGCCATTTGAGCAATTCGAAACTATAATTATCTATCTATATACCATCACGCCTGAATTCTCCAAAGGGTTAGGCAGAGGTGTAGTGTATCCACTGCTGACCGGTGTGTTTAAGTCCCATGTAATAAATCCATACTCTCAAGCTTCTAGGTATTGAGAATTTCACTGAAAAAGCTAATAATACTTTGCTCGTCCTGGGAATTAAACCCAAGAATTCATGCGTAGCAGATGCGCTTGCCACTACTTCACTAATGAGGCAATAGAATTTATATATCTATAAATGTATAGGTATAAAAGCGAAATAGCACTCATTCCGTGATGAATCATAAAATTTCAGAAACCGAAAGGTTTAGTAGCTTCAAATTTGGCACAGCCCTAATCCTTATATCCCTATAGAATACAGATATTCGCTAAGAATTGATTTCACGCAAAGTAACTAGTGAATATGGGTAATACAACGGGACACGGCTTGTTTAATTATAAACTCCGTGTACAGTTCAAACGTAAGGGAGAAGAAAATACAGCACTTAAAACTTATTCCACCCAAAGTTTAAAACGAGGAAATGGAAAATTGATCTTGGCCAAAACTTAGATGTAAGAAACACAATCTGAAGACTGAAGCAATTAAAACAATACTGCATTATATACCAAGTTGCTATAATTACAAAACATAATATCATCATGATTGTATCCCTGAACGGTTAGGCTGAGGTCTACGATTGTACACACAGACTTAGTCGGTATGTTTTAGTTCCCATGTAATAGAGGGCGAGCCTATAGAGCTCAGAGTCATAGGGCCTATAATCTGAACTCCGAGTTGCTACTGAAAATTTGTTAATGGAAATACCTAATAACACTGTGCTCGACCTGGGAATCCAATCAATGACCTCATTCCCAATAATTGCACTTGCGACCAGTAGATTAATGATTATTATAACAGGAAATCTTTACAAACACGATTTGGCTTGCGACTTCATCTTCAACTAGCAACCCGTCCCTGCTTCGCATGGGTGGATATGTAATAGCGGATTTATATTAAAAAAAAATAAAGTAGCCTAAGTTACTCCTAACATCAGCTATCTGCCAGTGAAAGTCCCGCTAAAATAGGTCCAGCCATCTCAGAGATTAGCCTGAACAACCAGACATACAGACAAATTTAAAAAAAAAATATGTAAATACTGTACTTATATATTTTCATATGCATTTAGTGAAAAAATACACTTCAATTTTATTTATGTGTATAGTAGTATATAGGATTAGGAAAATCTTACGAATTAATGTGATAGACTAAATCTAAGCTAGTTTCTAACAAATCTTATACCTAATGAGGGCACTGACATCTGAGATACAGGTATATATACCTAGTTCAGAGGTCAGAGTTTATATACTTAAAGTACTTACATATTTTAAGGCCTAATGTAATTATTGTGTAATCTTTTTGAGTAATAAAGATTATTATATTATATATTATATAGATAGGTAGTAGATTTATGAAACCTTATGTGGGTAAAAATCCATTCCTAATATTCAAGGTTAGACAACATTTGAAGTTTGATATAGAACGAGTCGGATCCAAACTAGTTAGATATTGTTACCTAGACTAATATTTTTGGTTCGGTTTTTGAAGGTAGATCAAAGTGTTATTAGATTTTTCTATAAAATTATTAGTAGTAGCTCGGGGTTTTGGTTTCGTGCCCGGTTAATGGCAACAGGCTCGCCCACTTTTCGGTAGTTCGACTTAAAAACATAGCGGCGATCTGTGGTTGTGTGTACAGTCGACGATAGAGTAAGGTGTGTAACCTAACGACATTTGACTTATGACAAAGATTGTGTAAAAGTGTATCGCTCAATTTCTATCAAAACGCAGATGTTGTTATACCAAATACCGGATAATCAATTTATATAACATAGTATAGAACAAAATCACCTCTCAGCGTCTGTCCCTCTGTACGCCGGGATCTTTTAAACTATGCAACGGATTTTGATATGGTTTTCACTATAATTTAGATAATTCCTTCCGGAAGGATTATTCATGTATTATTCTTTTATTGTTATTGTAAGTCCTGTTATCCTAAATGTAATATTTTATTTTGAAGGAAATAAATAGTAGGGATTTTTGTTTATTTTCTTTACTTTGACATCGTATTTAATATAACTTTGTGTTATGTCAGCAAATTGATCTTTTATATCTAATATTTGTGATATTTAGAGTACCTATTGATGGTTACAGAAACAATAAAAAAAATATTGTATTATGTTAAGTACTTAAGTACCTATACATATAATTATGCGTGTTATTAGTACGAATTCGGAGCAGGTCACAAGTTATTTATAACGCAATTTATGTTAAGAAGCACATGTTGTCCGCTGCCTGTATACCAAACTCTTTTGCCGACAGTACATTATTACATCTGTGCCTAAAGCCCTTCGAAATAAAATAAGACACTATTCAGAGCACATCCTTGTAACAGATTTCACAATTTTATCCAAACCTGACCTTTTCCACTTCAAATAACTCTTCCACCTGGCTGTGTTGCCATACTCGTGATTTTCCATTAAAACTTCACGTAGGTTGATTTGGGGATGACAGGGCAACATTAGTATCAGATATGCGCAAAACTTGGATGACACTAGTGGATGAAACAGACAACGGTTTGGCTATCCATCACAAGTAACTATTTTTGGGTGGAAACTTTTTGACTGTTCTGAGAAGATAGGGATTTGATCTCTATAAGGGCTCAATAGCTCGCCTTTATTTATAAATCAATCCTGTAACCCTGAAAGGTTAGACAGAAGTGTAGGTACTGTAGGTACTTGTCATGGTCGTGGCAATTTTTGCGGATCCCATGGCCATGACAATAGGGCAAGTGAAAAGCAAGTACGGTTTTAGTCGGTATGTGTCCGACATATCCTGCCACCTCCCCGGGTGGCAGAGGATCCATGAGTTTTTCCATACAATATAAAAAAAGGTACCTATATTATGTAAGGATTTTTAGATAAATGGTTTGACTAAATACAGTTAATTTATAGTTTTGGAAATAAAACTTATTGTAATAATAAGGTGTATAAAAAAGATTATACTTAGTAATCTCTCTCTTTTTTTTTTGTTTATTATACTGGATTAATTTAATAGTACACATCAAACTGCATTGTTCTCATTAACTATTCAGATTTAGACTGTAAACCAAGATGAACACTGTAATCATGTTTTTTTTAAAAAGGAGTGTCTATGGAGTTTCTTGCCGGTTCTTCTCCATAAGACCCACTTTTTGGAACCGTGCAACTAGTTTTGACTTTTCAAAAGTGTCGTAATTGAAACAAAATGTTAGACTTTGACTTTGACATTATAATATTCTTCACTTCTTTTGAAACCAGTCGGTATTCGTGGAGACTAAGTAAAAAGCCTAATATATTTTCTCCAGATGTCTGCAATGTCCTTTCGCGGATACTTCTAACTTGCCAAGTGTCTTGGTGCTAATATTAAAAATTTACAAGAACAATTAATTATTCAACTTTCTCTATATTTCAAAGAGAATTTGGAAAAAATAACAGCTTGTGTAACTTTGGAGTGTTGTTGGAAAACTTGAATTCTTTTTGTGGGAGTCTTTGTCGATCATTCTTAGGTGTTCATTTGGTAATTAGGAATTGGAAGCTTATTTAAAAGTCTAGCCTTTTTCTTTTTACTTCTTAACTTTTTTTTAAGAAAATCCTGGCCACACTAGGATTTCTCCTGTATTGTTGGTGCGGTTACAAACACAAATTATCACATACACAAACACCCAGACCCGAAACAACTACCTGTAGGTCATGCAAATATTTTTTCCGTGCGGGTATCAAACCCATAACTCGTATCGCAGAAGCCGATTGCTCAGCCGCTGCGCCAACGTGCATCTTTTTCTTGTTTGTTGTAACAGTTTACGGGGGCGAAAAACGATATTCTTTGCCCTAATTTCTGGAAAAAATATGTATTCTCCACTGATATCATCTTCATAATAACTCAATGGTCGGAGTCTACCACGCTGATGTGAGATGGAGCGAGACAAAAAGATTTTTTTTAAATTTATTGTTCTTTACTATTCTAGTCATTTTAGACGGTTTACATCTGTATTAGCAGAGCTCGGTCACATCATCATCAACCTATATACAGTCCCATTGCTGGGCACGGGTCTCCTCTCACAATGTGTACAATCCTAATCGTACATGTTCTGCGGACGCCGCGGCCTACATCGGGTGTGCGCCATTTGTCAACTTAATATATTAATATTATTGTGAAAGTAGTAAGTGAGCAAAGGTGTGTGCAATAACAATTACACAACTAACATTATTAGACAAAAGAAATGCCTATTTATTATCTTTGCGTGTAACATTTTTTAACTATTAAACCTAACGAAAGTGAACTATAGTGATCTTCTTTCTCTCCGCTCTAACCTTACTACAACATCAACTAGAACTATAACCTTTGTGCACGAAACCGTACACAATGAGAGGGATTACGCTATAGTCCACTACGCTGGCCTAGTGCGGGTTCGCAGACTTCACACGCCTTCGAGAAAATCTCTCAGACGTGCAGGTTTCTTCACGATGTTTTCCTTCACCGTTTAAGCGAGTGATAATTAATTACTACTCGTAATACGCACATGATTTCAGAGGTCAGAGTAGCGTGCCTTGGATTTGAACTCGAGACCTTTGACTTGGTAATCCACGCTCATCCAGTAACTAATTATAAATAATGATTGCTTATCCATAAATTCGCACACATTAACACATTCCTATTATAGTACACGCACGCTCACATATGCTCACATAATTCCTTCTTAACATAGCTGTTCTCCTTTAGTAAATGATTATTAATATTAATAAGGATCTCGACCTTAATTACTTAAGTATCGAAACTTATTCCAATACAGACGTCTGTATGTTACGTAATACCTTCATATTTCTCTGTGTAGTAAACAAAACTTGTAAACAAAGTACTGGATCTGTCTCGAGCTACATGCAGCGTGTTTTTGTCAGACTATCTTCGTGTTTATAAAGAACCTACGTAGTCGCTCGTGTTAATGCTGAGATAACATAAATACTTGGCTCGAGTTCTCATCTTTACTTGCTCACTGTTTTCTCATCTTGCAACCCGACGCATGCATTGTTCTTGGTTACTGCTTTAATATAAACTGTGACACGTGACTTTGTCTTTGAGAAATAACGACATTATTATGCAAGTAAGCGCATGCACACGAACTCGCTTGTTTATTTTTAAATTATCTTAAAGAATCAATGACGTTTAGCAGATAGGTTTCTTCTAATACACTAAGTGTTGCCCGCCGTGTCACCCTCATCATAAAGTTATTTTTGAAATAAAAGGAAGCCTATGTCCTTCTCCAATTTTTTTATCTATCTCCGTACCACATTGCATCAAAATCGGTTCAGGCGGTTTAGGCGTAAAGACAGACAGATGGACAGAAGCATTTATAATATTAAATGAAAGTGAGAAAGTAGGGTTAGGTATTCGCTAAAAAAGGGAATTGGGAAATTACCAAAGGTTTAGCAATAACTAAATGAACAACGCCACGGGACACAGCTAGTTTTTTTATATATAAATTCACGCCACGTGTGTTTATGATCACAAAAGCTGTCGCTCGTAGACGTAAATTTTGCAATATTCAAAACGCACTATTTAGAAGAAGAAATAAAATATACTTATTATGTATGCTACGTTGATTTTATTATTTTTGACAAAAAAATTAACAAACAGATTTTTTGTATAAATAGATCAATTTAGTTTCATAGATCTAATATATAAAATTCTTGTGTCACAGTTTTCGTTGCCATACTCCTCCGAAACGGCTTGACCGATTTTGATGAAATTTTTTGTGCTTATCGGGGAGGTCTGAGAATAGGCCAACATCTATTTTTCATACCCCTAAATTTTTTTTTATGGCAAAACAACGTTTGCGGTGTCAGCTAGTTAATTATAAATAACATGATGCAGCAGATACATTGGAAACAAGCCAGGAAGAAGATGAAAGGTTCCACAAAAATCACCAGTACGGCCTCAAGAAACAGGGTTAAATACAAATAATAAATTAACCTCTTCTTACGAGGCTCTCGAGACGTCGTGGCCTATTTTGGAAGAGCTGCGAGTATCTCGGTTTACAAGCACTAAAATTTTTAGTTATTAGACTTTATTATCCTCAATCCAGCCATATACATGGCTATTTCGCTGGAATCTTAAAACTTTCTTAAAATATACCTAAATAGCATTTTTTTATAGTTCTGTGTAAAAGTAAAATGTAAAGGTTACACGCTGGTTGCGAGGTGACGAAAGTGTTGACTTTTGGTTGAAAGCGTTTCGATTTTCCTAGTTTTCCGGTCTTGCTTAATTCGAGTATATTTCTTTCTTTGATTGGATATGGTGTTTTTGCCGTCTATAAGCTACGTTGGGGCTAAAAATTAGGTACAGAGGTCAGCACATCAAGCTACCCAAATCTGTCAAATTTCTTTGATAGATTTTCAAATTGAATACAAAGTAATAAGGTTCGTGTTCAATTGGGTAAATTTGACAGTTTTGGTTAGCCTGCTGGAGAGGCTAGGAAGATTACAAACAAGCATACGTACAGACGTATCCTCGATGGTAATCTTCGTACATTAAAAAAAAAATTTTAGGTACACACCTTTTCTTATTGTTAACTAGCGACCCGCCCCCGCCTCGCACGGGTGTAATGTACTAATAACATACATGTACTATATATATATAAACCTTCCTCTTGAATCACTCTATTAAAAAAACCGCATCAAAACCCGTTGCGTAGTTTTAAAGATTTAAGCATACATAGGGATATAGGGACAGAGAAAGCGACTTTGTTTTATACTATGTAGTGACGTATGACACATGTATGTAAATTACCATAAGAAATTATTTTTGCTATTTATAAGTACGGAAAATCCTCTTGGATTGTTTGTCACATGGGAAGGTGTTGGGTTCGTACTGAATAAAAACCGCACTTGCCGTATTATATAGTCAGGGCAGGGTATCTATGAAATTCGACACGACCATTATCTACAAGCTGCGTTGCCAACTCAAGGTAAAAGGTACTTACTTATAAATAAAAATTATCTTACATTATGTTATTTAATATTACTTATGGTATCCTCATTGTAACTATATAGAATAAGTTATTTGGTTAATGCAATAAACATTTTTATTTTTTTTATTTTATTTTTATTTTATGGATTACTGGTGAAATGTTAAACGGATCTAGGCTTTGACTGTGTAATTTCTACGGAGAAACACTAACACCTGTGATACAGGACATGTCCTAGTTCAGGTATTAAGGAAATCTTTAACAAAAATGTGCAAATAACTGTAAAAAGAAATAGGAATAGTTGGGTTGGCAGTATAAGGGTCAAAGTTCCCCCACTGCCAACACAACGGTTCCTCGCAGAACACTGGCAACCTTGCTCACCGTTACCAACACAACACAACTCAAAGCAAGCTTAATCCTATTTTTCATGCCTTACCATTTAAAGCATATGTATCGATAGCAAAAACTATCAATATCAGTGGATATTATAATGTACATTGAAATGGATATGATAATTCGTAATGGCGAATTTGCGGTAGTCAAAATCCACTGCAAGACAGACGCAGCCATCGATTTTGGTTTATACTATTTAGAGATTTCAGTGTTCAAGCCTCGTATGCTTTTAACCCCAGACCAGCTTATTTTATTCTGGACCATACACAAGTTCCGCTAGAGAATCGAATTGTGACCTGCGCAGCGCTGTCAATTAACAATGAAAAGGCAAACTTAATCTGTTGACTGAATGCATTTATTCCGTAATCTCGCTCGAGTCAGATAAGCGACGAAATTATATTACTTATTCCATTGAACTATTAAGTAGAATCGTACTAGAGAAACCATCTCATCAGTCACACCGATCCAAGATTGATTATTTTAGAATTGTAACCTCCTAAATGTAATTCTTTAAAAAAGTGTATTGTTTGAGGTATGTTAACTAATTAAAGATGATGCTTTAAAATATGATTCTTTAAAATCAATGATACAAGACGAATGTCGAGAAAATATCGACTTACTTTAAATATGCTTTCGAAACTTGCATAATTTTTCAACGAGTTGTGTTTAAGTATGAGTTTCTATTCATTGGCGATTGACACTTCATTCAGTAGTAACTCGGTGCAAGTTATCGTACGAGTACTGAGTGAATAGTATCCCAATGTATTAGTGGAACGATGGGATTAACCTGGCCGTATTTACTTGCCGTCAGCACTATTTACTAGAGATAGTAATATCTACGTAGAATAAAACAAAGACTCTGCTTGCAAAGGCAGGTATTAATTATATTTATTTAAGTACTTAAATAGATGTTGTCTTGATTTTTAAGAAAAAAATCTAATTAGATAATGAGACTTTGGGAAAATACAAACGAGTAATTGACTTGACTTTTCTTAAACTCATAGTCTGACAAAAGTTGTTAGTTAGGAATTATAGTCTCAGCACACTCGAGGATTTTCTAGTTTCTCTAAGAATATTCCAGTAATATCGTATCCTTAGAAGAAAACTATAAGGAAGTTTGTAATCTTTCCAAATGCGTTTACCCACACTTACCTCGTATTGCGCCATTAGGGAATATCCCGACGATACAAACTCGTATCAAACCGATCAATCTGCTGTCCCCGCAATTTCATAAGAAACGGTGGCCGCTCCGCCGAGAGGGGAATTCTCATAAATTTTCCGCGACATACAGTTTGACTTCCCAGATACGTTGGACGAGCTAACGACTCCTGTGGGAGAATAACTCTGCGGGTAACATTGAGGTAATATGCATGAGACGACACCTTAAAGGGTAGTGCACTGCAACTACATTAGTGATTTAAACGCTAATGACGACAATGTACATTACAAGCGCTATAGCGGGGGAACTGAGAACATTTTTAATTTATTTCTTTGACAGGCTGACGTATGTACGATACTAAACAGCGATTTGTTACTTATGAGTAGAGTAAAACGATATGGGATTATGATTTGGTTCGGGGTGTCCCGTTCATAGCTGGCCTTAATAATGCGTTCTAAAATATTATCAATTTCAATAACGAAAATAAATATATTTTTTAAGAGAAAATATCCTTTTACATAGAAACAAAAAAAAATTAAAAGAACAAACCAAGTTAATGAAATAGTAAATAGCATGTTTTTTATTTTTAGGGGTTTTATTTTTTATTATTTATTTGCGGTTACAGTATCACTGCGACCGCAGTCTGTTTATTGAGGTCGCCTCGCGCCACTATTTGCAGAGTAAGTTAGTAGGTACGATCATACTTAATACCTCAATACAGGAGACAGCGTTTATTTGGGCCAGCTGTCAGTTTTGACAGGGTTTTCTTTAATACGTCATTTGCTTTGTTTCAGCGCACAGGTAACCTAATATTTGCCACTACTTACTCTCTCGTAATAATTTGTTAGTCACTAACAAATGAATCACGAAATCTTATTAACTAGGTACTAGCTTCTGCCCGCGACTTTGTCTTCGTAGACTTTCCCTAAAAGTATCAAGTTGTTAAGTTTTTTAAATTTTCTTTTTTCCTGCACAACGTTTTAAATTTTTCTTTCATATGAACCTTCTCTTTACAATAACTAACACAACAAAAAAAGAATTAGCGAAATTGTTCCATCCGTTAACGCGTGATGCGATGACCAAGGGGAATAGAGATTCATTTTTATATATATAAGATAAGCTGTTGAAATTTGGCTGATAGGATGATCAAGCTACGAAAGGAAACTCCCTCATTAGCACAAGTCCTGGGTTAAGGATTCTCAGGTTAGTAGCAGATCGGAGTTTGGATTTTTGACCGGTTCATCACAATAGGCTCGTCCTCTAATAGGAAATAGGACCTAAACATACCGGCGTACTGTGACATGGTAAGATAGGATTTTGGGAATTTCCCACGGGTTTGGGAAATTCGAAATCAATGCGGGAAACACCGCCGTTCACAGCTAGTTCATCATAATCATATTTCCTTCACGTGTAGTGGTGTTAGGTTAATTAGTACAATTATTTAAATTCATACGCTGTGTGTTTGCAAAATAGAACCGTTATGCGTTATGTTACGAGCTGAAATAATAATAAGATTATTAAACGTACGTTTGTTTATCATTAGTCCGTACAGCTGTACCTAATTAAAACGTTAATGGGGTTTTTATTTCATAATTAAGTTTTGCGTCAGTGTTTCGGATTATTTTTTTCACGGCTGGTTTAGAGTATACAAAAACCTAACCAGCTAGACTGACATGGCGCCACGAAATAATTTTATCATCACATTTTTCGTGCCGAAATTATGGCTGAAGACGAGATAATTCACCGACAAAATTATCACACAGCATGAATTTTAGGCACCAACATTTTTGTATGATGATGTTAGTTCCTCAGCTGACCGCTAGAGGGTTTTCCATACATGAAGAATGCCAGAATAACCGCTATCTCTTACTAAACTCCCGGCATAGAATAATTAATAGTACCTACTATGTACAGAATGTCCACTGTGAGGATCGTGGAGGAGTTGAAATGAAACTCTCGATTTAGAACTATCAGAGAACTGTATTCTTCAAAACTCAAGGGAATTCTCTCTGTGACCGTACTTGTTCACTAGTATGGGAGTTGTTGAGTTTTTAAAAGACAATTAAAGATGCAGTTTAGTAGTAAGTAGATTTTAACCACGAAAACATTAAAATTAATTACTTTGAAATAAAACTACTTTTTACGGATTTTATCGCGTAATATTGATATTATTAATCCCGACGTTTCGAACCCTTTACAGCGTCCATGGTCTATACAGGGTGTTACAAAACTACCCGTAAAGCCGAGAGTAGGTTAAATGGGGCCTTATAACGAGTCCATTCACAATATTTAAGAATCGTAGTAACGCTGTATAACATACCCCAAAAAAGGAAAACAACAACATTTATGAATGAAAAATAGAAAAACTATTAAAGTAGACAATTATTAGGTAAAATAGGTACGTAGGCCTTTCTGTTAAATAATTTGGTTCCCTGACATGACTGCTGACAAAATTGTTGGCTTTGATAATTAATTATACTTTTTACGGGGTATTTTGTAACACGTTGTATAATAAATAATACTACTCACACACTGATTAATCCGTACAGAAAATTCCTACGGGATAGCCAAAAAGATCAAAGCAACACCGCGGGACACAGTAAAGTATAAACAGTATACACTGTCTGCTCACCCCAGAATAACAAGATAAGAATACTGATAAAGAAAGCGTTTCGGAGCAATATTGTCGACATGAACCTACCCGTTGAGGCGATCAGCTGGGGCGGGAAGGAAACGCTTTTATTAAAGGACCAGGTCGTGTTACGTAAGTATATCTCTGTAATAAGTGAAATGTATTCCAGGAAGGAAAGCGAATGGTATCGATCTAGCCATGCGAGTATGGAACCAATTCGTTAATAATACGATGTCGATACGTAACTTCGTTTTAATAAGATGATAAACAAGCAAATGGCCGCCTGAAGGTAAGCGGCAAGTGCAATCTATAGACGCCAACAACACCAGTGGTATCAGTAGCGCATTGTAATCGTGAAACCTCATTTGCCAAGTAATGTCACTTGCTACTTATCCCTTCAGACCGTAACACAATAATCTTAGCCTATAATTGTTAAGGCGCGTCCCCGTGCAAAACTGCTAAGCTGTGCTGTGCCCAACAGGGTCCATAATTGATTCTTAGATTTAAGCCTACCATCTGTTTTATATTTTTTGTACATTATGGAATGCAATAAATGAATATGAATATGAAACCTAGCCGTTTTTTGTGCAGTTTTCAGGAGCTATCTACTCTTTATCCAAAAGAAATACAACTAACAAAAAAAAAACATTAAATTTCTACATTATCTTGACTCCAAAATGGAGAATTTTTTGTTTAAGTAGTATAATGTTTAATTAATCTCCTCACAAAGAAACCACAGAAATTAATAATAATTATTGATAACAGGCATCTTCTCGTAAAGTAACCAATGTTTTGATTTGTTACTTATCCATAAGCATAGGCAATTTAACAATGAACATTAACCTAGAATTTTTTACAAAATGGCAAAATTTAATTTTAAAAACATTTTATTTTAACATCTAAGTGTATGCGCTACTACCTATATCTCTTGCGCCGGGCTATGAGGAAACGAATGCTCAAGGTTATTTGGTCAGGGTACGGCCTTGACAGCAAAATATTTGACAATTCGGTGGCGAGATACGAACTCAGTAGATTCTATTATTATTAAAACTGCATAGAATTTCAAATTGCTAAGCTTGTCTTACGCATTAATACCTACATCAGTAAAAAACGTAGGCAAATTGGTTGCCAAACGCAGAGATAGAATTTTTAAAGCTAAACTTTTTACTTTTGAACCGAAACAAGCAAGCGGCCTAGCGTATTGCCAAATACTATAGACAAAAAAAAACCACGCAACCGCAAACATATAAATAAAACATAGTTGCAGATTCAACACAATCCGAAATTGGAATCCAAAACTGCCACCATAATAAATTTATTACTGCGCCGGCGTCCCAGCTATTTTAGCTAGCGACTATCCAGATTAGGGAATAAATGAACTCTGAAAATTTAGTTAATTATTCACAGGGTGAACCCATTCTGTGAAATGCTGAGCCATGCAAAATATTCACTCTCTCGGTTCACTCCCTACAAGGAGGTTTGCAATTCCTAAGCAAATTCAAATTGTTTTTGCAAAGGGAGGACGGGTCATATGAAATTTTGCGGGAATACGTTCGAAATATTTTTTGGTTCTACCGTAAAATTTGTTTATTTTGATGTAATGTTTTTTCAAGCATACTTTAAGGCAAATTTTATGCATTTTGGTAATTGTTCAAAAAAACTTGGTTGACAATAATATTTTTTTTATGCCTGTTAGTGATATCCTGCTGAATAAAATAAGGACTATTATAATTAACCAGACATGCAAAGAATAAAATCTCAATATTTAAACGAGATAATGCAATTAAATCAATCTGAATCTAGTTTATAAAATATTTAATCATTAAATATATTATAACACAAAATGCAGCATAACAAACTGAACAACTAGACATAAACAACGCCAGAGTAGTGTACTGTGTATGTGCACTCATATCTCGGCGGTATTTTTAGGCCCCCTGTAATAGGAAGAGAGCCTATTGTAATTAAATCTAAAGTCCCGAGGTGTCACTGAGAATGTTATAGAAAAAGACAATACTCGACCTATTGGATTACGCAATACATATGTCAAAACGCAGTGTTGTCAACTGCCTACATACCAAACTATTTGGCGGGTAATTATTTATGACGTCATCTATGTAGACTTAGAATATGTCGTTCGCTGCCTGTATTTAATCGACTCTTTTGTCCATTGTACGTAAGTGTTATGCAATAAAAGCTTTAGTACGAGTTCTGACAGTTTCAAGCATGCCTTAAAGCGCTAAGCTTTATCATGAAGGCGAGTGTTTCAGGGAGGCTAAAATGGCCGCTTTTCATAAATTACTATAGAAGTGTTAATATATTAATATTTAGATTTTTTAATTTTCATGATGTTATCTCCTTTAATTGAGAGTTTAATTAAGGCATATAAATATCCTATGTAAAATTAGTACGCAAGGTATATTTTTTGTTGGAGATTCAAATCAAATAGAATAAAAATATGCAAGAAACACTGTTATAGAAGGTCATCATCATATATTTCATAGTAAAAACTGTCAACTTGACAGCTGTCATGTATCAGAGGTACATCATGTTTCGCCTATTAGATTCAGGAACTTACAGATGCAGAACTTGCAATACATTTCCAATATAAGATGACCTCTAAATGTACAGAGGCCAGCACATCAAGCTACCATAATCTGTCAAATTTCTTTGATAGATTTTCAACTTTATTAGAACACTATAAGGTTTATTTACAGCTGGGAAAATTTGACAGTTTTGGATAGCTTGACCTACTGGCGTCTGTACGAAAACCTTATACAATGCGAGGTCAGCTTGTACTGGAATGTATCGTGATGTAGCGACATCTATCGTGCTTTAATGCACTACGAACAAATCCTGAATCGCGCTATCAAAATTCGCAACGCAAGTTGCATATATACAGACGCCCAACTTTGACCGCCCGACCGTGGCCCGCCTGCCTAGTCGGAGGATTCTCCCTTGGTTGGAAGGGCAATACACCTTGCCTCTCCATAGTACGTTCTGTAGCAGTGAGTCCGTGCATTATAATGTGACTAACTTGTGCCCGCGGCTTCATCCGCATTTGGCTAATTAACTCTAAATTGTTATAAATTATAGCATAAATGTTTTTCTGACGTATAAATAATAATTTAATATAATACTGTAAAGGATGGCACCAAAATCTGCCCAAATGATGTACCGAGGGTACACTTATGGGATAAAATACCCTTTATTACGCTGGTTAAAACTCTAGTCATACTTTTTTATGCTCACTAGGGGATGAGAAAAGATGACTTTAAATTTGAAAAAACGCACGGCATTTAAACACACTAGTGTCAGTTTCATAGTGTTTTTATAGTAAAAACTGTCAACTTGATGGCTATTTGCTGTCAGTGTCAGTTTTGGAATGTCAAACGCACGCCATTTTGGCACATTTCACAGTGATTTCATAGTAAAAACTGTCAACTTGACAGCTGTCATGTACCTCAGGTACAAATTTGGGCTGAGTTGTATGGACTTTTGATGACCTCCTTTCATCAAAATCCGTTCAGTAGGTTTAGCGTGAAAGAGTAACAAATATCCATCCATCAATCCAGCCGTCCTCACAAGCTTTCACATTTATAATATTAGTAGGAATGATACATCGTAAGGGGCCATTTTAGTCATCAAAAGCTTTCACACAGATTCCATTTCTACCTTCGAAGTGCATAAGCTGTGGTTACGATTATAGTACCTACCACTAAAAGCTCTCTAAATCCTTACAGGTGTCCTAGTTTTTGTATCTAGACTAGTGTTAATCCAACAGCTTTGCTGAAAGTTAGGATACTAGTTATTAGGGAGAATATTTTTCATTATTAATACGCATATGATTTCGAAAAGTTAGAGTTGCGTGCCTTGGAATCGAACTCAAGACCTTCGACTTGGCAGTCCAGTGGTCATACCACTAGGCTATAACTGCTTCTAATTGAAGAAGAATGATTAATTATCACTCGCTTAAACGGTGAAGGAAAACATCGTGAGGAACGCCATCAAGAAAATCTCTAAGGCATGCATATTCCTTAGAGACTTTCTTGATGGCGTGTTACATTTTGACAGCAAGAACACTAAAGAAGGTGTAACACGCTTTTATGTAAAAGTATTGGATATTATGTACCTATAAAATGGTATATTATATTAAATAATTTGGAACTTTTTAGTTCGTTTTACTCCCCAACAACAAAAGCTTGTTTTTAAAAAAGTTTTTTTTTCTTTAAATTTATTCCCATAGGAGTAGGCAGAAACTAGAGACCGCGATATCAGTATTACCTACTATAGATTTAGTGACTCAAAGCCTCTTATGTCTCCAAAGACCTAACCTAAACAAACAAATTTCGGTTGCAATTTCAGATACTGGAACTCTTTAAACCGTTACAAAGAAGAAAATACTCGGAGGAAGTGTAAGGTAAATGATAAATTCTGTGTGTAATGCTTTGGGAAAGTACCAGGTGTTACCTAGACGAATAAATGGCAAAACTTAAATACATTGCGTGCTCACTGTGTGCTGAGATGTATTGGAGTCGTTATAGGAGAGTAATAAAACCGTTTTAGTTGTGCGTGTGATTCTGCTTTTAAGATTTTGAGTACAAATATTGAAAATGGACGAATTATTTGAGGGAGGTTTAATTATACATGAAAGATTGTGTGTACATTTACAACTACAAATTTTTACACACCCAGATCTGGAACTACATGGCACAGAGGTCAGCCCATCAAGCTACCACAATCTGTCAATTTTCTTTGATAGATTTTCAACTTTAACACAAATTCATAAGGTTCATATTCAATTGGGAACTTTGACAGTTTTAGATAGCTTGACCTGCTGGCGTCTGTATGGATACATGTATGATGTAGATCATAGAAATATTTATTCCGTGCGGGGATCGAATCCAGTGGCTCACGAGCCACTAGGTGTAAGGACATTGCCCATAAATGACCCACACTTTATAGCCCTGTTATAAACCATATTTACATTATTAAAAAAATAAGTCTGTTTAGTTGTTATACATATTAGCATTTCTTTAATCCTAGCATTCAAATACTTGTATTATACATATAGAAATATTTTCCTGAAATTCCCTAAATGACAATGAAAACCGTATCAAAACCCGTTGGTAGTTTAGATGGTATTACCACACAAACATAACGACACGAATAACAACTTTGTTTAAACTATTTAGCTAATTAATTAATGTTGGTCCACTCTATAGATTTTCTATTGGGACTTCTTTTTGCATGACAGGATAAATTCCACTACTCCCAATACTTATTGGACAATTCTCATCAAAATGACGTGATTTTTTTGCCGTCACATTTTGAGGAGCATTCGGAGGGAATCAATTGTGGCCACAAAAGGAACACGGTTGAACCGTGACAAGATTGAAAGTGTCACATCTCTTTGTGCTGAACGACGTAAATCGTCGTATTTACTGCCCGGCTAGATTTGTGCCGCTGAGATTGTAGATAGAATCTGTGAGGTGCAGTTTATTGTTTTGTACTATGACAGCCTTATCAGGTGATAAACATCTATTCCAATAAATAAAAATGAAGTGCCTCTTTGTGATTTCAAACGAAATACCAAAATTTAGGTGGATGTTCTATTGATACAATGCATTACCATGAATAGTCATTTGTTTTTTGAATTCCGTCTATGTGTCTAAAAGTTGTCTTGAATGAGCTCCGAAATTGCTTAACATAAGTCATGTTTTATTTCAATTAGACCATTAAAACAGCACTTTTCAAAACTCAAAATTAGATCCACTGTTCCAAAAAGTGGGTCTTATGGAGAAGAATCGGCAAGAACCTCCATAGATGCTCTTTTAAAAAAAACATGATTACAATGTTAATCTTAGTTTCCAATTTTTGTTGTGAATAGTTAATGAGAACAATGCAGTTTGATGTGTACCAATCCAGTATAATAAACAGAAAAAAAATAATAAAAAAGATTGCCATTGACAGTAAGCTGACCAGCCCCGACAGCCGGCACCCGTTCACGAGTATGACGTGTGTATCGGCGTCGTTCGACTCAACCATGTTGCCGGGAATAAAATGACCCGACACACTACGCCAACATCAGCAGGACATTTTAGTAAGCATGACAAGCTCAGACAGTAAGCAATTTCATAAGTGCCTGTATATGGTTTATATGAAAATTTTGATTTTGATTAAAGGCATAATTTAGAATATTCAAACTAAAATTTTAAATGAAATTTTCCTGTATGTTCCATTTCGATGTCTAGCAGATTTCCGAAGATATGAGCAAAAATATTTTTGGGATTGTAATTAACAAGATAAACGCCGGTAACACCGGTACAGCGTCAGACCTCTACCTACTTTGTAGTATACCTATAGTGTGTGAGGATTAACTCACGTGCACGCGGCCCAACTCGCGACATCGCCGCACACAACTCATAATTAGGGGCTCCGGGCGACTTGCAAACTAGTCGAGCAATATCAGAAACATGCACGTGACTGCACGTATGAATAAGACATCACGAATATTAGATAAGTACTATACATACACTTGGAAATTAGGATGGCAAATCGATATGCTTTTAAAGTAAAGGTACATACGCGTCTACCTGAAACACATAATATTAGTAGTAGATTTTTTCTCATGATACCAATCGTAAAATATTGAACGAAACATCAGTTGGTTCATACATTTTTGTTCTGTAATTAATGCGAGGATTTACTTTAATACATGTTTGTATGAAACAGCTGATATTTTTTAAATCATCGTGTAGACCGATTACGAGGTATTTAGGTTTCGAATTTACTCCTATCGTTTGGGTGCGGACGATTTAGCTAATTAAGCTAACGAAACGCTACATATGACGTCATTTCTCTTCCACATTACATTTCTTAAGGTCGGTCGGTCCTAAAATTTGTTTCATTTCTAGTATTCGCCCACGTTCCGAAAACATTACCAACTGTTATTTTTATTTTTCCAGTCAATACCTACATTAAAGTAGACTAGCTTACCTTACGTATATTCAGACTCAATTTTCTTTTCACCTTACTCACAGTAAAGCACAAGCCTTTCTCCAACCCGAAAATGATTCGCCAAATTCCCGTACCCTTTCACCCTTTGAGAAAATTATAAAACAGTTTGGTCCTTTGAGCCGGAGTCCCGGATACCGGGGCCTGTGTCCCGGGGGCGGTGCCTCGATTGTACGCTAATCGCTGGCTTGTTTACTAAAGTGCGTTTGGGCTCGACGATGTGTGGGGTGCGTGTGGCCGCGGGCGTGAAGCCTTTCTAGAGTTTATTTTTGACCAGTTTTCACCGATCAATTACTTGTTTTCAGTATATCTAAACTTCGTGATGCATATCGCGGTCACTGATGTGGAAAATAATTAACCTTATCCCTTTCATCAGCAACTGGCAATATGAGCTAGCTAGTAGAAGTCCACAATACATTCGCAAAAATAAATGTCATTGTTTGTTTTTATTTATTATTGTTGTACCGTACTTGCATATTTTCTTTTAACAACGACGTGGGAATAGTCGAAATACACCATTTAAACGAATATTTAAGTTCATAGCTCCCATCCAATTAAGTTAGAATACAATTAAGTAAGCTGTTCCTTTTGTAGCAATTAATTGAGCAGTAAATATCGGTCTATAACAAGCCAATTCATTTGAACTAAAGTAACTAGTTCTTTGTTTGCTTTCATTTTGAACGATTTATAAAAATAAGCTGTTGTTGAATATTCATTCAACTATTATTGTTTCAAAACCATTATTTCTATTACTTTCTTCTAGTTATATTAAGTACAGAGGCCAGCACATCAAGCTACCACAATCAGTCAAATTTCTTTGATTTATTTTCGACTTTAATACAAAACAATAAGGTTCATATTCAATTGGGAAAATTTGACAGTTTTGGATAGGTTGACCTGCTGGCGTCTGTACAATAGTATAAACTGTGGAGTGTTCAGCACTTTTCAAGAGTAGTGGAGAATACAATGGTGAGATTGTTCCAAGGAAACAATATCGATCAATCGGGCAAATTTAAGTTACTTGAGGTTATTTTTAATTTAGTCGTAGATGGGTGTTAGAAAAAAATATGTGCCTATAACAGAAAGCAAGTTTATTCCGTCAGTCATAGCACAAGACTAAATAACAAAAATTAACTACTAACATAACATTTTTTTAAATTTTAGGTTGGGCAAGTCCTCATATTTCTCAAAATGTTGACTTCTCATACCAGTCTAACAGAAGAGAGTCTAAGATGTCTCGCTAGCTTTTTATCGGCCTGCCGCAGCTATCCACTGCTTCAATGCTTTTTGGTTGCTTCTGCAACATAATATGACCCGGTCATTCCATTTCAGTCAGATTTATTTTCCAAATTTATATCGGACTAACTTTGAGGTATTACCTATCCAAAAAAAAGTTTTATAAAAATCGGACTATTCTGTAAAAAGTAATACGTAGTCATACATAAAAATAATATACGCGTCGACTTGAGAACCTCCTCCGTTCTTTTTCGTCGGTTAATAATAAAACATTATCATTATAATAAATAAAACATAAAATTTTATAAATCGCTGTTAGTGTGACCCCACATTAATTTTTGCTGACTCACGCGCGACCAAGCAAATGTACTTCGCGTACAGTCAGCGAGTTTTCAGTTTTTGTATAGCGACTAGCGTTGCCTAATGTCGGGCACACACTTGAATGGGAAGCTATTACGACTGTAATTTTCAATGTACTTTAAACGTAAATTGCATGTGGTTTGCGAGGGTAAGTAGGTACGAAGTTAATAGGGTCGCCCCCAATTACCTAAAAACATAACGGCGTGCTGTGTGTATACAGCTCTACATCTGTAAGTAAGGGGAAGGCCTTCTCTTATTGCTTGCAAAAGAGGCGGCGGAAAGGAACAGAGAAGCATTCACCTCTCTCCTGATCCGTAATAGACGCACCGGGCGCCGGAGGGTGCAGACAGACCTCCGGCCTCCATGAGCTGTGGACTGCGGGTGGCTGAATTGGTTATTCCGACTACTGGTCGAATGCGAGGATTTTCGATTTAAGGGGTCCAGTGGCGTCTAGACCACAGCCTGTCATGGTCGTGGCGAGTTTCACGGATCCTGTGGCCATGACTATAGGGCGATGGAAGAAGGGAAGGTCGGTGGAAGAAGGGGAGGGAGAACGTTTATGTCTCTCTCCCCTTACGCGTAGGGCTGCTCGCTACTGCCGGGTCTACGGACGAATGCTACAGCGCTCCCGACGCGAAACGCCGAGGTTGGTTTTAGTCAGTAGATTGCTCATTTCAGAGCGAAGTCCGACACACCCCTACGCTCTCCCCGCGGTGGTGGGTAGTGCATAAAGAATTTCCAAATTTCCCGTAAAAAAAAAGGTGAGGGCAGGTGAGGTTTTTGGTCAGTATGAGTCCGATTTCCCCTGCCATCTCGCCAGGTGGTGGATGATACATGATGATTTTCCGTATTATAAAAAAAGGGGAGGTGTTAAAGTACAGACGGCAGAAGGTCAAGCTATCCAAAACTGTAAAATTTTCCCAATTGAAAAAGAACCTTATTGTTTTGTATTAAATTTAAAAATCAATCAAAGAAATTTGACAGATTGTGGTAGCTTGATGTGCAGGCGCCTATACAACGAACGTCCCTTAGTTGATATCATGAGGATGTTTAAATTTTCGGATACTGAGCATTTTGCAATCGAGAAACTCATCATCAACCCATATACTGTCCCACTGCTGGGCACGGGTCTCCTCTCATATTGAGAGGGATTAGGCTATAGTCCAATATCGAGAAACTCATTACTCCAAAATATAAAGCATTCATTCGTAGTAAGTAATAAATTATTTTTCGAAACAACTATTTCGTCTTTGTAAATCTCTAATTTTAATAACGTAGGCTTAAAGGATCACTCGCCAGACATTTTCATGAATACCTTATTATGAGTATTACAGTAACATAAAAAAATATTACAGCTTAGGTCACCCTGGGGTTTCGAACGTCTGTCAAGATCGTTCATATAAAAGAAATTGAAGTCTGTGAGTCTGAAAAACATATTTGTCTAAGTTTTATTGATAATATTATTTTATATACATATACGTGTGTATGTATAATGCTATTTGCACACATATATGTGAGATTATTAAATACTATTAAAGCTTAGTGTTTTGAGGCGTCTGAACTTTTTATTTTCTCAAAATTCTCAAATAATGAAATTGGTTACTCGTTTAACTGAGAAGATTAACAGTGTGAAATAACTTGTAATTATCATTTTCCCGGGTTTAATTCTCCGGTCTTTTTCTATAAAATTCTCAGAAGTAGGATTTGGACTGCCAAGTCAAAAGTCTCGAGTTCGAACCCAAGGCAAACACCTCTGATTTTCTGACGTTATGTGCGTATTAATAATTATCACTCGCTTAAAATGGTGAAAGAAAAACCGACATGGCTGAGTTTTTCTTTATGGCGTGTGAAGTCTGCCAACCCGCATTAGGCCAGCGTGGTGGGCTATAGCCTAGTATTTGAATTTAGAATGGAAATTCTCGTCCATGTAAGATATTTGTGTACCCACGATACTGGAGAAAATCCTTGTGTAGGCAACGTTTTTTGAATAAAAGTGTAAAAGAAATCATCTTTGTTTGTTACTTCTATAGATAAAAATAAGATCGTAGGATGATCCCCATAGTTGATCTACTTATTTGAGCTAAGAAAAGCTTAACCGCCTGTGACTGAACACAATCGCAGCTTCAATCATGTAGGCTACGTGTGACCTCTTTTCACGCCTGAAACTGTGTAGCTGGGAACTGAGGCAAACTTAACGTTTGATCATTTTCTGATTTAAGAGAGAAATCTAAAAAGCAAGGGTAATTCTACCAATAAGGAACTTGTATTTAAAGCTCAGAAATGATGTGTAAGGACTATGTTTAAATTAAAAGTGACTGACAGTTGTAAACCGTATTTTATGAATTATAACATTTTAACGCTCCCTTCCCTTTATATTCTAGAAAGTGCCCTTTTTGTTAAAAGTAACCAACATTTATTTGCACGCATGTCTGATGTAGTCATTCGCAATAGACGAGATAACAATTAACTTTGCCTACACACATCAAAGACCACTCTAATGCATAACAGAATATTTTGCATGACCCCAAAAACCTTTATCAAACTTCCTAATGTCTGGAAAGAACAAAATAATGAAATGTTTAAAAATAAATTAAATAAATTCCTAGCAGACAAAGCTTATTATAACATTGACGAGTTCTTAAATGATAAAGTTGACGACTGATTTTACTGGTTGATAATTTGTATTAATAATGTATAGAATATTATACCTACTGATTGATCTAAGATAATGTAATTTGATGTGATAAAATTAATAATATAATGTGTTATTTAACTAATAATGATAGATATATAATAATAAATAAATAACCTCGTGAAAGCCGAGAAAGAGAAAGAAATAAAGTATCTTGATTTGGCACAAGAGGTTGTCGACATGTGGGAGGTGAATTCAGCAATCATTGTACCAATCGTTGTGTCAGCCAATGGCCTAATAGCCAAGAGCCTCGACCAACATCTAAGGAGGCTCTCGTTGGGTGGCTGGATCAAGGGCTTGATACAGAAAGCAGTACTCTTGGACACGGCCCGTAGGAGGTTTCTTTCTCTGGGGCCCTGACCACCGGTAGCTTGGACCCTGCTCCCGATGCCGGTGGGTTTCTATTTTTTATATTTTTAAATGTTTTCATTTTATGTTATGTTAGGATAAAATATTTAAAAATAAAAAAAATATGTATAAGTATAAATAAAGAGAAAATAAATAATATAATAAATAAATATTCTGGGTCAATTTTACACAACACCATCTCAAACTAAGCAGAGCTTGTACTATGGGTACTAGACAATGGATATAATACTTAGATACTTTTTTTTTTGTAAATACATACTTGTAATACATAATGTATGTAAACATTTTTTAATTTGTGAAAACAATTATAAGTGAATATTTTGTACGCCGCAAAGGCTAAACATACTCATGTTTTACCAAATAAAATTATCTTTATCTTTAAGCATGCTCCGTAGAAAAACTAATAGGTACACGGTCGCAGAAAAAATCTAAATAGGAACACATTACGTAGCTATTCCTACATAACGTCACGAAAGAACGAACATTGAAAACGTTTGTACAAAAGGAGCGATTTAAGAAAAAAACTCTTTTTTTTTCGCAACAAAAAAAACATGGGAACACGAGTGTTCTCACTTGTTTGCTCCAAACGAGGCTCGGGGCAAAAAATATACGATGTTCAGTTTTTTCCACGGCCCCGTTTGCACAAGCACACAGTTAACAGTCATTTGTTTCGTTTAGATTTCGACGAGAGCCGTGAAGGATGCTTCGCGAAAAGAAATTCTCTCTCTCTTATTAAATGTATTTTGTCTAAATAAGTTTTGGGTTGGAGCAATGTGCGTTGACGTAAAGTGTACTCCTTGTTTGGAATCGTTTACGAAAATTTACTGAGACGTGTTCAGTGAAAACTTATTTGATTTTATTTTTTATTTTGATTAAACCATTTTATGTTACACGACGAATACGAAGGAGTATATATAACATAGTTAAATATGTTTTATCGACATTTTCGGGCAAACAAGATATTATCCAACTATTAATACTGTTAAAGCAACAGGCAATATAGACATTATTGGTCATTATTGTTTAATTACTAACCTACCAAGGTTATACTGTTACTTTATTAACACGATAACAGCTGGCCTTTGCCCACTAGTCTGAAACTAATTACTGAAGGTTTTCTGCCTAAATAGACACGTTCCTTTTGGCATCAGACTCCTTAAGTTAATAGGTATTATTTTCTTTTATGTTTTGTTCAATTTCTTTATTGTTATAAATTATATGCCTATTTCTGTAAATAGATCTTTTAAAGACACTTTTAGCTGTCAATGCTTTTAATATTTTTTGAAGCTAGATGGCGCCGGCATTTTTTAACTGACAACTTAAGAGTTAACACTGTATATTTTTACACTACCTTTCAGTAGGTATTCTGCTTTATAGCGGGTGTGCTTAATTATTTATTGAGTACACTAACAGACAATAAATACAATACAAATTTCGATCAGGAGGGTAGGACTCGCAGTGGCTTAGTGGTCATAGCGTCTGGTGTACCTAACCAGAACACGCAGGTTCGAATCCTGCCCGCAGTCGAATTTTTCCTTCGCTAAAATAACCAATTATTAGTTCCATATTATTATTAGTATTTATTTACAAAAAAAAGTTTTTTTGTAAATATTTGCATTGTCTAGTACCCATAGTACAAGCTCGGCTTAGTTTGGGACTAGATGGTGCTGTGTAAAAATGTCCCAAAATATTTATTTATTATTATTTATTCTTTAAAAATAATTTAAAATAAATGGGGTAAGAATCAGTAAAAAAGTTACAAAAAAAAGTTAAAACTAAAAACAAATCTCTCATGCACTAAAACACAGACACGTGTATGTTACATAAATACTTGTTCCTAATCGAACCCGTGACTCGTATAATATAACAGATTGCTTATTTGTGAGCGTAGTGCAGAATCTTGGACTGCGCAAGCCATTGGAATACAATAAAATACTAACCGACGCCTGTATTCTCTAAAGGATAGTGCATGGGGCAGCATTTTGGGCATAATAAAGATAAAAGACCGGAACAACACGCTGCGCTCCAAAACGGGCTAGACGTGGGCAAAAAGGCAGCTAGACTTAAGTAAGATTGGGCTGGTCACCTGAGCCTTATGCACAGTGATCGCTGGGCAAGAGTCCCCACACAGTGGATGCCTGAAGATGGTAGGTATCGATGTCATCGAGGCCGGCCCAGTAAGTGCTAGCGGGAGGACTTAGATGCGTACCGTGCAGGCTGGTTCGAGGTGGCACAGGAAACGAGTTCCTGGAAGGACTTGACAGTGAGACAGAAATTTCTAATAAAAAAAAGTGTAAGCGTAAAGTGTAAAGCAAACCTATTACCATTTACCATGTAAAAAATCATACTATAAGCTGCTACTGGGAATTTCATAGAAAAACTTTGATTGATCTGGGATAAGAACCCTCACGCTCACCAGACACGCTTGCGAACACTTGACACTAGACAACGAGACAGTTATTATGAACATGTAATAAATTAAATCAATGAATACAATTTAGTTCAGTTCAACTAAGTTATTAAACTGACATTGGATTTTCTTAAGACACATAGGTTGCCAACCTTTTTAGATAATTATCAACTGAACAATATGATATACGATACAATGATATATATATTCACTATTTTAAATATACGTCTATAGTCATCATTTCGGAGTGTCATACTCTCTCTGATTCCCCAAAGTGGCTCAGATATCAGCCATATCATAAAAGCATCTATATTTCGATTCCCTTAAGAGAAACACGGATCTGTATATACATAATAAAATCCAACGGTGCCATATTGATCGCATATAATGTTATATGGGAAGCGATTTTCCTCCATTTTACCCGGAGACAATGGAAAGTACTAGTTTTTAAATCGTGCGTGTGATCACAAGGATGCTGTACAATATGTAAGTACTTACTGGTATGATATCGAGTAGAGAGAAAAGGCTAAATGATAAATGATATTTACCTATTTCAGTATATAGATCTTTCACGAATCGAAATTCCCAGCTGCTGCTGACAATTTTGTAATGGAAAATCCTATGAAAAAAATACTATACATCTTTTAGTTATCGATTCCAGGGTTTTGACTAGAATAATGACTGATAAACTGTGTTTTAGACTGAATTAACATTAGCCCCAGTATAAAAAATTATCATTTGGAGTCCACTTTACATTTCGCTATTATTCAACATATAAAACACCATTAATCTCTGGAAATATCCCTTAAACAGTGCAAATATTATTTTTACTTCATTTAATTGTGAGAATTGTCCCGTTGTTACCCAAAGTTGGCGTAACGACTGAACTTGCAAACATTTTGCCGGCACTTAAGTTGATTTAAGCAATTTCGTTTCGCAGTCGCCTTGTGAATTTCGGAGGTATCGGACGTCGCGCGTCGGAGCGCTAGTAAAAAGTGGCTTGGAACCTCTTGGAACCTTGTTACTTTGTTTTTTATTTGCTTTGTTGTGCTAATGTTAATTTTATTTTATACTTATCTTATCTTAGCAGTGGGGGCTGGCATGGCCAGCAACACTTCGACCAGATGTGATCTGTTGTGTTGTCCCCAGCATGGTACATTCCTTACTCTTCAAAGACGTGGTTCATGAAGGCGGCTAGCCCACTAAGAGGAAGGAACCTGTAGTCCTCTGGCTTCGGGTATCCGTTGCCGAGATGATTTTATACTTGACTAAAATCCTTGAATAAAACCTATAATGCAGCATAGTCTTAACTTATCAATCATGCTATGAAATTTCCAGGCAATTATTGCTCCGTCTCAACAACAAGTCTGCCAAAGAATTGCTCCACAGGATACATTGAACCTACAAAATTACTTGTAACTTATACTTCTAGTCCTCCCAAGGGGATATAGCCATCCTAATTGAGGTCATACCTCAAAGGTACCGCTTAAAGACTTAGTTCATGTCTCTAAATAATTTCCGCGAATATAAATTTAACGGTTGAGCTGATACCGTAATTAAACACGGTCGCTTCCATGGAATTGGCTTTATTTCTTTTTCTCAGGGGGTAAACAGATGTCTGAACTATTCATACACGAACTTGGAACAAGTAAATTGTGTATAAATAACATGCATTTTAGATTTTGTCTCCGTCTTAGGATCTAGACTGCCTCGTTAGTCTAGTGGACCTAAGCGCGATTGCTACGCTAGAGGTCTTGGGTTCGATTGAGGTCGAGCAAAATGTTATTGGGTTTTTCTATGAAATTTTCTTTATGAGCTCGGAGTTTTGTCCGGTTATTGGCAATAGGCTCCCTATTACATGAGACTTGCTTGGGGTTGCAGAGGCATGGTCAGTCAGGGTCTCAAATTATTATTTACTCACTGATTAATCCCGAAATTTCAGAAATATTGAAATTAGATTGTTAGGTTCCATCGCCTAAGGAACTCTGCTCTTCTTTCACGCTAAAACTGCTGAACGGATTTTGATGAAACTTTACATTATTATTATTTATACATTAGAATAACAGATAGGCTATAATTTGTAACGATTTTTAGTTAGTTAGCCAAATAACAACCATAAATATAAGTAACTTTTCCACGCGGATGAAGTCACGAAGAAGGTAGTACTAATATATTTTTTTGTAAATACATACTTATATACTTATGAAATAAACAAATATTTAATAATTGACAAAAAACAATTTTCGGATGGACATATAAAACACTCAATCGCATAAAAGTCGAATTAACATAGACATTAAAATTCAAATAATTGCGAGCGTGTACTTCATCAAAACGAATGGATAGGTCGGGCTAATTTATATTTCATCCCAACGGATGAAAAAACATGCAAAATTTTCCCTTAAAAATACACGGAACATGTTTAAGAATCATTTGTGAAATGCTTTTATACATATTTGACTGGTAGGCCCAGTGGTAATATATTTTTTACCTACTTAAACACGAAGGAAGATTAATTTAACGTCATATACAGTGAAATAAAACTACTTTTTACGGATTTTATCGCGTATATTGATATTATTAATCCCGACGTTTCGGACCCTTTACAGCGTCCATGGTCACGGGTAGACTGAGGTGGTGGGCGTCTCGATGATGTAATTACTGACAGCTACCCCACATTTTTAATTGTTACATGATCAATGACATTTATTACTAATTATTAATTAAAACTAGATGGAGCCGGCATTTCCTAGCTGACGACCTCTGAGAAGAAACGCCGAAACAAACTCAGAGAATCATGGTCTCTTTTAAAGTAACAATATTCAATGATCATGTTTTAGTTGTTAATTATTGGCAATCCGATTCACGCAGAACGAGCTCACAGTATCCTTTGGTCTTGCAGTTGTAGGCCTGGATTTTGGTTTAATAGAATCTATAACGGGATTCCAAGCCGGTGGTAAGACCCAGCCATCTTCTCTATTGAAATTTGGATGTTTTTTAATTTCAATAGCCTCACGAATCATCCTGGGTAGGTATCGACTTTCCTTCGCAAGTATTTGTGGTTTATCAAATCTGATATAATGCTGGGCCTTGTCAAGAGTATGTTCACAAACTGCTGACTTCTTGGAACGGCGGTGTTTGACATCGGCGATGTGTTCTTTTACGCGGGTCCCTATGCTTCTTTTAGTTTGGCCTATATATGAGAGACCGCAATCACAATCAAGCTTGTATACGCCCGCATCTTGTAGAGGTATATGGCACTTGACAGATGGTAAGAACTGACTGATCTTCTTCAGCGGCTTGAAGTATGTTTTAATTGAAGCACGCTTCAAGATGTAGCCAATTTTGTCGGTGACTCCTCTAACATATGGTAGTACGGCAGGTAAGCGCTCAACTGTGGCACGTTTCACACGGTTTCTGTGACAAGGGCGCGGTATTCGGAGCTTGTTGTCGTGCAGGACTTGCTTGACATGTTGAAGCTCAGCAGCCAGGTGTTGCTCATCACAGATCCCATGTGCTCTCTGAAACAAAGATTTACCGACGGTAGATAACTAGACGGTGAGGCTATTGAAATTAAAAAACATCCAAATTTCAATAGAGAAGATGGCTGGGTCTTACCACCGGCTTGGAATCCCGTTATAGATTCTATTAAACCAAAATCCAGGCCTACAACTGCAAGACCAAAGGATACTGTGAGCTCGTTCTGCGTGAATCGGATTGCCAATAATTAACAACTAAAACATGATCATTGAATATTGTTACTTTAAAAGAGACCATGATTCTCTGAGTTTGTTTCGGCGTTTCTTCTCAGAGGTCGTCAGCTAGGAAATGCCGGCTCCATCTAGTTTTAATTAATAATTAGTAATAAATGTCATTGATCATGTAACAATTAAAAATGTGGGGTAGCTGTCAGTAATTACATCATCGAGACGCCCACCACCTCAGTCTACCCGTGACCATGGACGCTGTAAAGGGTCCGAAACGTCGGGATTAATAATATCAATATACGCGATAAAATCCGTAAAAAGTAGTTTTATTTCAATGTATAATATTCGCGTAAATGTCAGAAATCAATATGTCATATACAGTTCTAACTCGTGCCTAAGTAATAATTACGCTCACCAACCGACATGTAAGTTTAAAAGAAAGTCAGGGTGGAAAGAAAAAAAGAAAAAAAGATTTATTTGGACACACATTCCGAGACAAACAACACAGACACTAGGAGTAGGATGTTAAGGTTCGCTGTAAAGGTTCTGAAACGTCGGGATTAATAATATCAATAACGCGATAAAATCCGTAAAAAGTAGTTTTATTCAATGTATAATATTCGCGTAAATGTCAGAAATCAATATATCACAGACACTAAACAAAAAACTTGGGAGGTGTCAAGGGACACCCGGATGGAACGAAGTTCCTTTCATTAAAATTTAATAATTAAAAATAAAAAAACCTGTATACACTCAACAATTCACAACGCGCGAAATTCAAATATTGTCATTCACTCAATAATATTTGAATGCTTGTCAACAATATTTGAATTTCGAGAAAAGTGTCGTGACAACTTTTCGTAAGAATTTTTTCCGTCTAGCCCCCTTTCACAACGCGCGATAAGGAACTTCGTTCCAAAAACTTATATATACACCGTGTTTTTTTGTCGTCTTACAGTCGAAAGGAAACCATTATTTCAATATTATATTTACTAGATATGGGACTAAATCTGAAATCTTGATAAAAAAAAAGCTGTTACTTAGAAAAAAGTTCAGTTCTCTCGACAAAATGTAGGATGTAGCTGTTTTTTTTTGCACTTCATGGTTGATCCCATACAATAAATTGTTGATATGTTATTCTGATGTATACATAATAATACTGTAAAGTTTTATCAAAATCCGTTCAGTAGTTTTAGCGTGAAAGAGTAACAAACATCCATCCATCATCACACACTTTTAAATTTATAATAAAATATATTTCTGATACTGGCTGCGAATATTGGCTTCGACTCACCCCCCACACCTCATGGCAAATATCTTATAGATAGATAAATACAGTATTTTTTATTGTACCCTATTATACAGTGAAAAAAAAAAACGTCAATTGAGTAACAATTGCCGGTCCAACCATGGGATGAGAGTCATGTAAGAAAAGACCTCAACCTTCCTCTGGCGCGTTGCCTCTATTTTAAAGGCTGGCAATGCGCTTGTGACTCCTCTGGTGTTGCGGGTGAGCTAGAGCAGCGGTAATCGCATACCATCAGGCGATCCGTCTGCTCGTTTGCCCCCTATCCCATAAAAAAAAAGAAAACGGGTAAGGGGCGATTGAGGTGTACTAATCAGCAGTCATAAAATATTGCTAAAAGTATAATAAAATATTCTTATAATTAATACATAATAATATATGCTACCAACCAACTGCACCCCATTTATATCGTGGATTGAAAGAACCATGAGCCTTCATCTGTCATTATTGAAGTATATCAAAGAATATCCTAAACTCAGATTTAAACAACAGCCGTAAGCCATTTATAAATAATCTGCCAATAACCAGATGTATGTACCTATTCTAATCCATTAGCTATCCACCAGAGATCCGCTTTAATAAATTTGTATCCCCTTTGTGTACCAAACCAGCTGGTTCATCTTAGATTATGTTTTTAATAAATTCCCAAGACAAACTGGCTTTTGTAATATCTGAACGATAAACAGATTAGATGGTTATTCGACGGGAAAAACTCATAACTTTCAACTATGAGGCGGCTTTGGTTTGCTCTGTAAAATATTTTTTTTAATCAACTGACACTGTCTATTTAGTGGGCAGAAGTTTATTGATCCTGGGACCGAAGTATGCTATTTCAATTGTAAATACGTATCAAAATAATCATTAATAAAAAACAAAGAATTATAGAGGTGAGTTGTAACGTAGGAGTTTTTTTAACCTGATTTTAATTGACTTCTCTCTTTGTTAAGAGTAGTGTTTTCAGCTGTCTACGAAGCCTTCTCGACCAATAGCATATGGGTGTTATAATTCTTTATCTACGTCCTTGTCCATTCGGACTCATCAAAGAGGGACGAAAGTAATAAAACCACAAAACTCCATAAAGATAAAGGAGGACGACCTTAGTGGCCCAGCTGACGTCACAACCCTGAGCTAATTATAAACCTTAACTTCGTAGTTTGTGAAGTCTTTTGAGTTGATTTTTAAGCGATAACATAGGTGATGTCCCCTATAACAATTACTGATACAAAAAGTAAATGAATCGCTTCGAATGAAGCTGCTCGCATTAATATCGAACTAAACTATGTAAGTTCCTTTGACGTTTAAATATGATGACAAAAAACTTGAGTGTGAGTTGATTTTGAACTTCAGATCTGAGGTTGCAAGGGCGTGAGAGTGTTGAGAGCGTAAGGTCCTGAGTTCTATAAAATTCTCAGCAGCTCGGAGTTTGGATTTGAGCCCTATTAATATGGTTCGCCCCCCAAAATTGTAAACCAAGATTAACATTAAACAATTTTTTTTTAAAGAGTGTCTATGGAGTTTCTTGCCGGTTCTTCTCCATAAGACCCACTTTTTGGAACCGTACAAGTAGTGCTATTTTTCGACGACACGTTTGGTGCATCGGCTGAGAGATCGGCTTCTGCGCCACGGGTTGTGGGTTCGATCCCCGCGCGGAGCAAATATTTGTATGATTTAGGTAATTGTTCCGGGTCTGGGTGTTTGTGCATGTGAAAGTTTGTGTTTGTAAACGCACCCACGATACAGGAGGAAGTCCTACTGTGGGGAAATGTTTTATTAAAACTTAAAAAAAAACAAACCAAACTTTGATGGTCTTATTGAAATTAAAATATTTGACTGACATGGCTCCTTAAACATGCGTACCGACGAATTGTGGGTATACATCAGTACTCCTCTGCTTAACCCATGATATAGACATGTGGGTATAATGATGATCAATATTATATTACATCTTTTTCAAGGAAATAACCCAATATTGCCGTAGACACGAAAGAGAGTAGACATTTCCATTACTGAATGAAATTCCTCCATTGCTTTAATAAGACCTTTGACTTTGATTGAACAATCAAAGTCAAAGGTCTTATTAAAGCTAATTAAATGGACTCGTTTTGATGTTATATATAAGTGTATCAGTTGTATAAGTACCTACTGTTGTTTTAAGCCGCTTATAAGGTAGAGAGCTACATTCGCTCCTAATAGTGTTAGCAGGATGATTAAAGCAGATGAGAATGTTGGAGAAGATTGAGTTGAGAGATTGTCAGCTGCTGGAGAATAAATAATAAATTATTTGTTAATTTTCTCTTTCCTGTAGGTAGGAATTATAATTAATCGATGTCATTCTCTTAAATGAATAAATAATAAATATTTTGGGATATTTTACACAGCACCATCTAGTCCCAAACTAAGCAGAGCTTGTACTATGGGTACTAGACAACGGATATAATACTTATATACTTTTTTTTTGTAAATAAATAGTTATAATAAATAATAAACACCCAGACAGACAAAAACACTTAGTTCATCACATAAATATTTCGTATCCTGTGGGAATCCAATCCACGACCTTATGATCAGCAGTCCCAGCACTCGCACCACTGGGCCACAGAGGTCGTCGGAAACAAATATTTTATTGAGTTTTTATATCATTCTAAGTAGCACTATCGAGTTAAGATGGATTATCCTAAACATACCGGCGAACTGTGGGTGCATTAGTACACTTCAGCCTAACCCTTTGGGGATACAGGCGTAATTATAGTAATGTTTTATGTTAAAAATAAACCGGTCGTTGGAGCTTTGGTAAATGATCAATGTACCGACGAAGTTTCGCGCATTATTACATTAATTAACATAATATGCACTTTGTTGCACTACTTAACTGTACCAATTAAGAGGTATTAAGACACGACTCTTACAGAACACCCTGCTTTTAGCAGACTAAATTAATTTTAGCTGCATCAATTTACATAGGAGCGCTCTAAAATTCAACTACGTGTGCATTTTGTGAATATAATTATTCGTCATCGTAGGGTCAGCGTTCTCTGAGCTCAAATGAAGCGATCTCTCGTGAACGTTGAATATGTTCGCAAATGAATAGTGAGAGAGAATATAGATTATTGTTGGATGAACGAAAGTTAATGGTACTTTATCTCTCTCTTATCTGTTACGCTGCCCTGTTGCGACTCACTCGCGAACCAAAGAAGTTTGAGACAAGAGGTTGCCTTTGCATTTCTTTGAAATTAGATCAGCGGTTTAGTCGTAGAAAGGTAACAAATAAACGAACAAACAGACTAGAGTTACTGTCGCATTTTTTATATTAGTATTGAAATATAGACTTAGCCATACTTATTGAATGCATGGCCAAGAAATAATACATTTTGCACATTATTTTTTGAAAATAATGAGCTCGGATATGTTTCTTATTTAGTTGGCAGATTAATTTAGTTCAAACATACCCTTTAGAATGTTATTAAAGTAAATTGATTGTCTTTGCTGTGTTACTTAACCTTGTCTATGATATACCTTTTAAATAAATGGAATCATATTTTAAAGTTTAAAGTTTCAACGTTATGAGAATTCAATTTAAAATATTAAAATAAGGAATGCTTTTTAATTTTAAACGTCGAATTTTAATTTAATATTTGATGTACCTACAAGACTTATGTTATTTCATAATTAATTAAAAACAAGCGTAGAATTTCTGAATACTTTTTAAAAGCTTTTTTTAAGCATTCGTTTGGAAATTAACTCTGAAATACTTTTGATTTAGACAAAAACTATTATAATAGTTAAAATTAATTAAAAATCGCTCTATACAATTTATTAGATAAGAAGGCGGGTATTTACGGGAAAGAAAGATGTGCAAATTATTACATTATTAATATTATTTTTTTGGACATCCCTATTTAAACGACTGCCACGAGGCCCCAAAGGTAGGTAAAGGTTGTTAGTTCTTTTCTTAATTTTAATCATCAATGAGTGAGGTTTGTGCCTTGTACATATCCAAACTCCGAGTTGCTACTTAGAATTTCATAGAAAAAAACCCAATAAAAATTTGCACGACCCGGGACCTCACGCCCAGCAGCCGCGCTTACAACCACTAGATCAATCAGGCAGTCAAAGAAGTTACCTGTTTTACCCTTTCATCGTCGATCAGTATCGAAACATGAAAATAAAGTGGTTTCTCGTCAAGTGGATGCGGGTTTACGTTCTCGTTTACGAGATAACGGGCCAAGGGAAGCGAGAAGGCGCGCGAATGTGTGTTTTATGCGCGAAAGTGTGTTTTACGCGCGACCATGGTTTAAATTTTTTCACGCGTTACGAGCGGATCATGGGCCGATTTATAGTGCGGTTTTAGGGCTGCCGCGCAACATTTGTCGAAAGGTTTAGGTGGCGGTGTGTTCGCGTAGCGAGTAACTACCGCGTTTTTTATTCTTTATAGAGAAGTGACAAACGGATACCGTCAAATGGGGTGAATAGGAATGCAGGGGCGAATGGGACAAAACTTTGAAAGGGATTTTCAGTCTTTTTGTATTTTTTTGCCATTTTCCATGCTGAGATTTTAAAGTTATTTTAGCAAAGGAAAAATTCGATTGCGGGCAGGATTCGAACCTACAACTTCTGGTTAGGTACACCAGACGCTATGACCACTAAGCCATCGCGACTCCTACCCGCCTGGTCGAAATTTGCCTTCATATTCTGAATTTACGTCTTTATTTTTTATTTTTTTATTTTATTTATTCATTTATTTCAGGCAACAAGGCCCATATAAAAATATAATAATACAATATAAAATAGAACAAAAAATAAAATACTATAAAATATATACAACAATAACAAAACTAAGTATTACTATTCCACACGTAAATTCGTCGTGCGTCGCTCGGTGTTAGGTATCCGGCCTCGGAACCGCCGGAATAGTACACCTTTCGGCCAAAACTCTTCCTTCATGAAAGTCGACAGATGTTCGGTCGGTACTCTAATCACAAAAGAACTGAAATTCACATTGTGACTAGAGTTTAACCGTTCGACCCTCAGAATGAGATTGCTCTTAATTGCAATATACTCTACAATCTCCTCGCTTTTTGTAGAGTAATGCAGCCTGGACACGTAGAGCGGCGTCACTGGTACTGCAGGACGCAGCAGGTATTTCGGTCCGGTCGGTGCAGTCCCGCACTTGTTCAGACGGTTAGGCTTCTTCTTTTTCTTCTCCACCTTGATGAAGCCATCCTTGTCTCCCTGGTCCCCTGGACCGCCGTCTTGCAAAACCTTCCCCTTTGATTCGGAGCGGCTCTGCTTACCCCCTATTTTATTTGATGTCGTAGTCTGCAATCCAGCGGATTTGCTGGTTGCGACAATTGCTGCGTAGGCACGTTTGGGGGTCGATGTACCTACATGTGACGTTACCTCTGTCGAGGCAGGGACGGCGGCGGCGCATGTTGCTTCGCAAGCTAAATCGGCGGTTGGTGACGCATGAGCTGAACTCGCCGACTCAAAACTGCCGATGGTGGCATTTTGTGCCCCGCGACGTGTGTTCACATTAGAGACGTCAGGCGACCTACTTGTCGAAACAGTGTTGCGTAATAACACTACTTCGGCACGAAGTTCCCCTATGGTGTTGTTAGACATCTCCAACTTGGACTGTACTTCGGCCAGGCTGGCTTTCAGGGACGTTATATCCTTCAGCAACCTGGTGACGTCAACGTGGTCGAACGTGACGGGGGGCAGCTTATGCAGCTCCTTCGCCACGAAAGCGGGCACATCATCTGGGTCGACCTCCTTGAACAGGGTGATGATGTCCTGGACGCTCTTTTCTGTTCCATCCCTCCGGCGGGACGGCATCTGGTCGACTCTTCCGAGAGTTTGGAATAGCAGCAACTTGGCACTGCTTACCTCCTCCTCTTTGTAGGATTACTTGCAGATCTGCATGATGCTGACTTCGTCCATATAATCGATAGCATGCTGAACGAACGCCAACAGCTCGTTGGCTATGAGTTGCTGTGAACTCATAGCGACGCAATAGACGGCAGCGGCTACCGCCGGCGCCGCGCAAAACGCGAATTAAATATTCGTGCCGAGCAGCACAAAACACGTCCGTAGTCGAGCGCGCATTGCACTACTTTATGGTGACGTCAGTGACACCTATTGAAGAACAAGTTTCCCGTGTCTCGATTTACGCCTGCATCTCTATTTACCGGATTGACTGTTGGCACAATACACATTATAAATTGTTTACAAAGTGTTACATAAATCTAACAACATCAATTACAAATTACCTTAATAAATAGAAAGCCGAAAGAAGCATACACAGTCGTACACTGATTTTTAATTAGACTTAGTTTTTGAATAGGTAAGGTAGTCTTGTGAAAACGGTGAAGGAAAATATCGTGAGGAAACCTGCATACCTTAGAGACTTTTCTCGACGGTTTGTGAAGTCTGTCAACCCGTACTAGGCTAGCGTGGTGGACTATAACTTAATCCCTCTCAATATGAGAGGAGACCCGTGCCCAGCAGTGGGACAGTATATGGGTTGATGATGATAATAAATTATTAAGAAATCAGTTCACGGGTTCTTGATTAGAATGTGTGAACCCTAAACAAAATTATCACCCTGTATAGGTGTCGACGACCATTTTGTTTTACTCGCCATTTTACGAGCGCTCCCCGTGGTTACACATTCGAAAATCTATAATTTATGGCGAAGATACTCTCATTACGTTTCTTTTTCATTCTGTCGAGATAAAACACGTGATTATAAGCTTATTTGTGCACACCGTGAATATTTTATATGACATTTTTCTGGATTTTTAATACTGACTAAAATTACGGATACTAACCCGAATCTTTTTAAAAGTAGGGTGAACAGTCATCTTCTGGATCAGCTCGCTCCATCGTCTCATATTTGCTCCAAAGCTAAGGTTGAGGTCAAGAGGAAGGATTAAAAAAAAAACTGCTACTACGCTAGAGGCCCTGGATTCGATTCCCAGGTCGAACAGTGTTATTGGGTTTTTCTATGAGTTTATAAGTAGCAACTTGGAGTTTGGCTTTGCGTTTGGTTAGTTTAATAGGCTAGCCCTCTACAACATGGGACCTAAAAGAACTGTGGAGTTACTTTAGTATCTACACCTCTGTTAAACCCTTTAAGAAATACAGTCGTGATGATGGTATGATTAAAAAAAAAGTCATCTCAACTTTTACTACATTAATGTTACACTATTCCATCGTGTTTAAATTACGTTATATTATTCATCAAAGATTGCATACATAGTAAGGAGTTTTAGTTGGATTAATATACCTTTTACTATGGAAAAAGAGAAAAAGATAATAATTTATTCTAGCTCTCAGCTGTAAGTACTAAAAAACTAGTCTAGCACGAAATAGTTGTATTAAAAACTACACAAGGGAGATTGATCTTTCTTCTTTCATTCTAAAAGCTGAAGTTTGTTTGTTTGAACGCGCTAATCTTAGGAACTACTAGTTCGAATTGAATAAATATTTTTGCGTTGGATAGTCCATTTATCGAGGAAGGTTATGGGCTTTATAACATCACGCTAGGACTGATAGGAGCCGAGCAAAAAGGAAAAAAGACGGGTGACACCGCGGGGGCTAGTACCTACTAGCTGGTGGTAAAATAATTTTCAAAATTACGTATTTCGTTGTCAGTTTGACTTCACTGTGTCATCCCTATTTAATATTTAAAAAATATTTCGTCTGTTTGTCAGTTACGCTTTGACGTCTAAACCGCATAACCAATTTTTATGAAATCGTGTACAGAGATAGACAAGACCTTCACTTAAAAACCCTTAGAAACCTCAGGCTAGTCTTAAAATCAAGATTCTATCAGGAACATAACCCTAACAAAATCGATATGTACAACTCAAACTACATACTGTAGAAATAAAGATAGAAATAAACCTCCGACCTCCTTTTTACAACCACGTACCCCACAATCCCAATATATGGACACCACACTAGCACACAGTATCGTCGCCGCGGACCGCATAACACTTTTATTGGAAAAGTTCCTGCCGTGCCCCGACGTGGGGACACCCTACCAGATAAAAATGCACGCGCTTAAACGTGCGCTATATGAGTTTGTTCACCGCAGCCACCAAGGAGTAGGAATGTTAAAATGTATGATTTAGAGAGAATTTATAGATTGAATACTTTTTGGAACCATGCTGCTATAGTTTTTGACTTATTAAAAGTACTACTATTTTATTTTAATTGTGTAATGAAAATAATACATAGGACTATTTTTCGTGAACGTAGTCCCACGCTTTTGATTGTCTCATTATTCTAGTGGTAGGAAGCGGGATTGCTATGCTAGAGCTCCTGAGTTCAATTCCTAGTTAGATACATAGGGTTATTGGGGTATTCGGAGTTTGAATTTGAATAGGCTCGCCCTATTACACGCACTTGCCTTCCGTAGCCCATGGTATCTGTGACATCTACCACGACCCTCTTAGCGTCCGCAGTTGGTTAAAAAACAAAAGAGCGTCTTCTAAATTCAGTCTTTATCTCAAGTTGAGCACAATCTCGCTTTATTAACATTCGTCCGATAACTTTGTGGGAAGAATATTTTAAGAGGATTTTCCTTAGCTTACTTTTAATAGGATATAGGTAGGTATTGTTGGTGTTATAAATTCGTTTTAGAAACAATTGAATGGGACATTTAATTGCCTTTATGTTCTAGTGCGTGGTTGGTTGCCGTGAGGTCCCGATTTCAAATTTAGGTCGAGTAATGTTTTAAAAAAAATTAATGGAATTGAATGAAATTTATTAAATCGCCCCTATTACATAGATCTTTACAGTAGACACATAGATACCTACGTATGAAAGAAAGAAAGAAGAAATATTTATTCTCTGCAAAAAAATAAATAATGAGATTATTACTAACTCAAATAAAAACATAAAATTTAATAATTCGACATAACTATCTATTTATATAATTATCTATGTATTATATTTATTATTTATCCTGGCTGCCCTAACCCGTTGTCATCTTGACACTTAAGTTGTTAAGTCTCATAAATTATGCGTAGTTATTTAATTGGCTACATTGTCTTTCAAACCGAAAAACAATAATGTTAGCAAATTATTGCTAAGTGGTATAATTTTTGGCAATGCGATGGTACCACCCTGATTCTGATAAATCTTATAATAAATAAGATATAAATAAATATTTGTGACATTTTTACACAGCATATTGATTTTTATTAAATTAAAATTTAATAATTAAAAATAAAAAAACCTGTATACACTCAACAATTCACAACGCGCGAAATTCAAATATTGTCATTCACTCAATAATTCGAAATTCAAATATTGTTGACAAGCAAAAAGTGTCGTGACAACTTTTCGTAAGATTTTTTTCCGTTTAGCCCCCTTTCACAACGCGCGATAAGGAACTTCGTTCCAAAACTTCGTTCCAATAAAACTACTTTTTACGGATTTTATCGCGTATATTGATATTATTAATCCCGACGTTTCGGACCCTTTACAGCGTCCATGGTCACGGGTAGACTGAGGTGGTGGGCGTCTTGATGATATAATTACTGACAGCTACCCTACATTTTTTATTGTTACATGATCAATGACATTTATTACTAATTATTAATTTAAACTAGATGGAGCCGGCATTTCCTAGCTGACGACCTCTGAGAAGAAACGCAGAAACAAACTCAGAGAATCATGTTCAAAAAATTTTTACACAGCACCATCTAGTCCCTAACTAAGCAGAGCTTGTACAGTGGCTAGCACATCAAGCTACCACAATCTGTCAAATATCTTTGATAGATTTTCAACTTTAATACAAAACTAAGGTTCATGTTCAATTGGGAAATTTTGACAGTTTTGGATAGCTTGACCTGCTGGCGTCTGTACTATGGGTACCAGATAATACTTATATACTTTATTTCATAAATACTTATAATACTTAAACTATGTTTTTGTAGATACATACTTATAATACACTAGTTTTCCGCCCGCGGCTTCGCCCGCGTCGAGTTCGATTATATCGCGTTTCCAAGAGAACTCTTCAAAAGTCATAAAGAGATAAAAACTATCCTATGTTCTTTCTCAAGGTCAACTCTATCTCTGTACCAAATTTCATTAAAATCAGTTCAGTGATTTAGACGTGAAAGCGTAACAGACAGACAGACAGAGTTACTTTCGCATTTATAATATTAATATAGTAGGGATAAGAAACGCCCAGACAAACATAAACTCGTGGGAATCGAACCCACGACCTCGTAATCAGCAGTCCGACACTCGAACAACTAGACCACGACAGACGTCGTCAGTTGGATATATATATTACTAGCTGACCCCGCAAACGTTGTTTTGCCATAAAAACAAAAATTTAGGGATATGAAAAATAGATGTTGGCCTATTCTCAGACCTCCCCGATAAGCACAAAAATTTCATCAAAATCGGTCAAGCCGTTTCGGAGGAGTATGGCAACGAAAACTGTGACACGAGAACTTTATATATTAGATAAATAATTTCTACGGCACTGGTAGGGGAGCTACCAGTACCGTAGAAATTCCCAACATTCCAAGACTTTTTTGTATTAATCCATAAAAAATCCCAATTGGAATACTACTTAAACAAGCCGAATAGCTTTCCGAAGTATTGTCAGAATGGAACCGTGTCGTAAATGTGTCCAGCCGAGCCGTTAACATAATTAATGACAGCAGTTTGAATCTTAACTCTGTGTAATTGGTATAATTAACTTTGTTACCGCGTAATTCTTAAAAAATCCATAGATTTTTTTATAAGCATCTAGAAAAAATTACAGAGTATCGGAATGTTAATATAAGTCTACAAACAAATATCCGTCGAATACTTTGTGTTCGGGTGGAAATCGAACCCCGATCGAATCGATCACCTCTTAAATCACGTGATCTTAAAATCATTTCACTGGAGTATCTACCATATAAACCGGGAAACAATAACGAAGGATTACCCGTTCGATATTGAACAACGACTTAATAGAACATAATAATAATCATACCAATGACACCTGCATTCACCCAAGGCTTAGACAGAGGTGTACAAATGTACGCCCACAGTTCGCCGATATACTTAGGTCCCAAGTAACAGCGACCCTACTGCCATTAACTGACAAACGCAGTTACCCCTGAGATTTTAGAGAAAAACCTTCTTCGTTTCATCTGTGAATCGAGCCCAGGATCTTTACGTGTGGCCACTACGCTAATGAGGCAGGTTTTTTTATAGTATAGAGGCCAGCGCATCAAGCTACCACAATCTATCAAATTTCTTTGATTGATTTTTAACTTTAATACAGAGCAATAAGGTTAATATTCCATTGGAAAAAATTTTAAGTTACTACTCGTACCTAAGGAGGCGACAGGGTATGTCGCACTCGTAGCGACTAAAACCGTACTTGCCTTTACTTTCCCTATAGTCATGGCCATGGGATCCGTGAAATTCATCACAACCGTGGCTGACCATGACTGACTAATGAACTAGCCTACCACTAGAGTGAGGATACAGTCGGACTGATAATAATCTAATTAAAAAGTCAAAGTCAAAGTCAAATGTTTTATTTCAATAAGACCAATAAAGTAGCACTTTTGAAAAGTCAAAACTAGTTGCACGGTTCCAAAAAGTGAGTCTTATGGAGAAGAACCGGCAAGAAACTCCATAGACACTCTTTTTTAAAAACCACATGATTACAATGTTAATCTTGATTTACAAGTTTGATAAGAATAGTTAATGAGAACAATGCAGTTGATGTGTAACTACTAACAAATTAATCCAGAATAAAAAACAATATAAATAAATTTAAGAAAAAGATTGCCATTGACAGTAAGAGCTGACCAGCCCCGACAGACGGCACCCGTTCACGAGTATGACGTATCGTGTAAAAATAACAAAACCGGCCAAGTGCGAGTCGGACTCGCGCACGAATACAAATTGTAGCAATATTTCGCAAAACATACCGCCGTTATTAATATCGAGAAAAAAAAATCACGTCTGTTGTATGGGAGCCTCCTACAAAAAAATATTATATTCTGTTTTTAGTATTTGTTGTTATTGGGGCAATAGAAATACGTAATTTGTGATAATTTCAACTGTCTAGCTATCACGGTTCATGAGATACAGCATGGTGACAGACGGACGGACGGACAGCGCAGTCTTAGTAAGAGGGTCCTTTGGGTACGGAACCCTAAAAAACACAGTTATTAATTTTATGTGACACATCTAGTACACCCCACAACTAAGTCCACATTGTAACTACTTACCTTTCAATTCATAAACTATCGAAGGAAAATTGCGGCCACCATTTTTCAGCTAGAGTAGTTTAGCGGGAGTACTCAATATATCTTTGCGGAACAATTGGTTCCGCACAATATAAATAACAGGACATCGCTCAAAGTGGTTGGGAGTAAACGCTGTTAGCGATCGAGGTTGGGTCCTAGTGAGAGAGATTGGCGATCGAACTTGAACCGTAATTCAACTGAAAGATGAATTGAATCTTAGCAGAAGCTGTCGTCGTACGCTTCGTCGTGAGCCCTACTTAGAACGATTTTTTAACCCCGTAAATCCCAACACAGTAAATTTCATCGAAATCGTTACAGCCGTTTGCTGTAACACCGCTGTTGCTAAATGATTGTCCAACGCATCCTGGACTTTCAGGCTTACTATAAAACTTTGACTTTAACTTTGACTGGACGAGTCCCAAGTGCTCTTGAACTGTACAACCTTGCCAAGGACAAAGAGAAATTTAAAAAATTAATGGTCAACTGAAGAAAATGATTGTGTAACTAATGCTAACATGATAAAATAAGAAAGAAGATTGTGTTTAAAGGCTTATATTTCAAAAATACCAAGCCGGTTGCGAGATATTATTTTTTAAATGGTAATGATTAATGAGTAGGTATAGTGTTTTGGATTATAAAGAGACTTCTTAATATAAATGCAATGAAATATCTGACATGATTTTAAATGTACCGTAAATGAGCATTTTACAAAATTATTAGTTAACAACTTTAGTCCTCTCCTGTAGTCCTGTGACTAATCATTTTGTAAAAGGCTCGTTTATGTGTAAAATATTATTAAATTAGAATTTCTGCAAGATGTATTTTTAAGAAAGAAGGAAACAGAAAGGCCTAGGCACTAGAGTAGTATAGATAGAATATGAAGAACTTATATCCTGAAATATTCTGGTTTTATATTGTAGTAAGCGGTTTCATTGGAGTCAAAAACTATTTAACCAACCACAAAACCACACACAATCATAAACATACAGAAATGAAAATCCCTTTAATTTTCCTCATTAAAATCCGCTCAACGCTCCCCGCCGGCACTGGGACCACACCCGACACTTTTATTGCAAAAGTTTGTACACTCTGACTGCCGGAATTCGCCAGTAAGTGCCAACTTCAGCCATTTGTAGGATACAAATTCAAACTGTATGAATTGAAAAAAAAAAAAAAAAAACTGTTTTCTGACTTCTGATAATTGTATGGGCCTCATCGTTTCTTGTTTTCCAGAATTTATGGAACAACTTTGATGGCTGTTTTTTTTTATTTCCAAGCTTTGTTGAAATTGTTATTTTTTCATCTCTGTGTTGAGAGAATGATTGAGCTATAAGTGATATTGTGTTAACATTATTGTGTTCCGGTTTGAAGGCAATGTAGCCAGCGAAATTACTGGGTCATCATCATCATCATCAACCCATATACTGTCCCACTGCTGGGCACGGGTCTCCTCTCATATTGAGAGAGATTAGGCTATAGTCCACCACGCTGGCCTTAGTTCGGGTTGGCAGACTTCACAAACCGTCGAGAAAAATCTGTAAGGTATGCAGGTTTCCTCACGATGTTTTCCTTCACTGTTTAAGCGAGTGATAATTAATTATTAATACGCACATGAATTTTAAAAGTCAGCGGTGCGTGTCTTGGGTTCGAACTCGAGACCTTTGACTTGGCAATTAAATGGTCATACCACTAGTCTATCACTGCATGTAATTACTGGGTATATGAGACTTAACAACTGAGGTCTCAAGCTGATCATGTGCTAGTGATTCTACTGGTGTTGTATGTAGGTAGTATGGAGGCGTCATAAGAGGATATATAATGGACCCTGTTAAGCAGAAAAGATCCAACAACTTTTTTTATACTTTTGAGTAAATGCAGTTTAAAGTTTTAAAAAGTTTATAAAAATTAATGATTTGAAGATTTTCCTAAGCAAATGTGATCAAACTGCCAGGATCTTTTATGCATATATGAAACTTGATTAGGAGATTATGAATACCTACGTGTATAACTCAATTTCACTAAAAGTGTGGACTGGATCTTTTCTGCTTAACAGGGTCCTATTGATACTAGATATTTCCCGCGGTTTCACTCGCAACCTAAAGGATTTTTGAGACAAAAGGTAGCCTATGTCCTCTTCAAAGGTCTAATATATCTTTCTTTCTCCGAGTCTTTTCCCAACTATATTGTGGTCGGCTTCCAGTCTAACCAGATGCGGCTGAATATCAGTATTTTACACGAAGCGACTGCCATCAGACCTTAGCAACCCAATTTTTTTTTTGGGTTATGCTGATACATTGAGGATATACTGGTTGTCAGGCTTTTTCGGCTTCTGACTACCACTAACGATTATCATAGGCGTTCGTATGACAACCGGGACCGACGGCTTTACGTGCTCTCCGAGGCACGGAGGGGTCTCGTTGTGTTAAGAATGGTCACCCATCCACAGGCTGACCGCGACTAGCGCAGCTTTACCTTTCAGATCGGTTGATCAGCTTAGTTATTACATAGTCAAGAGGTATATCTAAATCCATTATATATTATACTAAAGAAATAAAATATTCCATTCAATTTACCTAATTTATTTTTCGCTATTCCGTCCATTATAAATAGAGGAGCAATGTTGAAAACTAATCCAAGTCAACTTCTTTTGTTTAACCTTTTTCTACAGTTGTGTTCAACTAACGCTATTTATAAGCTGCTTTCCATGTGACCTCAATAGTATTAATCGATAGTTGTGTTCCGTATACCCCAATAATAATAGAAGAATCTGAAAGAGTTTCTTTTAGATTTCACTCAATGAATAATCTAAGCGTATCAATCAAGTATTGGAACGAAGTTCCTTATCGCGCGTTGTGAAAGGGGGCTAGACGGAAAAAAATCTTACGGAAAAAGTTGTCACGACACTTATTTCGAAATTCAAATATTGTTGACAAGCATTCAAATATTATTGAGTGAATGATAATATTTGAATTTCGCGCGTTGTGAATTGTTGAGTGTATACAGGTTTTTTTATTTTTAATTATTAAATTTTAATGAAAGGACGTTCGTTCCATCCGGGTGTCCCTTGACACCTCTCAAGTTTTTATATATTTATATCATATATTTGAATCTATGAAAGGCTTGTGGCTAAGTCACAACTAACCTGATCAACTGATCTGCTAGGTTAAGCTGCGCTATTTGCGGTCAGTCTGTGGATGGGTGACCATGCTTAACACATCGAGACCCCTCCGTGCCTCAGAGGGCACGTAAAGCCGTCGGTCCCTATTGTCGTACGAACATGTACGACATCGTTAGTAGTAGTAAAATATCCTGACAACCAATCTATCCTCACGATATCGGTATTATCCAGAAATTGGGTTGCGGAGGTCTGAAGGCAGTCGCTTCGTGTGAAATACTGATATTCAGCCGCATCTGGTTAGACTGGAAGCCAACCCCAGTATAATTGGGGAGTTAAATTTGTATCAGCCTGTATAGAATCAAATCAAATCAAATCAAAATAGTTTTATTTTCATATAAACCATATACAGGCACTTATGAAATGTCGAGTCTAGGTGCACGGTTCCAAAGTAGTCGTTTCCTATGGAGAAGAACCGGCAAGAAACTCCATGGTTACTCTTTTAAAATATCGTTTTGTATTGTACAATGATGGATTATAAATTGGATTGGATACTTACATGAGAGAACACTTTAGGAATGTTTCGAAGATTACAATTATATAAAATACAGCTAGGCATAAAAGAAAGTTCTAAACAGTTCTCCCATTTACAAACGGTAGAAACTAATAAATTTTATAAAGCAACTGACAAAACTTGTCACCAAGATTTACGAATTATATGTATATGTAAGTATCAAGTCAAAAACATAAAATACAAATGACTAAATTGGGATTAGTTAATAGATATACTCATACGTAACGACGTATGAGTATATCTATTAACTAATCCCAACCTGGAACCTCTGTAACGACAGAGGTTCCAGGGAAGCCACATGTGCAGTCCAACTATCCCCGAACGTAGTAGGTAGAAATACGAGTTTGAGTAAAGGTGGTACAATTCTGCTGGTAAATCCGTTTGGGTTGGTACCACTGCAATACCGAATATTTCACCCCTAAGCAATATTGTGCTTTTACGTTAACGAGTTTTGGTTTGAAGGGTAAGCTCAAGATAACATAGCGAGAGTGATACTACTTGTGTTCCTAGTATTTCTGGTCTGCGCTTACCGCTTACTAATTCAGGCTGTCAATACATTTTATTATTAAATTATGTTAATTTAAAAAAACGAGGCGCTTGTCTATGTTCCGTGATGCCACAACACACCAGACACTATACCAGAGAAAAACTCTCCGTTTATGCATTTACTGTCGATGAATTAGCTTGTTACTAGTTTTGCCTGCTGGAAAGCATAAACAAGATCTAAGATAGAGCATGCAATTAAAGTAAATACCTTTTCGGGGTCTATTTATTATCAGTCTTATAAAGTGAGGGTAGTGCCAAGGTGAGTCAGGAGGATTACAAGGTCCAACCGTGACCTTTAAATACGCGTTTCTTACCAGCGAGTGGCGAAAAAGTTTTGCTTCCTAGTTATAGGCAAAAGTACGGGTGCAAACATGTGGGTTGCCTTTGATTCCATATAAAGGATACCCACAAAGAACATCTTTATATTTTGTAAGAACTCTATTTTAAGAAATATTCTTTATAACACGGTAACACTTTCTTCCGCCTATGAATACGTTACAGAAAGTAATGCTAAAACCACGTAAAACATGGAGCTATTAAAGTTAATAGACGCTATAAACTTTGTTTGTGGAAACGTTAAGCATTCAGGCCTACGATGTCAACCGATTATAATATAACTTGAGCTTGGTTTTTTCGTAAATCTATGTCGAACGAACTAGAATGTTCCATTAGCAATTCATACAACAGACGTTTCTCAAAATGAGTGGATTCAAATCTAGTCTACCACACTCGTCGTAGTCAAGAAATGCTCACACGCATGCAGATATCCTCGCGATGTTTTCCTTCATCGTATAAGCTTGGCCATTAATCTATACTAATTTTGACGAGTTTTGGTGAAGATATGGACCTTGGGGAAGGACCTAGGCTACAGCATCATCATAATCAACCCATATACAGTCCCACTGCTGGGCACGGGTCTTATCTCACATAATGTGAGGGATTAGGCTGTAGTCCACCACGCTGGCCTAGTGCGGGTTGGTAGACTTCACACGCCGTCGAGAAAATCGCTAAAGGCATGCAGGTTTCCTCACGATGTTTTCCTTCACCGTATAAGCGAGTGATAATTAATTATTAATATGCACATGATTTAGAAATGTCAGAGGTGCGTGCCTTGGGTTCGAACTCCAGACCTTCGACTTGGCAGTCCAATGGTCATACCACTAGTACGGGCAACACCTAGTATTATATTTAAAACTAGCGGCCCGTCTCTCGCACGTGTGGATATATGATCGTGGTTTTTTTTTCTAAAATAAAAGTAGCCTAAGTTACTCCTCATTACATCAGCTATCTGCCAGTGAAAGCCCCGTTAAAATCAGTCCAGCCGTTTCAGAGATTAACCGGAACACACAGACAGACGGACAGATAGACAAAAAATAAGTAAGTACCGTATATACTTTCATATGCATTTAGTGAAAAGCTGTTTTTTTTTGGAATTTGGAATTACAAACAGACACTCAAATTTTATTTATGTGTATAGATTACTGCCGTGGGAATTTCTCATGGGAATATGCCTTATAAGGAACCTATCTATCAAAATTTCACTTTTTTTTTATACCACTCAGGTGTCAAACAAGCATACTGCCCACCTGATGGTAAGCGGTTACCGTAGCCTATAGGCCAGTCTGTAAAACGAAAGAGGAATAGTTGGGTCGGCAGTATAAGGGTCAAAGTCCCCTCACTGTCAACACAACGTTTCCTCGCGGAGCACTGGCAACCTTGCTCACCGTAAGGAACACAACACAGCTCAAAGCAGTGTTATTTTACTTCGATTTTCTGCAAGGCGGAGGCACTTCCTCAGTCACTTAACTTTATTTTATGCCTAGCTGTATTTTATTTTATTGTAATCTTCACAACATCCCTAAATTGTTCTCTCATGTAAGTATCCAATTTATAATTATTATTGTACCGAACATCATTGTAAACCATTATAATTTAAAATAGTAACAATAGTTTTTTTTTTTTTTTTTTTTATTTCATAAGTGCCTGTATGAGGTTTATATGAAAATAAAACTATTTTGATTTTGAGTCGGGCAGCTCCAAATTGAGTGGAATTACTCCCACTATGCCCTACCGCTCTTAATTAAAATGTTTCTAGGTCTGATAGTTTTTGAGATCTCGTGATTAATCAGTGAGTGAGTGGTATTCCGTTCAATCCATTTGCCTATCCTTTGGAGTCTACGTGTCACTATATTAATGAACTATGAACTATGCTCTTGTCCTATATTGACTAAATGAATTACTTAAACGTAAAAGCTACGCATTACCAAACTAAATCTAATGACATACACGACATCTTTAACACACAAAGTTTCTTCTAAACAATTAATCCGAGCAAATATAATTAACACGAGTATCAACAACCACCGTCCTTGAACAAACCTACTAGTCTAATTTATCTGAAGTCAACTACTGCTTTACAAATAAGCCGACGGCGTTTGAACTGAGCGGTTATGCCGTAGTTGAACCAACTTGCCAATTAACTCTCTTACTTACGGGCAGGAAGGATGAAAAGCTTTTGATGGCTCGATAAGCGCAGTCATCGAGCAATCAACTGCTGCGGTACGAATTCAGTCTCGGTACGGAACAAATATGGCGTACAGATAATTAAACTATTTTTTTAAAACGACTGCTCACTAGTCCGTGAATCGTACAAAAATGATGTTGTACAGTGGCCAGTACATCAAGCTACCACAATCTGTAAAATTTCTTTGATTGATTTTCAACTTTAATACAAAACGACAAGGTTCATATTTAATTGGGAAAATTTGACAGTTTTGAATAGCTTGACCTGCTGGCGTCTATTTTATATCAGCTGAGGTTTCAAGATGACAGCGCGCGAGTGATACCACTGGTGTTGTTGGCTTCTAAGTATAGGCTGCAGTTGCCGCCTACCATAAGGAGCTTATCGTATGCTTGTTTGTGATCTTAGCATAATAAAAAAATTGTAAAGCGATTATTCGAACAAAGTTGAGTTATTTAAAGTGTCGCACTAATATTAGCGCTCGCTCGAATATTAACTATGTTATACGAACTGAGTGGCCGTGTGTCCGAGAGCGAGCAAAACTTTTTCCATTTTGCCGCAGCAGTGTTTATAACCAGAACTGTCGTCTTGCAGTCTCCGGGGTGCTTTAATTTTTAATTGTGCTTTTTTTGTTTTAGTTTTAAACATATTATTTACACAGGATCTTTTTTTTTTAAATAACCGTTGCAATGCGCTGGGATTTTCTCCTGTATCGTGGGTGCGCTTACAAAAATAACCTTGGATGCACTAACACCAAATACATTCAAATATTAGTAGCCTAAACGGGATATCATCTCTCTCCGAGCCTTTTCCCAACCATGTTAGGGTCGGCTCCTTGTCTAACCAGATGCGGTTGAATATCAGTTGTCCATTAAGTGATTACCATCAGACCTCCGCAATCTTATTTCTTTCAATAATTTATTATTCTATTAAGGGTTGTGGGTACTTTAAGCCAAATATAAAAATACAGGTAGATGCATCTTTTTACCCGACTGCCGAAGGAGGAGGGTTATGTGTTTTTTACCCGACTGCCGAAGGAGGAGGGTTATGTGTTTGACGTGTATGTATGTATGTCCGTTCCTATGTCCGCTCGTAACTATTCAACGGTGCAACCGATTTAGAAAAATGATACCTCATTAGATTTGTCTTGATGGCACGAGTGTCACTGGGTACATGAAATTAAAAAAAAAACAAAATGGCGGATTTTATGCGCTTTAATGCGTGGGCTGAAAAATATGTTTTGAGCATTCCGTATCATGTATTCTCAAATTTTCGGTAGCAATTAGCGAAAGCATTACTTACATTACTTTATTGTTAAGGGACTTGTAGGAAATCATCTACTTTTTCATATAAATAATTTCTTCGTTAATGTCCGTAGGTAGTTTTAGATTGAGGTTAGGAAATACGATTTGTTTGTTATAATTTATTTATCAAGCATTCTGAAGTATTTTTACTGTCCTTATGTACCTATTTAGTTTTCTTTACGTAATATGTGGGTGACTCACATACACACATACATACACATAGTAAACCATTACATAACTGAAATAAATGACTTAAATACATATTATAATCAAATATATCAATTCATGCATTCATCACACATTACTTGCACATAAATATATATTCCGTCCTATTATTTATATTATTTAGTTTCTTTCTTAGTATTTAGATAGTTCTAGTAAATTCAAAATCATCTTTATCTCAACATCGTAGTATTCGTGCGTTGTGACTAGCCAAACGTACGCTAGATCCAAAAAGACTTCTGAATAACCCTCATGACCTCAATTCGTTACAAGAATTAAATCGTTTGCGAAATCTTGCACAAGTAAATAACACACCTTAGTTTTAAATTAAGCGTCTGCAGATTTTTCGTAGTTTTGCACTAAAAATCCGGAAACAAGTTACGTAATTAAAATAACTAAAAAACTGGGATTTTTTGGGATTACTGGGAATTTTAGAGACGGTCACGATTTTGAATGGGTCCCGACGGCAAGATTGACTTTATTCTACGTTATAATTTATTATTTTATGTATTTATCGATCATGAAAACATTTAAATGGTGTAGTTATTCAATATTACTTTACATAGGTCTGGACTACTAGACTTGTTTTTGTCATTTTAGTTTTTTTTTTAAGTGTTTTTATGCAGTCGGGTTTTTTAGTTATTTTAATTTACTGATTCCGAATGGGTACGTAACTCAATTTCGATAAAAATGTCATATGCGTCCTTTTTCCTTATGATGGCAGAATTATGATCCTGAATTCATACAAAAATCTCATTTATCCCAATTTTCCGGGCAACTGTTCTATTCTATCTTTACCTAAAAATATTATTAAAATTAAAATAGTGGTCCAGCTGCGATGTTTTTACCAACTAACAGCGTATCAATTATTCTTATTTATTTAACTAAGTAGATTATATTTTATAAGGCACACGGGCGCAGTCGCGAGCAGAAGCTAGTTTGTATAGATGTTTTTATATTCTGTCTCATGGTCAGGTTGCTAAGATCCTTTTTTTTTCTTTTTATATATTACCTAAGGTGGCAAACAAGCGTACGGTTACCGTAGCCTTTAGACGCTTGTAATACCAGGTATCACTTGAGCGTTGCCAACCTTGTAAAACGAAAGAGAAATAGTTGGTTTGGCAGTATAAGGGTGAAAGTCCCCCCCACTGCCAACACAACGTTTCCTCGTGGAGCACTGGCGACCTTGCTCACCGTAAGAAACACAACACAACTTAAAGCAGTGTTATTTTACTTCGATTTTTTGCAAGGCGGAGGTACTTCCCCAGTCGGGCAGCTCCAATTTGAGTGGAATTACTCCCACTATACTCTATCTCTCTTAAAGCCTTACCTCTCTCCTCCTGCTGTGCTGATCTTTCCTTGATCCATCGCAAAGGTTAAACTAATCTTGGCATACTATCCGCTAACTAACTTTAGCATACTATACACATGCTAAGTATGATATGTGGTCAATATTAAGTGATACAGCAATGGTGGTTATCGTCCGTATAGCAAACCGACCACAAACTAGGGTCAACCTAACAAATTACCCCAACGAAACGGCTTGACCGTTTACATGCACCCTAATGGCTTGCCTTGACCTCCGTCAGTTGATCCTGTCCGTTTCAGGAGATTATCTAAGGATATTAATATCACTGTTATTATTTTACTTTGAAGTATTTTTTATTATATTTGGCATTAACGCATGCTAAACATTTCTGAAGATATAAATTTTAGAGAAAGAAAAAATCGATTTCAGGCAGAGTTTGAACCTGCTCCGTCCGGTTTAGCCAACTAAGCTACCGAGACCTCTCTTCAAGTAGCAGACGATCCATTAGCATTCTCCGTTCTTAAATGAAAGAAAAAAGTGGCGATACTATAATAATAAGGTTTATTAATCAAAGGTAACATTTGCAGTACACATTAGCATTGAGCCACAAACTAAGCATTGCTTGTATCTTGTGGCCCTCAAAATTAACAATATAGTGTTACACTCACGGTATTAAAAAGTGACTAAATTTAAAAGTAATTAAAATTGTGAAGTTTAAAATAGTTAATCATAATAATACTAAGTAGGTACAAACATTAAACATTGAGAGATGTGGCCTTTTTTATTTAGACGAGTGACTGAAGTGTGTATGTGTGTGTGCGTATAATAGTATCGCCGCTCCAAACTATTTTTTTGAGACACAGTATTTCTTTGCTAGACCTGAACGTCGAGGTTCCTCACGCTCCACAGGTATACTTCCACCCTCTAGACTATAGAGCCAGAATATACGTGCAAATTTAAAATAATTAATTTCAGTGCAGAAAATATAATTTTGGATATTTACACGAGAAATAGAGTTATATAAATACGAATGTACAGTTAAATATATATTTTTTAAATAATCTACAGTTTAAGTATAAAACATAGTCGTAGTGTTTCTAATGATTATTATGATATAAAATATATGTTTAAATTTATACGATCTTTAGACTCGTGCGCATCAAAAAAGTTCTCAAGTTTCAAACAAGGTTTTCTTAAAAAATCAACACACAAATATAGACGAATGTTATATATAATTGACAAATACATCGGTTAGACAAGAATTGTTACATCTCTTACATATAAAACGGCTTTAACTAATAGTCATGTTTTATGTATGTAGTCAACTATTAGCATATTTATTTTCAAGTTTATTATAATTGCTTTGAGAGCCACAGATTATACAATTGGAGAGCAGACGAAATATAAAGGTGGAATATAGTTTTATACCTGTGCCTATGTAGAAAAGTAATATTTACTACTTTTTGGGGAAACCGACTGAATCATTTTGTGAAACAACCAAATGTGTAGTACCGTTTCGAAAGTACATTCTTTCAAATGAAAATATTAAATTGAATCGTTGGCACATTTTACACAGCATCTAGTCCCAAACTGAGCAGAGCTTGTACTACGGGTACAATAGATAGGTAGACAACGGATAGGTATAATACATAATACTTTTTTGTAAATACCTATACCACACAAATATTTATGTTCATCATAGACACTTCAACTGTATTTATTGGTACATGTAGGATGAATAGATCTGATCATGAATACATGATACTATGAACAGTAAAAAAGTATACGAGTATTATATCCATTGTCTAGTACCCATAGTACAAGCTCTGCTTAGTTTGGGACTAGATGGTGCTGTGTAAAATTGTCAAAGTATATTTTTTTTTAACATTTGTACTCCATATTTCATCTCTGTCTACCCTTCAGAAGGTTTCGTACTTTCTTCTGCAAGCATGGTATTATAATTAATAAGCATATCCACAAAAACAGTATGATATCACCCTAAAATAAAACCCTGGAAACCCCAGTAGCAGGGGATGGGTGGTGACGTCACAATTATGACTAATGACTTCAGTGATTTGTGCCTTCAAATGCTTCCCTTACCCACTTTTCGTTGATTAACATAATTTTTACACGACTGCGCAAAGTATATGTAGGGTAGTAATAATATTTTTCATAATTATGGAGGTAGTCGTATATAATGTGAACCTAACAAAATAAAAAACATGCTAACCCTTTAAAAGACCCGTTGATGTATTCTACGAAAAAAAAAACACTGAATTGTAGAAATTATGCCAAGTTTCTTGCGAACGTGATAAATTATAATTTAATTAGCAGGATTTAGATTTGAAATATATCCATCATTCTATAAACCTGTTCTCCATCTAGATATAACAGCAGTTTATAATTATAAAACCCTTCGCCTGTTCTCCCAATACCCGAGGATTATCACACGCAGAAAGGTATTACTAAAGCTCGTGGTAAGATCTACTTTATAATTTATACTTTTAGAAGTTAAAATCTACATATAATCAGTCTAGTTCAGTTCATAAAATTGAACCTATCTCAAATGTAATGTAATGCTGCTTAAATGTTAAATTATATTTATTTATCTAAATACTTTTACAAGTCAGTGTAACATTTTTAAAATTATATGGCGCCGGTGTTTTCAAAAAGACCAATAGGAGTGAATTTTTTAGTAGCAAATACAATGTGTATTAAAAAGTAAGGTTATGTCAGAAATGGCCTTTAGAAGAAAATCCCACAGCAGTTTTGAGTAGACCATTCCTAGTTTTATTAAATTTATTCATTTAAATCACTTAAGTGCAACCTTACAATTTTACACGATAGACACATTATTATATAGCTAAGTAGAATTAATTACTTACAGTTGAGTGATTATTACATTAGCTGTATCATTACGTTTATTGGTATACATATAATAGAAACTGTTTTTAAATGTACACAAATGAAATCAGTAGTGTATTAATACTCGTGTCAAGTTCTAAATATAGTAAAAGTCAAACGTCTACTTAGATAAAAACCGACTCGCTACTTCGCAGTGAGGCTGCCGTCACCACATCTAGTCATGTTTGACAGTTACTCTCTCAAGAAGTGAACCATAAAAGCTATGTTCCACAATTCAAATTAAAAGATTATACTTTGAAATGAAAATATATCTACATACGAGGGCAATAAAGTGTGTTCGTACATTTATGACGGTTTACCATCTACAAGTGACTTGAATTGAGTTGTAGGTAACACCAGTGGCAGCGGCTTGGTGACAGTTTGACGTTTTACTATAGTGCATTGCCAACATACCAATAAAATTACACTTTATGGGCCGAGTCACATCTGACGGAATTTACGTCAACAATCTTCCGTCGCATAGGTAATTTATACTTGAGACAGTTGTTAAGAACCATAGAGAACAGGAGAGAAAAAATGATGGGCTTCATGATATGACATGAAAACTTTTTAAGGACAATTCTAGAAGGGAAAATTGAAGGAAAGAGAGGAAGTGCAAAATTTTGACGAAGTTTTATAGAAGAAGTGGAGGAAAAACTGAGAATCGAGTCGTATCAACATAAGGTAGAGGATAGAGAACAGCGGTGAAAGCTCCACCGACAAGATCTGAGTTTTTAAATTACAGAGAGAGAGTAAGATGTAAGTATGGTATTATGTGAGTCGTCGTTACGTGACGAAAGATCGGCGACGTAAATTCCGTCAGATGTGGCTTGACCCTAAGACCGAGGCGCTCAAAATTGTATTTAGTTTTTTTTTAACTTGTAAACTAAATTTGTGGGTTCATGTCAATAGTATTTTAAAGTGGCTTTCGCAATGCTTTCGTTTAGGGTTTGTTTGATAAGGCCTTTATAGTAGAAACAAGTGTTGTGAAAAGGAATCTGTCCTCATAATCCTGTAGACACAAGGGAAGCTGCTACTGTTCTGTGTATGATGTTGATTTCGAGTTTTTCTGTAATGGAATTTTCAGTAATCCTCTGTATGCACAGCGCCTGTAGACAAGTGGCAATCTGACAATCGAATCGACGAATGAATAGAAACAAAAAGTATGAAAATGACATATGCTTTCGACAAATCGGGCGATCATAGATGTCATTCCCATACATTTTGTTTCTATTCGTTCGTCGATTCGATTGTCAGATTGCCACTTGTCTAAGCCCCCTGAACAGATATACCCGTGGAACTTATAAACAAAGGAATTCTTAGCGAACTGTGTACTCTATCATCTATTTATATACCTACTGTTCTGTATCTTCGGGGAACGACAACGATTTTAAAGACGGAAGTTGTCTGAGCAAAATTTCAAAGAAATACGGATAAAAATCAATTAGAATATTAATTGATCGACAGAAGAATGATGCGCCATCTGTAAGCTCAGTCAATATTATTCGGAACAAACTCAAGTAACTTAACCATTCGATTCGAAATCGACTAAATTAAAAATAAATAAAAACACCAATAAATCTTATTCTTTGTCAATAGCCGCGATTCGTTGTAAAACTTTTGGATTGTTTAAAATTCATAATAACTTCACGAAACGTTCCTTTATGCTAAGTAGTCGATTTAAATTCGATATTATATCGATTCTACAGAACGATAGTCGAGCGATCTTGCGGTGTTAGTTAATTAAAGTACGATTATTATAATTCGATTTGATAGTTTAGTTGATATATTGTGTTTTTTTTATTGTTTATCTGTCAAGTTTGATTTCATTAACGATTACTTTTTTTAGTCGCTTAAACTTCTTTACCGTGTTGTTGTGTTCTTGGTAAAATTGTTGGAATGTTAAGTGTATCATCATGTTGAAGAGATTCTGGTATCTATATCTCAGATAGGCACCGTTGGTCGACAAATGGTGTGATGGTAACGGATAATCAGAACATTTAAAATCCGGATTGGTAATCTTAAATTCGTAAATTGGTATCTGATGAAATCACTTCAAGCTGTTAGTACACCACACGATGGAGCAAGCATCAGAGGTATTATTATTTAAAACTATTCGATTTCTTATTCCCAAGAAATTTTAGTTTTCCTTCAAAGAAATCTTGACGACAAATTTTGCCGGTACGTTTGACGTAGCGGCTGAGCGATCGGCTTCTGCGCCACGGGTTGTGGGTTCGATCCCCACACGGATCGACTATGTGTATGTCTACATGTAGTTGTTCCGGGTCTAGGTGTTTGTGCATGCGAAAGTTTGTGTTTGTGAACGCACCCACGATACAGGAGAAAATCCTTGAGTAGGCAAATTCTTATAAAAAAAAAAACAGACGTCATAAGGTCTTATAGTTTGAAAGTGCACGTCCTTCCATTTAACGTGAAAGGAAACTTTAATTAATTAATGGTGTAACTGCTCAAAGGGGATCAAAGCCATTGCTTTGATCTCCTACTAAAAGTTGATGAAATGTAACCGAAATACATGCAATGGATATTTGCGAGGAAGTTTTGGGCGCGCACTGACGACGCAAAAGATTTCGTCATGCCGCGTCCTTTCAATAATTATGGTTTTGATGTGCAGATTCAGACAAAAATACCTAAAGCTACCTAATTAAAAATGTTCAAAATATAGTACCTACCTAAGTACCTCGCATTGTACAAGCTTTTCGTACACTGGATATGTTATGGCTCGTTGTGTAGTGTGTTGATGAATCTTAATGTGATAAATCAAAATTGACCAATTTAACCCGCAGTGGTTCGTTTTTGGTTCTCTACCCATACATATTATTACTTTCAGGGTGCGCCGCGATAAATAAAAAAAATTTAAAATAGCGGCGGGTCCGATATGTCAGCTTCCATACAAAGAGGTTTAAACCTCTTTCAAGTTTTTAGCAGCATGTTATGTCAGTCAGTCAGGACAGGTAATCCCTACTACTTCCCTACAAATGTGAAAGTAACTTTGTGTGTCTGTTACGCTTTCATGTCTAAAACACTGAACCTGTATTTGATGAAATTTGGTACAGAGATAGATTAGGGAAAGGAGATCAGCTATCTTTTCTCTCAAAAAGTCTTTCGGTATGCGAATGAAGCCACGGGCTAAAACTAATACACTGAAGGCTAATAAATTAGCTACCATTTTACCATTCTCATAGATCGTCCGTCGCTAAGGGAGGCGATAGGCTCTGACGGACTACCAACTACAAACCGCACTTGGCTTCCCTGGCCCTATAGTCAGGGCCATGGGGACTTGACCACTTTATCCACCAAATTAATTAGGGATAATACCATACAATATCGGGTTGCTTAACTATGATTGTTTAAGGAACAGAAAAGGCTTGTCTTGCGTGGGGTCGCAAGATTACTTTTTTCGCAAGAATAATAACTGTTTGGACAAAAATAGATTTTATTTCAAGCGTAGTTCTAATCTGGATAATGTATTTTTCTACTGCCTCATTAGTCTAGTGGTCCTAAGCGCGACTGCTACGCTAGAGATCCTGAATTCGATCCCTAGGTCGAGCAAAGTGTTATTGAGTTTTTCTATGAAATTGTCAGTAGCAGCTCTGAGTCTGGATTTGTGTCCGTTTAATGGTAATAGGCTCGCCCCCTATTATATGGGATCTAAACATACCGGCGAAATGTGGGTGTTAGTACATCTCTGCCTAACCCTTCGGGGAATGCAGGCGTGATGGTATGTTATGTATTTTTCTACCTGTCAAGGATCAATTTAGCAGTCACAAATTCACAATATAAAAGCAATTGAGTAATCCCAGGGAAAATAGTTTCGTTGATGAATTGGATCCAGTGTTTTTGTTTGATTGTCAAGCTCCAGTTGTGATGCTGGGGGTCTCGACTGATAATTAAAACTGCTAGATTCCAATATGAAGACTATATTTCCATAGGCGCTTAGTAATTAAAAGAGAAGACGACCGATGCGTGCGCGCGGTTCGGTGATGGCGAGTGAAGTCGTACGAATGAGCGGGTCCCATTCTACTAGGTCGGCACGGCGCGATGTGACGTCAGGAACAGTTTTTTTGGTTAGCTCTTACTGTCAATGACAATCTTATTTTCTGTTTAATCATTATGACGACCTCTGTGGTCTAGCGGGTCGTGTGCCGGACTGCTGGTCGTGGGTTCGATTCCCACAGGACACAAAACTGGCACCTCTTGAAGGTCTCAAAGACGAAATCACAGCACTGAGAAGCGAATTTATTGAATTGAAGTCCTCCTTTAATAAGCAATTTAACGATGTAGTCAAAGAGTTCGGCAAAAAAATCAATGACATGGAGCAACGAATAACACTCGTGGAAAAAGTTCAAACTCAAGTAGATCAGCTTCAATCTCGTCTTGATCAGTTGCAGGAAGAATTTGATAACAGAGACCAATGGACACGCATGAACAACGTGGAAATAAAGGGAATAACGCAAGTTAAAAACGAGAATTTATTTGATATCATATACAATATAGGAACTAAAATAAATTACCCGATTACTAAAAACCAAATTAACTTTATTACCAGGGTTCCAACGCGAGAAAAAGACCACCATATAAAACCTATCATAGTATGTTTCACGAATCGTTACGTAAAAGAAGATTTTATCGCGGCAGCCAGATATGAATCGAAGACATCTCCTCTTACCGCTAGCCGTATTGGACTATCTGGAAACCTTAGAATATATATAAATGATCATCTGACCGTGACAAACAAGATCTTACTGTCCAAAGCAAAAAAAATGGCTGCTGAAAAGGATTTTCAATTCGTGTGGGTCAAACACGCCACAATACATGTGCGGAAAATGCAAACCTCACCTATAATGTTCGTGAAATCGGAAAAGGATCTCGGAAAAATTGTGTGAATTTGTTTATAAAACTATTAGTTTTTAAGTACTTGCATATATTTAAATTAATTATAACTAAAACATACTCCAGTGCTTTACAGTTTGAGAATCGTAAGCAACGGCGTGCTACTAACGTTTTTCAAGTCTCACTGTGTCGTTCCGTGGTGCATCTACGTAAGTCTCTAAAATACTTATTTTATACCATTCGACTATCTTTCACAAAAAGCATTCTAAAATTGTACACTACAAAGTTAGTTTTACAATGTCGCGCACTGCTACTTATTACTAATAATAACGGGCTGTTCTTATCTCACTTCCAACCATTGCTCATTTTTTCTATTCATAAGTCATTAGGCCCATTGAATTTAAACTTATACCTCGATGCACACTGTGCATTGCTGTGCCTTAAATTATTTCCTTCTACCGTGCACATAATTTACTTTTTTAACAAATCTTACTTACTTCAAATAATACAATATTGTTATTACACTGCGTATTCGTCTTGCATACTTATGTTTTTAGTCAATGTTTTTATTGTTAGGAAAGTACCGTAATGTCTAAGCTTAACATATACTACCAAAATGCCCGTGGTTTGCGTACCAAAACCATTGGACTATTTCGTAATCTATGTCTTAATTCGTATGATGTTATTGTGATTACGGAAACATGGCTTGTGGACAGTATTTATAATGGTGAATTATTTGACGGTCGGTATCTTGTGTGGAGACGGGATCGTGACTATTTGCGTACCGGTCAGGGGAAGGGCGGTGGAGTTCTGATTGCGGTGAAAAATGAATTTGTAGTTATTGAAAGACCCGAGTGGCGTAGTTCTGCCGAGGATTTATGGGTTTCACTTACTTTGAAGAGAACTAGGCCTACTGTTAGTTACAACTTACACATTTGCGGTCTTTATCTTTGCAAAGAGAATCTTGGACACTCATACATTACTCAGTTAAATAATTTCAAAGACAATATCAACCAATTAATATTAACTCACCCACTAGACAAGTTCTTGCTTATAGGTGATTTTAATTTTGAAAACAAAGTGGAGTGGTCTTATACGGCGAGCAGAACGGAGTTAATTCCTCAAAATATCTCATGCCAAAACATTGTCGATTTCTTAGATACTATACTTACCTGTAATTTATCGCAATACAACGGCGTACGAAATAGTTCTAACGGTAGATTGCTAGACTTGGTTTTTTCGAACGATTCTGTATGTGTTAGTGAATGTAGCAACCCACTAGTAGTGCCAGTAGACCCTCATCACAAACCACTGACTATCCAGGCTGATTTTATGGAATATCATAAACTTACTGACAAAATAATGAAGAGGTATATTTTTGCGAAGGGAGATTACTCGGCAATTAGGTCTGAACTTGACAAAATTAACTGGACTGAGCTTTTTCTCACTCAATCAATAGATGAGCCTGTTACTACATTTTATGATAAACTTTATCATCTTAGGGATAAATATATCCCATTAAAATCCGTGAAGCAGTCATCACACCCCCCTTGGTTTACATCCGCTTTAATTAAAATGTTAAAAGAAAAAGCTAAGTACCACAGGAAATATAAAACATATGGTAATATATCAGATTATCATTCTTTTTCTATACTTCGCAACAGGGCTATTAACTTAGAGAGTACATGTTTCACTATGTATATGGAAAAAATTGAAGCATCTATATTAAAAATCCAAAATCTTTCTGGTCCTTTGTGAAAGGTAGAAAAAACTTAGATACTTTTCCCAGGGTAATGGAGTATCATGATATATCTGCTAGCACAGGGGAAGAGATCAGTAACCTATTCGCTAGGTATTTTTATTCTACTTTTCAAGAACCGGATTATACGCGTGATAACGTATCCACACAAGAATATCGTGACCCCAGCATTAACGACAGCGTAACGAGTATCGGTTCTATTCATGTATCCCCTTCCCAAGTTCTAAAACTGCTCAAAACCTTGGATTTGTCCAAATCGGGTGGGCCTGATATGATTCCTCCCATATTCATAGTAAACTGTGCTGATAGTATCGCCGTACCACTATGTATTCTCTACAGAAGGTCATTATTGGAGGGTGTCGTGCCAAAAATCTGGAAATCGGCTTTCATTACCCCTGTCTTCAAAAAGGGTGATAGGGCAGATGTAGAAAATTACCGCCCCATTTCGAAAATCTGCTTATTCTCAAAAATCTTAGAGCGAGTGGTACACACCAGTGTACGTATATGCGGCTGTGAGCTGTAGCTTTGGTAACGAACAGCATGGTTTTATAAGGAAGCGCTCCACCACATCTAACTTAATACTATCGCATGAATTTATATCTGAAGGAATGGAACAGGGTGCTCAGGTAGATGTAATCTACACTGATTACAGCAAGTGTTTTGACCGTATCGATCATCGCGTGCTATTGGGAAAACTACTGTCAGCCGGAATTCATGGCGATTTGTATAGGTGGTTTTGTTCTTATATTGAAAATCGGACACAAGCCGTAGTACTTCGGGGTTACACATCGGCTTGGATGTCTGTGCCCTCAGGCGTTCCCCAAGGTTCGATCTTAGGTCCCCTACTATTCACACTATTTATTGCCGATGTCAAATATTGTTTCAAACATTCATACATTCTTTTGTACGCTGATGATATGAAGATCCACAAAAAAGTATGTAACATATCCGATGCAACACAGCTACAAAAAGATCTTGACAGATTCGAAGTGTATTGTACCCGTAATAAACTCCAGCTTAACGTAACCAAATGTTCTCACATAACGTTTTCGCGTCAGAAGTCCCTAATTATGTCAAGTTACAGACTGAATAATCAAGACATTGGCAAAGTTAATAGCATGAGAGACCTGGGAATTGTACTGGATCACATTGACAGTGCTGTAAAAAAAGCATCCAAAGCCTTGGGGTTCATAATGAGGACCGCAGCTTGTTTCCGCTCACTTAAAACAATCAAGATATTATATTGTTCATACGTACGCAGTCACTTAGAGTACGCATCTCAAGTCTGGAACCCTCAGTATGAGATTTACAAGTCTCGTATTGAGAGAGTCCAGATGAAGTTTCTACGATATTTAGATTATAAGGCGCAGCAATTCTCAGTGGATTATGATAATCGTTGCAGAAAGTATCACTTCCTGCCACTGGAATGTAGACGAAACATTAGTGATATTACATTTTTAATAAATATTGCAAATGGATCAATAGACTGTCCTGAACTGGTGGAAAAGATATTAATGCGCACTAATCAACTTCGTTTTAGACAGCGGCCCTTGCTTCATGACCAGTTAATTGCAACCAATTATAGGCGTAATGCTTTTATCCCGAGAAGTGCGCGAGGGTTTAATAAAATTCCACATGATCGGGGCATTGATTTATTTTGCACCAATGCGCGAACAGTGAGACGACTTTTAGCACATTTGTTTTTCTCATAAGCCACAATGTAATTGGCGATAGTAATTATTATTGTAAATTATACACTGGTGATACCAATATAAACTGTAAACACACACTATCGTGAATATGAACGTTTAGGTACTCTTTTTTTTTTCGTGTTAGAGAAATTTAATTGTTGTCTAGCTGTGGAGGCTTGTTATTAGCAACTAGTGTATCTAACTTTTTTAATTACAATGTTATATTAGTCTGTAAGCCTTCTTAAAAGTAAATAAATAAATAAAACAAATATTTGTGTGGATAAAACATGAGTATTTGTGTTTGTCTGGGTGTTTCTTATGTATTATAAGTATGTATTTACAAAAAAAAAAAGTATATAAGTATTATATCCATTGTCTAGTACCCATAGTACAAGCTCTGCTTAGTTTGAGACTAGATGGTGTTGTGTAAAAATGTCCTAAAAAATATTATTATATTATTATACTGGATAAATTTATTAGTACACATCAAACTGCATTGTTCTTATGAACTATTCAGAACAAAATTGTAAACCAAGATTATAACTGTAATATATTGTTATTTAGAAAAGGAAAAATTGGACCGCGGGCAGGATTCGAACCTGCGTCTTCTGGTTAGGTACACAAGACGCTATGACCACTAAGCCACCGCGATACCTACCCGTCATGTCGAATTTTTCCTTCACATACTGAATTTACGTCTTTATGGTGACGTCAGTAACACCTATTGAAATGCAAGTTTTTGCTTTTCAACCGACACAACTTACTTTACAGTTAGTTAAATGTCGAACGATGCCACCTTACCTTGTAACTATCTTTTTGTATATTTTTGGCATTTTCCATGCTAAGATTTTAAAGTTATTTAGAAAAGGAAAAATTGGACCGCGGGCAGGATTCGAACCTGCGTCTTCTGGTTAGGTACACCAGACGCTATGACCACTAAGCCACCGCGACTCCTACCCGTCATGTCGAATTTTTCCTTCCCATACTGAATTTACGTCTTTATGGTGACGTCAGTAACACCTATTGAAATGCAAGTTTTCATAGTCATAGTGGTCATAGCGTCTGGTGTACCTAACCAGAAGACGCAGGTTCGAATCCTGCCCGCGGTCCAATTTTTCCTTTTCTAAATAACTTTAAAATCTTAGCATGGAAAATGCCAAAAATATACAAAAAGACTGTAATATATTTTCATAAAGTGTCTAGGTATGTAGTTTCTTGCCGGTTCTTCTCCATAAGAGTACTTCTCCACTTTTTGAAACCGTGCAACTAGTTTTTACTTTTTAAAAGTGCTACTTTAATGGTCTAATTGAAATAAAATATTTGACTTTGACTTTATTAATTCTCAATGAGTCCGTGAAGAAGTATTCTAGAAGCAATGTTAAAAGAAGTTATCATCATTCTCCGATGGGACCAGCCACATCTAGTTAGATGTGGCTGAATATCTGTATTTTATATGGCGACTGACATCAGACCTCCGCAATCCAATTTCTGGGCAATAAATAATAAATAAATATTCTTGGACAATTTTACACAGCACCATCTAATCCCAAACTATGCAGAGCTTGTACTATGGGTACAAGACAATATTACAATACTTATAATGTATTTTTTTTTGTAAATCATACTTATTTATTTATTTCTATGGAAGACTTACAGCTAAATATAACAGAAACGAAACAGTAAAGTACACTGACAGCCAATTACAAGTCTTCACGTATAAAAACATTAGTTAAGTATGAAAAATAAAGTGTGAACAACAGAGCACTGATACCAAGCAATGGAACAACATATCAATGACAACAAAAAAAAACTTGAGAGGTGTCAAGGGACACCCGGATGGAACGAAGTTCCTTTCATTAAAATTTAATAATTAAAAATAAAAAAACCTGTATACACTCAACAATTCACAACGCGCGAAATTCAAATATTGTCATTCACTCAATAATCGAAAAAAGTGTCGTGACAACTTTTCGTAAGAATTTTTTCCGTCTAGCCCCCTTCCACAACGCGCTATAAGGAACTTCGTTCCAATAAAGTTAAATTTAAATTTACTTAAAATCAAGGCTCAAGCATCTCCTTACCGAAACTACACTTGTTAAACGATATAATAAGAAACACCCAGACAAACACAAACACTGCAATGCCAATATTCTAAGAATAAAATGGTTATCAAGCTTATATTAATATGTGGATGATATTTTATCGACTAGAATTTTTTTTTGTAACGTTTGAAGACGATTTACTGATTTTGATTGTCTTGTGTCTGTCCCGCATGACTAATATATATTAATTAATAATTTGTGTGCCCAAGTGGCTGATCATGGTATGAACTATATAATTATATAATGAACATCTGTATGTAACCCCTGTATCACAAATAAAAGATTTGATTTGATTTGATATAGGTGTTTATATGTCAACCGAGACAACCGATTGTGCGTGCTCCCCAAGCCACGGTGTGTTTAGAATGGTCATCTATCCGTAGACTAACCGCAGCAAGCAACTCGGATTGATTGATCAGCGTAATAATTGATTAACCACGAGCCTCTCTTTGTCAAATTTAATATTTAACCTATTTTCACGACTAATATATTGTTGAAAAATATGTATTCTATATCGCTTAATAAACACACACATTTCTCTAACTCTTAAATACAGCAAAAAAAATAGCAACGTAAATGCTCCAAGCGGACTTGTAAAGTGTTCCCGGACACTCGTCCTGAACTCCAAACAATTACTTTAATTAGCTCGTTGTGAACATACTGTACAGTGTAGGTACACATGTTAGGTCAGCTCTTTTTGTTAACACGATTTGGGACAAAGAATATTATGTTCTGGGCCCTCGGTAATTCGCATTGCGCGGTATGATTTTTTTTACAATGTCGTTTGGACTTTATTTTCTACTAGCTATTTACTCACGGTTTCTCTCGCATGACCAAGGAGTTGTTGAGACAAAAGGCTAGCCTATGTCCTTCTACAGGATGTATTCTATCTCCTTGACAAATTTTATTGAAATCCGTTCTGTGGTGAAATGGTAACAGACAAACAGATACACAGACAGAAATATTATTGCATTTATAATTATTTGTATGGATACGGATAATATTATAATTATACTTTTTTTATTGTATTATGATGAGAAACAAGCATTTTTTTGTATATTACTAAGGTGGCAAACAAGCATACGACCCACCTCATGGTAAGCGGTTAAAGTAGCTTATAAACGCAACACATATGCAATGCAATGCTTATTATATGTGTTTTACAATGTAGGCAAATCTGAACTGGACCTTTTGAAGAAAGAGCCATAGCAGTTTTGAGTTGACTAGTACAGTTGAGCATCGTATAGATGCTATCACTGCTTGACCTGGGAATCAAACCCCTCACGATCAGCAGCCGCGTTTGCGACCGAAGAGGTAGTTAACCTTCCAATGTGCACTCAAACCACAAACAGAACCTATCTCAACGATTCACATTTTTGTTATTTTACATCTCAATTCATGAATTTTCAAGTGCTAAGAATAATACTGTGTCTAGGTCATTTGGATTTCATTTGCCATCCGCCAGAGCCCACGGCGCCGGCGCCGGCGTTTCAATTAGTAACGAAGTGTGGCTATTATCAATAAGTTCTCGAAGGCTTCCCGACTCAGTTGAAGGGTTGTTCAAAGTAACTATTCTGGATATAATTGTTCTCAAGTTGTTTGTTGTAGCTTTAGCTTCTAAACGTTTATTGATCTTGTCTGTTTGTTTAAGTATGGACAAAGCGTTTGTCATTGAAATCAAGGATGGAAAATAATGTTAGTTACATGAAGTTTGAACGAATTAAGTCAGGCAGTTGATGTCATTTCAATTTGTTGTCTTTTACTAAATCGCATGTTAACGTTTTACTAGGTCAATCGTAAGGTGGCCTGCTGTGGCCTGCCAGCTGACTTGATCACATTACCTACTATTCAAAGGCGGTGGTTCGATGACCTCTGCGAACCAAATAGATAGTATATACTTTTCAACCGACGAAACAATAAAAACTATTAACAAAAAAATTTAATCGCCGAAAAACTGAAAAACAAAAAATAATAAACGTTTCTTATTTAACCGTAATAACTAAATTCTTAAACTAATGTAAGTATACCTAAGTAATTTTGAGTCGGCGCCAAACAATCAAGATCACTAAATTACCTTAAATTTAAAGAAATAGCCAAATAAAATTATCAATGAAATGTGAAATCTCCAGCGCCAATTTTTTTTTTTTGTCATTAACATTTTTGTTAATGTTTATCATTAACATTCCAAGAAATTGGCGCTAAAAAGTATGAATGAAATGTGAAGCTGAAATCGAATAATCAGTGGAACACTGTTTTAGGATTCGTACTCAATAATTCTTATGTTGGCAGCAGCATTGAGAAGACAAACTTTATGCAGTTGACGCAAAGAGTTTGCGTACATATAAAAACAGGCCGCTTCTTGTCAAAAAATTTGAAAATAGCTGTTTGCGAATTGAAAAAGAAAAAAGTATTTGTTTTTAAACGCCATTTATCAATATTTTTTTAGAAAACGTGCCAGTACTTCTTAGTAATATTTATGTTTTTAATAAATTAATGCAAAAAGTTTTTAATTTAATTGTCAGTTAACGCTTTTTATACTTACAAATATTTAATTTTCTTTGATGGATTTAACATAAGTAAGATTCTACATAAAGTATATAGAAAATCTAGTTATAGTAAAATTATTTTTTTGCTATTTATGTACTTTAAGATCCGATTAAAATTATTGACCAAACTAACGCTAACGGTATCAAAATATTTTTATTAATAAACCCAATATAACTTGCACTTTGTATCGGATAAGATCTTAATATGCTAAGTGTCAATGTATATTGGTTGTTTATTAAAAATGCAAGATTCGACAAAATCTATTAAACAAAATTCTGCGTAGAAAGTTAAAAAAAATTAATGGTATTAAGGGCATAGGTTGTCATACATTATCCCATATCTCTGTTCGGATTCAGTAATGTTTGTTTTTCTGTTGAATATTTGATAAGCTGGGACGCGCCCGTTGAGCGGCCAATATGCATAATTATTAAGATATGGAGCCAACGTGCGTTTGCATAGGAATTTATTTGTCGGAGCAACTTTTTTATTTTCTATCTTATTACTAAATAGTAATAAGATAGCCTAGAAGTTACATTGAGGTACTAGCTTCTAACGCTAATTTCTGACTGACATTCTGACATAATTTAAAACTACTTTTTACGGATTTAATGGCATTCTATTTTTATGGTGTTTGGAGGAAGCGTAGGTATAGATATTTTTCGGAAGGTAGGGTTAGTCCTTAAGAATATTTATTACTTTGGACTCTATGGTCCGATATGATAGTTATAGGCAAATAATCGATTTAAAAGAAACAAACTTTTTGGGTCAATAATTTTATTTTAAATAAACGTTTTTTGATAACCAGTTTATTTTTATTTTTATACTACTGATCATAGACAATAAAATTAGTGGTAAAACTTTTTAAAAATTACATTTGTCCTAAACATCTTACCAAATTGTACATTTAGTACACCTCTGCCTAACCCTCAATAAAAAGCAGGCGTAATGTTATACCATGTATATTAATTCGCAGTCAAATAGAGTGGGTAAAATTATTAATTTTAAGATATTTCTTTCCCTTTTCAAACACCGATCCAGATTTCGAATTAGGAATGTAGATTTGAAATCGCAATCTATCAGCATCAATCGGCCTTTTGCGGCAGCCTAAAAAGCTAGACATCCAACATCTCAGGAAATGAAAAAAAAAATAACCTAGAAATCTGTATTAGAATTCGTTTCCATCACTCCAATCGCAATCTCTCAAGTTCCTCTCATTTACTAAGTAATTCTAGCAAAAACAGCGCTGTATTCATGACATTTCTAATTCTACAGAAAAGCGCGGTAAAGCGCTGTGTAGATTGCGAGGCAAGTTGTTGAGAATTTTGTTCCGATTGAAATAATAAAACTTTGAATTCCATTCGCAATAAAATAATTTCAAGGTCTATAACATTTAATAGACTTTGAAATATAAATTTATTAAATCTTGAAATACAGTTAGTTTTAAAAATCCAAAAGGACTCTACTTAAATTATTTTTATATAAGATTAAGATCTCTTTTCCCGATCCCGGGGGAATTTCCTAAAATCAGTCCGACCCTAGGGTATCACGGCATATTTACTGCAAATTTTAATATGTAGGTCAATCGGTTCGAGCTGTAAAGCGTCTGTAAGTCTGGCAGTTTTATAATAGTCATAACAACAAGACCAACAGACAGTTGATGATTGGTCAACAGACGTGATTTTAAAGCTAAAAATAAACTTTGGTTTTAAAATTAATGTTTTTTTTTACGTTACTACATATTGGAGGGCTCAAAACCTATATGCAGTCATCATCATTATGAACACATTTACTGTCCCATTACTGGGTACGAATCTCCTCTCAGTGTAGGAAGGGTTAGGCTATAGTAGACTGGGCCTACGGCAGGTTGGCAGACTTCACACGTCGTCGATAAAATCTCTGAGGCATGCAGGTTTCCTCACGATGTTTCCTTCACCATTTTTAAGCGACGCACATAATTTCGAAAAGTCAGCGGTGCGTGCCTTCGGTGGGAGCACGGATAATGTGAGAGCGATTTCCATTATCACCACCACCACCATACGAAAGGTGGCCAGCTGACCGGAGAGCCCGACTTAACCGTCCCCGAGCCGGGCATGCATCATATTTCCCCACCACCGCCAAAAAATAGGTGCGTGCCTTGGATTTGAACTAGAAACCTACGGCTGTGTACTTCTTCTTCTTTTCGTGTCGATGGTAAATGCATTATTTATATGACTTGAGCCCCAGCCGTGGCTACGTTAATTGCGGCATCAGTGGCGTTCTCTAGGTCCTCAAAGGTGCAGGTGTACGGGCATTTTCGGCACTCCAGCATGTGTAGGTAGCATTGGTCTGGTCAGAGGCTGTGTACTGCAATGGTTATTATCACTAGGTAGGGCATAGTGTGGAGTAATTCTATTCAAATTGGAGCTGCCCGACTGGGGAAGTACCTTGCAGAAAATTTAAGGAAAATAACACTGCTTTTGAGCTGTGTTATGTTATTTACGGTGAGCAAGGTTGCCAGTGCTCCACGAGGAAACGTTGTGTTGGCAGTCCCCCCGACTTTGACCCTTATACTGCCAACCCAATTATTCCTCTTTCGTTTTGCAGGGCTACCGGTAACCGTTTACCATCAGGTGGGCCGTATGCTTGTTTGCTACCTTAGTGGTATAAAAAAAACGATCAGTTCTTATACTGTATATGCAGGATATTCATAAAAAATCTCAATTGAGAACATTACCCCGCTCTTGTTTCGCCCAGTAGGCAAAAAATCTACCATGTGGCAGCGCCTCAAAGCGTTTTATTTAACACGAAGTTCGCCATTAAAGTAATTGGGCTCACAGGCGTTACACAAATGAAAAAAAGTGCTTACTTAGTTCAGTCCCTTGTCACACAGTGGAATAGACTGCTGGACTTTTTGGGTTTAAAAAAGGCTCTGCCATAGTGTAGCTCAGATTCATTAGTAGAGAATACAAGGTTTTTTTTGGAGTTAGAGACTTTTATTAAACATTTTAATAGCAATTTATTCCTTATCGTGAGTGCGATTACAAACATACATTTTTACATTATTATACACTCAGACTCGGAACAACGAATTTATATAAATACATATTTGTTCCGTGCGGGGATTGAACTAAAACTCGTAGTGCAAAATCCGATTACTGAGTCAAATGTAACGTTAAATAGGTAACTTGAATATTTTTCTGTTGGTTTGGCCGTAGAAGGATTTGCCCAACAGTGGGACAGTACAGATTAAAAAAAAAACACTGTTATCAACATATTCATTGTTTTTCCTTTACTCAATACATTTATTGCACTCCACAAGTTAAATAGATGTTACAATAATATAGAAACATGTGTGGGCCTGGTCAGGCACGGTAGATGTAGGAGGATGTAGGATGTATGCCTATGTTGTACACCTCAACTTGGGCAAATTTAATGTTTGCGCTCACGACTTGCACTGACCACTATTACAATAATCTGGCGTTGTTAATTAATACTATGTACAGGGCAGATTTCAATACTCGTCATCATCATCGACCCATATACTGTCCCACTGCTGGGCACGGGTCTCCTCTCAGAATGAGAGGGATTAAATTAAGCTTTAGTCCACCACGCTTGCCTAATGTGGGTTGGCAGACTTCACACCAACCCACATTAGGGTAGCGTTGCCAAGGTAATCTCTCAGGTATGCAGGTTTCCTCAGGATGTTTTCCTTCACCGTTTAAGTGAGTGGTACATTAATATTAATACGCTTAAGATTTCAAAATGTCAGATGTCTTGGATTCGAACTCGAGAACTTTGACTTGCCAGTCCAATGGCCATATCATTAGGCTATCTCTGCTTATGTAAATACAGTACGTCGATTTCATGTTCAATCCGAAGTAGAGGTTTTCCACGTGACGTGACAAACATGAAACTAATCTGACCCACTTTCCATGGAAATTAGTAAACTTCCCACTTAACTGCCAATATTTGATTTGTGTTTAAACCATAAAAAGACTTATGTGTTACGCCCACTGACCAATCACAGCTAAGATTGAGCTATCACAAGTTATTTATGCCACCTAAAGTAATAGGAATCGTATAAAATACGGATTTTACGATCTAAGTTACAAATCTCTGTTTTGTACAATTTATTCGAAACTACTGAATCGTTTTTGATGGGGTCTCTATTTATGGATTGCGTTATTGTAATCTTAATTGATAACTGCGTATAAATGAGCGGTTGTGGCACGTCTTGTTAGTGTCGTTTGATTTGTGTGCTAGAATTTTTTATTTACTATGTTCGATTCTAAATTTAATAAATCGTTGCATCTGCATCAAGGGCAGATATCAACCAAATTTATATGGGACCACCCCAGAAGTAGGTATATTCAATGCGATAAAAAAACAAAATAGACGAAAAAATACAAACAAATGGACAACCTCCTTTTTTGAATTCGATTAAAAACTGTTTGCGTAACTTCTACAGAAATGAGTGAAATTATTACCATATGAAATCTATCGCAATCCGACAGTCGTGTGTATGATATCCGCTTTCATGCTATACATCATACACACATAATGTATGGAGATATTAATATTTTAATGTTATAATTATTAACCAGTTATGTTGCTTAACTTATTTTTGAACTGGTTCGGTGTTGTTTCATACATAATTATATGTGTGATATTCGACTTCTGTGATTTGGTCGATCGTCGATAATTATAGCTTAGAAACTAAAACGATCAGGTGACGACTGCTGATTAAATGTAGAGTATTTTTTTATGTTTAAAAAACTCTCGTAGATTGATTTATAATGAGTTGCAGTTAGTATTTTAATGTTTAATGTGTATGTGAAAATTTGTGTTTGTAAACGCACCCACGATGTAATTATTTTTTAAAGAAAACAAGGAAATAAATCTACTTTTAATATATTATTATTATCCCACTGCTGAGCAAAACTTTCATTCACGATGGGACTTATAAGAAGGCTCAGAGTCACGTCAACGTGCAATGGAGAGGGCTATGCTCGGAGTTTCTCTGTGTGATAGAGTCAGAAATGAGGATATCCGCAGAAGAACCAAAGTAACCGACATAGCTCGCAGGATTGCACGGTTGAAGTGGCAATGGGCGGGCCATGTGGCCAGAAGAACTGATGGCCGCTGGGGAAATAAAGTCCTGGAGTGGCGACCACGCATAGGAAAGCGCAGCGCAGGACGTCTCCAACTAGGTGGACGGACGACCTCGTGAGGGTCGCAGGGAGTCGGTGGATGCGGTCTGTGCAAGACCGATTCCCGCCCTATTTCGGGGAGGCCTATGTTCAGCAGTGGACGTCTGTGGCTGATAGATAGATAGATAGAGTACAACACTCCTCTCAGACTAAAAAGATTAGCCAATCAGTAATTTTGTACCAAGACTTTCACCTACTACAGGAAAAAAATACCACACACGAACAACAGTACGAAACTTTATTAATTCCCATCGTTTGTAACACTCGTACGCACATATTAGCTTAACATAAATACAGATTCACAAAATACATTCAAATTACATTATATTTATTCATGTAATCCGCTTAGGCGATTAATAAGCCAAAAATATTGCTTAACACGAACAAAATTAAAAAAGAAACTAGGCCGTAGTGGCTATAAGTTAATCGATTAATTTACGATTACATAAATAATCGATTAGAACAAAATCGAGAGGTTTTCCGTGTGAGCGCTGTAGGGGGGCGATGACAGTATTGCACACCTATGGAGATGTGTTTACTTAGGGCGCACACAGACGACATTGGATGGTCGATAGAATCGTCACTGGCGTGGAAACAATATACCTGCCCTTTAATTGGTTTAGGGTGTGTGACATGAATTGATTAAGTAGTGATTTTGGTTGGCGATGATGGCGAGATGAATGCAAACTAACTCTCATCCAAGAAACAGCTGAAGTGCCGCCTCTAATGACAGAAGTCTGTGGTATTAAAATAGAGTACTGTAGCCCGATTCACTTAATTAAAACCGTAGCGATGTCGCAGCGACTTAATCGTTGAAACAGTTTTCCTATTCACATTCGTGAATCGGAGCAATTTAGAAGTCATCCTATTGAAAAATAACTGTAGGTACTAATACTGAACTGTATCACACAGTTCAACGATTTGAAAACGTTTCAATCACGGATGTGAATAGGAAAACTGTTTCAACGATTAAGCCGCTGCGACATCGCTACGGTTTTAATTACGGGAATCGGGCTACAGGTATATATTTAAAAGTCGTAAATAAACAGAGGCTTACTGAGCGTTTCAGAATAATATTATGTCCATCAAGACAGTAGAGGGTCTCGTAGATAAGTAATAAAACTACATTGATCAATCGATATCGTATATTAATCGATTCATAAAATTCTACTGAGCGTTAGTTTTTGATGTGCACTAAAAGATATTCTATCTAGAGTTCACCAATTCTTAACTTAACTCAATACTTTGTGGACCAATTTCATCGCAGCGACGTTAAGCCGTATGAAAGGTCACCCCGATTTGATCGGCCGTCCCGCGGCGCGCGCACAAATTATATTTTTATGTGTTTTTCGACAAATTGGGTATTTTATGAGCGCACATCCAAAGCGCCACCGATGTCGCGTTGACATCTGACAGATGTCATTAATTTTTATAGGTTCTTTATTTAATCTACTGTTTGGAATGTTGCAGATTGAGTTATGCAAAAAATGTGGTTCGTAGCCGGGTTTTTGTACTATATTAGGCTAGAGTAGACCTATCAGGTTTGAAAGAATATTAACGGAATATGCATTCATATATGAATGATGAATGAATATGATGATGAATATGCTTAGATTGTGGGCTATCTATTTCTTTTAAAACTATAATATAATATAGAAATAAAAAACTACTTTTTACGGATTTTATCGCGATAAATTGATATTATTAATCCCGACGTTTCGGACCCTTTACAGCGTCCATGGTCACCGGTAGACTGTCAGTCAATAAAATCCGTAAAAAGTAGTTTTATTTTAATGTATAATATTCGCGTAAATGTCAGAAATCAATATATTATAGTATGTTATCAGGAACGGCAGCGGTGTAAAAAAGGGGAAACCAAAACTCCCAATGAGAAATTCATAGAATAACCTATAACAGTTTGCTCGATTTAGGAGTCGAACCCAAGACCTCAGCAGCCTCGCTTGTAACTACAAGACCAATGAGACATTAAAATAACCCCGATAGTAGCTAATAAAAACGGCTTTTAATAAACGAATATTCGTCGAAATGTTGAGATTTTATGATACGTAATGATGTTTGTCTCGTTTTTATGTAAACTTTACTGTTATGTTATTCATAATATTATTTTCTTTTTACAGGTAAGTATCCTGATGCAATATTTCGGAGTCCTGTGCAGTATGATGTGAGTTCGGTCTGCATTTTTATGCAAAGACATTTGAATATTATTTTTGATTTACGGGCTAGAGACTGGGCAAATGCTGAATACTGCGACGAATTTCTTGATATTTAATTGATCTGTTAAGAATCTAATTTACGGATACTGTTCATTAAGTAATTAGTAAATTAACTTCTAAGTAAGTAATATGCAGAAGGAGAAGTCGACAAAACGGTGGTTATTCTGCACTGAATAAATAAATTAAGTAGTTATAATAGACTTTATCATTATGAATAATGATTATTATTTTTACCACTATGATATAATCAATTCTGATAACATTAATTTTATGTAAAATAAAACCACCTGCTGCTGGGCACGGGTCTCCTCTCATATTGAGAGGGATTAAGCTACAGTCCACCACGCTGGCCTAGTGTGGGTTGGCAGACTTCATAAGCCCTCGAGAAAATTTTTAAGGCCCGCAGGTTTCCTCACGATATTTTCCTTCACCGTTTAAGCGAGAAAAGTCAGAGGTGCGTGCTTTGGATTTGGACTCAAAATCTTCCACTTTGTAGTCCAATGGTCACTAGGCTATCACTGCATTTTAGTTATTTTTTAATTAATACTTGAGCACGAACGTAAAGTCGCCGGTCGAACACCTATGAGAATCGTTAATGGTAGTCAGAAGCCCAAAAACCCTGATAACCAGTTCAGGATTGCGGAGGTCTGATGGTAGTCGCTTCGTGTAAAATACGATATTCAGCCGCATCTGGTTAGACTGGAAGCCGACCCCAATAGTTGGGAGAAGGTTCGGAACATTATGGCTTGAGGAAATTTAACATGTTTCTAGATATTGTTTATAGCTATAGTTATTAGAGTTATTTGTAAGTTACAAATCTCGTCGAGCGCTGAAATTAGCAGACATCTTTTAGAAAGTGAAACACATCAAATTACTTGATACATATTTAAGCAGAATCCGGCTTCATCCTAAACCGGAGTGGGAGCATTTAAGTTAAACGACAACCAGCTCTCATTAACACTATAAAAATGTTAATTTTATACTTATAATTAACAGACATTTTAATATAAATCGTGACAAATTAATTAATGTATGATTTGATTGGCAGTGTATTAAAATAATCATCGCCTTGCCATACAAATTCATGGACGATATTATAATATGCAATATGAATATTATGAATAGTAAATTTGATGGGAACTACTAACTATTAATGTTGAGCAGCAGTACAGTCAACAAAAGAGTTAAGTATACAGATAGCAAACGAAATATGCATTTTTATACAGATTTCGACATAAATAATTACGCGCCAAAGGGTTAGGTATGTAGCTGCTTACAATACCTACGTTTTGACACATATTGCGTGACACATTATTACACTCTCTTTATCAAAACACAGATTATTAATTAGCTGCCTGTATACCTAACTTTTTTTGTTGACTGTACCTATTGTAGGTAGGTCTGATGTTCTGCATTACTAATTCATCATCATCAACCCATATACTGTCCCACTGCTGAGCACGGGTCTCCTCTTATATTGAGAGGGGTTAGGCTATATTCCACCACGCTAGCCTAGTGCGGGTTGGCAGACTTCACACACCGTCGAGAAAAATCTCTAAGGTATGCAGGTTTCCTCACGATGTTTTCCTTCACCGTTTAAGCGAGTGATGATTAATTATTAATACGCACATGAATTCGAAAAGTCAGAGGTGCGTGCCTTGGGTTCGAACTCGAGACCTTCGACTTGGCAGTCCAATGGTCATACCGCTAGGCTATCACTGCTGTTTACTAATTTATGGAAGTTTTTCGTAACTAAAAAATTGTATGATAGTGTCATTTGTAACCAAAAAACGTAAAGACATTATGTACCTATATCTAATAGATGTGACCCACGGTTTTAACTGCATCCCAAAAGGGTTTTTGAGACAAAAGTCCATGTCCTCCCAAGGCCTAATATAACCTACCAAATTTCATCACAATCGTTTCAGCGGTTTAGCCGTGAAAGCGTAACAGACAGACAGACAGACAGAATTTCGCATTCATAATATTAGTGGGGAATAGCGAATTATGAATTTTATTGTTAATTGTAGTTAGTCATAGTACATTTTTTCCTTTTTTCTCCCCTAGTTTTCCTCTTTTTCCTGTCCAGTCAAAGGTTGTCTGGTAGATATCGCTAACGATAAGACCGCTGTTGTACCCTTAGTTTAATTAATTCCATAATTATCCTTCATTATCTTGGTGTACAATAAAGATATTCTATTCTATTATTATGTAGTAGAAATAAACCTATTTTGCCAAAAATAAATTATATACCTTGCCAATATTGGCAACAAATAATTTCTAAATTGCCAACATTTTATTTTTGTGTCTACTGTAGTACCTATTTTGCTATTGGTCCTTTCGTTCGTCTAAATTAATGATACTTAAATGATATTTATTTTGTAAATAGATCTTTAACAGACACTTTTACAAGTCAATATTTAATTAACAATACTAGCTGGCGCCGGCATTTCCTAGCTGACGACCTCTGAGAAGAAACGCCGAAACAAACTCAGAGAATCATGATCTCTTTTAAAGTCCACACGGTAACAGTATTCAGTATTTATTTATATATGACGTTGTACATTAATACTGCGCTCTTGCTTTAGATAATGAGGGAACCCTCCGCGGTTCTAGAGCGCACTTTTTTTTTCTCTAAACAACTAGAATTTATATCGAACTCAGCAAAAATACTTACACATCCAATTGGGTAGTCCTTGTACTATTTCTGTGTTATCCCGTGTATTATATCCCCACAGTGCCCACAAATCATTCAGTCTGCGACGATTTATTGTACAATACAGTGTATTTCAACCCGTCATCCCTTCATCCCCCGGTAAGCGTCGCAATATTTCTATTGAGCGTCAATTGAATTTGACGTGCAATAGAAAATATTGAAGGTATTGAGTTGAGTAGTTTTGTGCCAACTAAAACGGTAGTTAGGTACATTAATAAAAACATACCATTGAGCCTGTATTCCCGAGTGGATAAGCAGAGGTATGCTTTTTATAAACATCCACAGTTCACTGGGTATTAGTAATTGGTCTAGTAATCATAAGAGCGTCGCTCCTGGATTTAATTCCTAGGTCGGTCAGTGTTATTGGGTTTGAGCAAGGTTCAGATCTTTGAACCCCTATTTGCATATGTTGGTTCTGTATCTGCCAATCTGGCTACAAAGACCGGTTACCTACTACATTTAAGAGAGGTAGGGCATAGTGGGAGTAATTCCACTCAAATTGGAGCTGCCCGACTGAGGAAGTACCTCCACCTTCCAGAAAATCGAAGAGAAATAACACTGCTTTCAGCGGTGTTGCATTCTTTACGGTGAGCAAGGTTGACAGTGGGGGACTTTGACCCTTATACTGCCAACCCAACTATTCCTCTTTCTTTTTACAAGTTCGCAAACGCGCAAGTAACACCCCTGGTGTTGCAAGTGTCTATAGGCTACGGTAACCGCTTATCATCAGGTGGGCCGTTGTTCTTGTTTACCACCTTAATGGTATAAAAAAAACGTAAAAATATACTGGCAAACCGTGGGTGTATATCAGTATATCAGCTTATCGCTTCGGGATACAGTATGCTATGTTAATATGTCACAAACCAAACCAAAATTTTCACGAAAGTAACCGATTTTGATCTCTAAAACTTTACTCGCATCACGACAAAATGTCCGTTTTGTAAAGAATTAAGATCATCTCACACATAGGGACGCCCACAAACAAAATTGTATTAGAGTACACTACTAAGAGATCATGGCTGTTGATTAAAATATCAAGTTTCCCCACGTTTGCCCGGGATTAGTATTCGATCACCGAATTACCATAGATCTTGAGATAGGGGCTTAGATATACGTAGTGATGGTACATTGGTCTATCGATGTTATTGTCGATTGAATTTTAAGTGTAAAAGTGTGTTTTATTATAAATAAAGGATTTTGGAATTAGTATTCGAGGTTTAAATATTTCAAAGTCGGTTTTTTGTTGGAGAGCTACATTGTGCATAGTTTTCTTAATAATACAAAAAAAATGTAACTGCAATTTAAAGACCGTGACTAGCGAGCGAGTGGTCGTGTTTTCGTGAGTTTGGATTCTGCGTGATGCTTTTTTCGCGACACTTAATATTATTATTTGTTAACTAAGTTGCAAAGGCAAATTCATTATTGTTACTTCACAGTTAAAGAAATGAAGAATTTGCTGGTAATTTACACAAATCTAGCAAAAACGTTTCGTGTCGACAGAAACGTATCGATGTTGGACCGTAACTCTCATCACTAAAATTAAGCGCCATGTCAAAACATATAAATAAGATCGTCTTGATCCATTTTGTCAAACGGTTACGAAACAGTATTAGCGTCGTAAAACCCTTAATTATACCATAAATATCGATTAACTGAATGTATAAGTAATTGAAATGTTTGCAGCATAACCGTCGCTCTAATATATTTCTATGGTGTTTTTTTATGGCGTTAAGTTTGGGAATGACTGTGAAAGCGATAATTAATTAAAATTCCACGTACTTACGTTTTATCGTTAAAGATTTACGAGTAACAATACTGGCTCATTTTTATCCCACAGCAGAGCAATATACTTAGAGGGGCTCGTGGTTAAGTATTAACTACGCTGATCAACCGATCTACAAGGTAAAACTGTACGGGCCGCGGTTAGTCTGTGGATAGGTGACCATTTTTAACACATTTAGACCCTCCCTCGCCTCTTTATGACAAATTTTAGCCATAGTCAGAGGCCCGAACAGAGCCAGTCTATCCTCAGGATGTCGGTATTAACGCAACGCTTTATAACTGTTCTTTTTAAATTAAGTACTATACAACGCGACAGTCCTTTTCATAACTTCCCCACACAAACTTTATTACATAGCTCGTTAATATAAAAGTAGACCGTTTTAAACTGTGACGTAGCCTGACGTCACGGACGCGGACAGGCCGTGATTGATGACGTCACGCGTACACTTACTGTCAGAATAATTCGACCAAGCAGGAAATTATTTATTTTGTTTTTGGAGTGTACAATATTTTTCTGACGTGTTTTTTTTATTTCTCCCGTCTTTCCGAGGCGTATTGAATTGAGCTCACCAGTTTTATACACCCAGTTATTTTAAACATGAAGATTGCAATTCCAAAATTTTATCTTTCACAACATTAATACAATTGACATAGACATTAATAGAACAACATTTTTGAAAAAAGAAAATCCTCGTGTTATGGTACTTAGACCTATTTGAAACCAAGCAACTATTTTTTTAGTTGAAAAGTATGTGTTATAATCGTATAATTCAAGTGAAATATTTGACTTTGAATAACCTTTCAATAATATTCTAATCATTTCGCCTCTATTCAAATATTCCTCCCTAACCTATTGATAACAGATCCGTTTAACTAAACCTTAATAATTCGGGGACCAATTCCATTTTATCTGTAAAGTAGATTTACATTGGGGCTAGAATAAGGGAACTGAACTCCCAACAGATATAACTTAGGCCCATCTTAGCCACATTACATTGACATATCAGAAGGTTCACACTCAGGCAGACGTGAAGTGAGTTCATTATTTTCAAAATCGATGCAAAAATTTAATTTGTGGTGCCGTTTCTAATGATAAAATTAATATCTGTGACAACGTGCTCGATTAACGGCTATGAATCTTCAAGACATCATTAAGACTTTAATCTCGTTACTTCCTATTTGTCAATCATTTAAATAAGATTGACATTCGTATAATATGTCAGGTTTCTAAGTCCATTTATTAAAACTAGATTTAAAATGTATTGATTTTAACGGATTTAAAACTAAAACTTATTTAAACTTATATTTCGTCATTACAGGGAAAAATAATCTTCAAAATGGCGTATCAAACATTAATTCTGATACGATATTAAGGGAGATATTTCATACCGACAAAAAACACCTTTGATAAATAGTATATCCATCCTAAGGTTGCCTGGAAGAAATTACAGTTAGCGATAAGACCACCCATTGTATGTCTTTTTTTTACATTAAATACTTAGTTGTATGTATCAGTATGGTGTACAATACAGATATACAGGGTGTAACAAACCTACCCGTAAAGCCAAAAGGAGGTTAAATGGGGCCTTATAACGAGTCCATTCACAATATTTAAGAACCGTAGTAACGCTGCATAACATACCCCAAAAAAAGGAAAACAACAACATTTTAAGAATGAAAAATAGAAAAACCATTAAAGTAGACAATTATTAGGTAAAGTAGGTATGTAGGCCTTTCTGTTAAATAATCTGGTTCCCTGACATGACAGCTTACAAGGGTTGATAGCTTTGATAGTTAATTATATTTTTACGGAGTATTTTGTAACATGTTGTTTATATAAATAAATTTATAGAAATTAGCAGTGATCGATCTAAGACTGCTGTATTTCTAACTATCCAAATTTAAATTCAGTGACTAAATCTAGTTCTTCTGTATTATACTTCGTTGGTGTTAGATAGATATTGTACCTGCGTAATAGGGTTGTCGAAGTGACAATTGTGGTGGATAAAATCTTGAAACAGATTGCTTAGGTTTGAATAAAAACTTGTAACTTGAGCCTGGAGAGAATGGGAAATATTTTATTTACTTTAGTATTCCTACCAAAAGGTAGGCAAGCAAAAGAAAATGTCATAAACTATAATTATACCTAGATATTGCCCGCGGGTTTCAATGGAATCACAAAATAATTTTTAAGACAAACAGTAGCGCAGATTCTTCTCCGAGGTACAACTTATTTCTTTTCTTTATTTTTTTTTAAATAAAAATGCCCGCACTGATGTTTCTTCCTATATCGTGGGTGCATTTACCGGGAACAACTACCTGTAAGTCATCAAATATTTGTTTCCAGTGGGCATCGAACCCACAACCCGTGGCGCAGAAGCCGATCGGTCAGCGGCTGCGTCAAACGTGTCATCAACACCACGCCACTAGAAGACCACACCGAAGAAACATGCTGATTATATAAGATAAAATTATCAAATTTCAACGTATTGACATTTTACAAAAGGAAGTAGTGATAGCCTAGTGCTATGACCATCGGACTGCCAAGTCAAAGGTCTCGAATTCGAATCCAAGGCACATACCTCTGACTTTTCGAAATCATGTGCGTATTATTTATTAATTATTACTCGCTTAAACGATGAAGGAAATAAGAAAGAAAGAAAGAAAGAAAAGAAAGAAAGAAAGAAAAGAAAGAAAGAAAAGTCTCTAAGGCATGCGCCTTAGAGACTTTTCTCGACGGTGTGTGAAGTCTGCCAATCCGCACTAGGCCAGCGTGGTGGACTATAGCCCTAATTCTTCTAATTTTAAGGGGAGACCCGTGTCTAGCAGTGGAACAGTATATGGGTTGATGCTGACATTTACAACGATTCGATACATATTCCTGCTGAATTGACATTAAAAAAGAAATTAAAAAAGTTATAAGTTTAGTGAGTTCCACAAGAAATATTTTGCTATAGCTTAGCAGTGTTCGAATGACGGTCACTCGGGTCCCTGGGGCACAAACAGGGCGAGGTGTGGATGTGACGCAATTTGCTTCAGACTACAAGATCTGTCTGTGGGGACCTGTGGGAGTAGTAGTGAGACGCCTTAAATATCTCACAGATGTACTCGACCAAGGAGTATGATTGAGTTGCTTTTAGTCTCACGAAAACTGTTCTCCAGATAACAAAATCAATAATAAAGGTAGCTCTAGTATTTTATATAAAGGTAATTAATGCCTATATTCCCCGTGTACTAATGTACACCAACAGTTCATCGGTATCTTTTAAGCCCCCAGTAACAGGGGTTTAACTTCAATGTCATTAATCAGGTACAAATCTAGAAACACCGAGCTGTTACTTAGAATTTTATAGAAAAACTTAACTACACTGCATGATCAGAGAATCGAACCTAAGTATAATTTAATATACTAGACCATGAATGCAGTCTGATATTTATTTTTAAATCTAGTAATTATTGTTGTTTTATCCCAATTCAAATTCAAATATCATTTATTTCAATCCCTTTTTAGATCATATTATTATTCATATCCAATTTAATTAATTTAGGTATTATATATGTATAAATGTAATTGATAAATAATATAAATTAAAATCATAAAATATTAAAAGTACGCCTACTTCTGAGTCATTTGTCTTATTCATAATAACAATGGTTGATGTAGTGACAATCAAACCTGTACGCAAACCATGTGAGCGAAACGAGACCAAAGCTAAGTATAGTATGTAATAGTCATAAATAGATTATTCTGTCTATGCTGCTAAATTAATTAATACATCCCGGGCTCCTGCAATGTTGACTGTGTCGCTTCCGAGATACAGATTATCTTCAGGTTCGAGGAAGAGATTGTATCAACCAACTGAATGGCGTGCACGAAGGGGAATTAGCACTATGGTATGTAATGTATGTATGGGGACATACATTGTTTGACACATTTACTACAACTTTGAGCAAGTCAACGTCCAAGTCACACAACATTAACTATAAATAATAAAGAAATCCTAAAACCTTAGACTTGGCACGACTTTGTCTAGATTTCATTACTTTTTAAAGATAAACAAGCAGCTCCATCGAGACTTGGCTAGTTTTTTACAGAATGTTTTTGATGGGATTTTATATATTTGATGTCTAAATTTTTTTCATTACGTATATAAAATGATATCGACCAAGTGGCTGCCGCCAGAATTGATGACCTTATATGGGCTCGATTTGTGCCATTCTCCTTACTCTTGCCAGAACTTCCGGCGATAGGTTAGTCCTTCAGTTCCTTCCTAGGGCTTCAAGAGTCTGAGGCTTGTTGATATAGATTCGTGACTTCAAGAAACCCTTCAGAACTGAATCTAGAACGGTTAAATCGGGCGATCTTGCCGGGCAGTGCGAATCACCAAAAATAATCATAAGATTATTATCAATTATTTCCCGTTCTAGACGAGTATAGCGTCAAGTTGTTCATGTCTTATTGATGTGTATTTTGTATCTGTTTACTTCACAAATGTCAAAGCAGAACTGACACTTACCGCCATTTGCAAAAATTATAACTTATAACATCTTCCGATACGGTGTTGCGCCAACTAGTACAAGCAATCCCTACTAATAATATTATAAATGCGAAAGTAACTCTTTCTGGCTGTTACACTTTCACGCCTCAATTGCTGAACAGATTTTAATGAAATTTGATAGAGAGATAGATTAACACTTGGATAAGCACATGTATATTTTAATTTTGAGATTGTCTTAAAATTATACATCTTATATATTCTAAAAAATATATGTATATATTTTTTCACGCACATGAATAAATTTTACTTGTCCATAAAATTCATCTATAGCCTATACGTAGGCGTGTTACACCTGTTAACACGCCTACGTAGCCCTGAGCAGAACCCGCCCATGCACTAGATGATGATTTATTGGGAAATGAATAGTCCTTGAATCATATTATTGAATATGAAACATCCTGACCCTATTAACTCTCCATTACCTAAACACCGGTGTCCATTAGGACCACACCCAAAAAGAAATAATTTACCGTATAATAAGTGACAAATATAGAGGCCTAATAATATAAGCCATTTACACAACACAATAGTAACCTAACATTACAGAAAATATATTGTTTGGTGCCCAGTTTTCTTGCACGGAAGTGTACAAATATCTACTGTTTTCGGGTTGTGGAGAACGCGCCGCAACTCATTTAATAAGTCAGAGATTACACGAGAGAATTATTATAAAATATTATAATTTGTATAACATAAAAATACAATTACTTATGTATTCCCGATTAGCAAAGATAATTATACTAACCCAGAGTTTGTCGGTATGTTTTAGATCTTATATAATAGGAGCAAGCTTATTGCCATTAACCGGGCATAACTACAGAGAATTTCCAGGCGAGGTAAATTGTGAAAGGAATTAATGAAATTACCTGCAAAAAAAGATTCTATTAGGTATATTTGCGAGATATTTTTTAGTGTTAAGGATTATTACTGGCTTCTTCATGTCAACAATTAGTAAATTTAACACATTGGCAACATGAGTTTACGCTTAGATTCGTCGCCATTACTTAAAATGTTTACAAGTGCTTAGTGTTACCTTCTCTAGTATGTACCGTAGTAATATTTTATAATATTATAATACCTCAATGTATAGATACGCCAAAACGCATTAGTCTACAAAGGTACGGGGGTCTGAATTAATGACTTGTCAAAAACGTTGCTTGTTCAAATTTGTACTTACTTGCGTATTATTGTCGGAGTGTTTTTATTTGTTTGGATTCTTACCTTATTGCGTGGTGATAGAATATCATTTCATTTAACAGATTTATCTGTCTATAAGCTTGTAAGAAAATAAATATTGGAACGTAGATGCGTAATTAATATTTTTTCCAAATATCTGTTAAGTAGGGTAGGAAGGTAGATATATGTAGGTACCTACTTACTCTGTAGGTATTTTGTACGATATTACTATAATTACTATCTTACTTATAATATCTATCTTTTTCAAGATAATTTTAAGTATTTGACATTATTATTAGTAGTGATACACGGAACATCATTAACGATTCGTTCAATACTTATTTTCAATTGCTCTAACTGTCATCCATATGTCAGCATTTTTTAATCGTACGGAAAATCCTCTTGGACCTTCTTCTTCTTTCTTTCTTTACTTTTTTTTCGGAATTGAAACTTTTGTATTCCAAATCTGTCAGTCCAATTTTAGATCCTCATTGAACGACTAGTCTGAAATAATCGGAGTCTGAGGCAAGTCTGCTATTTTGAATATTGTCATGAAATACACAAAATAAACACATAAAAGAACGACCAATTGTGGATGACGACACAACTTAATGGAAGGAACCGTAAAGCATAATGATAACATTTGTAAGTGTAAGTACTTCTGAATACCAACACGTCATTAAAATTCTAACGTCACCATCAAGAGGGTAGCTATAATAATTTCCGCATATTTGCGAGCCCACGCAGAAACGCATACATAAAAACTTAATATCTGTTTCCTTAACCACTGACAGAGATCTAACAATCTGTAGATATAACTAAATTTCATCGCGAAATCTTATTAAAATACCTCACGCGATATCCATCTTAATAATTCAACACATAAAGTCTACAGTCCCGTAAGCAGCTCGGCCACATATTACACCGTGGCGAAACATATGTAAAAAGTCTAAGTGATGTTTAGTTTACGTTTGCACATAACGGCTTGGTCGTCCCGAGGAGGCCCCGAGCAATTTTCGTCGGAATTTTCTCTGGGGTATTTTCATTGCGCTGCGGTGTGACTTAGGACATGAGATGAAGCGGGGAGCGGGTGTGAATACGTTTTTTGGTTTGATGGTGAAAGGAAATTATAAAGTGTAAGCTTATCGTGGTGTATGGGAAATAAAAGTATGGTACCTACCAGGTTTTTATATTCGTATTTATACACGTAAAGTACACACCGTCTTCATATTTCATTGGCAAGGGCACCTGCTGAGCATAAGGTTGAGTTAAGTGTTACTGAGTTACTCTATGACATTTTCAGTAGTAGATAGTTCGGATTTGTGCTTGATATACAATAAAAGTTTGACAAACTGCGTGTGCAGTTGCAAAAAGCAAAAAAAGCAGTGATAGCCTAGCGGTATGACTATTGGACTGCCAAGTCGAAGGTCTCGAGTTCGAACCCAAGGCACGCACCTTTGACTTTTCGAATTCATGTGCGTATTAATAATTAATGATCACTCGCTTAAACGGTGAAGGAAAACATCGTGAGGAAACCTGCATACCTTAGAGATGTTTGTGAAGTCTGCCAACCCGCACTAGGCCAGCGTGGTGGACTATAGCCTAATCCCTCTCTTTCTGAGAGGAGACACGTGCCCAGCAGTGGGACAGTATATGGGTTGATGATGATGAATGACGTCAGTATTTTGACAAACATTGTGTATAATGTATCATGAAATATTTGTCAGAATGCAGGTGTTGTCAGTTGCCTATTTACCAAACATTTTGGCGGATACTTAATTATTTATACTTACTTAATTATTTAACCTAGAAAATGTTAAAACTAATGCATGCAGACGGTTGGTGCTAAACGTATTTTTTGTCAATTATAGGTACTTTTATTTTTTTATTGAAAATGGGCTTCCTCTTGACTTCAACCTTAGCTCCGGAGCAAAGATGAGGTCGACGATGGAGCGAGCACACCCAGAAGAAGAACCCACCTACTTTTAAATAGATTCCGGTTGTACGTACTCGGAAATACAGAAAATAATAATCAAATAATAATACTTCTTACATTTCATTGAAAATCTCAGGCAGCATTCGATCTTTCGGGACACGGTTCTGTCGTTACTTTTCACTAATTTTCTAGATCAGGATTTCCCTTAAACAGTTTTGCATACCTAATGAATAAAGTTGAGTCACCTAACTGCTCTGTATGTAACATAGTTGAAGATGTGGATCATATTTTGTTGGAATATGACCGTTACGATGCTGAAAAAAGTTAATTTGTTTCTAAATAAAGACGTTACGTCAGAAAATGTAACAGTGTACTCGGGTCCCATTTATCTAAAGAAGCTAGAATATTATATGGGGTAGCAAAAATAACTACAGATAACTAATAGAATTTAGTTAAATACGCATAATCATTAATTAATTAAACCCTCTTTAAATTAAAAGAAAAAAAAATTGATCACTAATATTTTTTATTAACAACGTATCGATAGACTTTCCGTGGCAAAGAGATATGCGGTCTATGTTCCAAAAATAATAATTGATCGAAGCAGGGTTTCTTATAAAGAGTTTAGAGTGGATATATTAGAAGTAAAGCCTTAGAAATTGCGTAACAATATATTTTCCCGCTTTCTCCTCAAACTTGTCCGCCTAAAACTTGAATAAGTGACATCAGTCACAACTTTTACTGAAATCCCTTATCTGTCAAAATCGGTGATGCTACCAACTGTGGACGAGCGTCGTGTGCCCATGATTGTGACGGAGAGACGGACAAATGTGTGATGTCAGCAACGTTGTTTTTATACAGAAGGTGAAAGTATGTCAGTATTTTATATATACTGCTCTTAGTGAGTGAGAATTTTAGGGCGAGGAAAATGGCTGTAAGTTTTTGTTGTAGCATTTTTGCAAGAGAGAGTGAATGTTACAAGAATCTAGCGGAAGAATTTTACGCTTCCAGTGTAAAAAAATTGTCTGTTATGTCCAGCAATGAATTATTGCGATAACCTGATTAATTGCTTCAATTATTATTCCTAGTTAATCATAAACGTTAACATTAAAATACGTTTTATAAAAATTGGTTTAAGTGCGAAGTATTTTATAAGGTCACGAAAAGTGCATAAGAGTTGTATAATTTTGACTTTATTGTTTAAATAAGTTGCAGTACTAAATAAATCCAGAATAGACCTTTTTGACACCCAACTCACTCGCCGAACTTAAAAACACATAAAAACAAACAACCCGAGACGAGACAGTCCACTAATGTGTACCGAAACAACGTCACCCTGACCTAAGTTGGGTAGCAAATAAATGTAGGGGATAAGTCATTTGCGTTCGCCCCCGGTTACACCCGGTTAGATCCGGTTATTACCGGTACTTATCGGTTTTTACTGGATTATTTCTAGTCGAGGTAGTCGAGTTACAAACTTCAGAGAACGCTGGAATTTAGATTTAAATAGTAGCATTTATTCGTACTATGTGAAGAATATTTTTACTTAAGTATAAATAAACTGCATAATGTAAGAGGAGTATACAGCTTGTTGTGTATAGCAGCATCCCTTTCTAACAACGAACAAAATACTGCTTGAAACAATTCTTAATGTGACCTTTGCGTAATAATTTTACTATTATGTAAAACTAGCTATGTCACGATATAACCACGATATCGTTTTCCCCAAACTAGTAGGAATTTCCCAGAAACACACAAGAAATGTTTTGTTTAAAATTTAAATCTGGGGTCCGCCGATTTAGGTTGTGCATTGTAGTCAGTCAGCCACGGTACTGATATTTTATAGACCAGATATAAGACTGACAATTAGTTCATTAAAGAAATGGTATTTTTCTATTGTATCTGCTAATTGTCTTTCAATCTAAGACTGGACATATTTTGAAAACGAGTGTTTGGGGTTTTGAGAATTGGTGTGCGGGGTACCTCTGTGACGGCGGCGGCGGTGCTAAGCAGTACTCTTATTTCGATTTAGCTGACGTATTATATAGGTACCTATTATAGATAGTTCTGAAATTCTGTTCACGTACACAACGAAAACAACAAAAAAAAAATTTTTTTGTTGTAAATTGTAGCAGCCAAGGGCAACATTAATATTTCTAATGTATTACCTTTAAAACAGACATCTACAACACCGAACGCCTTTGCCACAAAAAAAAGAAATATCCTTTTATAAAAAAAAACAAATTCGCGCGAATCACAGATAATTTTTTATCCCACCCCAAAAAGTTCCCGCGTTTTCTCCGTTTACAAAATGGCGTTTCCCTTTATATCGGACAAAAGCGATTTGTATAAAAAATGCTATTGTTCATACGAACAATATGTCAAAATGCTGCTTTTAGGTAAATTACTTATTTACGTAGGCTGAGTTGGTCGTATTTTAAATGGCAGATGAGTAATGTAACGTTTCACAGTTTATTTAGCCTGTGTATGAGTTATTTTGTCAAGTTTGTCAGTTTGTCATGATGGGCTAAAATGGCTGAGCAACATTAAATGCCTTTGTGTATTTACTGGTTTATTAAAAGGATTGAAATTTTAATGACTATAGAATTTGTTGGGAAAAAGTTACTTACAAAGTTTAAGTACCTATTGCGAGCGATAAACATGACGAACAAAATTAATTGTTACGTGTAAGACAAATCACTTTTTCATATTATCAGCCTGACAAAGAGAAATAATTGAAAACATACACAACAGTATGTTTTCTTCACTTTGTATCGGACAATGGGTACAATAATTTTATTTGCAATAGAAATTCAAAATCATGCAAAAACATAATTAAGTAACTTTAAGTGTACCTAGTTAAAAAAAATATTTTGAAGACTTATAAGATTTTAAAACTTAAACTTATGAGTTCATTAAATTCTATTAATTGCAGTAAATATAATGAGAGATTCTAGAGCAATTGGGAGCATTACAATGCATTGACAACATTTTTTTATTGCATCTTTGACGCACGATTATCAACCTTAAAACCTGGTGCTTATCTACGTCAACTTCTAACCAAGAACATGATTATTCAAGTCCGATGGAAATTAATTCAACGTGTGTGTCGCGTGCATACAAAAAGGTATGACAAGCCTGTTTTAACATAACTGTACTGAGTCTTGTAGAACAATGTTTGCGTATTAGTTTCACGTTGTATTGCCTCCATAAATTAGCTACACGTTGAGATATTTTGCTCTTTGATGTTCTTATGAGCATATAGGTTGTCGGATTGATGGCCGCTTACAGAAAACGAAATCTCGAGCCTTCGAGACAAGCGTATTAGTGATTGTTAAGAATAAAAAATATCTACTCTCCCCTGTTGGAAACGTCTACAAAACTCGAGTGTAGGTTTGAGCCCGGCTGTGATACAAAATTAGTCTTTCACCAAAATGAATAGTCTGTTATCATTATTATTACACATAATTGAACAACCGAAATACACAGCAAAAATGTACGTTACAATTTTGGTACAAATTGATGGAAAAGTATGACGTATTGAATAAGGGAATAGTGCAATTGGACTGCATGATCCAGTATATAGGAATCGGTAAAAAGTGACACCCTACGGTTAGATAGCCATGCACGTGCATTTACATAGCTACGTATGTGCGTGTGTGATCCTACACCCAGCACCGTTGGTGGTAGGATCTGATCCTATCGAAAGCTAGTAGGTGGTAGTCATACCACCTCACATCTAAGATTGGCAGCAAACCGAATCCGAAAGGAAATTTAGTAACATGTTTAATTTAAGACCCTGTGTGCGCTTTCCATTAGAAAAAAAAGGTCAAACAGCTATCAAAAAAATTTACACCAATAATCGCTTGTCATACATATCTATCCATTTAACATACCTCTGTCTGTATAAAATAAAAAAGTACAGTCAACATTGATTCTTATGCAACAGTCATAAAACCTATTGTACAGAGAATTGATCCACCTCTTTCTATAAAATCTGTTAATGAAGTACGTAGGCACGTGACACCTTTCAAAGATTCCAAAAATATAAATAAATTTTATTGAACACGGCTTATTTCTATTTTTAGCTTTATAGGGAAAATGAGTTTATTTAAATGCCTACATTCCAGCAATTTTTCATATCATATCAAGGTGCCTCAACACGTCAATACGCTTGACTTGTCCCATTTCTTTTCTCGAATACCAAATTTTCCTATCAAAAAAGTATACCGACGGCCTGTAGCCCGATTCACGTAATTAAAACCGTAGCGATGTCGCAGCGACTTAATAGTTGCAACAGTTTTCCTATTCACATCCGTGATCGAATCGTTTTCAAATCGTTGAACTGTCTGATACAGTTCAGTATTAGTATTAGTAAGGTTATTTTTCTATAGGACGACTTCTAAATCGCTCCAATTGACAGATATGAATAGGAAAACTGTTTCAACGATTAAGTCGCTGCGACATCGCTACGGTTTTAAATACGTGAATCGGGCTACTGGTAAGCGCCACTCACTAGTCTAAGACGCCAGCAACTGGTATCACTCGCATGTTGTCGTAGTTTCATTTGTCCAGGAATTTCAATGGCTGCTTCTAACAGTGACACAATAATGTTAGCATATTATATTGCTTAGCGCTAGAATATTCTATGGTAATGCGGTTGTACTAACCTAGGCAAACTCATTAGCAGACGTTTACTATTACTCTTAACAAAGCACAAGAACTCACCAAATGTTTCTTATTCCTATTGACAGATAAGGAAATAACTAGTTTATAAATACTATAATATTTTGCACAGAGTATTGAACCTGAAATACTAATAAAACTCAAAATGTTATAATAAATATGGTTTTAACTCTTAGTTAAAATTGTTAATGTCGTCGCAGGTACTGCCATATCTAGACTGGATAATACACATATCAAGATTCCCACGATACAGGCCATGACTAGAGTGGAATTTTGAAATAAAGAATTCTACACTAGCTTCCACCCTCACTGTACTTATCTCTAAGTCGTCCAGCTACCTCTTTCTGGGTTGTTCTCGACACCTACCAATTTCACGCATTTTTTTATACTATTAAGGTGGCAAACAAGCATACGGCCACCTAATGGTAAGCGGTAACCGTAGCCTATAGACGTTTGCAACACCAGGAGTATCACTTGCGCATTGCCGACCCTGTAAAATGAAAAAGGAATAGTTGGATTGGTAGTATAAGGATCAAAGTCCCCCCCACTGCCAACACAACGTTTCCTCGTGGAGTACTGGCAACCTTGCTCACTGTAAGAAACAACGTTCTTAAAGTTATTAAGCAAAGGAAAAATTCGACCGCGGGCAGTATTCGAACCTGCGTCTTCTGGTTATGTACACCAGACGCTATGACCGCTAAGCCACCGCGATACCTACCCGTCATGTCGAATTTTGCCTTCGCTTTCTGAATTTACGTCTTTATGGTGACGTCAGTGACACCTATTGAAAAGCAAGTATTTTTGCTCCTCAACCGACACAACTTACTTTACAGTTAGTTCAATGTCGAACGATGCCACCTTACCTACTAACTATCTTTTTGTATTTTTTTAGCATTTTCCATGCTAGGATTTTAAAGTTATTAAGCAAAGGAAAAATTCGACCGCGAGCAGGATTCGAACCTGCGTCTTCTGGTTAGGTACACCAGACGCTATGACCGCTAAGCCACCGTAACGTTCTTATTGTATGCTGAGCTTTGTCTAGCGTTCACTCTGCATGAACGATGTTTGACTATACTATGTATGTTCACGTCATGATGCGGTGTATACAACACGTTACAAAATACCCCGTAAAAATATAATTAATTATGAAAGCCAAACATTTTGTCAGCTGTTATGTCAGGGAACCAGATTATTTAACAGAAAGGTAAGAAACACTACGATCGATGACAAGGTGCGTATTTTTAACCAGGTGGTGACGAACCTCTTTGACACCCACGCTCCAATCAAAAAGGTCAAGCTAAAACGACCACCTGCACCCTGGATGACGAGGGGTATTCTGATGGCAATGAGACGGAGGGATCGTGCTTTTCGGAAATACAGAAAAGACCGTATCGAGGACAACTGGATCCTCTTCAAGGCTGCTAGGAATCGGTGTAATCAAATGATACGTAATGCTAAACGCCGCCATATTCTAGATAACATTTCCTCCTCCTCTTCTGTCGATATTTGGAAGTTCCTAGGAACTCTAGGTATAGGCAAACAGCGACATTTAGACTTTCCGAACTCCATTGGCTTAGACGATCTTAACAACCATTTCTCCACTTCTTTTCCTTTAGATCATCTTACCAAAAGTCAAACAATTAATTTCGTGACTGGTCTATCGCATCCCAATATAAATCCCTTTCACTTTTCTCCAGTTCATTCGGGTGAGATTAAGAAAATTATCCTGTCTATTAAGTCAAAAGCTGTGGGCTGTGACAATATCAGTCGGAATATGATAACCACAATTTTGGACTACCTCCTTCCTGCCATCACACATATCATAAATGTGTCTCTTGATACTAGTTCTTTTCCATCCGAGTGGCGTAAAGCCTATGTTTTGCCTTTACCCAAGATTCCAAACCCATCTCTTCCCAGTCACTTCCGTCCAATCTCCATTCTTCCTTTTCTGTCAAAAGTTCTAGAGGCTTGCGTCCAGAAACAATTCTCCCACTTTATTCACGCTAATAAACTCTTAAGTCCTTATCAGTCTGGGTTTAGGCCAGGACATAGTACCGTGTCTGCACTCCTTAAAGTGACTGGTGATATTAGGGTCGGCATGGAAGACACTAAGGTTACTGTATTGGTTTTGGTTGACTTCTCGAATGCTTTTAATACCGTCAGTCACGATATCCTTCTGTCCATCCTGTCCCATCTTAAGATATCTCCCGAAGTACTGGAATGGTTTTCCTCTTATCTTCGGGAACGCCAGCAATCAGTCCACGTAGAGGAGTCTTTCTCAACCTGGTGCAATCTCGAAACTGGTGTTCCCCAAGGCGGTATATTATCTCCTCTACTTCTATTTTTATAAATCTCATCACCCAAAAGCTTCAGTGTGCGTATCATCTTTATGCCGATGACCTACAGCTGTACTCTCAAGCTAAAGTAGGAGATTTATCCGACGCGATCGAAACTGTAAACCGCGATCTTAACTCAATCAGGGACTGGGCTGATAGGTTTGGTTTGGCGGTGAACCCAAATAAATGTCAAGCCATTATTTTAGGCAGCCACCATAATATCAGAAAGGTGAGCAGTTCTCATGTTCCACCGATAATCTTCAATGGCATAACCATTCCTATCACGCCCAGCGGCGTTAAGGATCTTGGACTAAACCTTGACTCCACTCTAAATTGGCAATCGCAAGTCTCAAGTGTTAGCCAAAAAGTGACAGGAACTCTACGGTCTCTGTACCGTCTGAGAAATTTTCTTCCAGCGCGTACAAAGGCAATGCTTGTCGAGACCTTAGTTTTCCCCATAATCGACTATGGCGATGTGTGCTACTTTGACCTGAATGCAGATCTACTCAATAAATTGGACCGCCTTCTCAACAATTGCATTCGATTCGTATTTAACCTACGTAAATATGATCATGTCTCAGAATATCGAATAAGTCTGAAATGGCTGCCTATTCGCCAACGCAGAAACTTAAGGGCGCTGACTACTTTGTACTCTATACTTTTTGCTCCCAATTCTCCATCTTACTTGTCTTCTCATTTCCAGTATATTTCATCCTCCCACAATAAACGTCTTCGATCATCTTATAATCGTCTTCTTCAATGTCCCTCTCACCACTCTGACTTTGTACATTCTACCTTTTTCGTTCAATCAATACTGTTGTGGAATGCTCTCCCTCTTGAAATCAGGATGCTCAACAGTCGGCAATCCTTTAAAACTTATTTGCGCAAATACTTGCTGGACAAGACACTGCTAGATTCATCTCGACACTGATTTATTTTTATCATTGTATATATTATTTATGTATTGTATCATATAAATATATATTATATATATATATGTTTGGTAATATATATGTATCGTATATATATATATATTTGTAAAGTACCTTTATGTAAGTTTATACGTTTATAGGTTATTAAGCAATAATACTCGTTTTATATCTCTCACTTCCACCTTTCTAGTGCATCTACCGTGATCGTCTCTGCACCACCTAAAGGTTGTCTGGTAGAGAATGCCTACGGCATTAAGACCGCCTTTGTACACTTTTGTACATTAAGAATTAATAAATAAATAAATAAATAAATAAAGGCCTACGTACGTATTTTATCTAATAATTGTCTACTTTAATAGTTTTTCTATTTTTCATTCATAAATATTGTTGTTTTCCTTTTTTTGGGGTATGTTATACAGCGTTACTACGGTTCTTAAATATTGTGAATGGACTCGTTATAAGGCCCCATTTAACCTCCTCTCGGCTTTACGGGTAGTTTTGTAACAACCTGTATAAAGCACACTTTGAGGCCTGGAGCTGAAGCAGGAGTTTGCTCAAACATCTGACTATATTTTGTATGCCAAATTTAGTTTGTCAATAACCACTTTTTACAGATTTTATCGCGTTATATTGATATTATTATTATTATATAGAGTATTAATAATTATACTATAGTAGGTAGTTTTATTTCAATAAGTATCTAATATTCACGTAAGTGTCAGAAATTAATATTGTCAAGAACTGTTAGAATATCGGTATTGCCCAGAAATGGAATTCCGGTCTGGTTCTCAATTAGTTCAGTGTAATGCTTGATGCTAAAGTTGATGCTTGGATAGTTGGTAAAAGGCTAGGAGGATAGGATTACTGCTAGAGAAAGAAACGCTTGCGTCTATCGTTTAGTTAACTCCTAGATGAGTTACAGAAACGGTCTTAATGTGTTATCTGCCACCCATCTACAGGCTAGCCTCGGTAAACACAGTTAACATTGTTGTTATTTAGCAACGGGCCTTTACAAGGCGACACTTAAAACAATGATAAAACTAAGTGAAACAGAGTCGCTGCAGCTATAAAAGTTATTGCGCCTAATTTAAATGTTTCAGATGAAATTAAAACAAGCGGTCGGGAATTCTTCCGCCCACACGGTCGTTGGACATAGGGTTGTCAAATTGTCAATTAAACTCTGACTTCGAGTTTTATTGTATAATCCTATACTATTTATTATACTGTCTAACAATATTTATACACACATGTATTGATCGTATAAATATTAAAGTATTTGTAATCATGTTCTCGGAAACGGTTCTAATTATTTCAGTGATATACATAATTATGTATACGAAACTCAATTTAGCTAGATCTGTTTTCTGGGAAAAGTAATTATCTCTCTCTTTTCAAGCACACAGCAGCAAACTAAGAGTAATAACATATAGTAGATCTAGCTAGACCTGTTATAAATCTATCCTTAGCAGAGTTTATTTTTTATAAATTACGTAATATCAGTTCGAAAACCCTAGAATTTTGATGTCAGACTTTTTTAATCAAACCTGAGTTTCACTCGGAGGTTAAAGTTTGTGTTGTTGTGTTGTTTAGTTGTGCAGTATTTCGAGGCCGTTTCGAAATACCGTCCGCAAAAATGACGAACCTCGGACGCTCTGAAAAGCAGATTAAATTCAGTTGTTTGACAACCCTAGGTTGAAATAAGGGCGAGTGCTCAAAGATGCGTATCGGCGCTAGCGCGTCAGTTATGTCTTACAGTTTTATTGGGCCGATAATTTAATTAGGTTATTTTCTTTGAGATAGCCGATGATTGGAAGTGAATGATTGTGTGTGAGCCGCTTTATGTGAGTAAGTGTATAAATAAATTAAAAGAATTGAGATAAAATGAGAAGAATGCAATAGGTAATATTGTAAATTTTACATTTTATATCTGGTAGAATGATAGTATTTTTAAGTACAGTACAGATGACAAAATCCTAAGGTTGCCTGGAAGAGATCGCAGATTGCGATAATGTATATTTTTAATAACAATTGCGTTATGATTTTGTATTTATTGGTGTACAAAAAAGTCTAAAATATCTGTATCCAAATGTTCCCGATTCAAAAACATTGTAAACATTCCTTTTATATACGTACATTCTAAAAATAAATGATTATTCTATATTACAAAGTGTAACTTAATATTAATATTCTACATAAACAGTAAAACTAAAATAGTCATAAAAACCTAAGTAACCCTATTCAAAAGAAAAATAATTGCTCCGACTTTTCGAATTGTCTCCGTTATTAAATGAATAAGAAAAAATGGATTTTAGTCGAACTCCACCATTAAACCGGGCTTAATGAAGATCAAATGTTTGCTCAGTGTCTATCGATGGATTGTGTACACGCGTTGACATCCCAAAGAATGTGTTAAGTCACATTGTACCACGGTTTGTGGTAACTACTGAACGTGGCCACGAAACAAGCGATTATAGTGATGTTAAATTTAGTATGACAATTTTTTTTTTTCCAAATATATGTTGGGGTCAGCTTGCAATCTAATGTGAGATGCGGCTGAATATTGTGATGCTCTTATATATCATAATTATTACGAAATTAATGTATATATATATAAATATAAATGAATGTCTATTTCCCTTGGTCATCGCATCACGCGTGAACGGACGAAACAATTTCACAAAATTTTTATTTGTTGTGTTAATTATTGTTAGAAGAATGTTCTTATGAAAGAAAAAATTAAAAACATTGTGTAGGAAATTAAAAAGTTTAAAAAACTTAACAACTAGATGCTTTCAGGTAAAGTCTACGCAGACGAAGTCGCGGGTAGAAGCTAGTCTATAAATAAAAATCAATACAGTATATAAGTAAGATCATTACTTGAGAACGCCTCAATCTATTTGACAGATTTGTAATTAAATAAATAAAATATTCTTGGACAATTTTACACAACACCATCTAGTCCCAAACTAAGCAAAGCTTGTACTATGGGTACTAGACAATGGATATAATACTTATATACTTTTTTTGTTGTAAATACATACTTATAATACATAGAAACACCCAGATAAACAGAAACACTTATATTTGTTTTAACCACACAAATATTTGTGTCCTGTGGGAATCGAACCCACGACCCTATGATCAGCAGTCCGATATTCGAACCACTAGACCACAGACGTCGTCAATTATTGGGTTCATACAAGGTTTGTATGAAATAAACTTTATGAATTTCCTTTGGAAAATACGGGTGCCATCGTGGAACATCGGTTAGTTTATAATAAAACAGTGAAATGGGACTGAAAGTGTAAGATTGTAGCTGAAGCATGAACTTTTAGTGAAAAAGCAGTAATAGCTTAGTAATATGACCAATGGACTGCCAAGTCAAAGGTCTCGAGTTCGAATCCAACCAGCGTACCTTTAATAATTAATTTATCACTCGCATGAAGGGTGAAGGAAAACATCGTGAGGTAACCTGCATACCTGATTATCTTGACGGCGTGTGAAGTCTGACAACCCGCACTAGGCTAGCGTGGAAGACTATAGCCTAATCCCTTTGAGAGGAGACCCGTGCCCAGCAGTGGGACAGTATATGGATTGATGATGAAGTATGAACGTGCACATTAATTGTCTCATCGTAGAGTCGAGTCCGGTACAAAGATCCCATACACTGTTTATCTTGATTGTTGGTGGTTTTGATACCATATGCTATAACAACTGTTTATGAAGTACAATCAATGTATTGAGTACTAGCTTCACTCGCATCCCAATAAACTTTAGGAGACAAAAGGCAGCCTATGTCCTTTACCCAGATCCAATCTATATCTAAGTATACCGAAGTGCATTAAATTTCGTCGTATAGGCCTGACAACGTTACATACATACAGACAGAGTTACTATTGTATTGTTACTTGGCTTTTGTTATTTTGTTTAAATCAATTTTTATTTTATTTATATATACTTTATTGTACATACATACATACATACATACATACATACACTCACGCCTTTTTCCCTTAAGGGTAGGCAGAAACTAAAGAACGCCACTTGCTACGATTCTTGCATACTTCTTTCGCTTCGACCACATTCATACATCTTGTCATACACTACGCCGGTTGCGAGTACTACGCACCTGACCTTTTTGAAGAACCTCAACAGTAAGGTCGGCGTAAGTTTTTCTAGGGCGTCCCCTCTCGGCGGTTCCACTGACATTCGCCATATAAATCCTTTTTGTTAGTCGCCTTTCATCCATTCTCTCGACATACTATACTTACTACACTTACTATGCTTTATTGAACACCAAGTAATTACTAAACTAGTAATTACTACAGGCAACCTTTTTAATTTGTTTAATTTAATATTTTTTAATACTAGTTTTTTATATACACGGTGTTCCTTTTTGGGGCCAGAGGGCAAGAGGCAGAGAGAGAGCGAGACAGCACGAGCTGTCATAATGACGTTTTGATATTGTCTTTGACATTGACATTCCGTTTTACATCTAATACAACTTTAGCATTTTATAATATAGTATGGATTGAATAAAGTAGACAGACAATAAAATGGGTTGATGATGAAGATTCGTCTCGGTACCGATTAAATAAAATGTAAAAATAAAATTTGTGCTAGCAGCGCCCAATGTGACTGATCATTAAATTTGATAGCATTCTGTCTAGACAAGTCACTAGTTATAATTTGACACCTTTTTCAATACTTCATCCTACGCAATTTTTTGTTTTTTTTTAGAATTTCATAATACCTAAAAGCAAAATCGAAATAATTTGAAAAATCCAAAGGCGGATATAATCGACAAAGGATTCAATAAAAACATTGAAAAATACTAAAAAATAAATAAATATACAAATAAGTATAGTTTCGTGCTACATCAATTTATTTATTAAACTGTCAAGGAACAATAGCAGACACAATAGAGAAATAATGACTACGACCACGGTAATATTATCTATACTACGACCCTCTGGGCCGCTGAATATTTACACCTACTGCATAAATATTGATTTAATCTAGCCATTCGAATTCCATTTTTAGCATTGTATTGAATTTATTCATCTATATTCTGTGACCCTGCAGATGATAAGGTAACATAACCTTAACAAGTAAAATATTTGTGTACCTAGGTACTTACCTGTACTTTATACATCATTTTGTATTTTTTTTTGGCATTTTCCATGCTAAGATTTTAAAGTTATTAAGCAAAGGAAAAATTCGACCGCGGGCAGGATTCGAAGCTGCGTCTTCTGGTTAGGTACACCAGACGCTATGACCACTAAGCCACCGCGATACCTACCCGTCATGTCGAATTTTGCCTTCGCATTGTGAATTTAGTCTTTATGGTGACGTCAGTCGGTTCCAGTCCAGAAGACGCAGGTTCGAATCCTGCCCCCGGTCGAAATTTTCCTTTGCTTATTTACTTTATACATTTTAAAATATTATTACTGTATAAAATTAACGTATATGAACAACCCATAAAATTATTATTAACTAATTTTAAAAATGTTGTAGATAATATGCCTATATTTTCGTGATTCATACGAAAATATAGGCATATTATCAACAAAATTAATGACGGATGTCATTTTAAATTAATAATATTTTATATATTTTAATTAATAAAAGACAACCTCATTTTTTTTTAAACCTTATTGCCTGTCTTCTTACTTAATTAAAGCAAGAAGGTTTAATACATCGATCCTTCATGAACTGCTCTGAGGAAATATGCTACCTTCTCGTGTTAACCTCCATAAATTTCCTATCAACTACAAAATAAAACGTAATTTATTATTTATTCTGATTTTTAATATTTTAGTATAACGTGTAGTTTTTTTGTAAATAACGTAACATTTATAACAAAAACATTTTACCCCTTTAACTGCGGTATTTCTTTTAAACGTTTCAAACACAAATACACACATACACAAACGCATAGACCAGGAACAAATAGGTAAGTACTTACTAATATTTTTTAAATGCGGGGATTGAACCTAGAACCCGATGCCCAAAAGCCTATCTCAGCCGCCAGGTCAGCTGCTACGCCAAACTTCTTTGAGCTAAGTCACTTAATTTCTAATTATAAATTTTAAAAAGTTGGATAATACTTCAAGGAATTAATAATTTTGATATCGTTTGCGCAAATCGGAACGGTATCTTATTTATTAAGTAGAGGTCTTATAAGTAAAAAATAGCATTGATTACGTGGAACGAAACTCACACGTCAGTGAATTAAAAAAAGACGAAAGATATGTTTAATGCCAAAAGATTTGTTATTTTTAATGCCAATTGTGGTACTGTTTATTTAGGGGCTTCTGAGTTTAAGCTTCAATAGGCGTCGTCAATAACAATGTTCGTAGGTATCTTCTGATTATTAAAAATATTTACGACTGTAGAAACAAATACATCTCACTTTGAAATACAAACTTTACCTATACAAATTATTAAAAAAGGATGATTAGGAAACATTGGCATATTTTGTAGAAAATCAATGACGGATGCCATTTAAAAATAAAATTAATTTCTTTTTCAATTTTTAAACGGCAATCTCAACGTTTTTTAGATCAAAAACGGCCTGTCTGGTTACATAATTAGAGCAAGAAGGTTTAATACATTGCACGATCCATCATGAAACTACTGTGAAGAAAATATACGACCTTTTCGTATCAACCTTTAAAGCCATGACTTTATGTCAAACTTTTTCTATGTAGTTATTTGTTTTAATCTGTGATTGTACCTGTTTGCATTTTGAGATTTATCAACAACAATAAATTAATATATTATAACCTATTGTTTAAACCAATTTTGAGCACTCAGTTTTTTTTTTAAATAATGCAGCAATGAATGTAACAGTAACATTATGTATTATATGAACTAGTTGAGCCTAGGCGAAACTAGTTTGTCCTATAATCGGGTTTGGCCAGTAACATAATATGCAAGCGAATGTTGCCATTTATCCCCAAAATGGTTTGACAGGTTTAGATACGGCTTTATGTAAAGGGTTTGTGATTCATCAGCGATGGTTATTACTTAGATATTTGTTTATTTATTTAAGCTTATTGTACAAAAAGTGTACAAAGGCGGTTTTAATGCCTTAGGCATTTTCTACCAGACATACAGGTGATGCAGAGACGGTCATGGTAGATGCATCAAAGATTAGAGGTGAGAGGCAAGATGTGAAACTACAAGAAAGTATAAATGTTGGTTATGGTGTTAATTCGCCAGATCACTAGTAGTTTTGGGTCCCATTTTATAGGTGGTGAGCCTGTTGCCATTGCCAACCGACCTCAAACACAGAATTTTATAGAAAAACCCAATAATACTTTGCTGGACCTTGGAAGCGAACCCAGTAGCTCAAATGTAGGAGTCACGCTTAGAACCTCTAGGTCAATGCAGTATTTACAAATTAACTTGACAATAAATTACCATAAGGAAAATAATAAAAACATTACCCTTGTTTGGCACAATCGTGTAAAAAATATTTGCTGTCTATTTTAAGAAATGCAATGTTATAAATAAGTTGTTGATAGTACAATAAGATAAGATAAATGCCATTATTGCTTTTGGCACAAGTCCTGTAATGAGAGTCGGGAATGTAAATAAAACAAACGAATACGAGGCCATCCCACGCAAGTTTTAAAAGTAAACTGAAGTTAATCAGGTTCTTGCGATGTTTATTGACACCTTGACACCCACTTTATCGGCTCTCATTAAAAATACAAGGATAGGTAATATTTTTTTTTAGACAGCTCCCAGGAACAAGCCTTGTATCACGGGAACTTTACAAACACTTATAATTAAAATATCTGTGGATCACCCAAAGATTTGTTTTGGATGGGAATGGAACCCACGACAGCCAGTGCAACGGTAGTGACAAGGTGACCACCTTAACCGCTTCGTCAAACATGCATTATTATATAATTATATCGCAGCGATATTATAAAAACAGAGATTTAGTAAATTCCTTAAGTGATTAAATCACGGAGAATGATAAAATAACTAAACGCTTTTATCATTTCCCTAAACAAATGTAGTGATTTGAACAATTACCAGAACTGGTTCTCCGCAATAACAAAACAACTTTTCAATGAGTTTATGTGAGGTAGGTTTTAAGCTAATTTCTACTTAGTAAGAGCGGCTACACCTAGTTCTAGCCGGTATGATGAAGGCTAGATTTGTTTAGGGAAATGATAAAATCGTTTAGTTATTTTAACGTCCTCCGCGATTTTATCCAATCACTTAGGGAATAACTTCCCTTTAATTATATATTGCGCAGTCACCGAAAATCAATCTCCAATCGCTCTTGAAATCTCTGACGTCGTTCCATCATGCCCGCTTTGTTTATGGCCCAACTAAGAGATAATTTTGAAGTAATTTGTAACTATAGGCTCGGTCGTTTGTTTAATGCGATGATATTTCAAAATACCACCATTTTAGTGAAACGCCACCGTTTACGAATTTAATGACTTGTGTGTAGAAACTTAGAGAACGACTCGTCATTGTTGATTTTGTAATAACATACTTGTTAGTGAATTAACGGATTATCTAGTTGAACGGTTAGCTTTTGCCTTTTAACAGTAGTCGTACGGTCGTATGGATTAGTGCACAAGAGGTTGTTTTTTTCAGCAAACAAGCATACGGCCCACTTGATAGTAAGCGGTTACCGTAGCCTTTAAACGCAGGGGTATCACTTGCGCGTTGCCGACCCTGTAAGACAAAACAGGAATAGTTGGATTAGGAGTATAACGGTCAAAGTCCTCACACTACCGACACAACGTTTCCTCGTGGAGCACTGGCAAGCTTACTCGTAAGGAACGAAACATAGCTCAAAGCAGTGTTTTTACTTCGATTATCTGCATACCGGAGTGACTTCCCCAGTCGGGAAGCTCCAATTTCAATGTTTCAATGTTTTTGAATTACTCCCACTATGCCCTATCTCTCTACATGCCAAATTTCAGTTGTATCGGCTTTGTAGTTGTATAAGGTAATATTTTAATAAGTAAATAACAAACAGATTGACAGACGAGCTTTCTTTCGCGTTTATAAGTATGTGGGCGGACCACACAAGACCTTTCATATATTTTCATCAAAGATAATAACAGGCAATATTTTGCGTCAATATTTTAACCTAGCTCTATATTTACTCCAAATCGGAAACTATCCAGGGATTTAATAACTCTAAGGGTTAAATTAGGTAAATAAATGTTTGTTTGTTAACTTCAAAACTATCGAAATGTTATGCTCAAAGACCGAAAACAGTTCACAACGCGTTGTGGTCAATTAATAGTTGAGCTTCAATATACAACGAATTATAAAAACTAAATAATAAAAAAAAACCTACTTAGGCTAGGTTATGTGGATAGCTTTTTTTTAACAACTGATTTATTAAGCTGCTGTCGACCATTATTATTGAATTTCTGTTATTATATTTCCGGTTTGAATCCTGCTCGCAGTAAAATTTTTCCTTCGCTAAATAAATTCATAATCTTAGCATGGAAAACGCAAAAACAAATACAAAAATATAATCGTTGTGTTATTTTTGATATTGAGTTGTATTGTTTTATCGTGTAGGTACTTAGGGGCTTTTATTGTAGGATTATTTATATTTGAAGTTTATTACTTTCATACCAACATTCAAACATAATTTTATTATGCATTACGCCGCATAGAGGCAGTTTTTCATAGATCCATACTAATATTATAAAAGGGAAAGTAGCTCTGTGTTTATCTGTGACCTGTTCACATCTAAACCAGTAACAAAGGAGAATGGCAGGCTTGTATGGGAATTTCGTACCGGTAATAAATTTTCGTGTTTTGGGATATTTTTTGTTTTAATTGGTAGCTAATATGATAGACGAGCCCATGATAGATTTTTAGAACTTGGGACGTAAAAGTAATAACCAGTTTTATTTTTTAAGGTTATGTACCTACTAGTGTCCCAATATAGATTGTTAATAGGTACATAAACATTGTTTTTGTGATAAAAGTAAATGTTCTAAATTGCTTGTTGCTATCTTTGTAGTGTTTTACTTTCCATTAAGTAGGTAGATTGAGATGGAGGATCTTACCTACTCAGTGGGGTGCATTACGAGATACCTATTTCCAGCAGTGGACTTTGTAGTGCACAGGTTGATAATGATGAAGTCTGGAACATCGCCGCAAAGGGTTGTTAGCTTATCGGTTTTTATCGGATTCATTTCGGAGAATGTCCATCAGATCTCCATGATCTTATTCCCGATCATATTTAATGTTATTTCTATTTCTAAATAAGTAATTGTCATTTCGATATTTGGGTTATTTTACATAATAGCAACTTCTAAAAACATAACTGCGTTTAATTTACGATTTTATTACGTTTATTTATTAAAATAATTCTATTGATATTATTAATTAATCCGAAGTTCTAAAAATAATATACTTACATGAAAATAAATGGCTTAGTTGCCCTAATAAGTGGTACAAATTCTATAACAGAACAACAAAAAAAGTATGCGGTACGAAATATGCCGTTCGCCTTTGATAATAATTTGGCGTGTAGATATATTGCATCATGGGGAAAAAAGATATTCGCTACTTAACCTAAAAAAAAAGTAAATAGTATTTTTGGAGTGCGAGGGAATCCACTGGTAACTGCTAGTTTTTAATAAATGATACATAAGCACCATGTGACGTTGAAAATACTGACGCAACGTAATCGCTGTGTTTACACAAGTTTTCTTCCGTTGCCAGGAAAAAATGAACCGTCTCTGTAAATAAGATGATGAATCGTGGTACAAGACATGAGCTTAAGATCCTAACTAGCGGGGCTGACGTGCATATACCATGAGATAATTTTGTCAACACAATATCTCATCTCCACTCATAGTTTCCGCATGAGATAAAAGACGACAAATGCTAGGCGCCCATGTTAGGCGTGCTACAGTTTAATTAGCGATAGTCGCGAATCTGTCCTATATTTTATATGGAAAACTGGTTCCTTATGTGTCCGCTAGAGGCGCTATACAGGTTTTCATACAACAATTTTAATTTTTATACAGTTATTTTTAAATTCACTGTTTAAAATAAACTCAAAATAAATATTTCAGGGGTTGAAAGTAGGTACCTACTTATGGTTATATACATAAGATCAACCCTGAAGTATCAAAAAAGCTGTTTCATACAAACATGCATTACTTACTCGATTAATATTAACGAAACAGCTGATATTTTTTATTATACAACACAAAAATAATTCATTGACAGATGCATTAGGGGATGTCTAGAAGGCCTATTCCGACGGTCTATTTACTGTGTATTAGCAAACTACATACTTTATTACTATCATTGTTCTTAAACGACACAAATGTCACCTTAATTTTCGATTTGATGACAGTATAACTTTATCTTAATTGTCGTTATCTTTTTGTATATTTTTGGCATTTTCCATGCTAAGATTTTAAAGTTATTTAGAAAAGGAAAAATTGGACCGCGACCGTCCAATTTTTCCTTTTCTAAATAACTTTAATTGTCGTTGTTTTTTTTAGCTTAGGAAAATACCAGATTCGACATTTGCTAAGTTTAGCACCTATTAAATTTGGCAATCAGTGGATTGCCAAATTTAATAGGTGCTCAAACGCTACTCAATTTGGCTTTAAGTGTCACTGTCACTTTTAAAGTGACGATGACAGCAATAGCCAATTTGGGCATGAGACTGTTCATGAGCTGAATTGATTGACCTTCCAACCTAAAACATTATTAAAAAAAGAAAACTGGTATTCAATCACATCGCTGTCTCTCATCACTTCGACCACACTATACCCGTCCTATCCACCATATATACTCCTCGATCCCCTTAATGACGTCACCACACATCGGGCCGCCTGGCTAGTTTCACATCACGTGTACACTGTCCATTTTATTGAGTGTGACGTATTGTCTCGATTTATGTAGTGTTGTGAAAGAGCTTTCACCTGATTGCGTCCCTTTTCTCCCTTATTTCAGTTGAAGGAAGTGAGATGGAGGTATTAAGGATAACACGTGTATTATTTTCTGACAATATCTAATTCCTTGCCAAAGTTCTCTCCACACATATCAAGGCCGTGTGTGGCATTGAAAAAATTATTTAAGCCACTAAGGTGGCAAACAAGCATACGGCCCACCTGACAGTAAGCGGTTATCATAGCCTATAGATAGACGCATGCAACACCAGAGGTATCAATTGCGCGTTGCCCATGTCAAACGAAAAAAAAATAGTTGGGTTGGCAGTTTAAGGGTTTAAGTCCCCCCACTGCCAACACAACGTTTCTTCGCGGAGGACTGGCAACCTTACTCACCGTAAGGAACACAACACAGCTCAAAGCAGTGTTATTTTACGATTTTCTGCAAGGCGGAGGCACCTCCCCAGTCTGGCAGCTCCAATTTAAGTGGAATTATTCCCACTATGCCCTACCTCTCTTTAATGTGGTAGGCAAGCGGTCTTTGTACCCAGATTGGCAGATACAGAACCAATATGTGTAAATGGGGGTTTAGAGATCTGAACCTTGCTCAAACCCAATAACACTGCTCCTAGTGTTACCTACCTAGGAATTGTACGCACGAATTATTATTTTAAGCTCCTGACAGAACACGATCCGTCCCCGTCCTGCGCACGCCCCTGATGTATAGAGAGGCCGTGTAAGATTATTAGCCGTGCAAGTAGGTTTTGACAGAATTTAAAAATATTCTCAATGCTCACTCATATCTTTGCTGTATTATGAACCGTATATTTGTGAACTGTATATTTTATGTTTTTTTTTATGTGCTGCCTGATGATAAGCGGCAGCCGCAGAATACAGACGCCATTAGTACCTCGTTGTGTCTCTGTTTATTGTAAGACCTCAGCTGTTTTAAATCTAGTTAAATTGTTAAGTTCATTAATTTCACTGGCCTTATTGCCTTTCAAACCGGAACACAATAATGTTAGCATATTATTGGTTAGTGATTATCCATAAACATACGAAAAATGTGCTCTATAAAATGGAAAGCACAATAGAGAATCATGTATAAGTACCTAATAATGGCGAGGTTTGACGGCAGATGCTATACAACGTGTTACAGAATACCCCGTAAAAAAATATTTAATTATCAAAGCCAAAAATTTTGTCAGCTGTCATGTCAGGGAACCAGATTATTTAACAGAAAGGCCTCCGTACCTACTTTACCTAATAATTGTCTACTTTAATAGTTTTTCTATTTTTCATTCATGTTGTTGTTTTCCTTTTTTTTGGGTATGTTATAGAGCGTTACTACGGTTCTTAAATATTGTGAATGGACTCGTTATAAGGCCCCATTTAACTTCCTTTCGGCTTTACGGGTATTTTTGTAACCTCCTGTATAAAGTGCTCATATTCAGTAGCATCTGGTTAGACTGGTAGCCGCAGCCGACATAGTTGGAAAAGGTTCTCAAAATATTTAAATGATTATTACAACCCAACTCATTACATTACGACATACTATATGTATTACTCACCACTGTAACGAAAAAAGATTTTTACGCTTAAACTTTGTCCACAAATCATTGCTTGATCGCGGAACAACTTTAACGAATTACTTACTTGTGTAGGAGAATGTTCTTTTAGTACGGAAATAAGGTTATGTAAAGAGCAAAAAATTTCTCCTTTTTTTTATTATGGATAGGTTTCCGCTTGGCCATAATCTCACCTGATGGTGAGTGCAGATGTGGACTAAGATGGATAGCGCTTATCCACAAGATGCCTATTCACTCTGGCCTTGAAAAGACCCAAGTTGTAGGTGTCAGGGAACACAGTGGACGCCTCGCCGGAAGAGAATTCCATATCTTCGCCGTGCACACAATTCCTGCGAATGGTTCTAGTTGCGAGGAGTAGTCATGGAATGAGTGGTCATGGAATGAGTGGTCATGGAATGAGTGGTCATGGAATGAGTGGTCATGGAATGAGTGGTCATGGAATGAGTGACATGGAATGAGTGGTCATGGAATGAGTGATCACGGAATGAGTGGTCATGGAATAGTAGTGGTTAAGGAGTAGTAGTCATCACTTGATTATATCATCATAATGTAAAAAAAATCATACAATGCGTGGCCTTGTCGTTAACTGCTTTTTCTTCCAGGCAAACTTAGGATGGACACAGTTGAACTGATCTCTACATGATACCTAGATCCTTGATCCAATGTCTTAAAGAAAATAAACGGATAAATCTTCTCGTCAGCACGGTGACGTCAGATGGCAAAGCAGTTTTCTTAGACCGCAAATTATTAGCCACTGGCATTTAAGGGGAAGTTACTATATTGTCGAGCCTGGAATAATTCATAGACTTCGAGCACAGATTTTAATTACAGTTTGAGTTCAAAACTTGTTTATTAATACTAATAATATCCTAAATCCTGCCCGCGGTCGAATTTTTCCTTTGCTTAATAACTTTAAAATCTTAGCATGGAAAATGCCAAACCATTTCCAGAGTTTCTTCTGTCAATGTATATTTAAAAAACAATTGACATATTCACATAGTTTATATTTTTGTTTGACATTGACAGCTCGACACTAAATAATCAATATTTAATTTAATGTATTTCTAACACTTAAGTATTAAAATTATACATTTTACCTTATGAACTCCTTCTCCACAAAGACTTTAAAAATGTCAAATCATGTGCCATTCCTCAGTGTGTGCAATATTCTTAAATACCTCTTTTTATACAAAGTTTTCGCTTCACGTATTAATAAATAGAAAAAGCAGTGATAGCCTAGTGGTATGACCATTGGACTACCAAGTCGAAGGTCTCAAGTTCGAACCCAAGGTACGCACCTCTGACTTCTCGAATTCATGTGCGTATTAATAATTAATTATCACTCGCTTAAACGGTGAAGGAAAACATCGTGCGGAAACCTGCATGCCTTAGAGATTTTTCTCGACTGTTTGTGAAGTCTGCCAACCCGCACTAGGCCAGCGTGGTGGACTATAGCCTAATCCCTCTCAATATGAGAGGAGACCCGTGCCCAGCAGTGGGACAGTATATGGGTTGATGATGATGATAGATATTAATAAATATAGATTTATTGCCTCAAGTATTGCAGGGCTATCGATATAAAAGCTAATTTCTATGTTTCTAATTAGTTATTTGATTATATGAACCTTCTTTTTGACGACACGATTGGCGCAGAAGTTGAACGATTAGCTCGTAGCAGTAGGAACAAATATTTGTATGACAAACAGGTGGCTGTTCCGGGTCTGGGTTGTGTTTGCGAGGGATTTGTGTTTGTTATCGCACCTAGCGATACAGGAGAAAATACACGAGGAAGAGCAGTATTATTTTAACAAAAAAATAAAATAAAAATAAGCGCGATAAAAGCTTGCTTTTGCTTCCTTTCTTCTTGAATAAACACGTGTTTCGCTTCAAAAGTCTTCACTTTCTCAAACACGTGTAGTATGTTAGAGTCATAATGTACTTTACTTACCTTTTTGGAAAATAATTTCTTTATTAATATTTTCACAATGTACATGAATGACATTACTTACTATGTTTTTGCTCTTTTTTTTAAAACTTTGATAAACCACACTAGGATTTTCTACTGTATCGTGGGTGCGCTTACAAACACCAACTTTCACATACAAAAACCACCCAAACCCGGAACGGAATGTAGGTCTTATAAATATGTGTTAATTAATAAATTAAATCTAAGTTTCTAAGCATAGGAGAGGACACAGCCTACACTGAATAAAGTTGGTTACACATTGAAGTATCTAATCGAACGAATAGGCAAATTTTATTATATGTTAAGTTCTCGACAAAGCTGGCGTTGATAAATGTCATTTCTATATTTTTTTTTATATCAGAGAGTTGAGTACTATCTTACCTGATGTCAAGCGACGATGCGGTCTACAATGAAATACCTACGCTTGCTTAGAAATAACCTATTCACTCGTGATATGAAGACTTCCAAGATAGTTAATGGAAACACAGACTCCGGCTAAGAAATCCAAAATTTATTTAATTATTAACCAACATATATTTACGGTGATGCACTACACATACATGTTATAGGTCAAATAAGGTGATTATTTCGTTGATTCGCTTGTTACATTAAAATTGTTCAGGTCTACTATTGTCGATATTCTTTGCTGTCCTGTTAATGCAATTAAAATGATTAACATTTACCTTCTAATTGCGAAAAATATACAAATATTTGAGAGCGAATTATCTTTTCAAGCGCTTAGTGTCGCCTCTGTTTATTTGCTCTGTGTAAATGAATCAGTCTGGAGGTAAGCGACTCTGTGTATTTATAGAATAACGTCCACAGAGTAATGAATAATGAAACCTCGTATAGCTTACATCACCGAGGAAAATACACCGCGGTTACCCTGGATAAGCAGTTGCTCTGTGCCGGGGGAACTGTTTGTGTACAAACCGTTGTTTCACTTAAATTATTATAGTAAATCGTGGTGGTATGTAATGTTAGTAATACAGTTTTTATATATACAATACGTCTGTATCCAAGCTTATAGCCAATAACCTGGGTTATGGATAGAGAAAAACTCAATAACACTTTGCTTGACCTGGGTATCCAACCCAAAGCACATCACACTCGGAGGTAGCGCTTGCTCTACGATCAATGGACAGTAATCTTCTTACTATAAATATATTAGATTTAAAAAAATATCCAAATTTCATTAGAGAAAAATTTCAATAGAGAAGATGGCTACGTCTTACCACCAGCTTGGAATCCTGTTATAGATTCTATTAAATCAAAATCCAGGCCTACTGCAAGACCAAAGGATACGGTGAGCTCGTTTTGCGTGAATCTGATTTCCTAACAAAAATGTAGGGTAGCTGTCAGTAATTATATCATCAAGACTGGCACCACCTCAGTCTACCCGATAAAATCCGTAAAAAGTTGTTTTATTTCAATTCTAATGTTCGCGTACCTAAGTGTCAGAAATCAATGTAAGAGATATAATAACACGAAATTATATAATGAAAATTTGTCTCTCCTCAACACTGTCTTCTTATTTCATTTTTAATTTTAAAGTCTGTAAGTTGTTAGAAAGATAACATAGATTTATAAAAACTATTTAGTTATATTTCTGAAATAAATCCTTTCTGAAGCGTGATTAAAAATATTAATTACTTAGCTTTTAACACTGACATTTGTATGAAATTTGAGGATTCAATGACGTGGCAAGTTCGAGTCTATTATACTGGCCGCCATTTTTCTTTATTTGACAATTGATTGAAGTATTCTCTAGTAATTATGTTAACTTCACTGATCATATCAAATTTTTTAACAGTATTGATTTCGATGTGGACTTGAATGTAAAGTACGTGCTCTTTTGAGCCTAGTTCTAGACCCTACAGAGTCTAAGATGGAACAAGTAATTTAAGGTATTTTCCCTCTTGGATTCCAGCTCTCACATACACACGACAAAACAGTAAAACAATCTGGTGTGGGGTTTTACACATGAGGGTAGTCAGGCAGATCACAAGATCCTACCACTAAGAGTGCTGGATTTGTCAATATAACTTGTCTTTTACCAGCTTGCGGAGATGAAGATTCGTATTCTTAGCCGTTCTCCCACAGCATAAAAGTTCTAACACACAAACAAACATCTAAACTTCATTTCTTCAACATTAAAAATAATATTAAAAGGAAAGATACGCGTGAAAATCTCCAACCCTTTCTTCACGCGTCAGTTGAAAATAAACTTTCGTTCGCTTCTCCTTAACCCTTCGGCTTAAATCGATCCTGTCACCTGCAGCTGACGTAATTACAATCTTCACGCTTGCGTCTCTACTAGAAAAATAGCTCCGGTAAAGACTTCATGAAATTGGAGAATTCTTGGAGGAAATTCTCTGTATATTGGAGCGAGGTATCGAGGTAAAATATTTCTGATTTATGAGCTCCGTATGTATTTTGTGATCCTGGTGATAGTTTATAGGGAAAAGTTGGGAGTTGAAGTACTGGTTTTCAGACTTTTTTATGCTTACCCTCACGCCTGTACACCCCATAGAGGCGTGATAGTGTGTGTTATTAAAGAGATAATCAGTTTTTTAACCAGCTACAAAAGAGCAGGTTTCTTCGATTATTTTACCGCGCATATGTTGTGTATTATATACAGCGATTGTGAACGAATTTTAATAGAATATACTTTCGTGATGGACCTTATGTTTAGTTAGTTTCGATCATGGGTTCTGAAAACACACCACAGCAGACCTAAAAAGTTTTAATTATATATTTTAGAAGATGCGCAACATTCTTTACGAATTCAATCAAGTGACCTTCATTTAATGATCAACAGATGCAAAACCTGCCACAGTCATTAACTTTATACATAATTAACCATCAAATCGAATCAAACGTGGAAGCTTAACCAGCCAATTAATTTATCGATAAACTGGATCGGAAATAACCTAAAATACAACCAATATTATTTACCAATATATTTCATGTCCCTCGTATATTTAAAGTTGAGAATGTAGAAATGTTTCTCACAAATTACTCAATGGAATTAACAAGATTCACACAAATTGCTTTGATTTATATAAACTGGTATGCGGAAGCTTCAACAATCCATACTTAACACGATGAGCACTAATTAACTAGCTGATAATGATTATTAGCGCATTCATAGATATAATTGGTTACCGTGAGATTGTATTATGGTGCAAGAGGAAATGGAGTGTTAACTTGCGAGAAAATGTCCGCAGTCGTCACGTGGCCACCACTGTGCGCTAACGAAGTTCATAATGAAAAATGATAGTTCAATTGCAAATATTTTTATTTTATCCTCTCAGCTGGCTGACTGCGCTTATTTTGTCTTTTATAATTACACATAATATCCGTAACGAAATTATCCAAAATTACCGACATACTAGTAGGTAGAAGTGACCAGATGAGGAAAGCAGAACATCGGAATCTGTGGTGTTCACTAGGAGAGGCCTATATCTAGCAGTGGACGAATATAGGATGATGATGACATAACATACTATTACATCTATATCCCTAATAGCAGAGGTATACTGGTATACACGCACAGTATTTCTGCAGGTATCTTTTAGAATATGCATCGTATGTAAACGGCATCGTTATTAGAAAGTTTCATGGGGTGTGCTCAGTGCTCATGCAGAAATGACAGTCATGGTTCAAAAAAATAAATTATGTGTTTTAAATAATACACTATTAAGCATACGGGTGTAACAGAAGTAGAGGTGTGGCAGAACAAAAATATTTTTTTGTTGGTTATACAACAAAAAGTAAGTATGCGCACTCCAATTTCATTTACTCTTTGGAGCACCAATTGACGCTAATCTTAATAATTTGATACGGAAATCGATGTTCGAAGGCAAACGTTTGGACATCCGAAGCAAATTATGAAGATTAACGCCCAGTTTAGTGGGTTAACGTATCGGTTAGTGCATATTGAGAAGTTTAGCAGTACACTGTGTGCCTATTAGCGTAGATCTGAGTAGCTCTGGGTTGAGAAATGTGTCATTTTTGAACTAAGTAACGAAGTTTTTCATTTCATTTCATCATTCCAGTTTGAAACGAAGGAATCCCTAAATGGTCGCTGAAACGGCGGCGGTTCAATAATAATTAGCTATTATGTCTGAAACTAATTACAGACAGGCTCGTGATAACCTGCACTTGTCGCGGTCACTCTATGGATGGGTAACCTTTGTTAACACATTGACACAATTAATTTATTCTTACGATATTATCAGTATTGCCCCGAAATTGTTTTGCGGAAGTCTGATGGCACTCGCTTTGTGTAAAATACTGATATTTAGCCGCATCCCAGCCAACTGGAAGTCGACCCCAGACTGTTGGGAAAAGGCTATGCTGATGACCTTACCAAATTTTGTAATTAGGTGTTTACACGATCAGAAGAAAAATAAACAAGAAGACAAACAAGTAAGTGATTCTTAACAAAGAACATCCACCACAACATTTTATCAACCTTTTTTTTTCCAATAACAAATTCCGTCTCCCTAACTCTTAGACCTCATAATCCTAGATCTGTCAGCGTCTCTAAATGAAGGACATAGCGAGCGGTTAGCCCGAATTACGTCTGTAAGTAATTTTGATAGCCCCTACGTGCTTCGAGTGCCAACCTAAAACCAACAGGGACACAAAGTTCAGAATCAGGTCATCTTGAGATCTTGATAATGTCTGTTACGGTTTTATGAGGAAAAAGGGATTTAAGCTTTTTGTTCTCAAGAAATGGAAGCAAATTTTGAATCAAAAATATTTTTTGGTCTTTATTGAAACTTGATAGTTACCTAAATTCAACGCGTGATCCAGTGTTATTACTTAGTCAAATCTAATTAAATTTAATATTTTATTAAAAATCTAAAACTATTTAATAAGGGATTCATTTTGTAATGATTTTTAATTACAAATTTTCAGTTTCTCTTTAAAGTCAAAGTCAAATATTTTATTTCAATTAGACTATTAAAATAGCACTTTTGGAAAGTGAAAACTAGTTGCACGGTTCCAAAAAGTGGGTCTTATGGAGAAGAACCGACAAGAAACTCCATAGACACTCTTTAAAAAAAAACATGATTACTGTGTTCAGTATTACTGTCTAAATCTGAATAGTTCATGAGAACAATGCAGTTTGATGTGTACTATTAAATTAATCTAGTATAATAAACAGAAAATAAGATATATCATATAGATAGATCATAAGCGTTGATGTAAATAGTCTAAGTCAATCAATTTATTACATATTTTATCTTTTTATGTTCCGCAAGGTTTCGTACCTGATAGACTTGCTTTAATTAAATTAGATGATAATAATTAATAAGCCCTAGATTTCTTTTTTGACATTGATTGAAACAGTGGGTGGGTTTTGTAACACGTAACTTGCCAATATTTCCTACTAGCTATTGCCCGCTGTTTAATCCCAAAGGGATATATGTATATCCTTCTCCAAGGTTCGGTTTAGGCGTGAAAGCGTTACGGACAGACAGATAGACACAGATAGAGTTACCATCGCATTTAACATATTATTACGGATTGATATAGGTACTATAGAACATAAATAGATTCTTACACAGGTGTCCGATGTTGCCCATTAAACCTAGTCACCTTTCAGATACACTTAAAAATAGGACAATCTACTAAGCTTCTTGTCCACCGAGCAGAGCGGATCGAACGTGAAAAAAAAAAAACAATATAATTTTCCCCCCACTGTCCCTATTCAGAGGGCACGGTTTCAGTGGGCCAACGGGATGCGGGAGCATAGCATAACATAGCTACCATGAGAGGTCACTGCAGGACGAATTTATCATAACAAAGGCAATAACGCTGTCAGGATTTTAAATTTCGAACGTTTCGTCGCGAATCGTACCTAACGTTCCGGGATTGATCACACTATTCGCTCGTTCTCTCGTCACGCTACAGTGGACTGGTAGCCTTAGCCATGAACTATACACTTCTAAATTTAACTACAAGCTAAGCCTTGTAACCTTTTTTCTACGTATCAAAGGGTATCCCGGGGTCGAATTTCTGACAAAAAAATATAAGTAAGCTACTCTGCTAGAAGAATCTACGTGAACTTTGACTTTTGCAATTGATCCTCAGTATATTTTGATATTTATTATAGTGTGTAAAGTCTGCCAACCCGCACTAGGTCAGCGGGGTGGACTATAGACTAATCTCTCTCAATTTGAGAAAAGACCTGTGCCCAGCAGTGTGACAGTATATGGGGTGATGATAATGAAAATTGGACATAATTTTAATACTCATCATTCTTGTCTTGGATTTGAACTCATATCACCGTATCAGGCAGGTGAACCTTCTAAACATTAGGCTATGATTACGTGTTTATGGTGTAATCAGTGATAACCTAAATAAAAATGTTATAAAAAAATGTAAAGGGTCACTAAAAAATCTAAGTAGGTACTACTTACAAGTACTTATGAAATACTTCAAAGAAACTAACAAAGCGACTTCAACATCACACCTGTTCCGACTTCCTATGGCGGCGGAAATGCTACTGTTCACATAAATGCCGTAAAAAAGTACAATATGTACAATGCCTTATGTGACTAATATAAGAGGAAGCTATAGAGCGTGGAATTCACATTACACGCACAAAGTTTGGGGTAACGAACTCGCGTGTGCACGCGGGCGCGTAAAACGCTGCGTTTTTTTCCAAACTTTTTTCCAAAGGTTATTCGAGAGCTCGTGGGTAAGTAATAACTTCCGACATCATTACTTAAGCTACACTTGCAGTGGTCAGTCTATAACACAAATTATGTTATGGACTGTCCGTTAAATATACGGGTCCTTTAAACATACAACCTATGGACGGTCGTCAGACCCGAAACGCTTAACAACCAGTTAATCATGAGGATATCGGTATGGTCCCGAACTTGATATAGTAGTTCCAACTATGGAATGCTTTATTACTTAAACGTACATATATTCTTTGACAAGTATTTATTCTTTGAAGGCAGCTTGATAGTGTTTTATTAATATTCAGGCGTAAATTCCTGATACTTAATCAAATCTTACACTATTTAAGAAACTAATCAACACATTGAGATTGCCAGAAACGAACACCAAAAACAGTTTAAAATTAATTTCATCTTATTATCATATCATTATGAGCACTATCAATCACAGTCATTAAGCAAGCACCTTTGACTTTATATATGCTATACGCCTTCATATCGTTGGTAATCTAAAACTGCCATTTAAAATGTAAATACACACACAACGGTGTGAATTTTATAGAAACTAATTTATTTTTCTGCTCTGATTTGTCACTTGTGTTAATGAAGACAATTTATTATATCTTTGATACTATTCGGTGAGGTCGCAACCATAAAATAAAGTAATGAAGAAGGCCTATTTGATATCATAACACCTGACGTTAACGTAACGTCAGACTCCGAAAAGGCTATCTAAGGATATAATTTCTGGACAGTACAAATTTGGTTGCAGAGATCTGATGACAGATGTTTCGATTAAATTACTGATATTCAGATGAATCTGAAAGCCCACTCCATCATAGTTAGAAGCCAGAATTATGAACCTTCTGATAACTCTCTTTTTGTACCGATGGCCGCACATAAATCGCGTCATTCAAATAATTTCATAAGGTTGTCGTTGAGTTTAACAAACAATAATAGTTATTCACAATGGCGGTCATAAATTAAGCAGCTGATTGTTTTGTTTGTTTGATTGGGGTTACTAAAACGTAGTATTTCCGTGAGAGATATATTAGGAAATCGCTGTATGTTGGAAACTGTTGAACTCAATGATGTTTTTTTTTTATATGAGGGTGGACTAGGGTTTTATATAAATTTTGTCCGAAGACTTACTCCGGACTAAGATTACGTTTAGCTGTAGCTGCTTTACCTTTTAAAAAGAGTCTTGAGGTAACAAATCGACTTCTTCGTAGTTGACCCTATTCATTAATTATGTGCCAAAATCTTTACGTAATTACAACTATAGTGCCAGTCTGATTTGACGTATTAAATGTCAAATAAAAAAACGCTATTAAAAAATCGCTCGTTTGTCCCTCTGACCGAAGGGCTTGTAAATGAAGTTGCGTCCAAATGTCAAATGTTTGTCGTCGATAGAAAAGAACGCGTGTGTACATAACACGGGCCTTAGCCTTAGGTGATAGATTCACAAACACACAACACGTTTGCATACTAGCTGTGTACTGTGTACTTGTTCTGTGTTTTTACATTGTCATACCTGTGATTAAAACAATTTGTCATATAGTTTTATTTCCTATAAATATATTATTAAACCTACAAACACTGAAATGTCGAGGTACGGTAGTTCTAAATTATTCGTTTCATTTTTGCCAAAGATATTTTGACTTTCTTTCTTTACTTAAGGAAGTAAACCTAAACGATCCCATCAAAATCATTTCCTTTAGAGAATTAGCCAAGTATCGTGCTTGTTTTGTCGTAATTGTTAAATTATATCTCTAATGGAGTAAAGTCTCTTTGCCCCTATTGCTAATACCTGCTTCCTTCCAATAACAGGTCATTTAGAATCTCCACATCCAAGATTATTTCTGGCAAAACGGATACAATGCATACATAACTTTAAATACGACTTACCAAATCTTTGAAAATACAATTCAATCAGGATGGTATCCAATAATAGTTGTTCACCAACTTTGAAATAAAACTACTTTTTACGGATTTTATCGCGTATATTGTTATTATTAATGGATGATTGTTTGGTATACCAACGTTTAGTCGAAAATCGCTTCGGCTAATTTTAGTTACAATAAAGTCATTCCACATAATTATTCATTTGATCGAATAATTAATTGGTAGAATTTTATTTAGCATATTTATTTCTTTGAAACAATCTTGAGCTTCAAAATGCAATGAATTTACTTTGGCTAGGTTAGGTTGTTAGGTTTTTTTTTTGGCTTTATAAGTACGTATGTAATAATAGCGCAAATGTTGTTATCGCTAATAAATATTCGATGAAATGAAAATTATGATAATCGATATTATACAAAGTGATTATTTTCTTAAACGTTGTTCGAATTAGTAACATTACATCAAACGTTTTTATACCAAACAAGAGTGAACCATTATTAATCCCGACGTTTCGGACCCTTTACAGCGTCACGGGTAGACTGAGGTGGTGGGCGTCTTGATGATATTATTACTGACAGCTACCCTACATTTTTTATTGTAACATGATCAATGACATTTATTACTCATTATTAATTAAAACTAGATGGAGCCGGCATTTCCTAGCTGACGACCTCTGAGAAGAAACGCCGAAACAAACTCAGAGAATCATGGTCTCTTTTAAAGTAACAATATTCAATGATCATGTTTTAGTTATTAATTATCGCGATAAAATCCGTAAAAAGTGGTTTTATTTCAATGTATAATATTCGCGTAAATGTCAAAAATCAATATGTTCACCAACTTGTTTTAATGATAGAACATAGACCATTGACTAAGTCATTAGTTATGAGCATTAAAGTGTACTTGTCGCGACTCATATAGCTATAAAATATACCGCTATTTGAGGGAAACCTTCAGTACGCATATTTATAATGGTCGGAGTTTTTGATTGACAAAAATCAATAGCATTTTGAAGGACCGCCGTATCTACGAGCCATTGGCAAACAATGCGGCATCGGTAGTTGTGTTAAAAACAAACACCATTTATTTTTGTGTACATGTATATACAACTGTTCTTACTTTCTCGTTAGTAACGGATAAATTGTCAATCATAGTTATTAACGTGAAATTAAGTATTCATAGAAGATTGTTTGTTCCGGTTTAGCAAAACATTGCTAAGAGAATTTCGATTCAAGTTGCGAGAATGTGGTAGATTAATATTTACTTTGATCTAAATCATGAATGTGTCCTGAGGCCGTACCACCACCTATTATTGCTATCGTTTTCCGATTGAGAGAGAGGGATGTCGCTCTATAAATTAAATAGCGCCATCCCTTTCTCACAACCTAAAAATCATCGCATTAACACGTTGTGGTATGGCCCCAGGTCTATGTTTAGCAAGTTCCGGGTCAATTTTTGACAAAAATTCTGGGTTATTTTTGGATTATTTAGCAATAATAATAAAACAGCTTACGCCCTGAGAAAAATAGGTTTACGTAAAATTTTAAAGTTTGCTTTGAATCCCACTTACATATTTTTATGGAGAGATGAGGAAAACGAACGGTATCTACGATTCAGCGAGATATAAAACGAAATACTTAGTTCACAAATCACGAAGGTGTGTGGTAAGAAAACGACAAAATAAAACATAGGAGAATAATAATAATAATAATTAGGAGAATCATAATCTGTTTTGTTTTAATATTATCACTTCGAACACATAAGAATATGACATGGCTAAGTTTAAAATATTTCACAAGATATTTCTCCACTTCTTGAAGTTATACTCATAAGTGGCCGTTTCGTATACATGTAGATCTTTTAAAAAGTAATTTCAAGCCATCAAAGTGCTGTTTAAAAATTTCCACCGCAGTCAAATTCAACAAAAAACTTCTGAGCATATTTCATTGAAATTACGGCAACAATGAATGCACTGCAAGATTCCAACCCAGCCAAACAAAAAAGGTCGCTCTACAAGGCCGTAATAAACTGACACGGAGAGGAACGAGATTACCTCTATATTTGGCTAGCTTATCGTCGGCTGCAGTGGATTCAAAGATTAAAACGATAAAGCATAGATAGGTGACTTCGATAACAATGTGCGAGATTGAAATGGTTTCGGTAAGTGGAGATTTTGTGACCTGAATTTTCCGAGAAATATTACTAAGCGGGGAGTAGGTACGCAAACGTAACTTGAACGTGTTCCAAGAGTTTGTAAGATTTTATTAAAGATTGTTTGACATAACTGGGAGTACGTTTAGTTAATTTTACGCAACACTGATTCAATATAATAGGACTCGTGTTCCAATCAATAATTTTGTTCTGACTGTCGTGTTTAGGGTTAGCTTATTCTGAGATTTCGATATTTGGGTTAGATTACTTTTTCAATGTATTTAAACGATTATTTTTCTGTGTCATCATTCTAATTTTCCGAGCGATTTCCCACCTGTATTAGTCTGCTTACTTACCAGATGCGGCTGAATAACAGTATTTTACACGAAGCGACTGCCATCAAACATCCACAATTCAATTTCCGGACGATACCGATATACTCAGGATAGATTGGTTATAAGGCTTATTGGGTTTCTGACTACCACTAACGATTGTTTGTCATAGGTGTTCGAATGACAACTGGGCTCGACGGTTTTGCGTGCTCTCCAAGGCACAGAGAGGTTTCGATGTGTTAAGAATGGTCACCCATCCACAGACTGACCTCGGCCAGCGCAGCTTAACCTTGCATATCGGTTGATTATCGTAGTTACGTAGTTAGACATGTCTATTTCCTTATCTTTGCATCCCAGACTGAGCCGTCAATTTAAACAAAGCAGTGGAGTTATGACAATATTTGCACAGCGAGTAGCCTCACAGAGGAACAGCCTTGAACTTGCAATGAAACACTTGAGTCTGTTTAAGAATTAAACTGTTTAATATTTAGCTGACGTAGAAGAAATATTTTGGCAAGAATAAAACGATGTGACGTCAGCAGAAGGAGCGTATTAAACAATTCTGCACGAGTGTGTTCTCGATATTTTTGTGTACTTACCAAACAGTTTATACTTACTTTATCAAAATAAATACAATAATTTTCATCTCCTCAATTTGGTATATTGTAAATTACGTATTATTTTTATGAGATAAATGGCTTCCTAATGTTTAAATAAATAAATATTGTGCTTTATTAATTAAATATAAAATTTTAAAGAAGGATAAATCATTGAATATTGGCATATAATTCTAAAAAATGAATGAAGGATGCCATTTAAAATTAAAATGTCATATATGTTTATTTTTCAATCAATAAACGGCCCTCTTAAAATTTTTCTGAGATCAAGTGGCCTGTCTGGTTACTTAATTAAGCAAGAAGGTTTAAAACATTGTTCCTTCATGATCTGCCCTAAGGATAATATACCCACTTAATAATTATATGCGACCTCTTCATGTCATCCGCCTTACATTAACTTTGTATCAAACATTTTTATTATTAATATTCAGCCGTTGTCGTCCCACTGCAGGGCAAAGGCCTCTCCTTTTTCCCTTCGAAACATTTAAAAAAATATTTAATCTGTGATTTTACTTCTCTGTATCTTGAGATTTTTTATAGCACAAAAAATATATAGATATTATTTTAAACGATTTGGAGCATGCAGATTTTTGTTATTTACAAAAACAAGGTAAGTACTTACGTTATGGAACGCTTTACAGGGAAATCAAAATATATTTAACAACAATTGCGTAGAAAAAGCTAAGTATTCATCACTATAATTATTATGTTGACACTAATTATCAGACAAACAATAATTATTATATTACGCATTGAGCTAATAGTAAGGGCTTGTGAAAAAAGATTATTTTGCTACCTACCATAAAAATAATAACGAATAAAATTCAGCTCATATTCAAACGCTTTAAAATTATAAAAAAGGGTGAATCACCAAATTTAACATATAAATATAGGCATACTTTTTTCTACAAATGACGGAAGCTATTTAAAATAAAAATAAAATAGGTTTATTTTTCACTAAATAAACGGTCATCTCAACATTTTCTTGAGATTAAGCGGCCTGTCTGGTTACTTAATTACAGCAAGAAGGTTAAATGCTACTACATCGATCTTTCATGAAATGCTCTAAATATGCGACTTTTTTGTGTCAAGCTCCTTACACTTCATGTTAGGAGGTTGACACAAAAAAGTCGCATAGTTGGCGTCAAAATAATAATAAAAAAACTTGAGAAGTGTCACGGGACACCCGGATGGAACGAAGTTCCTTTCATTAAAATTTAATAATAAAAAATAAAAAAACCTGTAAACTCAACAATTCACAACGCGCGAAATTCAAATATTGTCATTCACTCAATAATATTTGAATGCTTGTCAACAATATTTGAATTTCGAAAAAAGTGTCGTGACAACTTTTTCGTAAGAATTTTTTCCGTCTAGCCCCCTTTCACAACGCGCGATAAGGAACTTCGTTCCAAAAACTATATCAATCATAGCTGGTACATAGTTCAGTATAGCACAAAGCATTATAAAGTACCGTGTTTATTATAAAAATCATAAAGCAAATGATATCGCGTTTCGCACTTTATACTATAATGCTATAAAGCCATTTTGATTTATATCGCATAGCACTCTCTCTCTATCAACCAACTGTCCGTCGGGCGTCGCCTAGCGTTAGTAACAAGTAGGCATATAAATTAAGCATGCTTTATAAAGCACATAAAAACGCTTGCTTAAAAAATTAAGCATGTAGCATTAAGCAAGTTATTGATTTATAGCAACTTTGAACACCACATTATACTGAATATAATAATGCGTTCAGGGTGTTGTTGGGGCCCCCGGCACCGCAGCGCTGGGATGTTCGTCGACGCCTGTGTCGACTGTTTCTACACGACGACGATGCGAAAACGGTGCATATCTCTAGGGCGTAGGCTCCGGAGCACCTCCAGCATTATCTTGACCTGAGCGTATTTGCGAACAGGTTTGATTGTCACTACATCAACCATAGTTATATGATTAATATAATGACAAGCAAACAAAATGTCTCAGAAGCAGGCGTAGGTACTATTCATATTTTATGATCTTAATTTAATTTATATTATTTATCAATTACATTTAACTATACTACATATTTTAATTAAATTGGATATGAAAAATAATATATGATCTAAAAAGGGATTGAAATGAATGATATTTGAAAAGTCAGAAAAACTGTTTCTGAAAAGCCTTACAACCAAATTACCCTTAAGATTACACAGAAATTGGGTTGCGGAGATCTTAGGGCAGTCGTTTCCTGTAAAATATTATGTATAAATATAAAATCGCGTCTGGTTAGACTGGATTTTTTTTTATACCACTAAGTTGGCAAACAAGCATACGGCCCACCTGATGGTAAGCGGTTACCGTAGCATATAGACGCTTGTAACACCAGGGGTATCACTTGCACGTTGCCGACCCTGTAAAACGAAAGAGGAATAGTCTGTTGGGTTGGCACTGTTGGCAGTATAAGGGTGAAAGTCCCCCCCATTGCCAAGACAACGTTTCGTCGCGGAGCAATCCAATATTAACAGACATGATTAGGATAATGGATAATGATGACAGGAGTAATGTTAACATAAAGATTAAAGATATTTATAAATTAACATTCTCTTTGTTTTGACTAAAACGCAACTCGTCAACAAACTGACTACGGAACGTAAAAGGGCTTGAACGCCGCCATTTTTTTTCAAAGGGTATTTTTTCGGCTCTTTTAATTAATTTATTCAACACAGCGAGTTCCCCAATTAAAAGAAATACTTTACGCAACACACGTTAGTACCTTCAAAGAAACAAGAAAGCGAAACTCACTCGAAAAATAGTACATAAAGACCATTTTAATTAAAATGTTTCAAAGCTTTGAATTAAGCCTTTTACAGTCATGTTGAACCTTAAGGCTATTTATTATAATTTTACCAGTTCACACAACCTAAAGCAGACCTTATTAAATAAAAAATAAAAATGAAATTCATTTAATTTGTTGCATCTTTTAGAATTCCAAATATGCCTTATTGAGGAAATTGCTTATTCAAATACGACCTTACCGGTGCATGTGTAAGGTTTGCTTTCATTCGAATCAAATGTCTATTCAGTATTTAAAATATACATCCTCAGACAAACACGGTGAAGTCATTGATACAGTCCTTATGTAATAAGAATTAAGAGTTATTTCTCCGTGTATGGTTGCAGAAAGTAAGTTTGTTTCAATAGTTAAGTTGTTGTTTACTGAAGGCGTGAGTGTGAAAATGCAGTTATGTCTTTATGCGTCGCCGCCGCCGCGTGTCATCGTGTTTATTTAGAATGTGTAGATACGCTCTTATCCGTAGCATCTCGTATTGTTTGAAACTCAGACTTAATATTCTTAGATAAAGTAAACTCCACTGCATAAAAAGGACAAAGCGTGTAAATCTAAGATTGTAGTTAAAGCGAGGTTTTTAACATTTATGTTGAACACAGTTGGAAATATTCGATGCTTGTAATGTGTAATATTCAATTTAAATCAATTTATGTCAGGCAACATTAATTTTATCCAAAATGTTTGTTAGTAAAACTTAAAACCATGTAAGCATTACAATATTAATAGAATTGTGTTACTATTATGTACTATGAAATGATAATAAATATCAATTAATCCAAAAAATAGGCGTTGAATGATGAAAGGGTCTTTTTTCGGTAACTTGACCTGGTGCACTTTCGTGCAACAACTAGTTGACATTCACAATCAATAGCTCTACCATGAGATAGTAACTAGTTGCTAACGTCTCCTAACCTAGCGGTTAAAATGTTAGTCCATAACATCTTTTTGTATATTTTTGGCATTTTCCATGCTAAGATTTTAAAGTTATTTAGAAAAGGAAAAATTCAACCGCAGGCAGGATTCGAACCTGCGTCTTCTGGTTAGGTACACCAGACTCTATGACCACTAAGCCACAGCCATCGCGGTGGCTAATAAAAAAAAAATAACTTTAGTCCATAACATATTAAAATTATGCTCAAAAAGATGGAAATCGAAATCTGAAATTAAAGACACTATTGCTTACGGGATTTGCTAAGCAGGAGTTGGAGTCTAAGCAACATGGATGGTTTTGAACGATATTTACTATTTTTGTCATCATCATTATGATGAAAACAAAACACAATCGAAAAGGTTCTATTTTTAAAATCAGCCAGTATTTACTTATGTTTCCGAGAGCAAAAAGGTTGTATACCAATTTACTTTGTTAAGAAAAAATAAAGTAAGAATTAATAAAACATACAGTTTCTGTAAATGATGCGTCTTGCTTACACTTTTTTTATGAGTGTTTATCTCCATAAGTCACTTTCACTCGTCATTATTTTGGATTGAGTGTCCTAGCTAGCTTCCTAGATGACCTTTGAGAAGAAACGATAATTATTTTTTTGTTTAAAGTAACTAACAAGAAATCTATCATACAAAAATAGGGCCGCCTTATGGTAAGCGAAAACCGTAGCCTATAGACACCAGCAACACTAATGGTATCTCTCACGCGTTGTCATACTACCTCAATTTTTTACCGAAAGTACTGGGCATAATAATATGAGACCTAAAGTCTCATATTACTGGCTACATTACCCTTCAAACCGGAACACGGTAATGTTAGTGCGTCATTATTTAGCGGCTGAATATTTGACAATGCCATAGTACAGAGGCCAGCATATGAAGCTACCCCTATCTGTCAAATTCATTTGATAGATTTTCAACTTTAAAATAAAGCAATAAGGTTCATATTCAATTGGGGAAATTTGACAGTTTTGGTTAGCGTGATCTGTTGGCGTCTGTACCGCTTTGACAAACTTAGCAGCACAGTATTGCCACCTTAATTTAAAAAAATAATTTTGGTACCTAGTTAAATAACATAATAAGTCTACCCGTGACCATGGACGCTGTAAAGGGTCCGAAACGTCGGGATTAATAATATCAATATATGCGATAAAATCCGCAAAAAGTAGTTTTATTTCAATATATAATATTCGCGTAAATGTCAGAAATCAACATAATAGTGTACAAGTTATCTTAGAAATGCAGTCTGTCTATTTGTCAGCATTTAATCCCGTCACAAAGGAGTGGAAGACAAAGACAGTTCAGAAAGCTGACGTCACAAGTACACAGTATACAAGTATACCGTATTTTTGTACAAGAATACTTATCTAAGAGTTCGTACAGACTGCGCTCACTTGCGACTTTAAATCTAAACTTTAAATCGCACGTAGACGTATAAAGCTAAGTTTAGACGATGACAAAAATTGCGTCATAAATGTCAGACATAAGTTTCTGTACTATTTGTGTCTTAGACTCAAAAATTCAAAGAAGTACTCTGTCATAACACTGCTACTTTTGTTTATAGACAAGTGTGTTTAAATCAGTCATTTGTTTATAGACTAGTGTTGACTTATAAAAATGTTTATAGACACTAGTCCTTATACAAATGTTAACTGTGTCTCAAATGGCGGAGTATTTATTTGAAAACTGTCTATAATTCGTCTAGTTCATAAATTAGCTGCACAGTTAGCGTAGCGACTGAGTCATTGCCTTCTGCTCCACGGGTTGTGGGTTGCTAAAAACTTAACCTGGATTTTCGCTTGTATTGTGGGCATTTATCAACATAATTATATTTCAAATAGGTACCCCCGGAAAAACTATCTGTAGATCATTCAAATATTGATTCCGTGCGGGATCAAATATGCGACCGTTGTTAGGACAAATACTAAACACTCGTTATCGCTTTAAATTGTTTTATTAAAACCAAAAACATATTGCAAATATAGCGACAAAATCGAATCTCACGATGCACTTTTACATCTAAAAGCCCGCATTTAACCCGTACACGACAGTGAACCCGTCAAGTTTTCTCGCCATTGCAACGTTAAAAGCAAGTTGCACTATGTTCGCAGAATAGTGTTAAATGTCTAAATGCTTTTAGAGAAGACGCCGTTAGTTTGTTTTGCGAATAACCTCTGTTGTTTTAACTGTGTTATTGTTTTGTCAATATTATGCTTTTAACTTTAATACTTACGGATTGTCTGACTATTTTGATCTAGTACTAGTAGAGCCTAAAGCAGTGAAAAGACCTCTGATTTTTCGAATTCATGTGTAAATTTTATTATCACTCGCTAAAACGGGAAAGGAAAACATTGTGAGGAAACCTGCATTTCTTAAAGATCTCGACTGTGTGTGAAGTCTGCGATCCCGCACTAGGCCAGCGTGGTGGACTATATTGGTTGATGATTGATTGAGTCAGTAGTGCGTGAATTCCTTGGTTCAATTCCCAGGTCGAGTAAAGGGTTATTGCGTTTTCCTATGAAATTTTCAGTAGGTTCTTGAAGTTTCTATTTGTACCCAGTAAATGGCAATAGCCTCACCCCAACTGGTATTTTAAAGTAGTGTGTATTCCACGCCCGCCAGGTGCAATGACGACTTGCGGAAGGCATCTGGCAGTGACTGGATGAGGAAAGCCGAAGATCGGTCTCTGTGGCCTTCATTAGGAGAGGCCTACGTCCAGCAGTGGACAAATATGGGCTGATGATGATGATGATAATGTGTATTCATCGTGCGTGTGTACAATCAACTGCCTAGGAGCGAGTGTTGTAACCCTGCCGTTCGGCCGACTAGGGTTGGCCTCACAAGAGCAATCAAGCGGGGACACGTTGAGTTCAAGAGGTGCGTGGAGTCGTAATCGGAGGCCGTTCTATAACATGAGGGTTAACTTCAGCATAACTTTCCCTAACCATTCTGGTAATGCAGACGTGGTGATGTTTTATATGATTTCATAAGAGGTGATGTAGTTTTTGGAAAAGTTTATGGATTTAACAATAACGCATGTATTGCCGAAAGGATAGGTTCGCAAATTAAATTGTGCAACCGCATAAGCAAAAAAATTTACACTCATGGTCAATCCAACCGTGGTAAGCTTAACCACACTATTTATCTATCTATCAGCCACGGACGTCCACTGCTAAACATAGGCCTCCCCTAATGATCGCCACATAAATCGGTCTTGCACAGACCGCATCCACCGACTCCCCGCGATCCTCACGAAGTCATCCGTCCATCTAGTTGGGGGCCGTCCTACGCTGCGCTTTCCTATGCGTGGCCGCCGCTCAACCACACTATTCTTGTTCAAATTATAACTTCAACAATTTGTCCTATTCTTATATTTGTTTGTTATTTTGTCTGTTTCCAAAAGAAACGGAGTCTTCCGCTTTATGTTTAAGCAAGAATAATATAGGTACCTATGAGTTGTGGTCTCGGTCACAGCGATAAGCGGAGCGAGTTTGACAGTGATAGGTGATAGTGAAAAGCCTGTGGTTAGCATAGGTATAATAGGGAATATTATCCATATGAGTCAAATATTTTTTTTAAAACATTTTTACTTCAGAATTGTCTCTTCATCAATATTCCTGTTTAAAATATATTTTTATCAAGAATTAAATTTTTAAAAAGCGCGATATTGCGGAATTACATTTTTTTAACGCGATGCCATTTGTCAAAGCGAATATGACGTAAATGTCTATGACAGCAAATGTCAATATCAGTGAGTGCGTAGTGTTTGCCTAGGAGTGTTTGCGATTCGTGTGATAAACTATGCGTCACAGTAAGCGCGCCAAAATGGCAGGCGTTTAAAGTGCCTGGTTCAGTTGACTATTTTTAGGTAAGTATGTTTTTAAATGTAGTCCCACAATAGGACCTACAAATATTTGCTCCGTGCGGGGATCAAAACCCTCAACTCGGTGCGCAGAAGCCGATTGCTCAGCCGCTACGCCAAGCGTTCCGAAAAAGTGTAACAAATTTTTATTAGGTATAATAAATTTGGTTGCTTGTTTTTCAGACATAAGAAAGTAATCATTTATTCTTTTTTTCTGTCTAAAAAACAAGCAAACGCAGCCTACAGATGCCAACAATATCGGTGCTATCACTCGCACGTTGTCATCTTGAGACGTAGTTGTTACATTACATATAAACCCAGTGGCGGGCTACATTGCTTGAAACTCAATAATGTTAGCCTGTTATTGCTTCATTATATCAGCTACAGGAGGTCCACGACTGCTGCATAAAGGCCTCCCGCTTAGGTTGCCACAAAGACCGGTTACATGCCGTTATTGAGAATAGGTACCTAAAGAAAGAAAGAGTGTGTGTTCTATACCGGGTGAGCGCGACATATTCATATGTTTGAATTGAAAACGGAAAAAGTGAGAGTGGGTACAGCACGCGAAGACCGCACTTCTCTAATGGCGTATGCGCCACATAAATGTAAAATTGACTACTTTGCAGCCATTTGCGCGCAACTTCAGAGTGGCAAGGTTAGGTACCTTTCCCGTAGTGTAATGCGTCTCAGTCTGTACATTTAAAAATGGAGCTGTTCTCGACAAACAATGGGAGTGAGGTGGCAATGAGATTAAGGCACGCCTGCTGGCCTAGCACTGACGAGGTTTATAAGGCGTAGTTTCTACTGGAATGCCCGCTGCAGTCTTGAAAGGCCAGTGCAGTTTCTTGACGGTTCTTCTCCACCCACTTTTTGAAACAGTGCAATTATTTTTGACTTTTCAAAAGTACTATTATAATGGTCCAATTGAAATAAAATGTTTGACTTTGATTTTGCCAGTTCGCGCTGCTCCGCTATCGCTCTCGCTCCGCTTATCGCTGTAATCGAGACGACGCCCTTAGCAACGTCTTTGAAGATATTTTTTTTTACCAAAAAGGTTACTCATATGTGATCAATCAGACGTGAAAACCTTTGTACCGGCGAAATAACAACTTATTTGTTACTTTGTGTCAAAGGAAAATGGGCTTTATGATAATGTCAAAGGGATTGTTGTTGATTGTGTAAAAGAGGGGTAAAAAAATAAAATGTCATGTGTTATAGAAATGGGGCATGCTGTTTATAAAATCTTACAATTATAAAGGTGACATATAAAGCCTGTTAGATGGTAATAGAATATTAATTTTATGGCAGTATATTATTAGTATATTAGTATGTACAATATTAAACCATAAGTAAAGACTTCATCATCAACCAATATACTGTGCCACTGCTGGGCACGGGTCTCCTCTCAAATGGAGAGGGGTTAGGGTATAGTCCACCACGCTGACCTTAGTCCGGGTTGGTAGACTTCACACATCGTCGAGAAAAATCTCTAAGGCATGCAGGTTTCCTCACGATGTTTTCCTTCACCGTTTAAGCGAGTGATAATTAATTATTAATACGCACATGAATTCGTAAAGTCAGAGCTGCGTGCCTTGCATACTAACTCGAGACCTTTGCCTTGGCAGCTTTTATCTTATCACCTTAGCAGTGGGGGCTGGCATGGCCAGCAACACTTCGACCACATGTGATCTGTTGTGTTGTCCCCAGCATGGTACATTCCTTACTCAAAGACGTGGTTCATAAAGGCGGCTAGCCTACTAAGAGGAAGGAACCTGTAGTCCTCTGGCTTCGGGTATCTTCCGGGACTTGGGTTCAATGGGCATACCACTAGGCTATCACTGTTTTTTTAAGTAAGCAAGGACTTACGGTTTAATAATTATCATATGTATTGATGTTAACCAAGATGATCTATTTATATTCGTATAAAACAAGCCCAGTGTGGAAGGGGAGAAGCTTCTAAAATGGCTGTATTCCTCGTTCTACTTAATGACATAGTTTCCTAGCAATGCTATAGCTACACAATAAAATTCCCTGCAAGAGCCCATAAAAGTAGTTACAAATAAACTAGGAATCGAACGCTATAAAGCGTAAAATATTGCTTGTTGTATAACGGTGCCTTGTCACAGAAAGAAAAGCCTTTATTTGGTCGACACCAATAAAAGAAAAAGAAATGAAAATAATTAAACTAAGCCGTCAACGAACAGAAAATATAGTAAAACAATATCCGGTCTTCTGTGAAAGGTCTCCGTATTTTTGTTTATGGGATAGGGGGCAAATGAGCAGACGGATCGCCTGATGGTAAGCGATTACCGCCACCCATGGACACCCGCAACACCAGAGGAGTCAAGCGCGTTGCCGGAAATAAAATAATTAGTGATACTCCAATTAGACGTAAGGAATTAATTAAAAGGCAAATGTATTCTTAAAGCAAATATTAATTTCGAGTGCATTCATGTACAGCGGCCAGCACATCAAGCTACCACAATCTGTCAAATTTCTTTGATTGATTTTCAACTTTAAAACAAATTGATAAGGTTCATATTCAATTGATAAAATTTCACAGTTTTGGATAGCTTGACCTGCTGGTACGTACGTATGGGCACAGAGGCAGCCCTACCTGTGCATGCACAAATTTGCACGTGTACAAACGTCACGTTGCATATGTGAGTGTAGTAGGCTCCGGTAACTGAATATTTCAATAAATGTCAATTTCAGGTGGAGGCTAATAAATCTATAAGTATTCCTTTGCATATACAGGGATGGTAGTATATAATATTAACGTATTGAATAAAATATAGACAAAATAAAAGGTACTTTTTTTTATTACGGAGGGAAACCTTCAAAAGGCTACTAGCGCTCTAAGGGGAACCCCCTTGTAGAATAATCTCGAGGAGGATTGTCGAGGAGTGGAGGAATCCCCTAGAGAAAATCACTTCCTAAAATCACCCCGTTGGCCACCATCAGCTCATGCAGGGGGGCCTACCTAAGTACCTACTACTTTATATTGTTTGTTTCTCTAAATCTTATTTTCGTTATCTGTTAATCTTATCAATCACATGTAATTAATTACGCATTGTAATTATCTGATTTGGGATCTGTCGTAGGCGACAGTCGATGCTCCGAATTGTTTCCAAGATAGCGGAGATGTACGAGATAGGGGAAGATTTGGACCAGTCGTGTTAATGTGTCTTTAATTCATTTAGTTTTGTTGTTATGTGGGAAAAGAAGGTAAGAGTGAGCGTGACTCATACCATGTTAGCGCTTTGTTACAAATACGTCCTAACGAAGTCCCAAAAGCCTAACATCCAGTTAATCCTCAGGATATCGGTATTACTCAGACATTGGGTTGCGGAGGTTTGATGGCAGTCGCTTCGTGTAAAATACTTATATTCAGTCGCATCTGGTTAGACTGGAAGCCGGCCACAAGTTGGGAAAAGGTTCGGAGAGTGATGAATAGTAATTTAAAAACATCATTTTTTTTTTTTATGTGATAGGGTGGGCATACGAGGAGACGGATCACCTGATGGTAAGCGATTACCACCGCCCATGGACACCCGCAACACCAGAGGAGTTTCAGGTGCGTTGCCGCCCTTTTAAGGGGTTTGGGCGTCCGGTATCCTCACTCACTCGACGAAACACAACGAAAACGTTATTTCACGCCGGTTTTCTGTGAGGCCGTGGTATCAAGTCCGGTCGAGCCGGCCCATTCGTGCCGAAGCATGGCTCTCCCACGGTAAACAATCATAAAAAAATCATACACCAATATTTAACAATATAACAGCAATTATTTTAGTGTCGCGACCCAGCCAACAATAAGTGTAGTGACACTAGTGTACAATAATTATAATAATTAAAATTTGACCTTTATTATGGTTTAGCTGATACGTTATTTTTTTAATATCATCCGCGAGGAAACGTTGTGTTGGCAGTGGAGGAATCTTTGACCCTTATACTAGCCTCACAACTAACTATTCCTTTTTCATTTTACAGGGTCAGTAGCGCGCAAGTGATGCCCTTAGTGTTACAGGTGGGCTGTATGCTTGTTTGCCATCGTAGTAGCATAAAAAATACACTATCAAAGATACTTCTTAATTTATTGCACACAATAAATTGGGGATCACAATTCGCAATGAGCGCTTTAATACTGAACGTGACCCCCATGTGGCCAAACACTGAACTGAGCCATTTCTACTTAGCTGAATAGAAAATACAGAAAAAACGAAAATAAAAAACATTTTGTTCATTAACATTTTATTAATTTCCAAAATAATTAAATCAAAAGAAAGCCAAAATCAATTAAATAGAACCATTACCACTGCCCTGTTCTCGTCACCGGGTCTTACTCCAGGTTGGATGAATGGTACAAATTTGATTGCAAATGATCAGAGTTTCGCCGATTTAGCAGATTCCCCAGGTTTGAATTGTGACCAGGTACGTTTGGTAACAAGCCACTGTTAGAGCGACGTAAGATCGCAGAGTCTTGACCCTGTAGATGGTCGACCTCATAAGGATCCAGTAAATATCCAACGTGTGGCAGAAGTGGCAAATAGGACCGTTGATTTAGATTGACGCGATCCAATGGACTGGACAACACTACTTGCAGCGTCATGATGACCGAGAGAGCAGTCAGTAGCTTAAACATGTTGCTTCCAAGTTTGACGTGATTATGTACTGAACTGAACGAACTGTCCTGCTATCCAATGCCCCTTCAGAATGTTAGCGAGTTTATATACTATGTGGTTATAATCGATTTGTTATAATTGTACTGTTATCGATTGGACACGTTCCGATTATAGTTTTTGTTTTCTACTTAATGGAGCACATAATTTGTAATTTAAAAATTGTTTTATTTCGATACGGTTGTTTGAATAAAGTGTTCAAATCCAGAAGTTTAACTACTTTAAATGTCTGCAAGGATGACGTTTCCCAGTACGCGGGCAAAAATCCCGTCTAAGAGTTCACCTTTGATATTCTCCACCGAGTTCCTGTGGTTTGTGTGGTGATTTTCTTCATGTTGTTGATGTTCCGCTGATCTGGTATCGTCGTGCGACGGGTTGTTGAACTCCCTAAATTATGGTCGAGCTACACAATGACTGATACATGTGTGCCGTCGGCTGGGATTGGTCTACTCACAGCCGCTATGGCTTTTTCTGCAAACAGCCAATCCAGACATTGCTCTGCATTGTAAGACTCACATATTTGCGACTATTCTATGTCTTACGGTGTTTCTTCTCAGAGGTTGTTAGTTAGGGAATGTTGAAGCCATCGAGTTTAAAAAATCAGTAAAACATTGACTTGTAAAAGTGTCTTAAAAAGATCTATTTACAGAAATAAATATTTACCTTTAGTGAGGGTTGGCAAACTTCACACGCCGCTGTTGAGAGACTTAACCTTTGTAACATTTCTTTTGAATATATTATTTGATTTGCACAGTATTGCCACCATATTAGGACCGTGAAAGTGATTATCGCTAATAAGTACTTTGTGTCATGTAATTTCTTATGTTGTCATTTGACTCGGCTCTACAATAACACGGTATAAAACACTATTCATATTAGTAATTTGATTCAAGTTTCTTATTGGAGGGGCTTCTGGCAAAGTAAAGTTACGCTGACCAACCGATCTGCAAGGTTAAGCTGCACTAACTGCGGTTAGTCTTGGGATGGGTGACCATACTTAACACATTGAGATCCCTCCGTGCCTCGGAGAGCATGTAAAGCCGTCGGTCCCTGTTGACAACGCTGACGTAATGACTACGCTGATCAACGTTACGCTGCGCTAGCCGCGGTTATTCTGTGGACTAACCATACTCAACACCTCGAGATCCCTCCGTGTCTCGCTGAGCACGTAAAGCCATCGGTCCCTTTTGACATACGAACATCTATAACAATAGTTAGTGGAAGTCAAAAGCCCTAATATCCTGGCGACCAGTCCATCCTCAGGAAATCGATATTACCTTACTTACATTATTATGTTGTGGAAGTGTACTCCCCGTGGGGTTACGCAGAGTAATAAGTACTTAGTTTTATTTACAATAGACTTACCACATAATAATTACATACTATCTTTTTGTATTTTTTTGGCATTTTCCATGCTAAGATTTTAAAGTTATTAAGCAAAGGTGTACGTGTACCTATATAATAATAATATTCCTGGACAATTTAACACAACACCTTCTAGTCCCAAACTAAGCAGAGCTTGTACTATGGGTACTAGACAATGGATATAATACTTATATACTTTTTTTTTGTAAATACATACTTAAATTATATAACAAACGCCCAGATAAACACAAATACTTAATGTTCATCACATAAATATTAATTGTGCTCTGTGGGAATCGAACCCACGACCTCGTGATCAGTAGTCCGACACGCGGACCACTAGGCCACTGACGTCGTCAAAACCTACCACCTAACCAGAAGACGCAGGTTCGAATCCTGCCCGCGGTCGAATTTTTCCTTTGCTTAATAACAATAATTACATATTTACAAAATATACATACTTATCTATACCAAAACAAAAAATAAAATGAAAATAAATAAAAGTATACCTAAACGTTAGTAGGCGTCAAAGTTAGTATTCCTCGGCATCGCTGTCGTCCGGTAACGTGCCCAGAAGACTGGCTGCATTGCCACGTTGAATGGCAATGCTTAGTAGAGTAGTTATTGTACTAATTATGATCCCACGGTTTTCCAGTATGTTTAGTTCCCATGTAATAGGGGGCGAGCCTAGTGATGGGCAATTCTCGGGAACATTCTCACATCGAGAACTTTTTTGTTAAGTTCTTGAGAACATTCTTTGAGTCGAAAATTTATGAGAATTTAAATTTCTGATGACTTATTGATTTCTGTCATTTACGCGAATATTATACATTGAAATAAAACTACTTTTTACGGATTCAGTAATTATATCATCAAGACGCCTACCACCTCAGTCTACCCGTGACCATGGACGCTGTAAAGGGTCCGAAACGTCGGAATTAATAATATCAATATAACGCGATAAAATCCGTAAAAAGTAGTTTTATTTCTGATGACAGTTTTCACGTAATAATGTCTATCTAAGATAAAAAGATTGTTTATTATTTGAATGTTTTATGAAGTTTACGTTCAGTATTACCAGCTGTAAAACCATGTTTCTCGGATAAATGCACTAACCTATCTACTTACATAGGTAAGTAGGTACATAGGTAAGTAGATAGGTTAGGTACTACTTATGTACTGCTTATACAACTTACCTATGTACTGCTTATGTACAACTTATGTACTACTTATGTACTACTTATGTACTACTTATGTACTACTTATGTACTACTTATGTACTACTTATGTACTACTTATGTACTACTTATGTACTACTTATGTACTACTTATGTACTACTTATGTACTACTTATGTACTACTTATGTACTACTTATGTACTACTTATGTACTACTTATGTACTACTTATGTACTACTTATGTACTACTTATGTACTACTTATGTACTACTTATGTACTACTTATGTACTTACCTATGTACTGCTTATGCACTAACCTATTAAAGTTTACACGAGATAACATACTTCTACATCTATTTAAATATAAGTTTAAACAAAATGATAATAACTATTGTATTTTAAATTCTCAGTATCAGAGTAGGTTCTGAGAACATTCTCAATATTGCAGAACATTCTCGGTGACAGAAAATTCTCTTACGGAGAACATTCCCTCGACCCATCACTAGGCGAGCCTATTACCATTAACTGGGTACAAATCCAAACTTGGAGCTGCTACTGAGAATTCCATAGAAAACCTCAACAACACTGCTCGAGTTGGGAATTGAACCCAGAACTTCTAGCATAGCAGTTGCGCTTAGGACCATTAAGCTATCGAGGCAGTTTCTGCCTAACATTTCCAGGAATATAGGTTTGATGGTATCTTATGTAATGTGTGGAGCGGCGAGATGGATTGCCCCTCCAATCAACGGGAGGACCCTCCGACCAGGAGGTTTAGCCTGGACGGATAGACGGATGATGTCAGGCGTCTGTATATGTATATTGTATAAATACAATTTGCGTTGCGAATGTTGCTTGCGCGATTCAGGATTTTGTTCGTAGATCCATTTGGCGCGATAGTTATCACTAAATTATGTTTTATGTTGGTATTACTTAACCACGAGCCCTTTAGAAACCAACTATGATAATCTCTAAGTACCGACCCCAGTAACGTAGGTACTTTAACCCCATTCTCAATAACACAAACACTTTTACCGTACCATTTCGTGATCAAAATAACCCTTACTTAGCTACCGCAGCCCATTATCGTTGCATGCCAGCAAAAACCTGAGGCGCGGCCGAATCTCGGCTATAAAGGGTAATTCGATGAAAGTGCCAAATTATGTTGAGGGCTAAGAGGCAAGCGATCTAAAGGTGTTGTAATTATGTTTTTTTTAAGATTTTGTTTGATTTTTAGGATTATGACAATAGGGTCGTATATAATACGTGGGACCTATAAATACTAGCGAATAATACTCTACCTACATATTATGGGATACAATTAATAGGAAACAGTGATAACCTAGTGATAGGACCATTTTCGATGATACAATTACTAGGAGACAGTGATAACCTAATAATAAGACTATCTTCGGGGATACAATTAATAGGAGACAGTGATAACCTAATAATAGGACTATTTTCGGGGATACAATTAATAGGAGACAGTGATAACCTAATGATTGGACTATTTTTGGGGATACAATTAATAGGAGACAGTGACAACCTAATAATAGGACTATTTTCGGAGACACAATTAATAGGAGACAGTGATAACCTAATGATATGACTATTTTTGGGGATACAATTAATAGGAGACAGCGATAACCTAATAATAGGACTATTTTCGGGGATACAATTAATAGGAGACAGTGATAACCTAGTGATAGGACCATTCGACTGCCAATTCAGAAAGTTCAAATGCAAGGCGCGGTCCTCTGAACTTTCGAAATCAATTGCGTATTAATAATTTAAATCACTCATTTGTATCTTTTTTAAGTTACTTTTAAAAATATCTTAAGTCTACACAAAGTCCCACAAAACAGTTTTCACTGTTTCTTTTAAAGAGCGGCTCATTAACGTCAAAGTGACGTCGGGCACAACGTCAATGGTAATTGAGTCAAACGCGTCAAAAAATACGTCATTTACGCGTCACTGCTTATTGCTTAAATATATTTAGTAAGCAGCTTTAGTTAGACAATCAAAGAACACATTCGTCATGCGGAGCCTTTTCTCAACTGTATTGGGATCAGTAAATGCTACATTCTTGTTTGTTTTTTGCCTTAGGCGCTCCCTTTATGACCTAAATCATACCGACGAACTTTGGGAGTACACTTCACAGCAGATTAAGTTACAACAAACTGTCAAATTATCTCATTCGATTTTTAACTTAACCTTCAACGTTTGAAGGTTTAAAATCATTTTGAAAGAAATTTGACAGGGTTTATAACCTGGTATGCTGTTGATTGCATTAGTACACTGCTGCCAAACCCTTGAGGAGATAGAGGCATTACAGTATTTAGGTAACAATTATTTTAAAATTCAACGTGAGCATTTTGATTGACTTAGTAATCGAACCTCACGCTAAGCAGCATTTGCGGCTGGAGTTCAATAAGGAAACTTTTCTATTCAAATAGAGTATTTTTATTTGTAAGTATTTCTTTCTCTCACAGTCTTCCAAAAACCCGTGATTTACAGTGCTTTAAAACGATGATAAACGCTCACAGTGATTATAACGACAGCAGCTAACAACAGTGGTAAATTATGACGCTGTTCTATTATATATGTTTTTAATTCTGACTCTAAACATGTCGTAAATTATGGTGTTATCTGTGGTACAAGTTTTAGAAGGCAGCGGGTTGAACTTAGGTGCCAGAAAATGACTCAATTTTAAAAGGAAGTCTACGAACTTCGGCGATTGTAAGTCGTTTTCGAAGTTTATTATTTGTTATTTGATAGAATACGCTTCCGCCATACTCCCATCTTATATTTTTTAATTTGGTTGGTGTGCGACCATCGATCCTGATGATACTCATAAACTAAAAATAATAGGAGCGATTTCTTTACTCAAAATAAAATTGTTGATCGAATGTATTAATTTTGTTTTGGTTGAAAACCATCGCCAGGCTATCTTTATGTTATATGCTGATACATATCCCTTTTAGCAATTTCTCGAGGCACAGTTCTGTATTTTTGTTAAATTGATTACTCTCTCATTTTTTATTTTTAGTAGTAAGTTTATGTGCATGCGTCACTGTAGCTGCATAAGAATTTATTTCTTTACTTTTCCTAGTCTTGCCTGATTCCAGATTCTAAGATGGAGCCAAAAAAAGCTCCATTCTCATCCAGAGAAATTCAAGTAGAGCTCCACGTTTAATATATACATGAACATAATAAAACTCTTTGGCGCAGTTCTGAAGGAGTTATCTAGCTTGGTTTATCACTATATCTTGCAATCAGTGGTGGTGGTGGTAGACCTTTACAATATGAACTACATTGTATCCAAGATCCGTAGAAGAGAGGAAGTTTAGATTTAAGTGACTTTGTACCCTCTCTAGAAGAAGGTAAGTGCTAGTTTCACAATCTACGTTCGCGCTGCTGTGCAACAAAAATCGGTTCAGCTTATAAACTGCACCACCCAAAAATCAGCTTAAAGAAACAGTAAATAAACATATTATTTCTCAATCTGACTTTTGTTGCGTTCAACTGTTTATAAGGGCAATCTTTCACTTATAATAGGCGATATAACTATACTATAAACTTAAACTGCGTCTTATAATTACTTGTACAAATACTATTGGAGAAAATTATATTTCCTGTGTTTATAAAACTGTTAGTGTTTGAGAAATGTGATTGTCGTGATGTATAGTTATTATTTTCCGTATTTCGTAAGAGGTATCTGGAAAAAAGAAAAATGTTCTTGTGGCTCCTCTTTAAATTTCATGTGGTTGAATTTCCACCAGTACTAACTTTTGTTATACAAAACTCAGCATTAAAATCTGTTAGTGAACAATAAATCATCCCTATTTTCCCACCCTTAGGGTTGTATTTTTTTTCCAAATTTAAAAAAAGAAAAGAAAAAAAAGAATTATCAAAATAAGACTAATCTGTAAAAAGTTATACAAAAAATATATAGTATGATGAGTACGCGTCAACTACTAAAATATACGGGTTAGCAGTGTGTTCATCAGTACTCCTCTGCTTTACCTGTCAGATATGTAGGCGTGATGGTATGATGATTTGTCTTTATATAAATAACTATTAAAGGTTACCTTTCGTTTTCTGTTGTAATAACAACAGAGAACTAACGGTAACCTTTTTGTTGTACTCGATATCATTCTTCATACTTCACAATTTATAGATCAAAGTTATAGTGAACTTTTAATAGCGTCCTAATAGGTTTCCATTTGACTCTACAGCATAAAAGACAATCTCGTTGACACAGATTTGAAAAAGGAACTAAAGCTCTCTGTACACTGAGCGACTGAAAGTGGCGCCACATTCAGTTGCTTGTAGAATTGTGTTATACCTTGAGTGTGAGAGTGAAAGTATAAAACTGTGAAGTGAAATTAAACCACTAACATAATCAAAATATTTGCATTTTTATGTCGATATCAAAAATATTACCATCTAATGCCAATCGATTACGCCCAATTGGATTTGAAATCTTCCAACGATGGAAGACATAAACCGCAACGGGCAACAAAATAACGTTCATAAAGTTGCCTAGCGTATATGCAGCCTTATTTCCTGAACTAAGAACATCACTTTGATTATTCAAGCGTGATCTCTCGTCAATTTTACTCGTCGCTGGGTTTTGATTCGCTCTCGACTCAAATGTAACTGTCTGTTCACTCGTCGAAGTAAAAATATCGAGTATGCATCATCAAGCAAAATCCTTATAAGGAAAAGTATAAGAGTATGTAGATTGGGGTTCAGTACAGGTCGTCATAGCCTGGAGATATGAACATTGGACTGCCAAGTCAAAGGTTTCGAGTAAGTCTTTTTCCAATCATGTGCATATTTATAATTTACTAGCTGACCCCGCAAACGTTGTTTTGCCATAAAAAAAAATTTAGGGGTATGAAAAATAGATGTTGGCCTATTCTCAGACCTCCCCGATAAGCACAAAAAATTTCATCAAAATCGGTCAAGCCGTTTCGGAGGAGTATGGCAACGAAAACTGTGACACGAGAATTTTATATATTAGATTATCCCGCGCATAAACGGTGAAGGAAACCTACTGAGATTTTCTCGACGGCGTGTGAAGTCTACCAACGCTCATATATTCATTCTCATTCTGATAGGAGACCCTTGGCTAGAAGTGGGATGGTATATGGGTTAATGATGACGGTGATAATCAGATTGCACGTAGTCGTTTACAAGTACAGATTTTAGTACGAATTTTTCACACCTTGTCTTTCAATCTCTCGTCTGTGAGCAGTTTCCCCTCAACAAACCAACGGCCTGTATGAGCTGTAGTCTACGGTCGGCTGATTTGAGAGTCTAGCGCGTGACTGCGTGACGTGACCAGATACGTGTCACTGTGAGCCATACGTGGACTCATGTGTAGCTTTTGAAACAAGACCTCCCCTTGCCGTGGTCAGGGTCCTGGCGAGTATCGCAAATCCCAGTGTTGTCACTATGGAATTTGTTTACAGTCATCCTATATACCCAATTAGGACTGACCATCAAGCCATTATTTCCCGAAGAGTTAGGCATAAGTGTACTAATTCATACCCACAGTTCGTTGTATACTCAATTGGCGAGAAAAAAGATTGCTTGCGCGATGCAGGATCCGCTTCGTGATTGGTTAGTTAGTTGTCAAATTGCTTGATTACGTCATTATGTGGTATACTAGAAGGCCGCTAGATGTCAGTACAGGTTAAAGCTTAGTAAGAAGATCGAATATAAGTATAAACATGTTTGTACAGATCTAAGTATTATTTACACACTACACAAATACCTAGGGCTATCACTTTCTTCACTCCAAGTAGAAAAAAATACACATTTTATCCGCAAGTACGTACAAATCCCATACAATCTTGGTACAGGACATTTTACGATGGCAGTGCTATCCTTTTATATCCCAACCCTGATTGCCTCGCCCTAAGGGTACCGCCAGCAAATGAAATGGGGATACAAATTTATGACTGTATTTTTTTTCGTTACAAACCTAAGGATTTTCATAAATGGTAACAAATCGGTATTTGTGTAATACAATTGGATGCTTATTTGTTTGTTGATCTCAAGATTTATCATGCTATAATTTCTCATTTAAAAGTAAAAGCATTTCAGATAAGCGCCTCTGTATCTTTGACTAAATATCTTACAGCTGTGTTGCCAGTTTGATTGTGAGTAGTAGAACAAGGCAACTTTAAAATCAAGTAATAGTGAGATTTTATAAAAAAAAATCTTTTAGAGAAAGAAGGCTACAAGCATTTTGTGGTGAATCCTCAGAACTGATAGTCTAGATAACTGTTACTTTTTTCAAGTAAGTTAAAATAATGAGAAGATGGTTTCTGTCAAGTTGAAATTAAGTATTAAGGCTTATTATTATTTTTTATTTACTTTCTATTGAAAGTTCATAGTTTTGACGCAATCTACGGCCATACGGTCAGCAACAGTCACGGCCAAATTTCGATAACATTATACTTAGTACCAAAGCTTTTCAATAGATTCTAATATAATAAATTATCCAATGTGCAGAGAACTCGTACTATTTATTCGTATTTTCTGGGTCAGTAACTTCTAGAAAATAAAGATGTTAAAGCATTTTAAAGATTGCATCGTTTTCATTGACTTCCGTTGCTGACCGTACCTCGACTAATTTTCCTCGGCTGCCTCTACATATTCTTGCAAAGAAATTGGGGTGCCTATTATTCTATTTGTACTTTACATTGCTATCAACTTAACACACAGTTTATTTATATTTTTTCTACTGGTGTTATGTTTGTACTGAATATGACGTGGCTTTTTTTTCGAGTGGAGAAATGTGCCTTATGCATGCCGCCCCGTGGGGACGCCAGAATACCGACTAAAACCACCTCCACTACCACCTTCCGCATAGTGGTGGGATCACCACGAACTCCAGTGTCGGACCCTCCTCGAGGGCCAAGTGCAATGGGTGACCGACGGATATGACGTGGCATGCGGGTGGCTGAATTGGGGATTCAGCCGGCCCCAGTAGGTGGCACGTGCGTTTGATGTACGCGTGCCTTTGATTAAGATGTGAGGGAAGGCCTCGCTGATTGAGGTGGTCTAGCGACGGCTGGACTGCAGTCAGCAGCGGTCGTGACGAATTTCGCGGATCCCAAGGCCATGACTATATGTAGGTTTCCTCACTATGTTTTCTTTCACCGTTTAAGCGAGTGATAATTTACGTATATGATTTCGAAAAAATCAGAGGTGCGTGCCTTGGATTCTAACTCGAGACCTTTGACTTGGCAGTCCAATGGTCATGTCACTAGGCTATCATTGCTGTGATACTTAATTAGTAAACTGTGAGCATACTGCACCTCTGCCTATCCCTTCGAGGAATACTGGAATAATAATACGTGTGTTTATGACAAGAAGCTTATCCCCCTATCTTCCCCCTCTAAGTAGTCAAAATGTCGCCATGTGTTTACGAATTATAGCTCTGTTTACCCCGGAACGTTTAATAAGCCTAATGCACGGATTTCCTTCTACTAGAAGTCCCATATCAATTCAAGGTTAAGTTTGGCAGTAAGGATATGGAATCAGTAAATAAATTCATAAGGATAATTGCTGGTACTATATATAATAATAATGTTTGCGTTTGTTTTTACCACTACCTTACGATGTTGTGATGATGTGGTTCACGAGAGCAAGTTTGCCTCATCATCAACCCATATACTGTTCTACTGCTGGGCACAGGTCTCCTCTCACAGACTGAGAGGGATTAGGCTATAGTTCACCACGCCTAGTGTGGGTTGGCAGACTTCATACGCCGTTGAGAAAATCTCTAAGCTATGCAGGTTTCCTTACGATGTTCTCCTTTACCGTTTAAGCAAGTAATAAATTAATTAAGATTGTTAACTTCTCGGTAAACAAAAAAATAGATATTCCGAAACAACTTACGCTCAAATTCCACCTATGCGACTACAGCATAAGGAGTAGCTGCAGCTGTTCTGTTTTTGAACAAGTGGAATGCATAAAGTATCTTGGCATTGAGATAGATAGACATCTGATATGGAAAAATCAAATAGAATCTGTTTCTCTGAATTCTCGCGTTAGGAAACTTCTTTACATATTTAAAAGACTACGATCCTTAGAAGATTATAACATCCTCAAGATGACCTACTATGCCCTATGCCAGTCGATACTTAACTACTGTATAATAGCATGGGGTAACGCTGGTAAAAGTTACCTTATCACTGCAGAACGCGCACAACGAGCTATTCTGAAAGTCTCTTATAAGCTAGGAATCCGCTACCCCACAAATCTGCTATATCAAGAAACTAAAGTGCTAACTGTGCGCCAACTGTACATCCTATCGGTGATCCTGAAGTTTCATAAAAAATCCTAGAACATAAAGATGAACGCTGCATTGCATTTGTTTCTTATTATAACTTACAACCTGTAACCTGTCGAATGAGACTAGATCCTGCAACACAGGGTATCCTAGTGTGGGATCTAGTGCCCATACATATATCAAATGTAACCTTTTTTTGAACAATAAACTTTATAATTATTAAACTTTATTATTATTATTAATACGCACATGATTTTGAAAAGTCAGAGATTCGTGCCTTATATTCGAACTCGAGCCCTCGACTTGGCAGTCCAATAGTCATACCACTAGGCTGTCACTGCTGTGAGCTTCCCTAAAAGTAACCTATTCACTCATGACTTGAAGACCCAGATTGTAACTGTGCCACACAGACTCCAGCAAGGAATTATTATTCCTATCTTTAGCGGTACGTATGAGAAAAATAGAAGCATAGCGCTGTGTGTTTAGGTGGAATACCGACATGCCATCTATCAAGCCTGTATTTATCGAAGAGTTAAGGTCTCAACTTCTGTACACTATGGGCCTACACCAGTACACTATTGGTCTACATCAGTAAACCATTGGTCTACACCGGTAAGCCATTGGTCTACGTCAGTATACTATTGGTCTACAATGGTATACCATTGGCCTACACCGGTAAACCATTGGTCTGCATCGGTATTAAGCAGTATTAGGCAGAGGTGGTTCGCCGGTGTTCAGGTCCCATGTAATATCACAGTGAGTCTATTTCCATTGACCGATCACAAGTCCATCAAGGACTTCTAGCGTAGCAGTCACGCTTAGGACCACTAGACTAACGGTGCAGTTAACTTAAAAAATACTAATTTAACCTGGACATAGAATTTTATTCAGTACTCGGTAGCTATACAAGGTTCATTTAAAACAATTTACATAATAAATATGCATAACGCTGTTAACTTTTATTACAATTGTTATGGGGTCCATAGCATGGGGTGTTTATGGCGGGGTCTAATTGATGGGGTCGCTATCTACGCCCTCGTATAAGGAAAAAACCATGCCACCGTACGTTCTCCTAAGTGATTGCCGCATTTATGAATCGATTGAAGTTTGCTTTTTGATGAGAGTGTTTACATAATAACATACCATCGAGCCTGTATCTCACTGAAGTGCGAGGAAGACTACAACTGTGGGTGTTCAGAAATACCTACATCATTGGTCTACACCGGTACACCTTTGGTATACATCAGTACATCATTGGTCTACATCCGTACATCATTGGTCTACGTCTGTACACCATTGATCTACATCCCTTCACCATTGGTCTACATCCGTACATCATTGGTCTCCATCAGTATACCATTGGTATACATCCGTACATCATTCTCATTCACCGGGCGGGGGAGTTTCTCAGAAGAGATATTGCATTTATTGGTAATAGGAATTGTTTTTGAAACATGATTGCATTCGGAAGCGCGTTCCATAATCCAACAACGTAAACAAAAAAATCCATACCTCTTATTTCTCTCCCTAAAAATATCGTAAAAGGGAAATAAAACATCCAAAATAGAGTTATACTCTGTCTCGTTTGTTCACTATGTAACAGATGTAACTAGTGATTGTAGCTACGTAACATTTCATCGAATCGATTTTAGAATCGATTCATTAGTGACGTTATAAGTGGTATGCATGTAGTATCGATTATTAATTTATTTAGTTTTTTAATTTTCGTGTGTACAAACCCACAATATAAGTTCATTGGTTTCTTTTTAAAAGAATGTTAATTTATAATGTTATTGGGATGCAACATTTTGTCCTGTACTAATTTACCTGTGTAGCGTTGCAAGTCACGCACGCCGCAACAAGTTTATATCGACCCGATCGCGTACACGCCGGTCGTACAAAGTTACGCCTCGCGCTCCCTACTGCCGCGACCCGCCCGCGCAGCCAGTCGGCCGCCAACGTTATGTTATGATGCGCGCGTTCTGCGAACGTCGCCGCATACAAACTCGATAATAAGATACCTAGTTATAAGGACTTTGTCCATCGTTATTTCGTATTTCATCAAGTTAGTATTATAATATAGCACAGTCGCAGTTGTTTTATTTCTTTCAACGGAAGTAACCGCCGCCATTACAAATGGCGCCCAACGTGGGGCACGCGCTCCGTACGGCTAATAGTGCTAGCTAATACCTACAGAACCGACGCGAGTGCGAACGTAACCCACGCGACTGTGCTATCCTTGTGGACTAAATATCTAACTGTTTCGTATCGTGATAAGTTTTCAACGAAAAATGCCGCCAAAAACACGCCGGCACGCGTCTGAGGACAACGCCCACGATGCTCCCGAGACGAGCGACGAAGAAAACCACGCGGTGGCGAACCGCGCTAGAGCAAGCACCTCGGCGACGCCTACAGTAGAACGTGAGAGCAATATGATAGCGATATCCGAAGACCAACTGACACGATTGTTATCGAACGTTATGCGAAGCGTCGCGACGCCGACGCCGACGCCATCGAACGGCGAGTCTACGGGACCGACTCATCCTACCACCATACATACCGGAGCGCCAAACCAGCATAGCAACTTCACGCGATGCACGGCCCGTTTCGACGGAGCCGCACGCGGTGCCGAAGCCCTAGAAGCATTCGTCGAGAACGTCCTCGTATATAAAGAGTGCGCAAACGTATCCGACGAACACGCTCTACGAGGCTTATCCATGCTACTGACGGGAGACGCCGCCGTGTGGTGGCAAGGCATCAAATCTACCGTGGAGTCGTGGGACGAAGCGATACGCCGACTACGATTTATGTACGGCGCCCCACGCCCTCCTCACCGGATCCTTCGAGAGATCTTCGCGAAAGACCAGAGTGAAAGTGATAGTGTAGATTCGTTTATATCGCGAGTGCGCGCCAACTTATCACGTATACCGTATAGTATTTCAGAAATAATGCAATTAGATATTATTTACGGCCTTTTAAATCGTAAAATTCGTAAAAGAGTGTCACGCGATAGTGTAAGTAGTGTCGACTGTCTGCTCGAGCGTGCGAGGTATGTAGAGGAGACGCTGAACGAAGTAAGTCCATCCAAACCATTATTAAATTCATCTCGTAGTCATAATAATTCTAACAAAACACGAAATGATAACAATAACCCTCCAAATGCTACTGTTGTTTACAATAACCCTTCGCATGCGACTCCCGATTCTAGTTCGAACACAACAAGTACTACCGCGAATTCGAAACGTGTCAGGCCACGCTGCGCTTCCTGTAGACGGTTTGGTCATTCAGTAGATGAGTGTAGAAACAAAGAAAAGTCGAATGAGCAGTTAGTTGAAAACGCACCGTTGTCGTGTTACGGTTGCGGTCGACAAGGGGTTATTCGGTCGAAGTGTCCGACATGTAAGGGTACTCCCCCCGCCACCGCCGACAGCGTGAGTTTTCAAAGTGCTGTTACCTATGTGACCGACCTGACGCATTCCACCATAAAGATAGAGGTTGCATCTATGGTAGGTGTCGCAGTGCTAGATACAGGTGCTACCGAGAGTCTTGCCAGCCCCGGACTATACAAAGTCTTGCTGACCAGTGGCAACACTTTCACGAGAACGCACCGCAATATCGGCCTCGCGGACGGCACGCAGCAGGTACGTGAATTGTTTTCGTGTAATACAAACGTCACAGTTCAGGGACGTATTATCCCCACCACTTTCCTAGTGATACCAGAAGCTAATAATAGGACGCTTCTTGGCCAAGATTTTATCGCTAGAGCAGGTATATTATTGGATCTCCAACATAACTGTTGGCATTTTTGTGATTGCCCTGGGCAAAAGTTTACCTTTGTGCAGTCGTACAACCTCGCATCCGCCAGCGACGCAGAACTGATGCAAGTGAATACCACCAGTCTGGCGCTGAGAGAAGATGAAGGAACGAAGCTATCGCCGGCCCAAAGAATACAGCTGAACCAGTTCATTACCAATAGGGCTGAACGCTTCGCCACCGAAGGCCCCCCTACAACTTATGCTACTCATCGCATTCGGGTTGACGAGAAGCAAGAGCCAACCGCTTCACCACCTTATAGAATGTCGCAGGGTAAGAGACAGTTATTAGAAGGTGAACTTGAAAAGCTGTTGCAAGCTGATGTTATAGAAGAGTGCGAGTCGCCTTGGGCCGCTAATGTCGTCCTGGTCACCAAAAAGGATGGTGGCGTCCGCCTGTGCGTGGACTACCGGAAGCTCAACGCGGTGACGGAACCGGATAGATACCCGCTCCCGCGCATAGAGGATGTGCTTCACGCTGCAAAGACGACCGGTTACATGACCACCCTGGACCTTCACTCTGGCTATTTCCAAGTGTGCGTTTCAGAAGAGGACCGCGAAAAAACCGCATTCGTGACACCCTTCGGCACCTATAGGTTCAAAAGAATGCCTATGGGCCTCCGCAACTCGGGTGCCACATTTCAAAGATTAATCGATCGTTTCAAGTCGAACTTAAATGTACCCCACGTACCCGACCGAGAACCGAACTCCAACCCGCAAAGTGGCAGGCCTGTGACTATTCTAGGATACCTAGACGACTTGATAATCTTATCACAGACTTTCGAAAGCCACATGGAGGACCTCGAAGCAGTCTTCAACAGACTCGAAAAGTTCAGCCTTCGAGTTAACAGGAAGAAAAGCTGTTTCGCCCGGGACTCAGTGAAGTTCCTCGGCCATATCATCGTCCCAGGTGGACTACAGGTGGATCCGGAGAAGACCTCGGCCATTGCCGACATGCCTGCCCCAAAGAACGAAAGGCAACTTAAGGGTTTCTTGGCAACATCCAGCTGGTTCCGCCGCTTTGTACCGAACTACGCCGCAGTTGCTAAACCCTTGACTGACCTTCTCAAGAAGAACAGCTCTTGGAGGTGGCATGAAGAGCAGCAATCAAGTTTCGAGCGCATCAAAGAACTTCTGGTCACTGCTCCCATTCTTCGCCAAGCCGACGAGTCCAAGCCTTTCTCCCTCCGGACAGATAGCAGTGGCTACTGTCTCGGCGCTGTTTTGATGCAGGGGGAGGGCCCCGATGAGAGACCAATAGAGTACGCCAGCCGTCTCCTAGAGCCAGCTGAGCGTAACTATACCACCACCGAGCGAGAGGCTCTGGCCGTCGTCTGGGCAGTGACGAAGTTCAGGGGCTACATCGAGGGATCAGAAGTTACAGTAAAAACGGACCATCAACCGTTACGTTGGTTGATGAGCCTGAAGTCTCCCAGCGGTCGTCTTGCCAGGTGGGCACTAACCCTCCAGGCCTATAATTTGCAGATTCAGTACACTCCTGGGAAGGTGAATGTAATCGCTGATGCACTAAGCCGCCCAGCCTGTTGTGAAGAAAACCCAGGTGGTTGCGAGATGTGCTTAGCGACCGTAGATGTGCCAAGGAGGACGCCTGAGGATGTCCGCAACAACCAACTCCAAGACCTGGACCTGAAGAAGATCATCGAGGATCTGGAAGCGACTGACGATCCCTTCAGGGGGAGGGGTTGGTCAGAGAAAGGTTACCTGATATCCGACGGTGTGCTGTATAGGTGTGCACCTGACTCCGAAGACGAAGACTCTGCCTGCCTCGTGGTGCCCGCGCATGAAAGAGAGGCCGTGCTCGTAGAATTCCACGATGCCCCTACCGCAGGTCACTTCGGCGCCGAACGAACCCTTCAGCGCATCAGAGCAAGATACTTCTGGCCAGGGATGAGATCATTCATCGCTGATTATATTAAACGCTGTACTGCTTGCCAGCGATACAAGATTGACAATAGGAAACCTACAGGGCTGCTTCAAACTCCTGCAACGAACCGACGTTTCGAAGTTGTGGCTGTCGATTTGTTTGGACCCCTGCCAAAAACATCCAAAGGTAACCGTTGGATTTTAATTCTTGAGGATACTTGCTCCCATTGGGTTGAGCTGTTCGCGTTAGAGAACGCCACCAGCGTTGAGTGCGCTGAGCTCTTAATATCTGAAGTTTTCATGAGGTTCGGAGTCCCACGTAGGATGATCAGCGACAATGGAGTCCAATTTGTCGCTGAAGTAATGCAGCAGGTCTGTCATGTGATGGGTATCAAACAGTCCTTGACGCCGCTATATCACCCAGAGGCGAACCCCGTGGAACGGAAAAACCGTGACCTAAAACCTCAGTTAGCTATATTAGTAGGAAAAGATCACGCGACTTGGGATACTCACCTCGCGGCTATAAGGTTCGCGATGAATTCCGCAGTCACAGCGAGTAGTGGATTCTCACCCGCTTACCTTACCTTCGGAAGGGAATTACGCGCTCCATCGGATGTCATAGGAGATATGAAGACCATTGTTGAGAACGATAACTTCGTACATAACATTACTCCTTACCTGCGTAAGTTGTCGACTGTACTTCTCGACGCCAGAGACGTACATGAACGTAACCAGGCTGTGCAGAAGAAGTATGCTGATGAAGGAAGACGTGCGCCCCCGGATTATAAGGTAGGTGACCTTGTTTTGTTAAGAACGCAAGGGATGAATGACGTAGACCCTGGACAGTCTGTGAAATTCATACCCCGTAGAGATGGTCCATACCGCATACGCGAAGTAGTGAGCCCTACTACTTACCTGATAGAAGGAATCTCCAAAGGTGAGTATGTTGGACGGTACCATGTTTCCCATCTGACCCCATTCATTGGTAATGTTGAGCCTCCGGTTAGAGAGAAACGCAAGCGTGGTAGACCCCGTCGTTACGATTGCTAGCCCGAACGCGAGGACGCCTTGTTCGAACTAGAGGGGGAGTGTGTAGCGTTGCAAGTCACGCACGCCGCAACAAGTTTATATCGACCCGATCGCGTACACGCCGGTCGTACAAAGTTACGCCTCGCGCTCCCTACTGCCGCGACCCGCCCGCGCAGCCAGTCGGCCGCCAACGTTATGTTATGATGCGCGCGTTCTGCGAACGTCGCCGCATACAAACTCGATAATAAGATACCTAGTTATAAGGACTTTGTCCATCGTTATTTCGTATTTCATCAAGTTAGTATTATAATATAGCACAGTCGCAGTTGTTTTATTTCTTTCAACGGAAGTAACCGCCGCCATTACACCTGTGTATAAAATGATTATTTTCATTTGCAGCTAATACCTATATTCAATCCTATCACTATGTACGATAGAATGTAACTATTTATTTGTTCCGTGTAAAAAAATCCCAGTTTTTTAAAACCTGTTATAATTTACGGTATTATAATGTGTGTCAGAAGTCATAGATAAATAAGATTATGCACTTTACATAGGTATATATGTTTTATTACGAATTTTAAAGTTAACTTTTACTTAATCTGGAACAATTTGTTCTAAGGCAACCTTTATAAACTATATCCACTCGTTTATTCTCTATTGTAAGAGGAGGGTGCTATTTCATAAACCACATAGTTCACAAGTCAATAAAATGTTTATGTAGTATGAAATATTCAAATTTATTCCAAAAAATTGCTATAGGCGGATGGAGCCCCAGATGGCAATGCATTCATAAAAACCTCGTAACAAGCTGTCCGAAAACACAGGTCACTGGCGACCTTTTGTCTGTCCTGTCGTCACACCCACTGATAGATAAATTGAAACCGTTTCTCTGTAAATCACTCAATTCCAACAAGCGTTTTGCCCCCATTCTTCTTGCCAAAAAAACAAAAACCTGTCAACAAATAAACTCTTTCACCAGAAACTCTTTTAAATAAAAAAAGGAATTTCAAATTTAGAACAACATGTTTTTGTTTGTTCGTCCTGGCGCCACAGCTTGAACGATTGACGGACAAACAGCGATCACAAAGGGCGAAATTAATTTCCAAGTCCGTGACCGCTGGCTGTGACGTGCAATTCATTATGTTTTAGAAAACAGCGGATTGGCCCGCGATACAGTGGAGGCGGGAGCGATTAATTGTTCTTGATGAATTGTTGTTGCGAGACGGAAAAATGGTCAGTGCATTTGAGTGACTTTTGTTATAACAAGAGAGTATTTATGGTTTCACTAGCTCCTCCTGCTCGAGGTTTCACTGGCGACCCAAAAGGACTGAATACAATTTATTTTTGAGGCATAATTTAGCCTATATCCCGTGCCAGGATATAATCTAACAAATCGATATTAAATTTGTTAAATCAAACATTCTGAGGTGGAGCTCTGCTGCCGAGTATGTCTGGATATGTACCACATTGTCAAAATAATCGGCCGTTAACCAATAATGTCAAAATTGCTTAGGTTTACTTACATTAGTATAAGAACTTAGTTATTATGGTTAAATAAGAAACGTTTATTATTTTTTGCTTTTCAGTTTTTCGGCTGTTTAATTTTTTGTTAAAAACGTTTATTTTATATTTTTTTGTGGCTATAATCTACTAATTACTACATGCTTAATCTATGATTACTTTTGACTTAATTGTAATACACAACTCAGCATTAAAATCTGTGAGTGAACAATAAATCGGGGTGATTTATTGTTAAATTTATATCAGTTCTCGTTCGAGGTATAGGTACCCTATCCATTATAAAAAGAATTATCAAAATCGGACTACTCTGTATAAAGTTATGCATGGTAAATACCTTACAATCAGTGAGTGAACAACAGAATATACTTCCTAGTCGGTACCGGTTTTCATTTTTAAATGTTTCTTAAAAAAATTCGCTATCATCACTCCGCTTCAGTAATCTCTCTCCCCAAACACACTTCTTGTTGCTTCCTTTGAACAGATTTTAATATTTTCCCTTAATTTCTCGCGCGCTTTATTCAATAAAATTATATTCAATTTGTTGACAGTGATCAAACACCTTTTGAAACGTTTGGGAGGTTTCGTAATACTTTGAGGAGTAGGTATAAAAGTATTGATGTCACGAATCGTAAAAATATTGAATCGACATATGCCACTGTGACCTTTGTCAATTATGCTATTACTGGGGCACAAATCCCAACTCCAAGCTGCTATGAAAAGAATTGAGGATTGAAAAAATCATAAGAAACACCCAATAAGGTCTAGGTCTGTTGCTGAATTATTGTGTTCTGGTTCGAAGGGTAATATGCCAGTGAAATAACAGGGTATAATGAGGTTTAACAACTCAGTTTTCAACAAGTCAACGCGCTAGTGATACAAATAGTAATAATATACCAATAGTTAAGATCATATACCGATAATATACCGTTTACGCGTATAATGCTTGTTTGTCATCGGTAAAAGAAAAAAAAACGCATCTAACTCAATCTAGGAATAGAACTCTTAGCAGCCGGGGTTGCGACCACTAGACCAATGAGACAGGTTTACAAGATAACGCCTGTATTCCCCGAAGGATTAGGCAAAGGTGTACCGATGTTCACCTACAGTTCGCCGGTATGTTTAGGACCTAAGTAATAGGAGGCGAGCCTACACATTCAAACTCCGAGCTGCTACTGAGAATTTCATAGAGAAACCTAATAACACTTTATTAGGCATAGTGGAGGGGAGTAATTCCACTCAAAATGGACCTGCCCAACTGGGGAACCTGTGCCTTGTAGAAAATCAAAGTGCCAACTGCCAACCCAACTATTCCTCTATCGTTTTTCAGGATCGGCGCAAGTGATTGAAAGCATCTATAGGTTACGGTAACTGCTTACCATCAGACCCGTATGCTTGTTTCCCACTTTAGCAAACTTCTACGTAACGACGTAGCAGTCGCTGGTTATAATATCTTATAAATTTTTAATGTTTTTATACTCTATAACTCACATAAAAGGGATTTTGTTACATACCGTAAAGACTTTACTGGAATTTCATATTGAAAAGAATTTTCCAATATGAAATTCTAATTACTATCCTGGTATAGGAAAATCCTTTCCTACCTACCTACTGTATTCAGTATCATAAAAATTAAACAGCAAAAACATCTCGCAATTAATTCCTGAAAGTAAACCTTTTTTTGTCAAAAAACCGCAAAACGCTTTCTTTTTTTGTCGACCACGGGACTCCCGATCACGGCGCGACCTCGACGGGACAGAATACCGTCCCCAAATCCGTTTATAACGACGAGAGAACCTACAACTTTATTAAAATCATAACCTTAAAAAGGCTTCCAGATTTTATTATGTAATATACCGAGTAAACGCGAAGTTACACGAGTACGTCGGGACTGTGTCGCCCCTCGTCAACTGTGTCGGGCCGGCTTAACTTTGTTTTGCCAATAAATTGGTATGCAGCCCCGGGCCGTCTGGCCAGCCTTATTAGAGAACAGTAAATATAACTGGGCTAGTATTTTGATACAAACTGGCTCACAGATAACGACTGAAATGTGATTTATTTTGGACTAGCTGTTGCCCACGGGCTCACGCGAATCCCAAAGGATTTTTGGGACAAGATGTAGCCTGTGCCCTTCTCCGAGGTCTAATCTATTTCTGTACCAAATTTCATCAAAATCGATATAGCGGTTTAGGCGTGAAAGCGTAACAGACAGAGAGACTTACTTTCGCATTTATAATATTAGTAGGTATTGAGAAGGTTATGAACTTTAAATGTAAAATGGACTTTAAATGTGACCATGGTGGTCACAGTGCAAGTCCAGTAGAACTGTGATGAAGCCTTCTTTCTTGTAAAAAACACTAGGTATTTGTTATTCAGCTTCTTCTGGTTAAAGTGGAAACTGACTCCAACATAATTGGAATATGGCGGATCATGATATATCGTCACTATTATCGGTTTACAGCATTCACGAACATGGCTGAATATCAATATTTTACACGGAACTTGCAATCATATCTACACAACAATAAATTGTAGAACCATAGTAAAATTTATTATCTTAAGGATAAAATTGATCGCAGGCTTTCGAGCTGTTGGTCATAAGATGTTTTGAGAATAGTCAATCACCTATAGACAGATCGCGGAGCAATCGATAAGCACGGTTTTTAATTAAATACTTACCATACCATCTTTCTCCCATTTAAATAATATGTATGTGAAGAAATTAGTGTTAAAATCATCATTAGCATCAACATTAATTGTGTCATCTTTAACACGATTGTGGTAAACGTGTTGCATAGATACTCCTCAAAACGACAATATAGCTCACAATAAAATTAACTAGGTTCGCTAATACAACAAAACAATTAACCCAATATGCAAATAAGGTGCTCGTTCTTTCCTCTCCGTTGAAAAACACTCATAAATCAAATATCATAAAACTTAATGGGTCATAACGCAATCCCTGTCCCTCAACACTTGAGTCCGACGTTTTTACATTTCGCCCCCGTACCTAATTACAAAAATTAATTCATTTATTCCTTCCGATAATTAGTATTCGTGCCCCCGCTCCGAACATCTGGACCTTTATTAATGTCGCCCGGGGATACGGGATCGGCGGGATCCGGGGATCGAGACGGAATTCGTGTAACGTCATTTGTCCGGATACATTCCGTGTTAATTCGTAATTTCCCCGAAATAAGGTCTGATGTGGCGCTAATGGATAACATTTTCGTCAAACTGCTGAGTTTATTTATTTTCCTGGTGCTTTGTTATGTGAATCGGCCATTGTACGCACATATTTACGGTAATGTGCATGTGTGCATTATTTAAATTATTATGTTAATACTCTGACGGTTCGCTTTATGCTAGAAGTGACAAGTTTCAAAGTATGTAGGTACTGACACTGATAGTACGAATGAATTTTGGATGGTAAGAACCTATTTAAAATTTATTTATAAACATAGAATTTTGTATAGACGCCAGCAGGTCAAGATATACAAAACTGTCAAATTTTCCCAATTGAATATGAACCTAAATGTTTTGTTATAAAGTTGAAAATCAATTAAAGAAATTTGACAGATTGTGGTAGCTTGATGTACCGGCCTCTGTACATGATCATTTTAGATGTCCTTCAAGATTGACGTAAAAAGTTATAAATAAAGAATTTCGAGTTAGGTTTGTTGTTTTTAATTCGAATGATACTTCATGTAAAACGTAAACTTTTCGGGGAAAAATTCTTTAAAACGGACACACACGCATCACTCAGCCTTGCAACGAGTGCAAAAAAAACCGTAATCATGCGAGACACGTCCACTGCGGCCATTTTGTCCGCCATTTTTCTTTTTGCTTGTCCGCTCGCCACCTGTCAACTGCTTGACCCTTGCATTTGTCACTTGGCGGTATTCGGGCAACATCGTGACGTTTCGGTTGTTTCCGTAATTTATAACCTTTTTTTTAGGTAACCCGAATGATCATTTTCGTCCTGTGGGTCGAAATGTGTTGAGTTTTTTAGGGTACAATGTCGGTTTGTGATTCTAGAATTTATTTTGCCATTCTATTTTAAAATGGATGGTGTGGACTTTGATATTTATTATATTATATATATACATTCCTATTTGGAAAATCATAATCAAAACACCGAATGTTTGTTCTAAAAAACCAATAAAATTTAATTACACAAACGCAGTTTCTGGGCACGGAAATAAAAATTTTTAAAGCGAAACTGATAACTATGCTGTTGAAGAAAGAGAGAAAAAATATTCCAATTACTTATAAATGTAATGGAATCGCTGGCACTTAATATCCGACGAGAGCTGCAACAATAGCGCGATAGTTTCAACTGGATCGAGTAGAATCGAGTGTGTGGTAACATTGTTTTCAAAGCTCGTTCGATCCAGTAATTCTTGTCGAAATTACTGCAATCGATTCAACTATGTCACTAAATTTTAGCGTTTGAAATTAATGTAGGAGAAACTTGACACAATTCCTTTTTAAATAAGGAGATATTATGCCTACGTTCAACAGTGGACGGCAATAGACTGATATGAATGAATGATGTAAAATTAGAAATTAGTATCCTGGATACAATCCCCATGTCGAGCAGTGTTTTTCTATTAAATTCCCAGTGTGTAGAAGCTCGGAGATTGGATATATTGACCTATCTCGCTCCCTATTACATGGGACCTAAACAACAAATTTGATATCACAGGAGTCTCGGTATCGAATTCTTCTTTCGCTAAAATTTATAATAATATGTTTTTTTTGCATTATTCCTCAAATAACACGGATACAAACCAACACCTTGTTTGATTTTCTTTCATAATTTAGTTCATGCCTGAAATAAAGTGAATATAGAAGCAAGTATTAGCAATAGAAAATTACCTACATGCTGATGACATTTCAAAAACCGAAATTTTACCGTAATATTATCCTGTCGTTCACATCGCTACCAACCCTATTTCCATAGGGGCTTGTCACATGGAATTGGATTGTCAACTTAGGATTACATAACTTGTAACAGCCATTGATAACTTGATTAATATCTTGGGTATTGATATGAGTATTTTGCCTGGAAAACTTAAGGGCTCCTTTGAGGAATGAACTTTAGATTCGTAAGGATTTGTGACATGGTAAAATCGTATCTAGAGAAATTTTGTATCTAACAAGCTTAAGCATGTATAATTTTATTATGAAATTCATTTAAATATTATAAGCCATAGAAAGGACAACACGAACCAAATTTTATGAGAGGAAGAGCATAGTGGGAGTAATTCCACTCAAATCAGAGCTGCCCGACTGGGGAAGAACCGCAGCCTTGCAGAAAATCGAAGTGAAAGAACACTGCTTTGAGCTGTATTGTGTTTCGTACGGTGAGCAAGGTTGCCAGTGCCCAGCGAGGAAACGTTGTGTTCGCAGTGAGGGGACTTTGACCCTTATACTGCCAACTCAAATATTCCTCTTTCATTTTACACGGTCGGAAACGCGCAAGTGATACCCCTGATGTTACAAGCGTCTATAGGCTACGGTAACTGCCTACCGTCAGGTGGGCCGTATGCTTGTTTGCCACCTTAGTGGTATAAAAAAAATTAAAAGAGGGATCTCATCCTATCGATTCAAGGGAGAGCCGTACCCAGCAGTGGAAATGTAATAATTATTCATGGCTTTCTTCATTCGGTTGAAAACAACCGCAACTAACTTTCACCGTAACAACATCAGTGAATTGAAAAATAAATACGATGAAAGAAAGTAGTTGGAACGAACACTTTTTTCCGGATTTCCGAGTTTTATTGTTTTTTCCGCTCACTGCAGCCGGATTTTTTCAGAATAGCAAACTGGATGAAATAGAACAAAAAGTTTGGTTGACTTTGCAGCATGGTAGAACGGATTCTGATAAAGCGTCATGTACCCCAAACACGCATTGTGCTATAAAAACTCTTTTCTATGTATAGTACAAAACAAAGTCGGTTGCCACTTTTTGTTCTTCTACAGGCTGAGATCTTGTAAACTACGCAACGGATTTTGATACGGTTTTCACTATCATTTAGATAATTCCATCCGGAAGGTTTATTTATGTATAATACATGTGTGTTATTAGTACAGTGCACCCGTGCCGAAGCCGGGTTAGGTCGTTAGTTATCGATAAAATAAAGACAAACAAAGCAGAAGACAACTAAGACACTGCCAACAATTCGTTGGACTTGTAAGCCCCTATAGCTAATAGCCGGCGAGTCTATAGCTATTTCACAATCTACGACTACATCACGATAGGCTACGTCACGATAGGCTATGTCACGATAGGCTACGTCACGATAGGCTACGTCACGATAGGCTACGTCACGTTAGGCTACGTCACGATAGGCTACGTCACGATAGGCTACGTCACGATAGGCTACGTCACGATAGGCTACGTCACGATAGGCTACGTCACGATAGGCTACATCACGATAGTCTACGTCACGATAGGCTACGTCACGATAGGCTACGTCACGATAGGCTACGTCACGATAGGCTACGTCACGATAGGCTACGTCACGATAGGCTACGTCACGATAGGCTACGTCACGATAGGCTACGTCACGATAGGCTACGTCACGATAGGCTACGTCACGATAGGCTACGTCACGATAGGCTACGTCACGATAGGCTACGTCACGATAGGCTACGTCACGATAGACTATGTCACGGTCAATGTTGCCGTTGCCATTTACTCTTGGACACAATTAAGGAGTATTAAAATTCATAAAAATTCTAAAATAAATTGTTTACCTACTAGCACAATTATGTTTTATTTCGTGTTTTTTATCTATTAAGTTAAAAGTAAACTGTGTAACATTACTAATTTCAAAATGCTACCATAAAGATCTTACATCTTTGTGTAAGTGACAGCATGCATTTTGCTCGGAGTTTTTAATTACCCATGGTGGCAACACTTCAAACTCGCAATTATCCCCTTACGCTTAAAGAGAATAACTGGCGTAGCTATTTATTATAACATGTTAAACATAACATTTACATTATAACATTAACATTATATTTTTTATTTTATTCTACTAAGGTGGCAAACAAGCATACGGCCCACCTGATGGTAAGCGGTTACCGTAGCCTATAGACACTTGCAACACCAGAAGTATCATTAATTGCGCGTTGCCGACCCTGTATTGAAAGAGGAATATTTGTGTTGACAGTATAAGGGTCAAAGTTGCTCACCGTAAGAAACACAACACAGCTCACAGTAGTGTTATTTTACTTCGATTTTCTGCAAGGCGGAGGTACTTCGGAGTGTAATTACTCCCACTATGCCCTACCTCTCTTAAAAGCTGGAATCAATCGCAAAGACGATAAATCTCTACAGTAGTCTTGATCCTCAGAACCTACGTGCTTCACATAGAACTTAGAACACATACAACCTACCATATATCATTCTCATCGATCGTACATATATCACGGACAATCTTAGTATACAACACTAATTGTTCCCAGGCCATTGTGCCAAGCTACGCGCCAATGAATTATGACCCATTATTGGCTGTTTGGTCGGCCAGTGCCAATTCTGGGACAGGTATGGCAAATATAGGGTTAAACAATGGTTGTGTTGTCATACAAAGGTTGTACTATAGTAATTGAAATTTGATTTGATTGGTTTGAGGACGTATCTAGATGTATTATGTACAAGTTTCTACACGCGAATTTGTCTATATATATATAACATAACATAAATCATCATCACGCCCGTATTCCCCGAAGGGTTGGACGGAGGTGTAAGTACTATTGTACACCCACAATTCGCCGGTATGTTTAGGCCCCATGTTATAATGACCGAAAAGCTCTGACACCTAGTTTATTCTTAGGACATCGGTATTACTCAATAATTGAATTGCGGAGATCAAATTAATGTAAAGCACTATGATTCAGCCGTATGTGGTTACACAGAGAGCCAGGGCCAAAGTATCTGGAATAATACTTCTAGTTTCTAGTACTCACTCTGTTGTCTCCAGAGAAATCAATTATCGATATCGACAAGTCTCTATACATTATTCTAGAACAAGAAATCGCCTAACTCTAAAACGTTAAAGAGTTGTACCTTTCTTCATCAGCACAGCGTCATGAGAGTATGATGACCATACTCAATAGCTTTAGAAAATAAACGAAAAACATTACCATACCATCTGAGGGTTGCCCTCGATTTTCCTGGGATTCCATCATCAGATCCTGACTTGGTACCAATAAGACCACCTCAGGAGTATACTCTTTCAAATAAAAAAAGAATTTTGAGAATCGGTCCACAAATGGAGGATAAATCGGTGAACATACATAAAAAAAACATACAGTCGAACATAGAACCTCCTCCTTTTTTGAAGTCGGTTAAAAAGGATAGGATGATGAAGACTGCGAGGCAATGCCTCGCTGATTGAAGGGGTTTAACGACTGCGGGCCAACAGCCTGGTACGGTTTTTAGTCGGTACGAGTCCAACTATAAAAAAAAAACAAGGATGACGAAGTTTTCTGAGCTTGCAAGCAAAGCTGTATTATATCACAAATTCTACTTGGCAAGTGGATTTTACTATGATATACTCACTGTATATGTTCCTTTGATAGTCATTGTTTCAATCGGAACAATTATTCGCACTAGGGCGGCCAAGCGTTAGCAATTAACGAGATCAGTTCCGGACAGCGATCGGTAATACTCCTTTGATTGTCCGAGCGCTTCGTCCGCGGACAATCCAATTTTGTGGACGCCAAGTCCGATTGTGTGTTTGTCCGATAGACTCGGTGTATTTCATTTGTCTTGAAATTGGTGACGATTTATTGGTGACATTAATTAATTTTTGTATGTTTTATAAATACATAAAAAATGTCTGAAATTGAAAATCATAAATTATACCGATAAAAGTTGCTGGAAGTCATTGGATGCAGGCGGTATATAACCAGTCCTTGTAGAAGTCTATGGGGAGGCCTTTGTACAACAGTGGATCTCCTGTGGCTATGATAGTGATGATACCCTTAAATTCAAGCTCGTTTATTTGGTCAACAAAACTGAGAAGGATGACATCACATCAGTTTATACTAGTTCTACGAAATTGTTCTCCACTCGCAAAAACATCTCCCTTGAGGCATCTATTACGGTCACTGTCCAAAATATAATAGGACAATCATTCTATTATGACCAAATTATTTAACAAAAGACGTTAATTGACCCCGAACCGCTAATTAGACCCTAATGTTTGTAAAATTAAATTAAACATGTAGTTTAATTGACTTTTCTTCGGAGGGGAAAAAATTGAATTTCCGCAGAATTAATTTTAATCACCCCTCAATTACGTGGGAGGGTGTTTTTGGAGGTTCGACCAAACTGTAATTGCCTTTTTTGCGGTCCTCTCAAGGAGTTTGGCTTAAACGTAAAAAAATGCTTATTTTATTTTAAAAGTTTCAGAAGTCCTTTAGGCAGTCCCTCGTTTGAGATTAACAGTATCAAAGGCTTTTCGTAAATCCAAACTAAGATTCTACACTTTTTGTATTAGCTTCGTCGTGTAGTTAGCTCGTAACTTATTAATAACTGAGCTGATCAATCTATCTGCAGGAATAAACTGACCCGCTGCGGTGAATGAATGGATGGGTGACGTTTTAAACACCTGGTTGAGGACCTGTTGCCCTTAGCTGCTCTTGCTGATTAGTCTATAAGTACTCCTGGCTGGAGGAATGTGGTATGGAAGTAACATGCCTCGCCACCAAGTCTGGTTAAGTTATTACAGTTCCCACAGAAAAAATCGCGAAACAAGAACTCAATTTATATGTCTTTGCGATTGGAAGCATAGTTTATTGCATTTATAATGTAATATATAGTATTATCCTTATTATAGTATATATATTTGTAACAGATCTATATTCAATCGCGTAATTTCACATTCATTATGTTCACATTAATAATAACCCCGTTCACATGTGATATTTTTAACCGAATTTGACTTCAAAATGAACACCGTAGTGGTACTTTTTGATATATTTGACATTAAGGCATGCAAAATATTTTTAAAGATATAAATTTTAGAGAAAGAAAACTTGGTCTCAGGCAGGTTTGAACTTGATGTCACCTTTAAGTATGAGGAAGAGATATTCCACATCAGAGGCAGTGGTCTCGGTAGCTTAGTTCGCTAAAGCGTCAGGGATGCAGGTTCAAACACTGCCTGTGATAGAATTTTACTTTCTCTAAAATTTGTATCAATTACCGTAGTACTGTTATTTATAATTTTACGTGATTTTAATTTCGTACAGCCATTTTTGTTCCACAGTTATAGTCAGTATTTTACTATAAGCAAGTAGGTCTAATACAGTACCCACGAGAATATTGTGATTGACCAACGGATTATTCAAATGTTGAGCTCCCTAAATTATGGTCGAGCTACACAATAACTGATACAATACGTGCCGTCGGCTGCGACTGGTCTACTCAAAGCCGCTATGGTTCTTTCTTCAAAAGGTCATTTCCGATTTTGCCCTACATTCTCTCACATATTTGTTTCTATTCTATGTCTGGACTTTAAAAGAGACGAGTTTGTTCAATGCTACGGGGTTTCTTCGCAGAGTTCGTCAGTTAGGAAATGCTGGAAAAGAAAGCTTAAAAAAATGTCTTTAAAAGATCTATTTATAAAATAAATATCATTATTATCATTTGTCAATTAAACATCACAAAGTAAAAGAAATAATTACAAACTAGAAAGAAATAACTAACATGATTATTATCACCCCTTAATTATCTATTGTTACGTATGGGTCTTTTCTCAGAACGGGAAAGGTCGGATTATAGTATACAACGCTGGCCTAGTGCGAGTAGGCAGCTTTTACGCCATAGAGGAATTCTCTCTGGATTCCTTACGATATTTTTCTACAAAATTAACGCAGGTACTGAATTAATTATAGAAAATAAGAATTAAGGAGCCCAGCAGTGGTACAATAATTGGGATGATAATATATCATGAATCCGAACTGGATGCTTGACAGTTTATGGCCATTACTAGGCTATTACTGCTTCTTACACCAATGCAGAATTTAAAGCATTGATAAACAACATTCTTGTAGGTGCCGTAAACTAATAAAATTTAATTACAAAATTCCAAAATGGATCAGTACCGACGAAGATACATTATGCGTTTATAAACGAACTGTGACAAACTTGTTCAAAAGTTCGCTTCGGTGTGACGGAGGTCACTGTAATTTGTAATTCGAACTTCGTTTGGGGCCAAAGAGGTCTCTATTTGGCTCGTGGATCGACATTAGGGGTGCCATCAAACGCCCTTTTCTCACCAAAATGGCCCACATTTGCGATGAAAAATAATTAGAGCATGTTTGTGGCAGCCCTTTCCTCGACATATTTTATTAGAATAGCGATGCTTAATTTCTATATAAAAAATATATGTTTGAGTGTTTCAAAATTGTATGTAATAAACGAATTAAAGTTTGCATGGTTTATATATTACAAAGATTTTAAAGGATTATGACATTACGGTGAAGGTTTGTATTATATTATATTAATTAAAGATATATTTATCTCCTTAATATCTTCAATATTACACTCTAACTTATAAGCTAGGTATCTAAATTGATTTAATCATTTAATCATTTAATCACTAAGTAATATAAATAAAATAAACAACAAATGTAACTTTGCAGTTGAAAGACACTATTTGGAAACTACAGGTTCGAGATGAATGTAATTTAGGGATATACCGAGCCCTCTTGGTCATTGAAAATTCAGGTTTCTATATAGCTTTATCCACAACGAAGTTACAGGGGATCGTAAATGTCCTGAATGGCTTCGAGAAAAGTTTGGTATGGCTGTGCTTTTGTGGAGAGGCGAAGTGTATTGCCTCTCCAACCAAAGGAGGATTCTCCAATCAGGCGGATGTTTTGCCTGGCGGGCCACGGCCCGACGGATGATGTCAGGCGTCTGTATTATATTCAAATTGCGTTGCAAAGGATGTCACCAAAATCTGCCCAAATGATGTACTGAGGGTACACTTATTGGAAAAAATACCCTGTATTACGCTGGTTAAAACTCTAGTCTTATTTTTTTTTATGCTTTAAAGTGTTTAAACTTTAACTTTGAAAAAACGAACGCCATTTTAACACACTAGTATCAGTTTTATAGTGTTTTTATAGTAAAAACTGTCAACTTGATAACTATCTGCTGTCAGTGTCAGTTTTGGAATGTCAAACGCATTTTGGCACATTATTAGCAGTTTCATAGTAAAAACTGTCAACTTGGCAGCTGTCATGTACCTCAGGTACAAATTTGGGCTGAGTTGTATGGACTTTTGATGACCTCCTTTTGATAGCGTAATTCAGGATTTATTCGTACTTCCATGTAGCTACACTTTTTCCGCTCGGCTTGGCATTTACGTGTCCCCAGAATACGACAAAAACTCTCAATTACCAAATATGTGTCTGCTTTGTAATCTACCTCAAAATAATCTACCTCTATCTGCTTCAAAATTGAGTTGCAAGATTTCACCCGAACAAACAAATTTACATACATTGCAAGTTGATTAAAAGCTTGTAAAAATACTCGAACATAACTTGCAAACTATCTATGATCGAGTACGTTCCTTCTAGTTTCGATATGCTTACAGCCACCATAGGAATGCGGTGGCCGCGGTCTGTGGCTTGTGGTGACCGCTGCGGTCTGTGTGTGCCAAAGGGAATTCTAATATTGATACCGAAATAGTTTATTAATTAAATAAATAGTTTATTAGTTTTTATGTTGTATCTGCTAAATAAATTGTTCTTTGACACGTTAATTTAGGATAAATAGCTTGTGAAAAAAAAACGCCACAAAACAATGTAGTAAATACAGTTTAAGTGTATGTACCTATATGATTTCAAAATTAAAGTGAAAGCTGCTATAAATTTATAAGATACCTAGTCACAAATGACGGTATTTAAAAACAAAACGGCTCAATGAATTTCAAATAACATTTTAGGATATTGATTTCTAACACTTACGCCTTGAAATAAAACTACTTTTTATGGATTTTATTATGATATATATTACGAAACGTCGGGATTAATAATATCAATATAACGCGATAAAATCCGTAAAAAGTAGTTTTATTGACAATAATGTATAGATTTGTATTCACATTGCCTTTTTCCTGATTTTTTCTTAGAGAGTTCTGGTCTTAAAGGTCTTAAAAGATCGCAATCATTCCCTGGGAAAGGTTAAAATCTTTTATACGACATTGCTGCTATGTTTCACCAAAATTTGTCGAACTCGTATTTTTTCGCCTGAATATTCCAAATTCAAAAGGATCAAACACAGCAACGGCAGTGTTTTAAAAAAAATAGATTCAGTTGCAAAAAGAGGATCTAAAACATACGGGTGTTTTGAAACTGTAATAAAATTCTGGCCACCAGGGTGAATTGTATATTTGAATAGGTTTAGTATTCATAGATCACCATATTTTAAACGGATATTTTTTTGAATTTCGAATTAGGACATGTCTAGGTAATATCTGAGCTGGTAAATTTGATCTGTACAGTTAAGCTGCGTTTAGGACGGACAGTGTATCAATGGGTGACTTTGAAATTATAAGAATAGCGCCCAATTAGGTCAAAAGTGAACAGTAAATATATACCTTATTTGAAGGCAAGATAGGTTGACAATGCAGTAGTTTCTCTTTTGCTTATGTGAACTTCAAGGTACTAATTACTACTAATTTGAAGATCTGCGACCAAATCAACGTTAGTAGCTCGGAGGCTCCTATTAGGTGACACCTAAACATACCGGCGAATCGACGACGTCTGACGTCTGTAATCTAGCGGTTCGACTGTCGGACTGCTGATTTATTTATTTATTTATTAAGGTTTACCAACAATTGATTACATTAAAATAAACACTAAATACATTTAAGACTAAAAACAATAACGTAACAATTACTTAAAGGTAAACACCGCATATGTAACAAAAATAAAAGAGTTAATTACAGTAAGCTAACGTTTGTACGAACGGACAGTCTGTACGAAGAAACGGCCTAACTGAGAAAATATTGTTATTCAAGATCAGGCAAGCCACCAAGAGTTGATTTAATTTTTGTGAGAGAGTCGAAGTGAAGGTCGATAACATCACTACAGCTATTGATCGACTTACATAATCTTGATCAGGGAGAATTGGCACCTAAGACAGTCCTTCTAAGGGGAAGATCACGAGGTTGTAGGCTCGATTCTCATAAGACAAAAATATTTATGTGAACACAAGTGTTTGTGTTTGTCTGGGTATTTCTCATATGTATTAAGTAGATTGTGTTTATAAAAAAATATATCCTAAGTATTATATCCGTCGTTCAGCTTAGTTTGGGCCTAGATCGTGCAGTCTCATATAACCCAAATACTTATTAAAACAAAAAAACTGTGGATGTACAAAGGCCAGCACATCAAGCTTTGATAATTTTAAATTTCTTTGATAAATTTTCAACTTTAACACAAAACAGTAAGGTTCATTTTAATTGGAAAAATTTGACAGTTTTAGATAGCTTGACCTACTGTCTGTACACCTAAATATTGTTTTTTGGACCGCTAAGGTAGCAAATAAGCATATCGACCACCTGACGGTAAGCGGTTACTTAGTCTATAGACGCTTGCAACACCAGGGGTATCACTTGCCGACTCTGTAAAACGAAAGAGGAATAGTTGGGTTGGCAGTATAAGGGTCAAAGTCCCCCCACTGACAACACAACGTTTCCTCGTGGCGCACTGGCAATCTTGCTCGCCGTAAGCAACACAGCTCAAAGCAGTGTTATTTCAAATTTATTAAGCAAAGGAAAAATTCGACCGCGGGCAGGATTCGAACCTGCGTCTTCCGGTTAGGTACACCAGACGCTATGACCACTAAGCCACCGCGATACCTACCCGCCATGTTGAATTTTGCCTTCACTCTCTGAATTTACGTCTTTATGGTGACTATTGGTGACGTCAGTAACACCTATTGAACAGCAAGTTTTTGCTCTTCATTCATTGAATTTTTCCTTTGCTTAATAACTTTAAAATCTTAGCATGGAAAATGCCAAAAAAATACAAAAAGATAGTGTTATTTCACTTCAATTTTCTGCAAGGTGGAGGTACTTCGCCAGTCGAGCAGCTTCAATTTGTGGAATTACTAGCACTATGCCCTACCTTGATCGGTTGATAAGCGAGGTTAGCTATGAGCCCTTCAAATCAAATAAATTCATCTCAACATTTTATTATGAATCAAATAAAATGTAGAGATAAATTTACTCATATTCGTTACATTAAACCGTGTTCAAATGCTCCCAGTCACTTATTCTTACTTAATTGACTAAGTTTAATCGCAGCTTTACTTCTTTTTCAGATAATCGGGCGTTTAAGTGAGGATTAAATGTAAGTATTGCAGTTAAGTAGAGATTTTCTCGGAAACAGTGGTTTTACAAGTAGATTTCATCGGTAGATTTTTAAGTGGCTTAAGCGGTATTTAGTATCATTTGGACCACGAAAAATCTAACTACAAAATCGCGTTTTGCCAGAACTTTTCCGATTCGGAAAACTTAATTCGTCAAGTAACCACGAGAGGCGTTATATGACACAGAAAATACGCTGACAAACTACAAACAGCTTTATTTTATTTATTTTTTTGGATCTCCAACAAAAGATAACCCTTACATAGGAAATTTTTTTACGTCTTGTGAACTCTCAATTAAAGGAGCTCACATAATGCAAGTTAAAAAATCTAAAAATGTCTAAAAATAATACCATTAAATTAAGCCCAGTGGTATGTCCATTGGACTGCCAAGTCAAAAACACGAGTTTGAATCCAAGGCATGTTACAGACTTTTTGAATTCATTAATTATATGACGGGATCCAGCATAATGATGAGCGCGCCACCTTTTTCTAGCGGGGATGAGATGCACTATTGATGTGGCATTACGTAATTTATCTTCTTTTCTTCATATTAGTACCTAATAGTGTCATTATTTTTGCAAGGAATGCATTGATTTTCTTTTTTGGAACGAAGTTCCAGACGGAAAAAATTCTTACGAAAAGTTGTCACGACACTTTTTGCTTGTCAACAATATTTGAATTTCGAATTATTGAGTGAATGACAATATTTGAATTTCGCGCGTTGTGAATTGTTGAGTGTATACAGGTTTTTTTATTTTTAATTATTAAATTTTAATGAAAGTAACTTCGTTCCATCCGGGTGTCCCTTGACACCTCTCATTATAGTTTTTATGTAGGAATTATCTAGATATTATTTTAGTTATATAACGTAATCATTACGCCAGCAGGTTAAGCTATCAAAAACTGTCAGATTTTCCCAATTGAACATCATTGTTTTGTATATAATAATAATAATATAGCCTTTTATTCAGATCTTTACAGTTTAACTCATAAGTCTAATAAAACTTAAAAGTTAATCTAATATTTGGTTCTTGGTTATGTTCTGTAGATCTATTTGCCAGTCGGCAAAGGGCTAGCTCCTCCAACCTTTTCCACTCGTGTCTTTCTTGAGCCACTTTGTTCCACGTCACACCTGCCACTTGTCTGATGTCGTCATCCCACCTTTTCTGTGTGTCTTTCTTTTGTTTACGGGGGGAAACCTTCAAAAGGCTACCGGTCTACGGGGTTAGACCGGGGAGTGTGGGATTCTTACCCACTAAAACCACCCCGGTGGCCACCATCAGCACATGGAGGGGGCACTGGGTCCTCTTAATAGACCACCCCAGAACCCCCCTGTGCACCGCCTATTAAGGCACATCCCTGGGTTCTGTGGTCTACCTCTTTTCCTTTTGCCTTCCCTAGGGTACTATTGTGTCACAATTTTACTCCATTTATTTTTCCTCTCATCATATGGCCTGCCCATCGCCATTTGAGCCTTCTGATTTTACATGTCACGTCCGTTACTTTCAAACAAAACGAAAGTAACGGAAGTAATTGTTTTGTATAAAAGTTGAAAATCTATCAAAGAAATTTGACAGATTGGGGTAGCTTGATGTGCAGGCCTCTGTACCTACAGTTTACATTATTACGCACAAATAAAATTATCATCATTAATTTTGTACAGTTAATAATATAATATTTTTATAATAATATTTTTGGGACATTTTACACAACACCATCTAGTCCCAAACTAAGCAGAGCTTGTACTATGGGTACTAGACAATGGATATAATACTTAAATACTTTTTTTTTTGTAAATACATACTTATAATACATAAGAAACACCCAGACAAACAAATACTCGTGTTTAATCCACACAAATATTTGCGTCCTGTGGGAATCGAACCCACGACCCCATGATCAGCAGTCCGGCACTCGAACCGCTAGACCACAGAGGTCGTAATAACAAATTAACATTTCACATTTTAATTCAATTATCCTACTTACAAACCAAAATTCGTTACCTAATTCACAACAGTAATCTAACCTGCTTAAAATATACAAATCTAATTTGAAATAGCTACGGATGTTCAAATGACAAACCAGGGAGCCGCCATTAATATTTCACAGACAGTCTCAGGTTTCATTAGCTGTGTACTGAATTTTTAATGCGAGCGACGCTGGGAGGCTTGTAGTTATTCTGTCAATTGCTTAGTGTCGATTATATGGGGTGTGCGTTGAATCGTTGGCATTATAATTATTATCTTTGTAAGTGCCACGTATCTAACGTGGCACTACGTACGTATATCTAACGTGGCACTACGTACGTATATCTAACGTGGCACTACGTACGTATATCTAACGTGGTACGGTCGCAGTGATACTATAGCCACAAATCAACAATAAAAAAAAGTGCCACGTTAGTCCTAAGCATGGTAGAGGTCCTGGGTTTCATTCCCAAGGTTTTTTTTTCGATTAAATTGTCAGAAGCAGCTCGGAGTTTGGATTTGTGCCCATTTAATGGCAATAGGATCGCTCCCTATAACATAATTCAAAGATTTATTGCTTACTAACCCTACCTATCACCATAAAATCAATATAATTTTAATATCATAGCGTAAGGCTGCTGATTCAATAGAAGTTGGATGCGAAAAGCCGAGGACAGGGTGAAATGGCGCACATTAGGGGAGGCCTACTTCCAGCAGTGGATTAATATAGGCTGATAATGATGATGATGATGAAGCTTGATTTTTAATTAAGCATTTTTCCATCAGAATTTCGCTAGCCATTATACCATTTCACCTTCTCATTTCTTCACTTGTAGCTCACTCGGAGACCTCCTCCGTTTCCCACTTGAGTAGCGTAGTCATCTAGCTAGTTATGTGGCAGGTAGAGTGACCCAGTGCGCTCGCTCGACATAGCTCGCGAGGCGGTCATTACGCGGCTAGTGTGTGGCCACAGTAACAGCGAGTAGGAGAGAGAGAGAGAGAAATGATTTTTTTGTGTTTATAATTATTGTTTTTTTTTTATTACGAGGAACTTCAAAAAGCGGCCGGTCTCCGGGCATAAGATCAGAGTGTGGGATTCTTACACATGGGGTTTTACTGGATACAGTACCAGGCCACCCCCGAATCAGAGTACATTCCTAGGGAGAGCGTAAATGCGTCTCCCCCATTTTCTTTGGGATTGTCGCACTTGCGGGGTGGGCAAAGTACCTTCTATCACCCCAAAGACCCGTCTGTTTTATGATGAAGGGGGGGTTTGGGCGACACCTTCTCCGAGCGGGACATGCCCATGTATGGGTGACCTCGTACTCTTCGCTCGATATAACTATGTAGCTCCTGCGACAGTCATTACGTGTGTTGCCATAGTAATAGCGAGTAAGAGAGAGAGAGGGATATGTCAGTTCATCTAGATAGTTAGGTCTGAGTGGCCTGATGCTCTGACTGGGCTCTGTTCGAAATAGCTCATAAGAAGGTCGTTACGTGGTTAGTGTATACACTGTATAGTACAGTGAGAAGTTTATTCAATTTTATAGACTATCTTAGGTGTGCGAAGGTATACATAAATGGTCTGTTCTAACCAGATTATTAAAATAGGTACTTTTATATGAAAATAGATAAAGTAGTTATAGGTTCCAAAAAGTGGGTTTATGGGTGAAAACCGGTAAGACACTACATCATATGTACTCTGCTGTCTAACCTTTCGGGGAGTATATGTGTGATGGTATATTTATATTTATTCGCCCCTTACAAATCATAATTATATAAATTAAAATAGACTTGGATGCATAAACAACAGTTAGAAAGAGTGAATTTTGAATAAAACCGTGGCATGTGCATGTGCAAATGCACATTCCACTAAAACGCCATTTCACTGGCCACAACTTTTATCGTCGAGAAAACTACTGAACAAAAAACTAAAACCGTGTTAAGAATCCCCTTAAATCACAAAGTAAGTGAGGGAGATAGCTCACAATATTATTACTCTGAGCTCGAAACTTTTTCTTTAAAATATTGTCCTTAACATTTTAAAGAAAGTAAGTTTGTCGGTTTGTAGGATTTTCACGACTAAAATAGTGAATCATCAGAGAGGGAAAGAGAGATTCTTTGTCTTTTTTATGCCTCTCCATTCAATATTGATACCAATCATGATCAGAGTGGATCTACTTTATAGATAGACTTGATCTATTTACACGAACGTATTGTCAAAAACATAGATGACAAAAAAGGTTGTCAAAAAATCTTGCTAGACAAAAGTAACCCTTGGAATGAAGAATAATAAAAAACGAAATCACTGGATAAAAGAACGGATGGCTAAATGAATAATCTTTATTATATTATTGACGTCATACCATTTGCTGTAGATAAAAAAACCTGAGACTTGTAAATGGCGAACTGTGTGGAATACAGGCATGATGTATGTTTTACTAAATAAAATGTTTTTTAAAAAGGACAAAGACAAGTCGGGGCAAAAATATAGTTTAAAATCAGACAAATGGGTGAGATGTACTTATATCTTAATATGACAGTTACTCTTAACGTATTGTTATGAGGTTGTTATGTAATGTATCGGTTTATGACGCATATAAAGGAATGCCACAGTAATAATATTATGCGTCTCCTCGTAATGGAGTCGTGTTGGTTAATAACCATAAAAACACTATTGAAAATTACTTTGCTGGGGGTTTTCTCTTGTAATTACCCTGTAATACATCATCTAATAAACAATGAATATTTGTTTCTGCAAATTGATCTTCTAAAGACACTTACAAGTCAATGTAGTGAATTTTGAATTATAGAATTCGCCAATATTTTCTAGCTGGTCTCTGAGAAGAAACGTCGAAACAAATTCAGAGAATCATAGTCTCTCAAGTCCATAGTGTCAAATAATTATCTGAAGAAAGAGCCTTTTGAAGTAATAGCCACAACGTAGTTGAGTAGACTAGTTCCACAGCCTACAACAGCATGCATGCATTGTGTAGCTCTACCGAAACTACTACTATTAGGTATCGAGATTTTTGATTCTATTTATGCAATCCTTTTTTTAAAACAAGTTAAGTACTTGTGATGCCTGATGATACTTGGGATGCAAAACTGTAAGAACCGAATGAGTTTTACGCAACATTTCTGTGCGAACGTTTGTGTTTAGAATGCATTACAGGACAATATAGAAAACAATAAGCGTGTAAGTTTGTATTTTTAATCTGTAGTTTTTAATATAAGAAGTATTGTAGAAGGCTTACGGTCACTCTATGCCCTTTCTTAGTTTAGATACCTTTAACATCGCTTGCAGACATGTGCATGTATGGACATAAAGGCAACTCGTAATTGTTTTATGCTGTCCACGCATGCGATGGTGCGTGTACGCACAGCTACCATCAATCTATGCAAAACCAGTATAAGCTGACCTCTCACTGTAAAAGAAGCTTACACACTGAGAGATCAACTAATACTGGACATGTAGTATAAAGCGTATATTAACGTCACCCTTTTTTTAAGTACCTACGGAAAATCCTCATGGTTTTTCTGCCACCAGGGAAGGTGCCAGGGTATTGGACTCGTACCGACTAAAACCCAAACTTGCCTTTCCTTGCCCTATACTATATTATAATGGTCATGAGATTCGTGACATTTGCCAAGAGCCCAGGAAGTGAGTGTGCCTAGGAATTTCACAACCTCGTTCCTCCCTCTCCATTTCTTCATCATACGACCAGACGCAGGGAGGGATTCCACTTCTTTGAAGTTGATATTTCACTTATACGCACGAAGCGTTTTGCTTCGTGCTTTATTATGGAACGGCCAAGGAGTGGAATTCTCTGCCGGCTGCTGTGTTTCCCGATACATATGATTTAGTAACCTTCAAGGTGAGAGTGAATAGGCATTATTTGAGTTTGCGTGCTACATCTTCGGCAGCATCGTCACTTACCATCAGGTGAGGTGCTGCCAAACGCACTCAAAAGATTAATAAAAAATAATTATAAAAAAGAGCGTGACAGGGTATAAACGTCACCTTGCTTACCTATGTGTTAGTAGACGATATTAAAAAGTATCTATGGAGTATATATACGCAATATGGTATAAAACAAGCACTTGAAATGTGTAGCATTCTACCTGTCATCATTCTCATATGACACCTCTATCATTATGTAGTTTTTTTTTGTGAATCAACCTCACATTACCATAAAACTAATCATTCCCCAGGAATGCTCTCAACAGATAACTTAAAATCAATGTTCACGTTCTGAGGCACAGATTGATAAACATAATATATTACCTTACATTTGAAGAAATATCAATGCAATATAATTCTTAACTTAATCACACAAAGCCCAATTTATATTGTCACTATCATTGTCATAATGAAACTTTCAAAATAATAAAAATATTTTTGTTATTATAATATTTCTTTGGAATATGAAACTTTAATTCTATTTCTCAAGGCACAATTTCAATTGCCACTAAAATTGATATTATTTTTGTCCTAGTAATAATTTAAACTACGTACAAACAGACGTGTGTCTGATATCTATGTGGTTCATTTTTTTTTTATCTGTGGTATTACCAGAGCCATGAGTGTAAACAAAATAATTACATTCGACGTATTTGATAGGTTATCGTTTGAATGCGGTAGCTAATGGTGTGATCGGGTAATCCGAAGAGGCCCGAAGATTACCGAAGTTGTCCGAAGTGCCTGCGGTTTGTTCGTGGTGTCTCGGGTGCGAGTTGGACTGCGTGTGGGCTTTGCTTCGCTGTAGTGAACTGATGTATTGTAAAGCCGAGCTTACAGATGAAAGTATTTGGTAAAAGCCTTATGTATTCAAGCTTTCGTGAATTTTTGACTGCACGTGTGGCACAGCCGAGGGACACAAGGTTAAGCTGCGATAGCCGCGGTCAGTTTGTGGATGGGTTACCATTCTTAACATATCGAGACTCCTCCGTGCCTTTGAGAGCACGTAAAGCCTTCGGTCCCGGTTGTCATACGAAAATCTATGACAGTCGTTAGTGGTAGCCAGAAGCCTAAAAGCCTGACTCTATCTTCAGAATATCGGTATTACCTAGGAAATTGGGCTGCGGAGGTCTGATGGCAGTCGCTTCGTGTAAAATACTAATATTCAGCCGCATCTGGTTAGAATGGAAACCTCAACATGGGAAACGGCTTGGACGATGACGTTTGACGTGGCGGATAAAGTGGTGTCTGCACTACCGTTGCACCGGGTGTAGTGGGTTAGATTCCCACCCGAGGTAAAATCTTTGCAAATTCCACAGATATTTGTTTCGAGTCTGAGTGAACTTTATGTCCCTTATTATACGTTTGTAAAGTCTCCCACGACACAAGGCTTGTATAGGAGTTTTTCCTAGAACAGGAACCGACTTTAAGAAAATCTGTCTAAGGTATTTCTGACGAGCGGTTTTTAAGATACACCACAAAATGTTTGAAGTCACATTTATTTTTCTGAAAGTTACTTTAAATATGTTATAAGTTATTTAGGTTAAGTATGTTTCCATTGTGTTTTTATTTGCATCTGCCACTTTTTATCTGCACCACCCTATGGTAGACTGGTAGAGAATGCCTAAGGCATTAAGTCCGCCAGTGAACATTTCTGTGTCAAAAAGTTTAAATAAATAAAAAATAAAATAAAAAAAATGTTTTTTTGATTTATTTACTATTAAGTTTTTTAGAGATTAGTGCGTTCAAACAAAAAAAACTCTTCAACTCCAGTATTTTAGTGTAGATAGGTTTATTTATTCAATCATTAAATGTGTATACCCAGCAGTCGGACACGCTAGACTAAGTAATCGTACTGAAATGCGTATTACTTAGTAACGTAAATAAAACGCATTCCATAATTTCGAGAGCTATTCTTTTGCTACTTTTCAACCAACCTTTAAGAAAATTCCCTTCCATTTAACATCTATTTCTGAGCCCCACTTAAATCGTCTTAACCATATCATCCTCCTCACGATGGGTGCTCCGTTTCGAAATCCCCGTTCAAACAAAAGCCTGTCCCTGTGTTTGTTCAAAATGTTTGTAAAACGCATTGTCTCACCTGGGAGAGATTCGGGATACGTTTCCTGTCGACATTTGAGAATTAAATTGTTTGAAGGATTCCAACGTTTTGAATTTTTAACGGATATTTTTGACGTTTGGCTTTTAAAACTTTCTCTAAATCGTGTTTTTGAATAATTTGTAAGTCATCACATTCTCAATGAAGTACTACGATTTTTATAAACTTTACGCGTAGCAAATACCCTATAAATTCAGTACTTACTTACCTTATATATCAGAATAAAAATAAACCGTAAATATAACAATATAAACAGGGAAACACCATCGATTTCCTATAAACCCGAGTTTATTACGTACCCACGGTAACCTTTCATAAATATACTCGCAACTATGTACGTCGGTTCTCCTTGGGTAAATAATTTATATGTTCGACCATGAATTTAGATTTAAAATAAAGACCAACCTCCAATTTTAACCACAGGTGATAGCCTAGTGGCATGACCATTGGACTACCAAGTCGAAAGTTTCGAGTTTTCGAAATCATGTGCGTGTTCGAAATAATTACTTATCAATCGCTTAAATGGTGAAGGAAATCATCGTGAGGAAACCTGCATGCCTGAGACATTTTTCTCGACGGTGTGCCTGCCAACCCGCATTAGGCCAGCATGGTGGACTATCGCCTAATCCTTCTCAGTCTGAGAGGAGACCCGTGCCCAGCAGTGGGGCATTATATGGGTTGCTGATGATGTCCACAGTTGGTCTTTATTTTAACTCTCAAATTATTTTGTATCTATTTGTATTTATATATGTATGCATTTTACTTATCTTTATCGTTTTCTAGTTTCGCGTCACTTAAGTTGAACACTGAAAACCAGCGCTGTGTGGAGGCTTGCTGAATTGCATGCTGAATGGGAATCTACATTTGTCACATCTGCTCCTGCTCCTAACTTCATGTTTTTCATTTATTTATTTTGTACCTGTTTCAATTACCTTACTTCAGCTGGTATATTTCATGTTTTTTACTTATAGTACTAGTGTACGTTTGCACGTCTATGTTGTGGTAATAAATCTATTTTGTTTTCTTTCTCCTTTGCTGAACCAATGTGGTATTTTCATACAACGAGTTGTTGAGCTTTTTTTATACCACTAAGGTGGCAAACGAGCATACGGCCCCCCTGATGGTAAGTGTCTACCGTAGCCTATAGACGCTTGCAACACCAGGGGTAACACTTGCGCTTTGCGGACCCTGTAAGACGAAAGAGCAATAGTTGGGTTGGCAGTATAAGGGTCAAAGTCCCCCGACTGCCAACACGACGTTTCCTCGCGAAGTACTGGCAACCTTGCTCACCGTTAGAAACATAACACAGGTCAAATCATTGCTATTTCACTTCGATTTTCTGCAAGGCGGTAATTCCCTAGTCAGGCAGCTCCAATTTGAGTGGAATTACTCCCACTATGCCGTACCTCCCTTGTATGTATACATGTAGCTTTTTAAATTGTGGTCGAGCTGATGTATGGGTGCCATTACCGAAGTTGGCCTACTCAAAGTAACTATTTCTTCAAAAGACCATTTTAGACATTGGCCTACACTGTGACGCTATAATTTGATAGTAGTTTCAAATACCTACTTAATGCATAATGAAGTATTACAATCTGTCTGGAGATGTAAATTTTAGAGAAAGAAATAATCGATCTCAGGTAAGGTTTGAAACTGCGTGCCTTCGGTCAAGTACACAAGTAAAAAGCTACTTACAAGCAAAGAGTAGGTAGTATAGGCTCTGCTGATGCTGCAGAATTCATCTGGGGTATTACTGCATTGCCAATAAAGTTATAACATTATAAATTATAATAAAGTTATAAATTACTGGGTAGATAGACAAAGTCAAATATTTTATTTCAATTTTTCAATTTCAAAAGTGTTATTTTAGTGGTCTACCATTAAAATAGCACTTTTGAAAAATCAAAACTAGTTGCAAGGTTCCAAAAAGTGGGTCTTATAGAGAAGAACCGGCAATAAACTCCATAGACACTCTTTTTGTTTAAAAAAAAAGACATGATTACAGTGTTAATCTTGGTTTACAATTTTTGTTCTGAATAGTTCATGAGAACAATGCAATTTGATGTGTACTTATTAATTAATCAATTAATTAAAAATAAACAGAAAAAAAAGATTGCCATTGACAGTAATAACTGACCAGCCCCGACAGACGGCACCCTTTGTTGCAAGCAATAAAACGACCCGACACACATAGGATATGATGCGTAACAACTGAGGTCTCAATCAAGGTGACAAGGTGCTTAGTGATATTAAAGGGGTTGTTGGCGTCTATAAGCTGCGTTTTCTGCTTACCATCAGGCAGCCCGTCTGCTTGTCTCATCATCATCATTATCATCAGCCCGATGCTGTCCACTGCTGGACTAGAGCCTCTTCATGCATCTGCCACTGGTTTCTGTTCTGGGCTACTCTTGCCCATTTCTTCCCCGCCACCTTTACCATATTGTTGCACCATCTAGCCGGGGGTCGACCGACACTGCTGCTATATGCTTGTCTATCACGTTATTGTAGTAAAAAAAGAATAGCTAACAAACATTAATCACCCGCCAAAACAACGAAACACTTACGCCACATTTTTTACCCGACTTAACAAAAGGGTACCATAAATTAGCTATCACACTTCATTGTCCAATAACACAATAGATTTTAACAAACCATAATGGCCGCGATTATGGCTTACTCGGAATTTCATTAAGCGTACTAATTCTCGTTTAATAGATCAGGAGCATGGAACTAAAATAAAAATATTTCTTGAAACATTTTTGGAATTTATGGTGTTCTAAATTAAATTTTGTTGTTTGAACTTTGATGTTTTGGGTAAATAGAATTTGTTGGGTAATGGCATGGAGGTTTGATGACAATTTGAATTGTGACGTTTTGTTAAATACTTATCTCTAAACTGGAAGTCGAAATTATGTAATTAATTTCCTAAAGTAAACAAAACGACTCGATTTTACATGAGATTATGACGCTGAAATGAATACAGTACAGAGGCCAGCAATCACGATCTGTCAAATTCGATTTTCAACTGTAATACAAAACAATGAGGTTCATATTCAATTGAGAAAACTTGATTTGGATAGCTTGACCTGCTGGCGTCTGGACTTACTTTTTACGGATTTTATCGTAATTTAATCATATTTTTCATTCATTCCATGACTAATATTCGAGGTTAAAACATTGTCTAGTAAAAGTGTCTCTTGAAACTGTATGAAATTATGTTTAATTAATTATAATTTAGTGGAAAAAAAAACACGTTTTTACTATAAGTTTTTACCATTTTTTTTATCGTACCGAACACGTTTATGGATCAAATATCACCTGGGGACGTGGCAGGGTATTTATTTTTGGTTTATTTTAATTCAATATGTACAGTGAAAGACTACAGACTAAGATAATTCAGCACAGCTACGACAATATACATACATACCATTACGCCTGTATTCCCCGAAGGGTTAGGCAGAGTACACCCATTTTTCGCCGGTATGTTTAGGTCCCATGTAATAGGGGGCGAGCCTATTGCCATAGCCGTTCGATCCCCAGGTCGAGCATAGTGTTAATGGGTTTTTCTATGAAATTCTCAGTAGCAGCTCGGAGTTTCGGTTTTTGCCCGGGACTCACGTACTATTTCATCGGTATGTTTCTTTCATAAATACAGGGCGAGCCTAAAAGTGTTTGAATTTGTGCCCGATTAATGGCAATAGGCTCGCCCCCTATTATTATCTAATATCTTACTTACTATGTTACTACTTATCGGACCTAATCACTTACCAGCGAACTGTGGGTGTACATTGGTACACTTCTCCCTAATCATTCGGAGAATACATGAAATAAGATTCTTGTTATCCAGTCAAGGTCATTCCTAATTCAAAACCCAGTATGTAGTACTCAGAGTAATACTTATCTAGACGCAGACAAGAGCTATTAGGTTACCGCAAATTGAATGCTGCGGTTGGTAATAATACTATCATTAATAGTATATGTTTATTATGTCAACTGAAATGAACACTTACATTAATACAATGTTTGTCTTACATGGAGCGAGACATTGGATTAAACTATAGTCCGAATAATGTAACTCTGAGGTTAGCCACAGGTACAGAGGCTAGCCACATCAAGCTACCACAATCTGTCAAATTTTTATAATACGAAACGGTAAGGTTCATTTTGACAGTTTTGGATAGCTTTACCTTGTGGCGTCTGTACTATACAAAAAAAAACCAACTTAAATTGATGAAAATCTCGTAATACCATTACCTTCTAAGAACAGCTAACATAGACCAAATTTTATACAAATTGAAAAAAAAAAACAGTTTCCTAAAAAGTTAAAAATATTCCGCGATCTAATATTAGTCGCATTTTACGAAGAATAGGAGATATTGCCCATAATCATATTATACGCTAATTTAGTTACGAGCTATTTTCACATTTTTTTTCCAATTGTTGTTAAAAATACAGATAAAATATGGCTTCATCAAAACACGCGGAAATCGACATTAGAATCATAATTTATAAGGATGTCATTTCTCTAAAAATGTAAGATTGAGCTATGCTGTTGTTAAGTTGTGGGTGAAAGCTTGTATCAAATATTAAGTATGTAAATTGAAAGTAGTTCAACGCGGAAATAGTTTACTTTACATTCAGTCTCCCGGCGCACAATCAAGGGTATCCGAAATGATTTATACGCATTGGAAATTAAACCATTGTTGTAAACACTGTTTTGTATACATACCGGCGGAGGTTTTAAGATAATATAATGTAACATTATTAATCTTGGCCTGAGAGTTAACGGAAATTAAGGCAGTTTTTCACTGTGTTAGCATGGGTGGAATGATGCGATAGGATTGCTTGAAAAGTACCTAGATAATTGCATTGCCAAATATCCTTTCTTGCCTATTCTTCTCCATAAAACCCTCTATTTGGAACTGTGCATTGTGCACTAGCTTAGACTTTTCAAAAGAACCTATTTTGATAGTCTGGCCCAGAAATTGGGTCACGGAGGGCTGATGGCAATCGCTTCGTATGAAATATTGATAATAATAATCACGCATCTGGTTAAAGTGGGTACGACCCTATATATTTTATGACTAACGATTTCAAATGTAAATTATTTTAAATGTAACTATTTCTCAATCTCTTCAATATTTTCTGTCGAATTTAATTAAATATGTGTATGAAGTAATTTATTAAATAGAAGCTCTCTAATTCTGATTACTAATTGAGATTCAAAGGCAATGTTCCGTAAGTATGAACAGTTGAAGGACTTGGCGGAAAATCAAATAGTACACTTACTGTAGCAACTACAGAAGTCTCACTGGTAATAATGATGACCAAGCTGCCTGATGGTAAGGGACAACCGCAGCCTATAAACGCCAGTAACATATCAGTTGTTGTCTCATAAAGAAAAGAAATATAGCTAATAACTATTTGACAATCCTACGCTGCCGTGCCTGACAGGGTCCATGATTGATATCATAAACTTTATAAGAACTGTTAACATTGTGGAGTGCGATAAACGAATTGAGTATATTGAGCAAAACCCAATAACCAAAACCCTACTTCTGATTAGGGCTACTTCTCACTTGGGCTACTTCTCATTAGGGCTATTACTCATTATTACTTCTCAAAATTTGCCCTAATGCGCCTAAACCCAATTTTGCTTTAGACATTGTGGGTATAATAGTTTGTATATACAAGGATATGAGGGTTGCCATTCTGTTGCCATTCTAAAATAAGTATGTCAAATAGATTTAATATGTAAAATTGACTGCCACTAGTGCGAAACGTTCCAAACTTTTTTTTTTTATTCTTGATAGGCCTACGCTTGACCGTAAAATTAATTTAAATTCGTATTTGTCATTTCTAAGTAAAACATTTACATGCTAAATGTAAACACTAGTTATATTCTTCATGCTTTTCTCTCACTCCACAATCGCTTTCAGAGATATTCTTCACATTCACTGCAGTCTCTAGACAAGATATATTAGCCAGCATTATTTATTTTTATTATTAAAATTGCTATTTGTTAAGACTGGTAATTCTGTAGTTTCCGTGTTTTGTATTATCTGTATGTAATTTCATCAGTATAGTTAGGTACGGAGGCAATCAAAGATATTGGTTATAATTAGTTAAAAGGGTTCGGATGTAATGGTTATGTATCTTAGACTAATGTTATATGAATGTTTGAGTTTAGACAGTTTCCCATAAACCACCAATTTTAATTGAAATATAATAAATTTCTGATAGAATGAGAGGTGTTACGCTTTTATTGTCTAAAGAATAATAGTGGACCCGTGGTGATCGAAATGCGCCCTGTTAAGTTTGATTAATATAGCGTTTCATTTGTCTCGTTTCGTTTTTTTTTCAAGTTTATTTAATAAGTACCTATGTTTCTCTTAGACATTGACTGCCCGAACGTAATCAATGAATATTTTATTGAAATAAAACTACTTTTTACGGATGATTTATAGATACGATATTTGATATTTATACGTAGATTACCCGTGACCATGGACGCTATATACGTAATGGGTTCGAAACGTCGGTATTAATAATATCAATATACCGCGGTAAAATCCGTTAAAAGTAGTTTTACTTCAATTTCTAATGGTGAATTGTCTTACAAGTTTTGAAAAAAAACTTAGTTCAAGCACCAGTCTTACACAAATTCAATTGAAACTATTATTAAACAGATATCCTCTGTATGCCAACTTTTGTAATTAAAAAAAAAATATATTTTTATCTTATTCTTACCTAATATTAACGTAAGTGTCAGAAATCAAAATGAATATTTTATTTTAATTGAGTTATAACTAAAAATAAACCTAGAAAATAGAAATACAACTGTTGTACTTATAAGAAAACTTTGCAACAGACCATAATATAATGTTATACTAAATTCGTAGATGGACTAGACTAGTCGGTAAATAACGTCTTTTTTAATTTGATAATTTAAAACTTTAGCTTATCGTTTGCAGTGCACAATTTAAGTAAAAACAGCACCTAAAATAACCACTATTACGTAGTTTCCCTCTTCATAGCGAATATTTTCATTTGCAGCGAAAAATGTGGACTATTAAAACGTTGTTCATTTATTTTTTCATGCTGACGTGGAAATGAAACGCTGGTCCGAGCAAGTGATGATGTGCAACGAGCTTTTGATTACAGCTAGCCACTTCAAGCTAAAATTGATATGTTAGTTAACCTATATTTTTGAGCAACTAAAATCTTTTTTACTGCAATTAAGACCTCACCCACATTTAAATATTTAATGTTTGATCGAATCTTCGATTTTAAAAAGTACTAATTATAAAGATTATTCAGGGTGAGATTCGTTTTATCACTTGCAAATTTTATAAACAACGCCAAATAAGTATATTGTATTTTTATCCCCCAATTTAAACTTATAACAAAAAACAAAACTTATAATACCCCTCCGGTTGGCAAGTTTTGAAAATTTGACTTTCAAATTCGTATAGGTGTCAAAAATCATTAACGGCTCCTTCCAATAACAAATCAGCCAGTAGGTTTATTTACTAGTGAAACGGCGGAACAATATTGAAGCAGCAGGATATCAGTAATAAAAGAAATAATCCGTACACTTTATAGTACCAACTTTTATTAAGTACCAATCAATTGTCAACAACAGAAAATGAGCCCGATTCACAGTTTCCCGCTCATTTTACACCACAAGCGATAGTTACGTAATAACATTGACAAATAGTGGCTATACACATATATATTCCATTGATTAATGGTGAATGTGATGTTAATATTTAATGTTCAACAATTACTATTTATTAATTAATTAATTATTTAAAGCAATGGGAACCATGAATTCTAATAAAACGATAAAGATATTTGTAAGACGTATTTGTGTAGGGTGCCGGTAGTTGTAACACTAGAGACAGGGTGTTGACATTACTTAAACATTAATGTCATAATTGTATCTTGTATCTAGTAAGTAAATCTACTGATTGATTAGTTATTGGTCCGACCGTAAAAGGACAAAGCAAGTAGGTACTATGCATTAAATAATTCAACACAACTTGTTACGCTACCTTGGTACAACACTGCTTGCACTGTAAGCTGTATAAACCTAGTGTCGTTGCAAGGGCCTAAGAGCTCGATGTGAGCTCAACTGTTGCTTCTAAATCGAAGCCACTGACTTTGAATTGAAGCCGTTTACGGAATATAAAGTTGGGACAGTAATTGTTTGTCAACTGGAAAATTGGCAAAGATTTTACAAAAAAGAAGAAAAAGCTGGAACTTTAAACCTGGCAAAGCTTGTAATTTTATTTTATATAAGTATACGTGTCGCCTGACGCCTATAGACTGCGGTCTGTAGACGCAAGCAACATTTTCATTTTAGATCTCAGTTGTAAGTTTCAATTCTTCGGTAATTTATCTGCTAGAACAGTACCGCATAGCGGCAGAATGTAGTTTGCATATTTCTTATAATTCCATCTAAGTAGAATATGTTTAGAATTTTGTAACCAAATCCGGATATTATTATATTATACGTTATGTTAGAGAATTCGACCTAAAAAAATTATAGTAAATACTTACGAAATCAGATGAGCTATCTAGAATACCCATAAAACGCCTCAACGGATGTAAAAATGTCATGAATTATCACAAAAACATACAAAGTTGTGTCAACATCGCAAAAAAAAAACACTCCGGCAAGGTACCTAACCCAAAAATGCAGATGGCATCCAAACTTATCACTTTCTTAACCCTTAAACAAAAACGCCGGAGCACCTAATCCCGGCAGGTAGGATGTCTTATCATGTACTTAAACAAATATTCTGACTTAACCCTGTTATGTCGTCCAATCCCAAGGATTCTTAAAAGGGTCGGAATGGGGACTGTTTTTGTTAGTGATAGTTGCGACTCTTTATAAGGCGTCTCGGGGCAATGAGTTGTAATATTTTGTATGATAACATTGAGTTATCTAAGTATTATAGTATAGCTCTTTTTACAACAAACACTTTTTAGATACCACCGTGTTACTGCACACACTCTGACGGTCACTAAAAAAAGACGGTGGCGATGCCCTGTACCCTTCAGCAAATCTACTTTCGGTCAAAGGCACTACAGTCACATAGCGCCACAGGTTTACAACAAAATTCCCACTGATAATATTTTTGAGCTTATAAAACTAAGCAACAATAATTTCAAAAAATACATAATAAATTGGCTACTACATATTGATTATATCCAAACAGAGAACCTTTTTACAAATTTAAAATAAACCATGGAACCAACACACACACAAATACACACACAATACACAACTACACACCAAGTCAGAAACACAACCTCTCACCCACACAACACTCACACAGTAATCACATCACCTATTATAGTAACCGATATTACATTACTCAACCATAATTATCTGCTATTATTAAATATTTTTTTTTCACCAGGAATAATAATAAGAAATGTACTTACCGAATATAAAACCTAGAACTCTTGTATTAGGGAAGGCACTGTTTCCTGAGATACAGGTTTTTGACCTAGTTCAGGAGACAGAGCACCTTTGTATTAGAACATTTGGTTGCTAATAAATATTATTATTATTTGTATCTCCTTTTCGGATATCACGGCATATCTCCCGTGAGGAAGACATCCGGTCCTTTGGCAGGCTTGCGCGGGGACACAGGTCCAACGCGTAGAGGCCCCGCGGAGAGCTTTTATCTAAATATGGGATGGGGCATCAACCCGGGACACTCCACACCTGCACTATAAAAGTACAGTCATGGAGTATCCCGGGCGGGTGCAGGACTATTGTAGAATATGGAACTATAAATTATTGGGATTATGGATGTGGGGGTTTGGTGGACTGATAACCTCTAGTGCCGGAGGAAAACGGCGTCTGCCTTACGCCTCGAACATACATCCTTAGGGATGGCAGACGGTGACTCGCCAACTCACTAGCTGGGCCCCCCGAAAAGCTGCCAGTGCAGGCAGAAGGCGGCAACAGCGGTGTGAGTGGCTAGGGGTGTAGAGAGGTGCGGCCCCGGTTTCACCGTCGCGAGTCTCCACGAGACCCGGATTGGGTTTCCCCGCTATTACGCCATTAGACACTTCCACCCCCGAGCATATAGCTCTGGCGGCCCCCCTCTGACCGGCCAGTTAAGGCAAGACAGAGTTGAGAGTCCTGCGGGCGCTCTTCGGGTTCCACTCCAGCTACCCAGTATGGGCAAACTGGAGACGAGGCCCTGACCGACTCTCTGGGGCAATAAGGACCGCAGTGTCGCCACTCACCATCAGCTCGCCACAAGCTGCCCTGCGGTTTGTGCGCTTTTCTTAAGACCTTATGACACATTTTTTGTTTTATTGTCAAAGGTTTGTAGAAAGCGTTTCTAATCTACCCTCCAGTTTTACGTTAATCTCATGATGAGGTAACGCTTGTCCCAGAGGGGGTTTATTATTATTATTATTATTATTATTATTATGTAGGTAAAAAAAAATAAAGTGGTAGAAATCTGCTGCAATATATTTGAGGTAGTACAGTCAACAAAACAGATTGGTATACAGGTAGCCAACGAAATCTGCCTCTATACACAGATTGTGATTTAAATAATTACCCGTCAAAGGGTTTGATGTGTGGCAGCTTACAATACCTGCGTTTTGACACATATTGCATGATACATTATTAAAATATCTTTAACAAAACACAGATGTTTAATTAGCTGCCTGTATACTTAACTCTTTTGTCGACCGTACTAACGTATTGCTAAATATTCTACTTTGTTTTATGTACAATTATGTCGGGCTCCAGTCTAACCAGATACGGTTAACATCAGTATTTTACAAGAAAAAATTGCCATCAGACCTCCGCAACCCAATTTCCTGGGTAATGCGGATATGCTAAGGATTGACTAGTTGTGTTGCTATTCTACTGGCTAAGCAATATTATGCTAATATTATTGTGTTTCGGGTTGGAAGAGTAATGTAGCCAGTGACACAATATAATACACTTTCACAACAACACGCGTTTCTGCCTTGCGTTTCCAAAAAAAGTTTTATATTCTTAGCTGTCTTCCTATGAGCTAAACATATTGTTCCTATTATTCTATCAAATTTCAAAAAGCAGGAGACGCCATATTTTCAAAAAATTCTAACCAGTGTTAAAATTATGTTTCTATAATCTATCTTTAAGCGGTACTCACAAAGAATACTGTTTATGCATAATGCATTATAAGAAAATGTATAAAGATAAGTTGTAAAGAAAGTACTAACCCAAAGCCTCCCAATTAAGTTTTACAACTCACCCCTAGAGATAACGAATGATTCCTTAATTATTTTGGGTTCCGTACTCAAATTTGACCAAACGGAGAATATAATAATTATAAAATATTGGATTCTTGTCTCAAAATTCAACAGCGGCAATTGCAGGGTTATATTTTTGCATTGTCATTTGATTTAAAAAAGTCTAACTCCTTTAATGGAATGGATACAAATCAACAGCTTAATAAATTATATTATTCATAAAATCCGGAAATACAAAAAGGACATCGGTTTATACATCCTACAGAGTACACTCTTGCGGAGACTTGAAGGACCAATTATTCAAATTGCACGAACATCTCTACGATTTTAAAAGGACCAGACTCAAATAAACGGAAAATATACGGAACGTAGGAATGCTAACACGACCTTCACTGTAATTTTAATAATAAAATTATCAGTATAATTTTAATAGTATTATTAGAAAAATTTCAAGGTTGCCAGTGCTCCACGAGGAAACGTTTGTATCGGCAGTGGGGGGATTTTGGCCCTCATAACTACTGCCAATCCAACTATTCCTCTTTCGTTTTACAAGATCGGCAAAGCACAAGTAATATCCCTGGTGTTGCAAGTTTTTTATAGGCTACGGTAACCGCTTACCATCAGGTGTGCCGTATTCTTGTTTACCACCATAGTGGTATAAAAAAATAACGGTGAAGTTCAAAAAATTGCATTCTATTTTTTTGAGGAAATTTAATGACGTGATCCCGTCACGTCATTAAATTTTTCGTCATCCCGAAACGTCAGAATTTAAAGAGAAAATACAATTTACAAATATACACAAGTAACTACAAAACAACTATAATTCAAGACGCCCCATCAGGAAAACGGGCCAACTCGCATTTTACCATTTTCCTTATAAGAAAACATTTTATAAAAAGAGAGGGGAAAAAGGAATCTAGTCGACTACATATCTTTATTTGGACACGCCGATAAAAAAATAATGTCCGACATTAAGGGGAGGACTTAATTTAAATATTTCTGACGCATACACCCCTCTCGCTTGCACTCAAACCTTACCGTATACATCTATCTCTTTTTTTCGGTCGGCGATAAGTCACGCAGCCGTCGTTGGGTAAATGCTTTTTTAAAAGTGAACCCCTACAAAAGTTAAAGAGAGGTTTTTGTAACGAAATGTAACGTTATATTATAATAGCGTTGCTCCGTTATTCCGATGATTACTTAATGTTAATAGTTACATTTTATGATAGTTTTAACTGCCCTACGTTTGTGTCGTGGCGTTATTGTTTTTTTTTTTCACTTTTTTTCGGTGATGGAGTAAGTTAATGTGCGTCTCACGCTTTTTTATGTAAGTAGGCGGCATTTGAGCAAAAGAGGTTTTATCTTAACATAATAAGAACAGTAAAAACGTTTGCATGTATTATCATCGTTAATTGCGTAACATGTTCTCAAAGTTCTTAGGGTTGGTTTCTAGATGAATAGTAAGTCCAAAGACCAGCACATTAAGTTACCAATCTGTCAAATTTATTTGATAGATTTTCAACTTTAATACAAATATTTAAGGTACATTTTCAATTGTGAAAATTTGACAGTTTTGGATAGCTTGACCTGCTGGCGTTTGTACTTTACAAAGTACAATTGCCGCTTGTTGTTGGGGTCGGCTTCCAGTCTAAACAGAAACGGCTGAATATCAGTATTTTACACAAGTAACGCAAGAAAACTTCTGGGCAATGTCGATATATTAAAGATACACTGCAGTGATAGCCTAGTGGTATCACCATTGGACTGCCAAGTTTAAGGTCTTGAGTTCGAACCCAAGGCACGCACCTCTGACTTTTCGGATTCATGTGCGTATTAATAATAAAATTATCGCTCGCTTAAACGGTGAAGGAAAACGTCGTGAGGAAACCTGCATATCTTAGAGATTTTTCTCGACGGTTTGTGAAGTCTGCCAACCCGCAGTAGGCTAACGTGGTGGAGTATAGCCTAATCCCTCTCAATATGAGAGGAGACCCGTGCCCAGCAGTGTCACAGTATATAGGTTGATGATGAACACTATTTGATAGGTTTTTCAGGCTTCTGACTATTATTAATAGTCATAGGCTTTTAGTTTGAAAGTCGGGACCGACAAATGAAGGATGAAGAATAGACTATTATAGATAAATAATTTCTGACACTTTTTTATATTATTACGCGCGAATAATAGGCATTGAAATAAAACTACTTTTTTACAAACTTTTTACAATACAACATGATCGTTACAATATAACCCGATAAAATCCGTAAAAAATAGTTTTATTTCTATAGAATAGATAAATTTATTTAGGTAATGGTTAATGTAAGTACAAAATGAGGAAAGTGCTCAGAATGGTCACCCATCTATTGATTGACCGTGATAAGTGGAGCTTTACCATGCATATCGATTGATCAACATAATTAGTACTTAGCCACGAAGCTACTGACTTGCTGGCCATTATGAATAGTCTAATAGCATTCATGATCAACATAGACAAGAAATCTGTTAAAGAAAAACTTGTTGAAAATAATATATCCATCAAGTGTTTAAAATGTCGACTGAAAAGTTGACAATGCCCCTGCCCTACAGCTGTCATGCTAACCCTGATGAAGTGACCTCACAATTAAATAAGTATTCGTGTGACAGCTTCGTGAATGTTTCCTTTTTTGAAATGATAAAAAAGAACATCAGTCTTATCCTCTTTTAACATTTTAAAAAGAAGTCGAGTAACAAAGAGTTTGCGCTTTATTTTATTTATTCATAAAGTACACCAACAGCAAATACATACATGCTTAAAGTCTATAAAATAAGGTATTTTCTCTTATGTTTATACCAATTATAGGTGTACATAACATTTACATACGAAGACAAACAAATAAAAAGAAATAATTACAGTTTAGGAAAAAAAATTTTTTGAGGTATTATATTATTTGATTAGATACATTTTAGAAAATAAAATTATTAATTTTTTAAATTACAAAATACATAATCTTATAGGAATCGGCATTGACAGGATTACATATTGATATTATAGATGTCATGTTTCAATATTACAAATAAAACTTACGTCTAAAACTTTCTTCCTGATATCAAAGAGTCATGGAGTTTATTCGAGGAGATAATAGATACAATTATAATTATGTTTTTATGACGACATGTTGCATGCAAACTTTAATCTATCAAGAATTAATTAGCAAATTCAATAGAAAAACAAATTGTTTCGATTTGTCACGATTTCTTTAATATATTTTTTTACTTTACTTACCTTTTTCATACGATTTTATGTTACTTAGCATGCGTTCGCCTTGTGACCCTTGTTTTACAGACAACGAAAACAGTGTTTGTGAGGAGGGAGCGGAGGGGTACGTGTGTTCAGTAAAATTAAATTGGATTTGTGTTTAAAGTTTGGTTGGGACGAGACGAGCAGCCATTCTAGGTAAATGTATACACATTTACACATAATATCCTACCTGCCTTTAAACACAAATTCAATTTAATTTTATATTTTTGTAAATATACAAGCATGGTAAAATAATAACCTTCGCCAGGTATCTTATTCCCTTGACAGCTAGATCACGTGATTGGCCCAAATGTCGATGAGACAGTTTGCAATTTTGATGTTGAGAAAAAAATACATTTTGCGTGGGTAACCGTGTGGAAAAGTTACTTTTAATAATCTCTAAATCGTTATAAATCATAAACTTTATGTTATTCTGATGTATAAATAATAATACTTACTGTAAAATTTCATCAAAATCTGTTCAGTAGTTTTAGCGTGAAAGAGAAACACAAGAAACATCCAACTTTCCATCCATCCATCCATCCTCACAAACTTCCACATTTATAATATTCGTAGGATGTAAAGAATACGTAAATTACTCGAACACTAATTACTTGACATATGAATTTCGAAAAAAATAAATACATACTAGTTTATTTACTCTTTAAATAAAATTAACGAAGAATGCGATACTATATGTATTGTTGGTCTTGTGAGCGATATGTTTTATATTAGCTGTTGCTCGCGATATTCGTATTCTGAAGGACTTTTCGATACAAACCTATGTCCTATGTCCAAGGTCTAATCTAATCTCAGTACTAAATTTCGTCAAAATCGGTTCAGCGGTTTATGCATAAAAGCATAACATACAGAGTTACTTTCACATTTATAATAGAAATAGAGATATTAGTGATGAATTAAAAATCTCCTTGATTGTCTTGAAGATGTCAATCAACAGCAACACTGATCATGGGAATGAATGCCTATTGCAAAATTGCAGGGCATGAATTGCCTAGTGTAGGTAGCTTATTATTATACCATGTATAGAACTAGGTACTATTAGTTATCCTGTTTTGTAGTGACAGATTGTTAACGTCACTTTCCTGCAATAGTGTTGCCTGTAATTTGTCTTCTCAACATGTCTCGGTTTTTTAAGGAAGCTTTCCTGGTGTATATTGATATATTGTTATGTTTCGTTACAGCACACTGATGTTAAATAAGAATGGATGCGTTAGGCACTGACAGTATAGTGACATGATTATGGACTGTCAAATCATAGAAATCGAGTCTATAGTTCTATACTCTGTCCACTCGTTTATTTACTCTTTGACAGTTGCCTGAGAACGTAACTGTTCCAGTTAACTTTAATATGTGTAATAATGGAAATATTTGAAGTGCCTGATCTGAGGAAAATTAGACAGTTTTAGATAGCCTGACCTGCTGGCATCTGTACATCAAATAATTTAATACTTATCGATTAAAGTGTTAATAGTCGAATCGATAATCGAAATTTTACGTTACTGCAATCATTAGTTCCATTTCTCAAATAGTGAATAAATTAGTGGTATAAAACCTCTAAATTTTCAAATCGTACGCGCCATTATTATTCGCTTAAATGGCGAAGGAAGACATCAATTATGTCAGTCTCAAATCCACTGTCAATTTTGACAGCTAGGCAGCCAGATATCACCCATGAGAATGAAACTTCTTCATCTCGAATAGCGAATATACCGAATCGATTCAATATCGCGTAACATACACACAAAAAATACAGACGAACGAACCTACTCCTTTTTTGGAATCAGTTAAAAAGCAGACGCCCACTTCACTAAAAAAAACTTTTTCTAACAAACAAGAAAAGACGCGTTAGTTAAAAATACATTAGTCAATCTCTGTCCCAATTAACCGCAAACGAAATACAGATAAGTTCTAATTTTGAATTTATCGATAAAAAACTGTGTGTATAAATCAGCCCGCCCCCACATGTAGGGACTCATTGGAAGTCGCCTGATAATAAAAACTCTTTTTGTTCACCGGTTTGAACGAAAAAGTTTATAATTTATGGTCAAAAAGTTGTGTCATGTTTTATCATCGTGTTATGAATAAGTGGTTAAGTGACTGTGACTTTATTATGGCTAATTGTTAGCGCTTGGTCACGTACAATTTCACTCTACATACATTCAGGGAAAGAGTGAATTTTGAGCGTTCTTATGAATTGAATTGTTCTATTATATCTGACTGAATATTCGTGGACAACCGGACGGTTGTGATGCCAAAATAAATTGTCTGTTATAATGAATAACATATCGAGAATAATCGAAATACACAACAAATAAAAATACGTAAAATTTTTAGTACAAATTGGTGGAAACGTCTAACGTATTTACTAATGGAATAGTACAACCGGACTGCATTATCCAGCTTAAAGGAATCGGTACAAAGCCACACCCCGCACTTACATAGTCATGCACGTGCACTTACATAGCTACGTATGTGTGTGTGTGTGGCCCTACACTGACCACATATTTTTTTTATTGTATAATGACAATCAAGCATATGCGCCGCCTGATGGGCCGCGTAGATGCTAACAAAAGGAGTGGCATCTCTCGCGCGTTGTCATTTTGATACCTCAGCTTCATTAGTAACCCGGTAAACAATAATATTAGTACAGACGCCAGCAGTTCAAGCTGTACAAAACTGTCAAATTTTCTCAATTGAGTATGAACCTTATTGTTTTGTATTAAAGTTAAAAATCTATCAAAGAAATTTGACAGCATTTGACTGATTGATGTGCTGGCCTGTGTACATTATGACTTAGCGGCAGAACAGTTGGCAATGTAGTGTGGCAGTTAGCAAAGACTTTGTCTTCATAGACCTTTTTTGTGCTTATAAGGTAAGACCGGGGTCAAAAACTTTCAAGGACGGCACAAAAAAAAATGTCTAAATTTTGATTGCTATACGTCAGAGGCTCACGTTTTAAGTTATATAAGTCAATATTATACCTTCTTATCGCCTTTAAATACACAGCAAGTAGGTACCTACTTTGTAATAGGTCACCGACCATTTTCTCTAAACACGTGTAGGATTTTAAGGAAATACTTACCTGCGTAGATTACTTATCTTACCACTGTACTCAAAGACGTCAATTGCATCTTTTATTTTATCACACATATTTGATTCTAATTTTAACCGACTGCGCGACGCAAAGGAGTGGTAATGTGTTTATCAGTCTATGTATGTTTGTATGTTTCTTTGAAGCACTATACAGACCAAACGCCTGGGCTAGTGAATAGCTAGCTAGGTACTCATAATCTAATTTAATTTTTCCAATCTAATTTTTCATTGGATCATGACTGTTCAGATGTTATGTTCCATTATTAGAATATATTTTATTTTCTTCAATAGTAGCTAGAAAACCTAGCTAGAAAAGTGGAGGCTTCGGCTTTCAGTCCACTTTTATCATGTGTACCTACCGTAGAAATGCGGAATAAGCTTCCCGAGTGGGACTTACCCGATAGATATAACCTGCATGTCTTTAAATCACGAATGAATCGGTTTTTTCTGGGCAAGTGTGCTCCATCGTAGATCGCAGTGTCAGGTGACTCGGCGGTCATGTGTAGGCTTATCAAGAACTAGCTTCTGCCTGCGAGGAAAAGTTACTTTTAACGTTGAAATTTGGCTAATTCATTGAAAATCGTTATAAATTATAGCCTACTAGTTTTCCGCCCGCGTCGAGTTCGGTTATATCGCGTTTCCAAGAGAATTCTTCAAAAGTCCGAGATAAAAACTATCCTATGTTCTTTCTCAAGGTCAACTCTATCTCTGTACCAAATTTCATTAAAATCAGTTCAGTGATTTAGACGTGAAAGCGTAACAGACAGACAGACAGAGTTACTTTCGCATTTATAATATTAGTAGGGATTAGTAAGGATATGTTATTTTGATGTATTTAAATATTATTACTGTAAAGTTTCATTAAAATCCGTTCATTGGTTTTAGCGTGAAAGAGTAACAAACATCCATCCCTCCATCCATCCATCCTCACAAACTTTCGCCTTTATATTATTAGTGTGAGTGTGATAAGTAGGATAAAAAAAATACCTACTGGTCACTGTTAACTAATAATTTATGGAATATAATAAACCGCGCATCAAAAATACTGATTGAGCGACAAAATTACCTCAAATAAAGAGCGTACCTGGCGATCCACTGGGCGGTACTACAAGTGTTATTCGCTAATCACGAGGACGAAGCCTGAGTATAATTACTGATTGAGCAGCAAAATACAGATATCGGTTAGGTTAGGTTAGAACTGTGACCACACAACGCACGAGCCGAGCGAGCGAAGTGAGCGGTGCCGCGGTAGCGGCCGGCGAGTGCCAGAACCAAATCAGAATGATATCAAATCTGAAAACCAAGAAAGTGTATATAATAACAATACTTTGAGGTGACTATTTTGCTGTGCAATAAGTATTTTTGCTTAGGATTGGGAATTATTTTGTTATACAAAACAACATTTTTTGATTTGCAGTTAAATACTAGCCATAATTTATTAACGAGAACTGATCTCTGAGTGCGGTAGTTACACTGTTCTACTTTAATAACGTAATAGTAAATAGAGAAATATATTTTTTTCTTAGAAGTATTTATTTTTAGAAAGCTCCATTATTATTTCTTTCTGTTTAACAGGCTTTTCGTACAAAACATCATGGATAAATTATACCTACGTTAATGATACAAGTTGCCTTTCAACTACATGTTTGGTGGTTACCTCGCCACTCAGTGTAACGATTACATTGCACTCTATGTAATCCTCGTTATGGAACTTATCGTAGGTAAGTTACCTTGTAGGGCTACCGCTGATGCGGCCCGCTACTACCGGGTCTGCGGACAGAATGCTACAGCGCTCCCGTAGTCCTGGCACTAAAGTGGTGACGCGAAACGCCGAGGTTGGTTTTAGTCGGTAGATCGCTCTTTTCAGAGCGGAGTCCGACACACCCCACCGCTCTCCTTGGAGCGGTGGGTAGCATTAAATAAAGCATTTCCAACCCCGTCAACAAAAAACAAGGTTCATTTCTAACTTTAGATTAATCGAGTGCATCGAATTTTGTAGGTAAGTGGCTCGTGGATAAGTAACTAAGCTGATCAACCAATCTGCAAGGTTAAGCTGCACTAGTCGCGGTCAGTCTGTGGATGGGTGACCATTCTTAACACACCGAGACCCCTCCGTACCTCGGAGAGCACGTAAAGCCGTTGGACCCGGTTGTCATACGAACACCTATGAGAATCGTTAGTGGTAGTCAGAAGCCTAAAAAACCTGACAACTAGTCTATACTCAATATCGGTATTACCCAAAAACTGGGTTGCGGAGGTCTGATGGCAGTCGCTTCGTGTAAAATACTGATATTCAGCCGCATCTGGTTAGACTGGAAGCCGACCCCAATATTGTAGGGAAAAGGCTCGGAGAAAGAAGAACGAATTTTGTAGGATCGATTCCCAACCGAGACAAACGTGTGTGTTTCACGCATATTTGTTTCGATTCTGGGTATACTTTATGTCCATCTACATAATTATATTATAAAAATGAATCTCTATTTCCCTTGGTCGCATCACGCGTGAACGGATGGAACAATTTCGCTAATTCTTTTTTGTTGTGTTACCTAATTATTGTTAGAAGGTTTTAAGAAAGAAAAAAATAAAAACATTGAACAGGAAATTTGAAAATTTAAAAAACTTAACAATTAGATGGTTTCAGGTAAATTCCACACAGACGAAGTCGCGGGCAAAAGCTAGTTAATTATAATTATGTTTGTGAAGTCTCGTTTGTGAGGGCTTGTTCCATCGTGCGGGAGCTGTCTTAATAAAAAAAAAACTCGTGCGTGAACTTGTTTCTACATATTTTACTGTCCTATTGTTGGGCACAGTCTTTCTCGTTAAGTTATAGTCCACCAAGTCTGAGTAACATTGCGGAGAGTCTGAAATTTTGAATTCAGAAAACATGAAACACTAGGGCTCCTGATGAAAACCAGTGTTTAGCACTAATTGTATTTGTGCATTATGCTGAGCTGGAGACCTATTTGGCCCAGTCGTGAGACACATGTATAACCTTATTTTGTTTTGCACCTTATTAGTGTTGCGTATTTATGCATTTCATCATCATCATTATCAACCCATATACTGTCCCACTGCTGGGCACGGGTCTCCTCACATATTGAGGGGGATTAGGCTATAGTCCACCACGCTGGCTTAGTGCGGGTTGGCAGACTTCACAAACTGTCGAGAAAAATCTGTGAGGTATGCAGGTTTCCTCACGATGTTTTCCTTCAACCGTTTAAGCGAGTCGTCGTCTAAGCGATTAACTATTAATACGCACATGAATTCGAAAAGTCAGAGGTTCGTGCCTTGGGTTCAAACTCGAGACCTTTGACTTGGCAGTCCAATGGTCATACCACAAGGCTATATCACTGCTTTGTTTTTTGCGTGTCTCACATATTTTGGCCAAATAAATATTTTTTTTTATTTCTCTTTCAACATACTTTTCGTTCATAAATATGTATATAACCTTAAATTTTCTCCTCGACCTAGGAATTGAATTCAGGACCTCTAGCGTAACAGTCGCACTAAGGACCACTAGCCTAACGAGGCAGTTAGGAAAACAAATTTAATATAAAATAAAGAAAATATTATATGAGCAAAACTTTGATTTATTAATAATTTATTATTATGCAATATTTACAAAATAATGCCACTGTTGTTACAAAATTAATTAAATCTTTTAATAATCCTGTGGATACAACAATAAAATGTTGGAAATTAGTTCATCTTATTACGATTTTAATGTTTAAGCTATCGGATGTTAGCAGTATTTTTGTCTTTTATTAGTTTAAATAGTAGTAAAAAGTAATCAAACGTAATTACCATAATCATCGTCGTCATCATCAGTGGCGTGTCACATCACTATTCATAATTTTTAATTGCAATCTCTACCACATAATAATTCCTTAAAATTATTTTTAAATACTTAAAATAGTAAACGGTATGTACATTTTATTATTTAAATAAATTATTGGACGGTTAGTATGTCGTTCTGCGTTCATCGTGTTGATAGTCTTTGGGGACAGCAGTCGGGGAAGGGTTGACTCAGGTTTCCGTACCGAAAGAACCCTGGCACGGAGTAGTCCGAATTACACCTGAAAAAGAATGTGATGTAAGTGTTGTTAAATTTGATATTATTTATTTATACACATGGCTTGTAAATATTATTATAGGTACGACCCAATGCAATAAGCAAACAACTTATTTTCTATAACTTATTAATAAAATATGATCCTAGTGAATTTACTCAAAATAATAATAATACAGAGTCAAACTATTACAATTTTGTATATACCTATTAATATTATATGAAATTAATAACTACAGCTATGATGAGTGTGACACAAGGAATGGTCTGAGAAAATGTTGATAATGTGCAACACAGCAGCGCACTGTCAACGCTGATTTTCAGACCGCTCTTTTTACAATTATGACCTATGATAAAAGTAAAATACTGCATATCCGTCATAGCATAATATTTTTTATGGGAAACAAATTGGAATCAAGACAAGAGGATGGTAATGAAAACATTACTTAAGTAATATGTCTCATTCTTCTTCTTTCATCGACATAGCAGTCAGCTCAGCATGTAATCATTTTGGGTTCATAATTTTCAAACTATGTTGTGGCTGGTATCCAGTCCAATCAGCTCCTAAACAGGAGTATTAGTGACAGTCCTTCTAAGTAATATTTAATTACCCATCAATGTTGCCGAAAACCCTAACCAGATTTAGAAGAGTTAGTAGAAGTATGCAATAATATACACGCTCAGTTCGCCGGTATGCTTAGATCCCATGTAATAGGGGGCTTCGCACCGGTTACTTAGCTGCCACTCGGCCAGTCTCCACTAATCCTTAATAGGATATAGTTCATATATTAGGCCAAAGAAAACTAAGGCACAACTTTACCTTTCGCTATGAACACTGAAGCTAAAGCGGAGAGTCGAAGTAAAAATTATTTTTTATCCTATTTGATAGTAACAGAACGTCTCCTCTCCTCGCAGCTTAGTTTAGGACTAGATTATATTATGTACCTATAGTACGAAGTATATTTCAAGTTTCATATTACGTATTGTAGCGACATCTATCCAGCTACATGAGAAACTACACATTAAAGCAATCTCATAACTGACGACTAATAGACCAATCATAAAGTGACTCCTGCATCGCGCAAGAAATACTTATCGCAAGTAAGATGTAGATAGAAATATTAAACATTTTAGTTTGATACCTGTTTCCCGGGGAATATTAAATAAGCTTAAATATTATTTTTTTAATATTCATAAACTTCTAATTATGAAGGCATAATTTATGTTAAAGTTCTATGCTGCGGAGTAAATATTATGTTATGGCTAAAAGGTGGAATCTTTATTTAGATGTTCAAACCAGAAAATAAAAGCTCTTCCATTCCCGTACTGTAGGGTGAAGTATCCAATTGTTGGCACACCACCAATTCTGCCCCGAGTGACAATAAAAAGTAACAGCATTGTAGCTGAATTCAATTCTGGTAAATTTAATGAGTTCCATGTTATCTAAAATACGAACCCTTAATAGTTTTTTGGCAAACACTGCCAAATACATACACGTGTAATTTATGGAATTGTGTTTTTGAACCAATATTATAAATATTTTAAAGGGTGGATATTTTTAGCACATATAAAGTTTCTTTAATTAAACTTTCTAACCTTGCGAAAATAAACATAAATTATGTGAATTGAAGAGTAGGTGATTCTACTTATTTTAGACTAGCGGCCCATCTCGGCTTCGCACGGGAGGACATAAGATTTATTTTATATCTAGCAATAAATATAGCCTATGTTACTCAGGGTGAATGTAGCTTTCCAATGGTGAAATAATTTTTGAAATCGGCACAGTAGTTTTTGAGTTTATTAATTACAAACATACACACAAAAATACAAATCTTTCCTCTTTATAATAGTAGTGTAGATGTATGGATTAAAATGGTTATAAAAATCTCTAGAGCAAATATGAAGAGACTATTAAATACTAACCTTTTGAAAAACACCTATTAAAATAATTTGGTCCTCAGTTACGGATGTGTTTAATTATTATCTGTCTGGAAATTAATTAAGCTTTATTACTTTACTCTAAAATTATTATTTGAAGGCTCCCAACATTACCCTTTATCCTATAACTCATTTTAATATAGCGCTGAGAAAAATTACGAACAAAAATAAAAATATCCAAAGTTTTCGACCTCCATTGATAAAACATACCACCGTGAAGGGTTGTTTTAACAAGGGACAAAATTCCTGTGGCTTTTTTATCTAATTTGTAAACTTTTTCGAAGCAAGGTGTTAGTTGGGTCCTGTCTTATTTTTTAAAGCAAAACGTAAATAATGAGAGAAGGAATGTATTTTAGTTGTTATGGAAATTAATCAGATAAATGTGTGTGGGTTACTATACTTCCGTTATTTGTTAATTAATCACTGGAATTGAATAGATACGAACACGCATTGATTCTTAAGATTTTAAAATAAAATTGGAACAAAGATAATAGTAGCCTAAAATAAATTTATATTAATTGCAAAGATATGTACAGTAATATTAATGATACGATAAGAAAAAGAATGGCTCTGATACAGTTGTATAAAAATCAATTTTAGTCTCTCTGACAAAAAAAAATATGAAAAGGAAAATAGATATTGAGTCAAATTAGTTAGCTTGCTTGTTATCAACATAAATTTAGTAGCCATTGCTATAGGTCGTGTCTAATATAACATATTATATCCTTTTCCATGGATGTCAATAAGACAGAGATAACGTGTGATCTCAATTAAATCAGTGTGATGTTACTACAGCTAGATTAGGGCGAATATTTTATTCAAATGACCGTTTTTAATAAAACAATGATGGACTTAATAACATTAATCTGAAAAAAGTTAATTCTGAACAATTTCAGAATTAACCTTTTTACAAATTAATGTTAATTGTATTTATATTGCTACAAATAATTGAAAAAGTGGTAATCATGTAACTTCTAATTAATATTTTGATTTTAATTACGGCTTTAAAAGGTACAAAAGAGTGTTAAAATGTGTAACATGAAGTTTATGCTGTAAAGTTATAGTTATCGGTTCATTTGGGCTTTAAGGGGGTAAATATCTAATACTTCCTTAAAATTTTGATACGATTCGATCTAATTCAAGGCTACTAAAATAAAAGCTTGAAGGTTATTCCAGTTTATCATGTTTTATTCTCAGATTAGATCTAAATACAAACGTGTACATGAGGCTTATTATTCAAAGTCTACTTACGTTGTTCTTTCAATATAAACTTCGTATAGTTCAGGTTCTAACTGCCCTTCTTCAGTCTTAATACCCATTGCAGATCTTTTAGTTCTTGTGATTTCATCCATCTTTATCACTTTGCCTACCCTTTCTAGTTTTACTTTCCGCCTCAACGGGAACGGGTGGATAAACAATTTCTGTTTTTCTGCATGGGCCCTAACTTCCTCTAAAATTTGTTTCGGCAAAGGATCCGTCTGCCAATCAGGCTTATCTCTCTCTTCTGGTTCTTCCTTTCGTGTTGGTTTTATCTCCAGATCTTGGAAGTTCTCCAAATCCGGGTTCATAAGAACTGCATTGTTTGATTTTGGCGCGTAATTATTTACTACACTTGGAGTTTTCTCTTTTTCCGTTAATTCTAATTTATTTAAGCGGTTCTTTCTGTGGTATATGTTTTGTGGGTAAGACCAGTTGTAGTGATGGATGTAAGAGAAGGGATAAGGCAACAGAATTGATGGTTTGATTTCCTTTTGGTATTTACCATTTCCGTACACCGGCGGTCTGTGGGTAACAGGTACAGGTTGGTACACCGGTTTTGAAACCCGTACACTTTCTGTTTTTGGTTTCTTCAATTCATGTGTATAAGAAGACAGTCTTTGGAAGCTCGAAATGGGATAATAATACGGTAGTTTTCCAAAGTCTTTGTTGGACAGAGCACCATTAAAGTAAGTGTCAGTCATTTTGTGCATGTGGTAAGGCGGTGACGGTTGCGGAATTGCTGTTGGAGGTGATGTAGGATTTTTGATTACTGGTTTTATAGGCGCGTTTATATTTGGACCTATTTCCAACAAATCTCTTGGTATCACGGGTATTATTGGAATGACATCATTTCTTATTGTTTCCGATCTGGACATATCGGTTCTCATCAATTCCGCAGGTCTTATTTTTCCACTAGATAAGGGCTCATACCAATAAGAAACGTGACTAATTTTCTTTGCTTTCCTTATCACATTAGATTTATCATCAGGATTGTTTACAGTTTTCACTGGGAACATAGCTTCATTCAATACATGGTCCGTACTTGTTTTATCAATTTCTTTGTAAATATCCTGTGCTAAATTATATATTTCAACTATAGCGTCTAAATCACTCTTCTTTACTGTGTGAAGTAACTCCGTTAAGCTTCGTATCTCAGAATCTGATAAGTACCTATCTTTTTCAGAGTCATTATTGTTATGAACGTTTTCGACTATCTTCACTCCTAAACGTATCGGTAACATATCATCTATAATATCAGGTTCTGTTTTCTTGTCGGTATCAATAACAGTTTTAGAGACTTCATCTTTGTTGTAGAGTGCTGTATCATTATTTAAGTATCTTTCTGTTACATTTTCGCTTAATATTTTGATGTTTGTGATGTTAATTTCACGTAGAGGTGCATATTCAGTTGCAGTTATGTTTTTTCTTTTGAGTTTGCAGTGGTAGTTCCCGCAAAAGGAGCTGGATGGCCAAGTAGAGTTGACGGCATACAGCTTTCCCGTATCTGGATCTCGGCAGAAGAAACCTGAAATGATATAATAAAATATTAACATGACAAGATATTTACAGATTACTTGGGGTTGTAACTGACTAATTAGATTCAAAACTGCGGATTGCAGGGGCCCGTTCCTGTTGATATAACTAAGTATTATGATTGCTGGTAATCTTCGTGCTTATTTGTGTTTTTTTCACGACCAAAACCGCGTTAACTGTAACTCTGTATTTTCACGGTCCATTATATATTTTATAAAAAGAGGAAAAAAGATTCCCAAGTACTAACTACACAGATAGCCGAATGTTCCGATTTTAAACGACTCCATAAGGTGTTATTGTTTATATATTAATCAAATTGTAATGCATGATCAGCAGTTGTTTTAATTATGAATACAACTGTATATGTATAGGTACTGTGACAAGCACGGTTGCCTTATTTAGGTCGTTACGTTTGATCTCAAGATCGGACCATCAAAAAACTCAATGTGTGCAGTTGCAGTGGTGTGTTTATAGAACACAAAAACCAAAATTTTACTGTGGATCCTCTCCGAAGTATATTTAAATAGATATAAAAGTAAAGCTGAAATTCGTTTGGCAAAGAAATTACCTAACATACGCACAAAAAAAAAGAAAGGTAGGACATAGTGGGAGTAATTCCACTCAAATTGGAGTTGCCCAACTGGGCAAGTACTGGGCAAGCCTTTTAGCTGTGTAGTGTTCCTTATGGTAACCAAGGTTGCCAGTGCTTCACGAAGAAACGTTGTGTTGGCAGTGCGGGGAGTTTGACCCTTACACTGCCAACCCAACTATTCCTCTTTGGTTTTACAGGGTCGGCAACGTGCAAATGATACCACTGGTGTTACAAGCGTCTATAGGCTACGGTTACCGCTTACCACCAGATGGGACATATGCTTGTTTGCCACCTTAATGGTATAAAAAAAATACAATATCTTTGGTCGTTTTAAAAATTAAAATTGAATTTTTCAATAACTTTTAAGCTAAATGGTTTCTACATACCAGCCCGCCTGTATTCTCTGAAAAGTAAGAGAAAGGTATACACTAAATGTAGGTTAACGCCCAAGTTCACTGGTATGTTTGAGTACCATGTAATAGGGCACAAGCATATTGTCATTACTCGGATAAAAATCCTTTTGTGCTTTGGAAATTTCATAATAAAACCCAATAGGAATCGAACTTACGACCTCTAGGGTAATGAGGCAGTTATGTATTTATAGTTAATAATTCATTATTTAAGGTTATATTCAAGCAGATTTTTCTCGTCATACGTTTTAGGCAACTAAGCTAAGCCCTGCCTTTAATGCGATTATGTGTACCATGTTCCTGACTGTGTAAGTATAGGTGAAAGTTTGACTGATACGCTATTAAGTCTCCAGTCCATTGCGGCACGATGCAACACGTGACGTGCAGGATCGGCAGCAGAAAAGTCGTTCTCAGACTACTTTTGTTTATTAATTTAATTCGTATAAGGATACCAGCGTATATAAATTGTACATAATCGTACATGAGCTTGCGAGAAAGTGTCATGCATTCTCTTTAAACCAACCAGGAGAGTATCCAGTATATTCGGACTCATATTACCGATACACAAATTAGGTACCCGATTAACTGACATAAATACACAGTAGTCTATTTTGTGCTTAGGATGAAATAATTGTGAGAGAAACCTAATAATATATGATACAAAATAAAGTTAAACTCGCATATGTAACGTATTCTGTTCGCGCTGCAATGGACTAGCGGCTTTAAGGCTTACAAGACTTATCCTATACAATCAAGGGGATAGAAGTGTCAACTCAGTGTAGGCGTACGGAACTTAGTCGCTAACTATGAGATGAGAATATCTAAGACAGGCATTGCGAGGACGGAGGACCAATATTTTTGGTCCTTTGGTACATTAATGTTAATATTTTTAGTGTTTCGGAATAAAACTGGTAAAAAAGATGAATTATAAAAGTTGCGATGGCTCGATTGCTTGCAATAAGGTACTATATCCGAAACTATTCGAAGTATTGATTTTAAATCTAGCGCTTTGAGAGAACATTGTAATCTAGTTTGTTTACGTCTGTCTAGATTTTTATAAAATCATTGTTATTGTGATTGTAATGAATGTTGATTCTGTTGGATAATTTTGCTGAATGAAATAAAAGAAGGAATGAGGCCTTGTAATTAGACTTACAGTTAAGGGGCACAAATACCCAGATTCGAAACAAATGTCTATGGCTTTTTTTTAAAGACTATGCCCGCACTACAAACGATTTTATGAAAATACAAGTAACGGACACAAAGTACACCCAGACTAGAAACAAATATTTGTGGATTACACAAAGATTTTTGTCTAGTGGGAATTAAATTCACTACGGCAATGGCGAGGTGACGACCTTAACCACTGCGCCAAACGTACTGTCAAAGACATTTTTAGATAGGTACCTATAACTACTAAGGTTTATTTTATAATCTGCCATCTAAACCAGATGATGCTAGGAGACGAGTCTATAAAAGAAAGTAGAATTATTACTAAATGTTTTAATAAGCAGTGCAACATCTTTATAAACAGTGAGGCGATTACAATAGAGATCTTATTTCACTGATGCGACTCAATGTAAATATTTTTGATAATACGGCCTACTCTATTGTTCGCGTAGTCGCAGAAAGAGTCATAATAGGAAATAGATTTTAGGATGTGTAATACGGAACATTTCCGAAAAGGTTTATGACAAAGTATATTATACCTACTCGTTATACCTACTATTTTCATACGGGATTTCGAATAAACAAAACTTCCTAGTGGAAATTTTAGTATTAAAATACGTTTTGGAATACATTTTTGGAAGATACATGACTTGATAATCATAAAAATAAACTTTCATGCCTGAATTCAATAATGAGCTTGTTGAGATGTTTTAACACTACATCAATTATTATTGTATTTCTAGCTCATATGAAAAAATAGAAGGGTTGTGATAAGACTGACTATCAGTACAAAGAGGAATATTATACAGTGTGATTTTCGTCAGAAGAGAGAAGAAGACATCATTGCCCTCTGTCTTTCCTGGATTAACCGCGTACGAGGTAGGATATGAATGGAATTCTACCGAACATTGCTACAAATATTACAAGTTAACAAGTGGACATAATAAGCCAACTACAATGTTTTTTGACGTTTTCCAAACAATTCTATAAGGTATACAAAACGTGTCGGTATTGCAGTAATTGACGAAATTCTATCAATGGATCGATGCTTCGTCGTAACGACAATACATTAACGACTTATGTATTCATTAATTAATTACTGTGAAGCGTACGTGACTGTACAATCAAAATTCGGTCTAACTTAATTTGGTCCTTTGGTCCATAATAGGACCAACAGGTTTTAATTTGTTTTATGATAAAAACTTCTAGTGAAATGCTTCATTAGTCTAGTAGTTATAAGCGTAACTACTATGAGGTGCGGGGACGAGCCAAGTGTTATTGAGTTTTTCTATAAATTTTTCAGTAGCAGCTCGGAGGTTTGGATTTGTGCCTAGTTAGTGGCAAGTCTCGCCCACTATTATATGAAACTTAGACATAAAAACTAAAACTGTGTGTTTAAATTAGTGCACCTCTGCATAGCCTTACAAGGAATACAGGCTTGTTGTTTATGTTTTGTTCATATCAAAGTTGAGAAAAATACTGTCAACAACACTGGTTAAAATAAAAACTAACACCTTCAGGAATAAAAAGCTTGACGATTACGTGTGAATAATAGGAACGTCGCGTTATAAAGAAACATTTTAATAAAAACAAAGAGCCATCTTGATTTTCTTCCTTCCCAAAAAAGCGCGGATCAAAGCTTGAGAAATATCTTGCGTAAATATAACCAAACTCGACTGATTTCCCTACTTTGAATACAGGAGATTTGTTGGCAAATATATGGGATACAGATTTTTATTGCATAACAAAAGATTTGAGCCTTTTATTTTCAAAGAGTTTGGAAGGCTGGAGGCGTGTTTATGTGATGGAAGGAGGTTTTATCGAAGTTTAGTCATACGCTATGTAGTGAGTGTGTTCAAGTAGGAAATCCAGAGATAAATTATCGACACGAAGGATCTTCTTTAAGTTAAAAAACGATTATGATAAAATAACATTATCAAGCCGTAGTTAACTTTTTATAGGTATGAGAAGGTGCCTTTAAGTTATCTTAACTTAAAAACACCTTCTTATGATGTTTGACTTCCGTATATTATATAAATACGGTATGAAAATGATGATACGTTTAGATCCGGATTACAAACTGGATTCTTTGACTGCCAGAAAACTACAAATTTCTAATATTATAGGTTCCTATTCTGCCCTTTCTAGGGTCCTTTTTCCCGTGACATAAGATAACAATCTTTATATTCACTTTCGAGTACCTGAAACCTTTATTCTTATGAAGATGACTTCGTTTCTAGAGCCCGAGTTTTCCTCGGGTGGCGGATGATCCATGAGGATTTTCCGTACTATAAAAAAAGGGGAAGAAAGAAGATGAATGGATTGAGTGAGGGATAAATATGGAAGGGCAAGTAAATGTTATGGTGACGAAGATAAAAAGGAATAATTGTATGTGTTGTATGATCAGGATGTGAATATCAAAATATTTGTAAATGAGAATTAAAGTTAATGCTATTTTTATTTATAACAGCTTGCAATATAATGTACACGCAACTGTGTAGCGTTTTGCATTAAAAGCAAATAACGCAACTCGTGTTTAGTTTTCTTAGAACAATATTATTAACCTACATTCTTTGTAATAACAGAGATGATTGCTTTGTGTAGTAAATGAAACTGGAATAACATCTAAGAAAATAAATTGCAGTTCTGTTGAACAAGCAGTACCTACATAAGGATTTATTTTCGCTAACTGTTGCCATTGGTTTCACTCGCGACCCAAAAGAACAATTTCAATAAAAGATAGCTTATGTCTTTCCTTAGGATGCAATCTATCTTCTTGTCAAATTGTATCGTAATCTGCTAAGCAATTCAAGCGTGAAAATGTAACAGACAGTTAAATTCGCTTTTATCCCTACTATCCCAACTTAATATTATAAATGCGAACGAAACTCTGCCTGTCTGATTATTACAGTTTCGCTCCTGAGCCGTTGAACCGATTTTGATGAAATTTGGTACTGAAATAGATTAGAGTGCGGGTAACAGTTAGCTTATATGCATACAGCGTCATGCCTGTATTCCTCGAAGAATTTGGAAGAGGTGTACTAATATCGTACAACCCGAATCTATATAAAAGTAGGGTGAACAGGTATCTTCTGGGTGTGCTCGCTCCATTGTTAACCTCATCTTTGCCCCGGAAGCAATACAGAAGACAAGAGCAAGCCCATTTCTAATAAAAAAATAATAATATAGGTACTGTATAGCGGCCAATTTAAGTAATTTATCATCTTTGTATAGCTTATAAGGTCCAAAATCTACAGGCCCCACAATTTCTATAAAAATTTTTAGGCATGCCCGCCTAATATTTTTGTGGTCCTTTTGTGGTGTGTGTTGGTGGAGTTTTCTAAGAACCAGTATTTAAAGCTTACAACTTCAGCAAACATAAACTAAGTCATTTATATGGACCGTATGATTTTCACAAAGGTATTCTGTCACGTTAAGTTAATTTGTCGTAATTGTGATTAAAAATTCTAGTGTAGGATTACTAAGAAAATGTACTTAAACAGTCAGTCTATTCTATGGTTCAATACTATAATCACGTGGAGTGAGTCATCATTCGACCCTTTTCCCAACTTTGATGAGTTCGGCTTCCAGTCTAACCAGAGTATGTGGTTGAATAGCTTATATTTTTAAGTTTACATGAAACAACTGCCGTCAGACCTCCGCAACCCAAATTCTGGGTAATACCGATATCCTGAGGATAGACTGGTTGTCAGGTATTTGACCTTCTGACTACCACTAACGATTGCCATAGGTAATCGTATGACAACCGGGACCGACGATTTACGTGCTTTCTGAGTCACGGAGGGGCTCGGTGTGTTAAGAATGCTCACCCATCCACAGACTGACCGTTGCTAGCGAAGCTTAACCTTGCAGATCGCTTGATCAGCATAGCTGCCGTGGAGTGAGTATTAATTTTATTATTCTTATGCTCTCCTCAACGAACGGCATTGTAGCATATTCTAATTATTATAAACAATCTTATTATAATTTAATAAGATTGTTTATGAATATTTGTGACAGTTTCTTAGTCTAATGATATAAACTATGTCATGAAACAAAGATAGACTGATATCAGCCAGATATTCACATAGTCCTTTCATCGTATGATGCAATTCACACAGAAAGAAATAATAGTTGAACACTGAATACTATATCTGTGAGTTCTGTTGCCGACCTCATCTGAGGTGGTTTCACCTGTTCTGCCGCTAACCAATAACGTTCTAACATTATTATTCTGCTAGTTTGAAGAGATATGATATAGCGAGAAAAATTACTAAAATGAGACCTAACTATATTTAGGTTTTAAGATTTCAACGTGCGGATACCATTGGTGTTGCAAACTGCAATTAGAAGAGGAAGGCAAGGAATTAAGGCCGAGTTACCTATTGTGTTTTTTTCAAACAAAATTATCTTGGATTTCCTTTTTTCTTTCCTTACTTTGCAAATATACTTTACTTTGAAACGTTACTCGGTTCTTATGAGGCTGAGTCTTTACGATATCAAATGTTACGCATCCCCTGGCCGTAAATAAGGCAAACGAAGGCAAGTGCGATTTTAGGTACGAATCTAACATTCTTCAGGAGAGGTGGCAGGGTAGGTGGGTATGTGTATATGTCTATCTAAACAATCCATGAGGATTTCGCGCACCCTAAAAGAAGGCTCTACGATATTATCTGGTGAACTAGTATAAGTAATAATGTTGGATTTACATACCTCGCCCGCTGAAGCTCCCAACTCCTAACACGCACACGGACACAAGAAACACACACTCGCGCAACATACTCGCTCACTATGCGCCTGCGCTGCCGGACGCGGTCTGCGCGGCCGCCGTTCGCGAATGTTGTTATGATTTAAACACGTCCGCTATGACTTGGTGGTGCTCAAACTTTTGTCATAGATTAGCTAACTAATTTTATTTGTAATAAAGATTTCACTAAACTTCAAGGCAAGTTTATACGAAGACCGCCAGAGTTTCACTGCCAGTGACTGGCATCACAGTACACCACAGGAAGCGGGTCATCATTATCCGTAACTCGACTTCACCCGCTGTTGGGTGCCTGCCTCAGTTTATGCCATCTATCACGGTCCTGACGATGGTTTACGGATTGCTAATACCAGCGCCTATAGTTCGTGAAGTTGTAAGTTTTTTCTTGAGATGATCACAAAATTGGCACCAACAATCCGCACGATAAAATTTATACGATTCGAAAAAATGACGAGGGGGATGCCAGGGACGCGGTATAAACTTGCCTTATTTCACGTTTGTGTCGAAAGGGCCCTAGCTTCCTCGATAAGATGCCTACAATTCTATGAATGTGGAAGAAACTGTAGTTGCTGCTTATTCCTGGGTGTGTGTGTTTCAATTAATTAGATAATCAAGGATTTTTACCCAATAAAAACACATCATAACAAAAGACCATGAAACTACCACTTAAAATCGCTATTATTTCTAATCGGTGATTACTTTATTTCCGTTAACTGTATACATAGGTACTTCCGTGGCTGTAATATCTTTGTCGAGCAGTGTATAGAAAAATTTTACTTTTTGCAAACTATTTATCAACAATTCATTCAGCAATCTTTGCACACAGCCTTAAACGCAAAACGCCCAAAAATATTGTCCAATCATCCAATTTCCTGAATTCCATACTTCACTTGTCCGCTCGTAATTCAGCGACAAATAATAGTATCAATAACCTCACCGGGGTGCCGCAAGGCGCTCTCTTAGGACCGGTAAAGTTCTAACAATGCGGGCCTGGACAAAGGCATTGATATCCGAGTTTCGACGGCTTTGTATAACTTTGTCCACCAGGATATTTTTATTGGATGACAGATTTAATAGTACAATATGAGTTTGGTAGCTTTTGTTACATTTTTCTGCGATTTTCATTCATTGGCTTTGTAGAATTGTTAGCGTTTGCTGAAGGGCTTGAAGCTTTGACATGAATGCGAGAGAAAATGTGCATGAACTTGAAATCAGCGTATACTTTAACAAACCTATGTACGCGATAAAGTTTTGAATTTGAACTCCGTAGACTGTAGAGTGTTGGAAACAACGACAGTAACTATTATGAATTCTTTAAAGTTAGAGTGAATTATAAAATCTTCTTTGTGAATAATAAAATATAATTCCTATATATAAATGTTCAATATTCGTGTAAGTATCAGAAATATAAATATAATTCCATAAAATATGCGTATAAACATAAAAAATTGGTCAAATTTAATCCAGAAAAATCGTTTCCTTGTGACTCCCTTTGCAAACTTGCAAATTAGTCAATTTGATGATGGCAATTTTTTTATGTACTTAAAAAGTAGCTCTATATTAGGATTTTCTTCTGAGTCGTACATGCATTTACAAATACAAATTTCCACATACAATACATTTCAGAAAGGCTAGATGTCAGATAACAGAACTTTATTGGTTTTTGGATATATACTACAGCAGTAGTCAAATCAAAAATAAGTCTGTATGATAATAATAATTATAATACTATTCAACAAGTTTGAGAACCGCACAGGTTTAGAATTTAGCGAACGTGCCAGCTTTGATGGCGCACTGTCTTATCGTAAGCAATCTGTCGATAGATGTCCAGTTTATATTGATCTGACATCATTGATCATAACATAGCATCACATCACGTTATATTTCTGTTTATTATACCATTAGGCCTCCAAATGAGGTCTCCAAAATGTCTGCACTGTTGTCTGCACTGTTGTTATGCACTGCTTTGCAAAATATTTTACCACTCAGCATTGTTTCTTGTCTCGAAGGGCCAAAGTATCGTTCTACTTCTCAAATAGAAATTAACCCTTACTATTTTAATTGTAGCGCGACTATAATTAGCTACTTTTAATACAAAAATTCCGAAAGACCAAAACCGTTAAAATATTAAATATAATATTTTTGAACTAAAAAAAGAAACAAAAGCGGTTCAATCAGCGTTCATTATTCACAATTACATACTTCTCATTTCTTCGCGCCTTCGTTTAAGGAGGCTCGATTTATTTTTTCCACACATAGGGTGAGGCGCCCCGTTGAGAACACATGCTGTGAATCTTAAAGGATTCTTTGAGTTCTTTGGGGGTCCTTGGCTGAATACGAGTTGTGTAAAATAATGATCTAATAACTATTGTGATTTCAAAATATTTGAAATTCTTCCAGCAGTTTGTTTATTTTAATTTAAAATAATAGATTTTGATTTCAATATCACTTTCTAAGCGAAAATGGGTTTGTTTTTATACTAAATTGAACTCAAAGTCATTTAAAATAGGTTATTTTTCTAATTACATAGACAGGCAGCATTCATTTTAATTAATATTAACAACAATGGCTTTCTTGTAAAATGCTACATATTCTTTTGTTATAAAATCTCTTTAATTAAAAAAGGTTGTTTATTTTTTAATTTAGTTAATAGATTATATTTAGAACTCTGTATCTTTTTTTTTATATTAAATTATATTTTAATGGATCCGAAGCCAATCTTCGAACACTATTTTTCTTTCACTGCTAATAATCCATCTTAGAAGTAGCTCGGAGTTTAGATTTGTGCCCGGTTAATGGCAATAGGCACAAGTCTATTGAACTCAAAGTCATTTTAAATAGGGTACAAACCCTTATTACATGGGACCTAAATATTATATCGGTGAACTATCTACAATTAGTTCACCTCTGCCTAATCTTCAGGGAAAACAGGCATAATGGTATTTTGACTCAATCTACTCGATAAACACGAAGCTACTCTTTAAACACTATTCACTGCTATTGAGTAAAAAATATAAACCTAAATTAATAACAATACCTAAGAAATAACTAAGGTTACCTTAACTTAACCCAAACTTAATTACAAAACTAATAACAGCTTAGTTTAATTCTATCACACTTACCCAACTGACCCTAACTGCCAGACACGACTCACACTTGACCGATTCGCATTGTTTTGATGTCCCACCGAGGATATAATGTTCTTTACACTTAATAAGTGTCGTGAGTTCAGGCAGGTCGACCTGCACACACTTGGAAGGAATACCCTACCTTAATTTACAAGGAATAGAGCGTAAATTTGAATGAAGTAATGTTAATTACGATTTCAATTTTAGTATAATTCGAAGCGACTCAAAGGACCAGTTTGGTATACCGTGGCGCTAAGCCAGGTATGCTTTCTGTGAGCTTGTTATTGTTCGGAAAGACCAGGGTTCGCCTTTGGTGTTTATTTCGGGATTTTGGTGTTTGTTTGTTTTGAATAAATATTCTGTGCGTTTTTGCGGAGGCCAATAAGTCTACTGTTTAAATAGCTGCCTAAGTAATTTAATACCATCAAGCCTGTATTCGCCGAAAGGTTAGGCAGAAGTGTTTAATGTACACCCTCAGTTCGCCGGTATTTTTAGGTTCTATGTAATAAGGGGCGAGCCTATTGCCATAAACGTTATACTAATAGAAACTCGGAGCTGCTACTGTAAATTTCATAGAAAAACCCAATAACACTGGGAATCGAATCCAGGATCTCTAATGTTGCAGTCACGCTTACAAGAACTATAGACTAACGAGACCGTTAAGTTCTAAGCAATTTGGGATCCGTAAAATTCGCCACGACCATGAGTACTATGGGTATCTATCTACCTACAAGACAATGTATGTAATACTTACATATTGGAATTAGTCTGTAAGGATATTGTTGGGAATAAATAAATAAATACTTTTTTTTGTAAATACATAGATATTAAATATTTTTGTGTCATATGGGATTCGAACCCACGACCTCGTGAGCAGCAATTCGATACTCGAACCACAATACCACTGAAGGCGTCACATTTATTGGTAAAATGTGATTGATCGTTAAAAGCGTCTTTAATTCACTATCGCACTTGAGGCAGGCTTTCGAAAAATGTGAAACTTAAATACAGATGGCTCATCAATAGTATCCCTCCCCGACTATGATGGGCGCAGTTTGCAGTCTATCCGACTTGCGGAGCATATTATGTATACTTTACCTGGGCCGTACCGGGGTAAATGCAACTCGATCTGTGTCATCCTGAGATTTCATACTGAGAGCGGAATGCCGCGGCTATCAATGTTTCCCATCTGCCCCGTTCATGAGACAAAGACGAGTCAAAGAAGTCGTCTAACCAGGGGGGCTACTCTCTAAGCACGAAGTCCGTAGTTTCGACCTTCGTTACGGACGCTTCCTACTCCGTATCACCTACGGACGGATGATTCGTTCGGGGCCCGAACTAAGAATGAATGACAACAAAATTTGACAGTTGTCCGTACTCTCGATGTGTTTTTACCCGTTCGAAAAATTGAATTTGACACTTGCTTTACCGGACTCCGAAGTTTCGGAGAACATTCGAACGGCTCGTAACTTCGTTGACGGAGATAGGGAGTAGACCCTCTGAATGTATGAATATCAGTATTTTATACGAAGCAACTGGCATCAGACCCCCACACTACTGCCACAGCCCTAGGTCTGGCAACCGGGACGTACGGCTTAACGTACTCTTTGAAGCACGGAGGTATTAACTGTCATGATCTCAGTAGGGTCGTCCATCCTAAGATTGCGGCAAGAGCAGCTTAACTTTAATATACAGGAAGATTTTTTTAACACGATCTTAATATTTTCTAATAAATCTTTCAAAGACTTCATTTTTGAAAAAAAGATAGTTAAGTTAGGATATTCTATCCGCAACGGTCCTAAGCCCGTGAAAGTATGAAGGGAAACTGCAATTTAGGCTTTGATTGTCATCAATGATTGGTCATATTGAAGTCAGTGGTCGACGCGTGCAATATGTTCACAAACATTTACTCTTTTTGGACAATTTGTGATGCTATTATCTCAATATTTTAGTACTGAGTAATACTAAAAGAAAAAGGAATATAATAAACCGCGCATCAAAAATACTGATTGAGCGACAAAATTACTGATTGAGCAGCAAAATACAAATATCGGTTAGGTTAGGTTAGAACTGTGACCACACATCGCACGAGCCGAGCGAGCGAAGTGAGCGGTGCCGCGGTAGCGGCCGGCGAGTGCCAGAACCAAATCAGTATGATACCGAATCTGAAAACCAAGAAAGTGTATATAATAACAATACTTTGAGGTGACTATTTTGCTGTGCAATAAGTATTTTTGCTTAGGATTGGGAATTATTTTGTTATACAAAACAACATTTTTTTGATTTGCAGTTAAATACTAGCCAAAGAAAAAACACGTATTTTGTTATTTTCAATAAAGATCTTACTATTAAAATTTGGAACTTGATAAAAAAATCTTCCTGTATAGTCCTTCATATAATATACAAACTCATGCAAAAATATCATAAACTAGGAATCAAGTAATGAGACTTATTCTGACTACAGTCACACTAGCACACTGTGCTATAATGAGTCATTCGGACACTTTTTGTATAACGTTTAATAGCCCCTACACACTAACGCGTGCGCCTCACTCTGCGCTGTCAGCTTAATCCGGTGGTTACATGATTACTCGAGTTAATGCTGTCGGCTTTAGTGAGTAGTCTCCATTACCACGTCTGCTGGATGACTTACGAGGATAGTACCTAATGAGACTGTTTGTAACAGTGATTATGATTGTGATGTTCTTTTCTGTTTGCAGGTCATAATATACCTAATTATTATAGAGGCTCGTGGCAATAATTAAGCTGAGATCAACCGATCTGCAAGGTTAAGCTGCGCTAGTCGCGGTCAGTCTGTGGATGGGTAATCATTAGTCTTCTGCTCGTAAGCACGGCTGTTAACTGCGAGGTCCTGGGTTTGAGAGCAGTGTTATTAGGTAGGAGAAATGCCACAACTCGAAACCCCAAGCTACACTGAATATTTCATAAAAACCCAATAACACTTGACCCGGCCTAGGAATCGAACTCAGGACTTCATGCTCAGCAGTCGCTCCGGCACCACCAAACATACAAGACAGACTAGTAATAAAAAATATAATAAAATAAACTTTCTATTAATATTCCTTCAACATTCAACCGTTTCTCATATAAATTCTAAACCAGCTATTTGATAGAATAATTTATTCGATTCTCATTAATCGTTTCTGCTGACGCTACAAAAAGATCACGTACGCGATAACTATCGCGGTTTATCTAATGTTGAATATATTATGCTGTCTCTACTGTACCGTCCGCAAAAAAGTTTTGTGGTAGAATAAATAAATAAATAAATATTCTTGGACAATTTTACACAACACCAATCTAGTCCCAAACTAAGCAGAGCTTGTACTATGGGTACTAGACAATGGATATAATACATGTATACTTTTTTTTAAATACATACTTATGATACATAAGAAACACCCAGACAAACACAAACACTTATATAGGTTCATCACATTAAAAAAAATATAATTTACTTAATTATTGATCCTTGCAAGAAACAAGCAAATCCTACTTACAGCCAAAGAGTATTTTTTTTATTTTATTTATTCATTTATTTCAGGCAACAAGGCCCATATAAAAATATAATAACACAATATAAAATAGAACAAAAAATAAAATACTATAAAATATATACAACAATAACAAAACTAAGTATTACTATTCCACACGTAAATTCGTCGTGCGTCGCTCGATGTTAGGTATCCGGCCTCGGAACCGCCGGAATAGTACACCTTTCAGCCAAAACTCTTCCTTCATGAAAGTCAACAGATGTTCGGTCGGTACTCTAATCACAAAAGAACTGAAATTCACATTGTGACTAGAGTCTAACCGTTCGACCCTCAGAGTGAGATTGCTCTTAATTGCAATATACTCTACAATCTCCTCGGAATAATCCTCGGGTAATGCTAGGAGGTAGGCTTTGTTCACGCTGTAGAGCTCGTGTGAGGTGGTACCTTACTGCCAAATATTCTATCGCTTAGCAATAATTTGTTAACATTATTGTGTTCCAGTTTGAAGAGCAATGTAGCCAGTAGCATTACAGGGCATAACAATTATGAGACTTAATAACTGAAGTGTCAAGATGACAACGTGCGAGTGATACCTACCACTGGTGTTACTGGCGTCTTTAAATAGCGGTTGCCGCTTGTTATCACGTGGCCCGTATGCTAAGCAAATAGTTTTCATTGTATGGTTGCATAATGCAGAAGAAGAGAAGGGTTACGTTTCATCTTGGTGATTGGTAATGTCTTTTTGACTTTTGTTTAGTGATCATAAAATTTAATTATATCGTTTATTCTTTTTAAGTGACAGTCACTAGGAAACAGGCCAAGTGTCGCGGGCACACAGACTAAAACCTATAACACGTAGAATGAGGAAGATAAATTCGACATGCCCAATGGCATTAATACCGCCTTTGTACCATCTGTGCTTATAGAATAAAATATATAAATTACAGGCACAGGTTGTCTCGGTAGCTTAGTTGGTTTAAGCTTCCGGTGTAATTAACCGGACGGACTCAGGTTCAAACCCTGTTTGAAATCGTTTTTTCACTCTCTAAAAATTATAATTATATTTACTAGCTTCTGCCCGTGAATTCGTACGCGTGATAATTAAAATTAACTTTTAATTTAAATTATCATTGTAATTTGGCTAATTAACTCAAAATCGTTATAAGTTATAGCCTATATGTTATTCTGATGTATAAATAATAATACTGTAAAGTTTCATCAAAATCCGTTCAGTAGTTTTAGCGTGAAAGGGTAAGAAACATCCATTCATCCATCCTCACAAACTTTCACATTTATAATATTAGAGGGATAGGATAGTAAAGTAGGATAATTAACGGACATTAAACAAAGATTTGTCTTAGAATTGCATTATTAATTTTTAATCCACTGACATATAAAACCCATTTCCCGTATTAATACCAACGTAATGTAAATGCACCCTATCATGTAAAACACTCATCAGTATTAAGTACCTTCAATTTTGCACCTCGCCTACAAAGAACTGAAAATAAAACAAGCAATTAACAGTGACCAGGTTAAGTTGACACGCGTCGAATCGCGAAACTAAATTCAAATAAACTGAATTTGACTCAATTCTGATTGCAAGCAGCGCCGACGTGAAGTGTCAAGCTATACTGGATATAACGGATTACGTCACGGTGCTGACACGACATCCTGCAGTAAAAGCTAGATCAATATTTTACGCCTAGAAAAGAACAATCAAAGAAATTTTATGAACTGTGAATACCTGCTTTCTGGAACTTTCGAGGGGCTTGTGGTTAAGATATAAATACTGTGACCAATCGACCTATAAAGAAAGAAAGAAAAACATTTATTGACACAGTCATAGACAATGCACACATTAATATTAAAAATATGATAAAAAAAAATAAAGAAAACATAATTGGCACAAACGTTAAGTTTATGCTGTACTGGCCGCGGTCACTACACTTTCATGGTTTGGAGAGCATGTTAACGCATCAGTACCGATTTTTATACGAACACCCTATTAAAATCACCTTAAGTGGTAGTCAGGAGTTTAAAAAGTCTGACAACCAATGCATCTTTGGGACATCGATGTTGCCCAGAAATTGGGCTGAGGAGATCTGATGGCTGTCGCTTCGTTTAATTTTCACCCGTGTCTGATGAAACTGGTATCCGACCCCAACATTGGGAAAAAAGTATGATGTTAATACTTTACTTCCGGGTATATAGTTTTTACAGGATTCGGTAAATTGTAAAAGTATCTTTAAAAAATCTATTTACAGAAATAAGTACCTATCATTTATGGCAATTCCTAACAATAACTTCAAAATAACAGCACTGGTCCTACATGTAACACCTGATATGTTTTATAACGTTGAGCAAGTATCTTGACAAAACCTACAAGACTTAACGCCCTTCAAAATCACATTTACGTAACCATAAATCCGATATGTACCACATTATTTGCCAGTACAATATTAACTTTTAGCCAATCCGTACAAACTTTTCCGAATCGACTTCATATATTGGAAAAAACTGCCAAAACGTAGTCACGAAACGATAAAACGCCAAAGATTTATGGGTTTGTGAAGACAACGTGCAATATCTGAATGTTCTTGACTGTATAGTTCGCATATTATTGGCGGTAACAGCTGAATACACGCGATCTTCGGAACTGCGGAGTTTTATATACATTGTCTATACAAAAAATCATACTAGAAGCCAACACGAACTAAATTATCTTCTGAGCATCTTGGAACGGTGAACAAGTTTCCAAATATAGAAAGTCAAAGTTTTCATTTATTGCTATAAATTTTTTTGAGCCTAGTCTTGCCTTATCCAAATTCTAACACGGAGCACGCAGTTCAAATGAATACTCTCCGAGCTCTGGTTCTCACATTCATCATCATCATCAACCCATATACTGCCACAGTGCTAGCCACTGATCTCCTCTTGGATTGAGAGGGATTAGGCTAGTACGGGTTGGCAGACTTCACACACCGTCGAGGAAGGTTTCCTCACGATTTTTCCTTTACCGTTTAAGCGAGTGATAATTAAGTGTAATATGCACATGAAATGTCAGAGGTGCGTGTCTTGGACTCTAATTGAGACCTTTCGCCTTAGCTGTCCAATGGTCATATCACTAGACTATCAAGGATTTTGACTTGATTCATACACAAAGTTATTCAAAATCATTTCTTCAAATTTAATTTTAAACGTCATATTTGCATTTAGACAGCTTCCAAAATGCCCGCCTTTTACCACCTCCTCCGTCGAAGAAGAAGTGGCGCAACGTGCTTCACAGCAAACTATGTTTAACTGCGCCATTCTTATCATGTGCTGGTTTATCTAAAAAACATGTCTTTTAAAAAGTCTTAAAATGATTTAAGAATTTACAGAATTATTATACCTATAATTCACCATTTAGATGTTTGAGCATACGACACTTGGTTTATGGAGTTCCAAAAAAATATGGCTGAAAACGATTCGATTCCTACACTTCTAAAACTAACAGATCTCAATATTACAACCCATTTTACCAAAATACATACGCTATCTCAGATCCGTGGATACGCTGGAAGTATCACTGAAAACAAAAGAACAATGTTGGTATAACCGTATTTCAGCAAATGTACAGTTTGCGTGTTGGAGTATCATTTGATAGGCGCATCACGAACTAAGGAGCTTCGAGACGCGCACTGCAAATCACTGTGTTTTACACATTGGCTCGTGTTAGTATTTTTGGTGCCTTAGAATAGGTTTTATGTATTGTATAGGCTGCGATTTGTGCCTTATTCTACGAAGCTAGGTAATACTTTTAGGTATTTAAGTATGTCTTTTTTTTATCTGACATTTATGCTTAGGTTTTAGTTTAAAGTCAGGTGGTCCTTTGGTCCTAATTTAGCACTAAGCAGTAATATGTAGTTAAGTGATATAACTTTTCTTATTAATAATTAGCATATGTTTATGTAGGTTAAAATTATTGTTTTAAAGTATCCACGATACAAGAGAAACTAGTAAGAGGCATTATTTTTTATTTTTTTTCAATTTGACTCAGTCTGTCTATTACCCTTTCACACATAAACCAGTAAATCGATTATGACCAAATTTGGTATAGAAGTTGATTAGATCTTGAAGAAGGCTATACGCTAAGGCAACGCCTTTTGTCTCAAAAAGTCCCTTGAGATGCGAGGAAAACTGTGGGGAATAGCTAGTATGATTGGTTGCTAGTGCTCCACGAGGAAACGATGTGTTAGCAGTGGGGGGACGTTGACCGTTACACTGCCAACCCAACTATTCCTCTTTCGTTTTACAGTCTTTGGCAACGCGCAAGTGACATACTTGGTGTTGCAAGCGCGTATAGGCTACGGTAACCGCTTACCGCTGCTTACCGCGGCCGTATGCTTGTTTGCCACTTTAGTAGTATAAAAAAAAAATATAAACTTCTCAAAGTCATGGATGCGTGCCCTGAAACAGACTTGTATTAAACACTAGAGTGTCACTAGGTACTTATTGCTGATGACATTATAATCATAAGAAAGAAAAGGTACACCGCGAGGTAATGGGGTGTGACCCCATCTATCAACAGTGTCACTTTTTGCAGCATCACTGGTATTAATCTTGATATCGTATTCCTTAATGCATGCTATTTTCTTGGCTTCGGATTTTTTTTTATGAACTTGAAACTAAATCTTGTATATTGCTTATGTTAGAATTGAGTATAGATTTTGATATCATTATTTTTATGTTACGTTTATAACAAATAGATTATGTCATAATCATATCATCATCATTACTGTTTAAACGAGTGATAGTTAATTAGCGCACTTGAATTGGAAAAATCGGAGGTGCGTTCAATTTTTTTAAAATGGTCCTTCCATTAATCTATCACAACTTTTGGTAACCATAAGTTCTGTATCAACCTATTAACTGTCTATTAAGCACTAATGAAATTATGAACTGGAAGTAAAGAGATTGAAAGGACTTTATTCTACTGAAATAGCATTTACTGGTTGCCTGACCTAGAAATAGTAGATTTAAATACTGCACGATGGACAACAGCGAGCTTCTTCCAACTTTTCTTTAAGAGTGATTACAGTGTATTAAAATTGACTAAAAGTGAAACACCTTATTATAGTTAATCAAACATTTTAGGCGAGATAAGGAATCCGATACAGATTCCCACAAAAACACCACTTCTTTTTTGTATTGTTGGTTAAATACGTTCAGTCTCTATACTTATTCTGCCATCAGTACTCGATTGGTACTAATAGTTATTTAGGATTTATCATGATGAATAGGCTCGGCTAGCTCCATGATTTATAGCTGTTCGTACTGCAGGCAAATAGATTATTTGCCTTATTTAGGGTCGCTAGTCATAAATATGGCCAATATCATAAAATTTAAATAAGCCTCTAGAGCTTCTCAGTAAACTGCCTATTTGTCTATTAGTTGTAAGTACGACTGCTAGGTTTAAGTCCCAGACGAGACATTTTTCATTTCAGTTTTTTTTTCTGAAAATTCTTTGAAACAACAGGAAGTTGGTTCTCTATTCTGTTTACAGTAAGAAGCTATTATTAATTATTATAATTTTACCCACATTTCGCAGGTATTTTTAGATCTATTGTCATTAATCGGGCACAATCTAAATTCAGAGCATAGAAAAACCCAATATAAAATAAATAAAAAACCCAATTAAGTCCACACAAAGCCGCGATCATCAAAGGCTTGTGACATCATACAATGTGTAACTCAATTACCCGTTATACAATACAGCTTCCAATTAAAAAGCACCACGTCTTTCGCGACAGCATTTAACTTAATTTTTTAACACGCGTTAAATTACGCGGGTCGAATTAAAACAACTCATTAAGGTTGGAAGCTCGTGGAGAACAAATGGCTTTCGATTTAATTTTAATGGCGTAAAGGTACAATTTTGCTTGTGTGGTGCTGGACTTAAAACGTGTGAGTTACGGTGGCAGTATGGGCGGAGAGCGGGCAATTGAAGAGGTTTATCAAAATAAAATAAGCACTGCTATAAAGCTTAATACATATTCCGTATCAAAGGACCACAAAATAAAAGTGAAGGTTTTACGCAAGTCTTTACGGTTTTAGTCCTTTAGATCCTGAGATTCCAACTATGTTTAATTTTTATAATACAAACTGTGGTTTATTTGATTTACCAAACTAAAATAATATGATTGAATAATTAGTTTTCCATAGAATGATTCCTATCTGACCTCAGTAGCCCCATGAGTGGGTTGCACCGATTTTAAAGCGATATATTAAAAAAACTATAATCTAAAAACTACTGCGTGTATCACAAACATAAGTAACAACATAACTATTTTCTGTAACTATGCTTTAAATTTCAAAATCCGTTAAGGCTATAGAGTATAATATGTCTGTCTGTTTTGTTTATATATATCATAAACAAAACAGACAAACATATTCGAACACCATTACACTTTTTCTGGCAAAGTCGGGTAAAAGAGTCACATCCTCCGATCCTTTTCCCAACTATGTTGGAGTCAGCTTCCAGTCTTACCAGATGCGGCTGAATATCAGTATTTACACGAAGCCACTACCATCCGACCTCCGCAACCGAATTTCTGGGTAATACCGATATCGTGAGGACAGGCTTTGTGCTTCTGACTACCACTAACGATTGTCATGTTCGTTTGAACACCGTCGTGCTCTCCGATACATGGAGGGGTCTCTAATTGTTAAGAAACCACAGACTGGCTGTAGTTAACACAGCTTAAATTTGCAGATCGGTTGATCAGCGTAGTTATTTACCCATGAGCATTTCAGCTAAAAGGATCCTTTCCGCTTAAAGCTAACCGCTTTCACTTACACAAGACCTTTACGTTATATTTACAGCCCCATTCTTCCATTTACAATCCTCTGTACTTTAGAGGAGGTCTATAATCCTGAAAGATGAATAATTTATAAACATATAAATTTTATTTTAACTTCGGCTGCCGTCTAGTGGTTAAATAATGAGTTCTGGCTGTGTGAGTGTTTAAACTTATTTCGTATTGTTTCTCATTGCAGTTGTATATGTTGAACTTGAGTTTATTACTGTGAAAGTTCGTTTTTATTACTGTTGATTTAAGGTTTTTACTTGGTTATTTCGACAAATATGCGATACCTAAAATAAATACTATGCCTATATCCTTGAAGGGTTGGGCAGTAGCTGTTGTCCCTTGGGTACCCTTTGGTAGTCCGTTGGGCTGTAGGTCCCATGTAAAAGTGATCATTTATTTTATATAATATTTGCAAGCTTGTAATTACCAAATGTCCCTTCCTATATGATATGTTTGCAAGCTTTCTGTAACATACATACATACCATCACGCCTGTATTCCCCGAAGGGTTAGGCAGAGGAGTACTAATGTACACCCACACCCGGTATGTTTAGGTCCCATGTAATATGGGGCGAGCCTATTGCCTAAATCCGTAAAAAGTAGTTTTATTTCAATGTATAATATTAGCGTAATATAATGTCAGAAATCAATATCTAAACTATTATAATAATCTAAAATCACTTGTAACACAGCATAAAATATTTCTGATATTTGGGCTCACCTACCTTTACAGTTGGTCTTTTTGTATATCATTAACCCGTATTTAATTTTTTTGCAAGTAGTGTTTACCGCTTAATATTGTACATCTAGTATTAGTGTTATGTGCTCTACTTAATTAGGCATGGATATAACAATTGTTAGTAAACCAATAAAATAAAATAAATAATATCTGTGACCGTCGTCAGAAGCCTAAAAAGAACTAGTCTATCCTCTGGATTTACAAAAAAATGGGTTGCGGAGGTTCATCATCATCAACACACATACTGTCCCACTGCTGGGCACGGGTCTCCTCTCATATTGAGAGGGATTAGGCTATAGTCCACCACGCTGGCCAAGTGCGGGTTGGCAGACTTCACAAACCGTCGAGAAAAATCTCTAAGGTATGCAGGTTTCCTCACGATATTTTCCTTCACCGTTTAAGCGAGTGATAATTAATTATTAATACGCACATGAATTCGAAAAGTCAGAGGTGCGAGCCTTGGGTTCGAACTCGAGACCTTCGACTTGGCAGTCCAATGGTCTTACCACTAAGCTATCACTACTTGCGGAGGTTACTTCGTGTAAAATACTGATATTCAGCCACATCTTGTTAGCCTGGAAGTCAACCCAAACACAGGCTCAATGAATGATGATATGACAGAGGACAATGACCTTTAAACACAAGTGAAATGAACCTTCACTATAAACCTTGTCAATTCTTCAAATATATTATCTAACAATTTCATCAATTACTGAACAAGAACCCAATTATACCAATCACTGACCGCGGCTTCACCCGCAGATAACAATGTTTTATTTTTTAATTAATAACCCTCGTCACTGTTATTTGTCATCAATGATGAATGAAATAATAAGAATGATGTATAGTGAGAGGGTTATGTAAGTTTTTTTAATAATAGAATGCATTTGAAGTAAAATTTAAGTGTAATTTTTTTTTTATACTATGTACTAAGGTGGAAAACAACCTTACGGCCTGATGATAAGCGGTTACCCTAGCCTATAGACGCTTGTAACACCAGGGGCATCACTTGCGCGTTGCCGACCTTGAAAAATGATAGAGGAATAGTTAGGTTGGCAGTATAAGGGTCAAAGTCCCTCCACTGCCAACACAACGTTTCCTCGCGGAGCACTGGCAACCTTGCTCACCGTAAGAAACAACACAGCTCAAAGCAGTGTTATTTCACTTCGATTTTCTGCAAGGCGGAGGTACTTCCCCAGTCGGGCAGCTCCAATTTGGGTGGAATTTCTTTCACTATGCCCTACCTCTCTTAGATCTGAATAGAAATCTGTTGGGTTCACACATCAGACATCACATATTCTTCATCAACCCATATACTGTCCCACTGCTGGGCACGGGTCTCCTCTCATATTGAGAGGGATGAGGCTATAGTCCACCACGCTGGCCTAGTGCGGGTTGGCAGACTTCACAAACCGTCGAAAAAAATCTCTAAAGTATGCAGGTTTCCTCACGATTTTTTCCTTCACCGTTTAAGCGTCACATATTATCACGCCTGTATTCCACGAAGGGTAAGTAATAGGTGTACTAACACCACACTATACACCCACAGTTCACCGGTATATTTAGGTTCCATGTAATAGGGAGCGAGCCTATTGCGATTAAGCGGTCACAAATCTAAACTCAGAGCTGCTACTGAGAATTTAATAGAAAAACTCAATTACACTTTGCTCAACCTGTCAATCGAACCCAGGACCTTTATCGTTGCAGTCTATAGAAATTTAAGACAAGAATTTTAACTTTTCGGAGTGAATGAAGTCGCGGCCGGGAATAGTTCATAATATAGCATAGTAGCTCTTGAAAATTAGCAGCTACATAAAGAACAACAATTTTCTAAGGAACACAACAAGTCCGGGACAAGCAAGCAACAAGAAAATCTTGTGTTTTCGGGTATCTGAGTAAAAATGTTTGCACATCTTTTTGGAAAATACATTTGATTTTAAACTGTAGATTTTAAACTGTACATATACATAATTATGAACAGAAAATATACATGTAATCACGGCTGTATTTTCCAAAGAGATGTGTCGTGTTAAGTTTTTTTACTAAGATACTCGAAAACACAGGATATTGATATTTTTTTATTACATAACCCATATCTACTTTCAAAAGTTCAACCACCTATTCTATCACAGGATTATTTTTGACAGTAACAATATTACGATTATTTTTCATAGTATCGAAGGTTTAACAACAAAAGCAGTAAATCTCAATAAGTGTGCAAAGAGGTCATCTATTTTAATTAGCCCTTTGAATTGTTGCTGCGTTTGATGAATGAAGACTATAAAGTGAAGAACGAAAAGATAGCACTAAGGTATATTAAAAAAAATATTTTATTTGAGCGGAATAAACGATGGGTCTGTAGCTAATGAAGAACTACACTTATGCTGCATTTGACGCTTTCAGTCTATAAAAAGCATATCCACAGGCTGATCTTTATCCTTAGGATATTTTCTATTGAACTCTCGAAGTAAATTTTAATTTAAATCAAGGATTTTAATTAAGTAATACAATATTTTTTATGTCGTTAGACCGATCCTCACACTTTTCTATTACATGATTATAATTTTATTGGCATTCGGATTTTGGTAGCCTGTTTTTTTTATAATATCAATAATTATTATAAGATAATTTCATTCATGATGTTGTTACTCATTTCCTAAAATAATGTTATTGGAATATTTTGAGGTTGAAAACACAGTTTCCAATTACTCGCATGATTAAAATGTCCGAACCAAAACAAAACACTTCTGGAAAATTCAATTTCCTGCAAAATTGTACGAAAAATTTACCAAGCAAATTGTTATCAATCTTCCTTGAACCATATAATATAATATATCCTCCTACTGTCCCAATATCCAATTACGAGCACGTCAGTCACTTCTATACATTACATCGCTCTACATATCTAGTTACTCTCTCCATTTAATTGGTAGATTCTTCGACAGATATCGATTGTCGCTACTCCGACTATAATTGTATATATCTTATACTACTTGTATATGTATATGGTATTGTTCAGTAATAAATCCTTTAGATTTATTTATGTAAGCTCGAGTAATGAATTTGGTAATTAATTTTGATGTTAAGTTTGTTTATCGAACAAGTGAACTCAGCCGCATTGTGTAAGATGGGCTCCTCATATAGTAATCTAGCAAAACATTAAGCTGTTTACAATGTAGTTTACACCTAAAATCGCACTTGCCTTCACCTGGGTGGTCATAGCGTCCGGTGTACCTAACCAGGAGACGCAGGTTCGAATCCTGCCCGCGGTCGAATTTTTCCTTCGCTAAATAACTTTAAAATCTTAGCATGGAAAATGAAAAAAAATAATACAAAAATATATAATGATCAGGTTAGTCACATATCTCTCCTTCACGTCTCAACTATCACAATTCATTCACCTAACCATCTCTTACATATTACCTAAACTGGAACACAATACCCCTCTTTATCCCACCACAGTCGGCTACAGACGGTTTTACCCTCAAAGGCTCAAAATAGTGTGGAGTGACGTAGGCTGCGGAAGCTGGCGTCGCTCGCTACTTCCGGTTTCCGGTAGGGTCTATACAAAAACAATTAACAGAAGTTTAACTTGATTCAAGTTTAGCTTAGGTTAGACCAATTGTTGGTTAGTTTAAATTGTTTGATGGATTTGACGTTTAGTTTATAATATTGGTGTTAATTTGGAGGTTTTATTGCTACACTGGTCGCTTGATCGGCGTGTGCGACACTGGTTTCGTGTTCCTTTCTCGCACGGAATAAATATTCTCTGTGTTGTACGAACCTTGTCTGAATAAATGTGTTTTTATTTCTTTCTTATTCCGCTATATGCGCAGCATTTTCTCTATTGACCATTAAATTAATAATACATGACATTTATTTCTTAAATAAATCTTTTATAGACACTTTTACACGTCAATATTTAATACTAGATGGCGCCGGCATTTCCTAGCTGACGACCTCTGAGAAAAACGCTGAAACAAACTCAGGGAATCATGGTATCTTTTAAAGTCCAGACAGTAACAGTATACTAACATGCTTATCTTTTCTTCATGTTGATGTCATTAATTTTAAATGCATTACATTTTTAAATGCATGACATTTATTTCTTATCATTACTATTAAATAAATCTTTTAAAACACTTTTGCAAGTCAACATTTTATAATAGATGGTACTGGTATTTCCTAACTAACGACCTCTAAGAAAAAACGCTGAAACAAACTCAGAAAATCGTGGTCTCTTTTAAAGTCCAGACAGTAACAGTATACCAACATGCTTGTCTTTTCTTCGTGTGAATGTTTAAATTTTAAATGCATTACATTTTTAAATACGTGCATTTTACATGCTTATCAGATTATGTGTTTTACAATGAAGAGCAAAAATTAAACTGGCCTTATAAAGATAGAGCCATAGCAGCTTTGAGTTGACTAGTCCTTGCTGACGATACGCACACATCAGCCATCATGTAGCTGGACATGATTGCGACCGAATGAAGCCACATAGCCCACTGCACTGCAGTAAAAGTAACAGCTCCAAAAACTGATTTAAATTACCCAAACCTTCTGCCCTTCACCTGCACAGTGTCTTGACGTATAAAGGTTTCATGTTGCACCCTGTTCCAGCATGTTCACAACATGTATGTACAGCGATCTATCATTATTATACAACTTGATTCGACAAGCCAGATCTATTAGTTCACGTTTATTGATCGAGCATAGAGTAGTTAATACCGTTTGTGACAAACGGATGAACTTAAAACTACTTAGAAGGTAACAGTTCGTTTCTCATAGTAAACGACAGGAATTTTTTCTAAACGTTTTTCCTCAAAAACTAGTAACAAGGTCGTAAGCACGACTGCTACGCTAAAAAGGTCCTGGATTCGATTCCCAGGTCGAGCAGTTATTGGGGTTTTCTACGAATTTTCGAAATAAACAGTGTATGTATGTATTTGAATCGTCTCTATATAAACTCAACTTCAAAGATCTTTTTAGATTATTTCTCTGGGGCTGACTCCAAATTAATTAGATTTAAAATGTTAATATATTATATATTTCTTCTTTCATTTCGTTATGTTTTTAAATTCCGGTTAAAGATTTTTTATTTCTCACAAAGAAATTTACTTTTTTATTATACAAGACCTTAACTATCGAATGTTTATTCCCTCGTTGTTTCTTAAGATGGTGTAAACCATCTTAACAATTTACAAGTGAAGTGAAATTACAAAGTTTATCCAAATATGGTCAGAGTCTTCAATAATGCTGGTGGCCCGAGGTTAAGTCGTGAAGATGCAGCTATTGTAATACGACAACACATTATTAGCCATTGTACACAAATTGGTGTGTTTATAGTTATAGGAAAATAGTTAACTGCTGTAGGTTTACTCGCATTGAAAATCGTCTTTTTTATAAAAGAGGAAACATGACCCGACGTTCGAAGAAATAAAAAGGACAAAGAGGGAGGGAGTATAAAGAGACTAAAGCGGCATTACAAATCTTGATACTAAGATCGAAGGAAACCTTTTGGCAAGATATATGTAAGGAAGTCGATGATGATGTCTGGGGCCTCGGCTACAAAATAGTCACCAAAAAAAACACATTCAGTCCACCAACCCAAACGCAATTGCGCTAGTAGCGATGAACGCCATCCTCCAAGTCCAATTGTGAATCTAAACCAACAAGCGACTCATTCAAAAATTTATCGAAACCGCCGATTTTGAATTTTACCGACACTAATGAATTGAAGTGAAAACTTTGTACCCTTTTTTAAGAATATTGCGCGTACGCAGGAGTCGGAGATTTGACATAATTAAAATTTATAAGGAGAAGGAGTGCATAAAGCTAAAGCTTGTGTATAATAAGTGTTACAAATACCTTAAATAAAATAAAATATTCATTGTTTACGTTCGAGTTGGCAATGTCAAACAGACACACATAATTATTGTGAATGTGTCGATTGCTTTTTAAATTGACTTTGACAAAAGATACTCAATGATATTCAAACGCATTTGATCTCATTTCGACCACTGGGGAACCACTAGTATAAATATAGATATTATAGGTAGATAGGGGCAATAAAGCGATTCACCTGATGATAATAACGTTATTGACCTTATAACAACGAAAGTCGCTGAGCACAGCTAAACTTTGAAAATATGACAGCTCCAAACTAGTCAAGCTTTTTAATTTTCTAGGCGATACCTATCTCCATGGTATGGTGATTGTAACATTTGCCGATCACCATGGGATAATAAATTTACCTTTCTCATCTCTATATCATAATTATTAAGACCACATACTATAATAACTCTTTCAATACATCGTCCACAGCCGTTTACACAGTGGCCAAACCGTGTCAATCATGGCCATCATTCCACACATGGGTAGCTGGCAGCTCTCCAAACAGCCACTATTGGGACATTGGCCCATCGTATTGCCGAGAAAGGACCCGTCCTATTTATTAGAGCCATATTTCGTTTCCAGATGGTAGGGGCGGTTGACCTAGTTTGATTAAGGTTAATTTTAGCATGTTAAAGCTATGCTGCTGTGTCCGCCTGGGTTGGTAGAGGCACGTTTGGGTTGGTACCACTTCATCATCATCAACCCATACACCATCAGTCCCAGTGCTGAGCACGGGTTCTCCTCTCAAACTGAGAGGGATTAGGCTGTAGTCCACGCTGGCTTAGTGCGGGTTGGCAGAATTCACACACCGTTGAGAAAAATGTCTAAGGCATGCAGGTACATATAACTTCTACTCCCAGACTAAGCAGAGCTTGTACTATGGGTACTAGGCAATGGGTATAATACATATATACTTCTTTAAGGAATTTATTCATTGTTTGGAGGCTGGTCCAGCCGTCACTCTGCATGAGGCTGATAAGACCCACCAATCCCATTTAAGCCCGGCCAGGTTACCTACACACGTAGGTAAACTTCATTGTCATCATCAACTCATAATATACTGTCCCGCTGTTGGGTACGGTCTCCACTCAAATTGAGAGGGATTAGGCTATATTCCACCACGCTGGCCTAGTGCGGGTTGGCAGACTTCACACACCGTTGAGAAAAATCTCTAAGGCATTCAGATTTCCTCACGATGTTTACCTTCACCGTTTAAGCGAGTGATAATTAATTATTATTAATACGCACATTGATTCGAAAAGTCAGAGGGGCGTGCCTTGGATTTGAACTCGACTTTTGACTTGGCAGTTCAATAGTCATATCATTAGGCTATCATTGCCTTTTCGTATGTATACACATACTAAAAGTCAAAATATAACACTGATCGACTCGAAAATTGAATTTAGTCTCACAATAGCCCCGCTTCCCGCCAGTGACGTAGTTATAATCGGTTTCTCATTAACACAGCGGACGGCGACTTATGAAAGAAATATTTCCCTCTTTCTTTCCTTTGTTCCTTGTTTACCTTCCTTCTCCGTTATTTAATTTAAAAGGAACGCTTTCTGAAAAGTTTTAATTTACTTGCGTATCTTAATTTTAATTTTAAGAGACTAAGGAATTTTTATATTCGTCTGATTTAAGTTTTAATTCCTACTAATATTTTATATACGAAAGTAACTCTGTCTGTTACGCTTTAGCACCTAAAATGCTAAACAAATTTTGATGATTTTGGTTCAGACACCAGCAGGTCAAGCTATCCAAAACTGTCAAATTTTCCCAATTGAACATGAACCTTATTGTAATGTATAAAAGTAAAAAGAAAGTGCAATAGTTGGGTTGGCAGTATAAGGGTCAAAGTGCTCCCACTGACTATACAACGTTTCCTCGCGGTGCACTGGCAACCTTGCTCATCGTAAGGAACACAACACAGCTCAAAGCAATGTTATTTCACTTCGATTTTCTGCAAGGCTGAGGTACTTTTCCAGTCGGGCAGCTCCAATTTGAGTGGAATTACTCCCACTGTGCCCTACCTTTCTTAAAAATGTCAGCATACAGAGGGAGAGACAGTGGGAAGCGACTTTATTTTTTATTATTTATTAATAACGATACTTGCTAACTTACAAAACATATCATCATTAACCTATCGACCTTCCTAGGCACGGTTTTCAGAATAAAAGGGATCATAATAAGCCTCAACACTGATTCGAGTTGGCAGACTTTACACGTTGGCGAGAAAATCTGTCAAGCACGCAGATCCTTCACTATTGAAGCGAGAATAACAATTATTAATACGCACCCAATTTTTTAAACGCCAGAGGTTTACCTTGGATTTCCACTATCTAGACAGTATTGGCTGGCTTACCAGATAACTAAACTGAAACATAACATACCATCACGCCTGTATTTCTCGAAGGATTAGGCAGAAGTGTAGTAAATGTACAACCATAGTTCGCCGGAATGTTTAGGTCCTATGTTGTAGGTTGCGACCCGATTGCCATTAATCGCGTACACGCCCAAACTACGAGTTTCTATTGAGAATTATAGAGAAGAATCCAATAACATTGCGCGAGCTGGAAATAGAATCCAGGACCTTGGGCGTAGTGCTTTCGACCACTAGCTAATGAGGCAATCTATTTTTTAACTAAACTATCAGTGATTTTTCTAACATTTTATGCATAAACCTAAAATAAAACAAAGTCTTGAATATCATGACGATTAAATTAGAAACTCAAGTAAAATTGCAATTGACAAATTGACATTCACAATTAAGCCCATTTTGATCTTTATTTATTTAAAATAAGGTTCCAAAACTTTAATTTAGATTATGTTCAGGCTTAAAATTGCAAACAAAAAGAAAACTTAAACGTGCTCAATTAAATCAGGCGATTCTCTTGAAATATAAAAGAAACAATCAATTCTAAGAAAAAGTTTTAATGAAGCTGCGTTGCTAATGTAAGCTGAGCGAGAAATGAGGTTCTTTGCGAAAAGAGGAATAACTCAGATGAAATTATTATAGAATAAAGACAGTTTGCTCAAGATTGAATGAGATTGTTTACATTCAGAAGGCTCCGTTCGACTTGTGGTCGTAGCACAACTGCTGAACTAAAGCTCCTAAAGGTTAAATTATCTGATCGAGCAGTATTATAAGTTTTTTCTACGTTTTATTTATGATGACTGTAATAAAATAAAGTAAACCACCTCTGCTATTGCTGTCAGCTGATGCCGACCTAGTAAATATAGATAGGGGCAACAGCTAGGATAAAATTTAACTCGAATTATCATACGGACATACAAATGAGTTTCAGAAAAAATATTACCCTACAAATTCTTCACTCGGTTAAGCTGTAACTAGTAGATAAACAACAGACTGCTTTTTGGCTACTTAAATCTACTTTATCGCGGCATTTAAGCAGTGTTTTGGCACCCATCCCACTACCATTTATCCAGCTAGAAATTAAAACCGTTACATAAGTCATCTGATAAGAGCGGAGCGGAGCTGAGCGAGTTCGCTCGCTGTATTACCTAACCTGACAGGTGGCACGAACTTACTCTGCTATTTTCGAATAAACGCCATTAACTCGGTCAATAGTACTGCTTTACTATATTTTCTGACTGTGCAAAGGCTATGTTGCTGGCTATGCTAATAATGTTATGCTTTACAAATTTAAAAAAAAACAGATGTGCTGCTATTACATACATACATACCATCACGCCTGTATTCCCCGAAGGGTTAGGCAGAGGTATACTCATGTACCCACATATCGCCGGTATGTTTAGGTCCCATGTAATAGGGGGCGAGCTTATTACAGACACAACTCCGAGCCAGAATTTCATAGAAAAAACCAATAACACTTTGCTCGACCTGGGGATCGAACCCAGGACCTCTAGCGTAGCAGTCGCGCTTAGAACCACTAGACTAATGAAGCAGGCAGAGTGCTGCTATTAAAAATACAATAACACTTGAACAGTGTTATTGGTACTGTAGCGACATCTACCGCGCTACATAGTACTGTAGTACCCTGATGGGGTACACGGCGGCCTATTCAAAGAAACTCTCGGTTAAAAGGGACTTTGCGACTTTATTCTTCAAAGGTCAAGGAATAACTCACACAATCATTGATTCACTTTTTTCACTAAACATTCTACAATAATTTCAAATGATTATTTCTTCTTAAACCAGCCAGTCTCACGCTGACTCCAGGTAGCGACCTCTACAGTACTACGAAGGCCTGAATCGCGCAAGCAACATTCGCAACGAAAAGTTGCATATATACAACCGCCCGACATCAACCGTCGGGCCGTGGCCCGCCAGGCATAACACCCGCCTGGTTGGAGGATCCTCCCTTTTCGTTGGAGGGGCAATACACCTCGCCTCTCCACACTAGTGACGCCGACGTGATGCCAGTGTTTCCACAATACTATAACTCAACCTGGTAATATAACTTTTACACGCAGCCGCGCTTGTTACAGACCCTATAAGATTACTTTTTAAAAACACACTGACAAAAGAAACATCATACTTGGCAGGGCTCGTGACTAAGTAATAACTAAGCTGATCAACTGATATGCAAGGTTAAGCTGCGCTAGCCGCAGTCATTCTGTGGATAGGTGACCATTAATAACACACGAGACCCCTCCGTACCTCGGAGAGTACGTAAAGCCGTCGCTCCCGGTTGTCATACGAACACCTATGACAATCGTTAGTGGTAGTCAGAAGCCGAAAAAGCCTGACAACCAGTCTATCCTCAGGGTATCAGTATTACTCAAAAATTGGATCCGATGGCAGTCGCTTCGTGTAAAACACTGATATTCAGCCGCATCTGGTTAGACTGGAAGTCGACTCCAATATTGTTGGGAACAGGCTCGGAGAAAGACTGGATTAAAAAGGTCGCATTTCGACCACCGAAGCCACATAAGGCATTAACATTTTTTATCAATGCATTCTAATAAAACTACTTTTTACGGACTTTATCGCGTTATATTGATATTATTAATTCCGACGTTTCGGACCCTTTACAGCGTCCATGGTCACAGGTAGACTGAGGTGGTGGGCGTCTTGATGATATAATTACTGACAGCTACCCTACATTTTAATTATTACGTGTTCAAAGATATACATATTACTAATTATTAATTAATACTAGATGGAGCGTAGATGAAAAGTAGTTCTATTTCAATGTACAATATTCGCGTATAAAACTGAGTCAACTTTTCGATTGAATTCTAAATCTATATAAAAAGTGAGGTACTTACTTTAATCGTATCTACCCCTTAAGTAGCGGCGTCTGCAAATATCTTGAAATATCGGCTATCGAGGTAAGTTCATTACTGGCGAGGTAAATTGAATTCTACGCTTCACCGCTTCACTTCGTCTCCAATATTTAATGACCATACTGCTATTTTAATTATTACATCTCACGCCGTATTTATTTTTAACTTTATCGATTTAATCTAAATGTTAACTAATTTAAAACTGTCTCAATTATCACAACCGTGGCCAGTGAGCGTAAGTTTCTGGGTTCGATTCCTAAGTCCAGCAGTGCTATTGAGGTTTTTTTAAATTCTCAGATGTATCTCGAAGATTGGATTGGTGACCGGTTAATGGAAATAGGCTCTCCCAGCGAATTATGGGTGTACATGAGTACCACTACCTAACTTTCGGAGAATACATATAGATTTTTAATTGAATAGTTGTTGATTTGTCAAGTTCGTAAAGGAACATGGTTCAGTAATAACTACGCTGATCAATCGATATGCAGGGTTAAGCTGCACTTACTGCGACTATTTTTTGGACGGGTGACCATTCTCCATCATCATCATCATATCAGCCACAAGACCTCCCCATAGACTTCTACAAGGATCAGTTACATGCCGCTTGTATCCAACGATTTCCACAACCCTTATAAAGTGTCATAGGTGTTCGTATGACAACGGGGACTAACGACTTAACGTGCTCTCCGAGGCACGAATGGTCTGCCCTTCGTAAAACACACGGCTATTCAACATATAATACATTTTTTTAGGCCCTGTTTTCCCAATATTGGGCAAAGACCAGCCTGATAATCATTATTAAATATACGGAAACAACTGTGTCTGTTTGTTACACTTCACGTCTAAGCCGCTGAACATATTTTGATGAATTTTGGTGTAAGGGTAGGTACATAAATTGGACATAAGAGACGTATATAGGCTATCTTTTGTATCAAGTCTTCAGAGATCCGAGTGGATCCGTGGACAACAGCATAGAACTAGTATAACAATATTACTTGGTAAGCACACCTTCTATGACGTCATCATTCGCTATAATACTGTATGCGTAAAAACAAAAGCAATAAAACGAAATCACCGATTTATTATCCTCCAGATTGCCATGTATACCCGACTGCTATAAAGAAAGGAGGTATATGTATTAGCATGTGACCTCGTCAGACTGAATATTTCATGGCGAAAAAATCAATGTTTGACTCACGATTACTGTGTGGTATCGACCTCTTAGCTTAGGGTATGAATAAGACTATGTTAACGTAGAAATCTGCTGCAGAATTCGTCTTGGGTGGTACGAAATATTCTACTGCCAAGCAATAATGTATTAAAATTGTTGTGTTACGATTTGAAGGTCAATGTAGCCAGAGAAATTACCGGTAATAGGCGACTTCACAACTGAGGTTTCAAGATGACAACGCGCGAGCCACTGGTGTTTCTGGCGTCTATAGGCTGCAGTTGCTTACCAACAGTCAGTTATGCTTAAATAACAATAAATAAAAAACTTTTTTATGTAGCCTCTTTTGTATCCCACTGCTGGGTAAAGTCTAACTTAGTCTAGGATTTTCTATCTATCTATGTCTTATAATTTGTTAAAAATGCACTGCCTCGTTATTGTAGTTCTCCCATAATTTTTGAGTGTAAGCGTCCTAGATTCGAATCCTAGATCCAGCAGTGTTATTGAATTGAAAAGAAAGAAAGAAAACAAGATTATGTAAAGTGATTTCAGAAGGATACGTTAGTATAAGTGATTAGTATTTATATTGTTGGCGTTGTCATGTCGAATTTTGCCATCCTATCCCCCTTTTTGGTCTTATTAAATATTAAGAGTATGACATCAACCCCTAAAAATATTATTTTATGTAGTACTTATTTCTATGTATCACATGTCAAGTCGGCTCCCACATGATTAGGTGTCCAAAAATGTGTTAATGATAGTGCATATACCTTTTGAAATAAAACAGCTTGATAATAATTGTTAAAACAGTCATTGTTTATGATAATCACATTCGTTAATTGTGATTAGGGACAGCACACCTGCAAGTCTACTTTGTATCAAGAATGTTATTATACTTTCAAATCTCAGGGTAAGCAAAATTTTATAGTCGGAGTGTCGTCTGTATGTGTGTCGCATGTTTTGTTCTAATTTCAATTTAGTTTATATTATTTGATTCAACATCTTCCGAGCCTTTTCCCAACTACGTTAAGGTCGGCTTCCCGAAACTGCGAGCAACAGCGAGTATAATATGAATTGTTTATTAGCTAACCTATTTCTTATCGGGATATAATAAACCGCGCATCAAAAATACTGATAGAGTGACAAAATTATAAATACAGATATCGGTTAGGAGAGGTTAGAACTGTGACCACATATGAATAGGCCAGAACCAGACCAAAGGGATTACTAGTAGCTAAGATTTTGCTGTACAGTAAGTATTTTTGCTTAGAATTGGGAATTATTTTTTATACAAAACGACATTTAATGATTTGCAGTTAAATACAAGCCTTTTTATTTAATCAGTTAACAAAGTAAACTGTATCCACAATTACACTTCTTAATTGTACGCCCTTGTTTGCCACCTTAGTGTTACCTATACAAAAAAAAGTATATTAGTAATACCTGTATATACAGTATAAATATTATGTCTACACCGAAATTTAAGTAGGTATTTTAAAATCAAAAAGGCGTTACCGTAAGTACCTACTCATCATTATGGATAATTTCTACTAAAGCACCAATAATGGGAAAAACGAGAAGAAAAACATTTTTTTCTGAGAAAAGTCTAGATCTCTTGACAGAATATTGGAAATTGTTGTATCCAGCGGAGATATTTCCGATCCGGTACGACATGGCGATTGACAACCTTCAAGAAGCGAGCCTATTCTTATCTCAAAGGCCGGCAACGCACTTGCAACCCCTCTGGAATTGTGGGTGTCAATGAGCGGCGGTGATCACTTACCATCAGGTGACGCCCTGCTCGCTTGCCTCCCTCTTCCATAAAAAAATCTTGTAAAGTGGCGTTTTCCGTACGTTGTCTTATGCATACTTCACGTTGCCAACGAATGGCTTACACTTAAAGGTTTATTGACCTAGGAAGACATAATAGCACTTTATTATAGACTCGGCCAAACCTTTGTCATTTTATAAGGGTTTGAATGAAGAGAAGCCAAAAGAATGGCCTTTGTATAGAACAAATTTTATAACTTTGAGCTAAAAGGGCATAAAGGGCCTCAAAGATGGTGCCATTTAATAATAATAATAATTTATTTCAAAAACACACAGGTTACAATATGTACAAAGATACATCATGCGCTATTTAATTAATCAACTAAATGTAAGGACATCTGTGTCTGAACTAGATATAAAAATATATCTGTATCTCAGACATCAGTGCTCCTCCTTTTAAATTAAAATATAAAATACTTCAGCCTATAAAACTTATAAGTACATACTTATCTCTTGTAGAGGCTATTTTTGTAGAGGTTATTGAAAGTTACTCCATACTTAGTAAAAATTTAATAAAAATAATAATATTATATTTATGCCTTTAATAACTAAGCTAAGTAATAATGCTCTAATATTATTGTTTAGATTTTTAAATGGTAACCAGTAAAAAGCAGTGATAGCCTAATGGTATGACTATTGGACTGCCAAGTCGAAGGTCTCAAGTTCGAATACAAGGCACGTACGTCTGACTTTTCAAAATCATGTGCGTATTCATAATTAATTATCACACGCTTAAACGGTGAAGGACAACATCGTGACGAAACCTGCACGCCTTAAAGATCGCGGGTCTCCCCTCACAAAATGAGAGGGATTAGGCTATAGTTCACCACGCTGGCCTAGTGCCGGTTGGCAGAATTCTCACACCATCGAGGATAATCTCTAAGGCTGTAATATTTTCTTGCACCATTTAAGCAAGTGATTATTAGAAACGTCAGAGATGTATGAATGAATTGGATTGGAACTCGAGGAAATTGACTTGGCAGTCCGATGGTCTATCACGAAGCTATCACTGCTCTTCAAAAGATAATTAATTATTCTTCGTATTTTAATCCAGTAAGCCGACCTCCAAGGTACTTCTTAAGGTAACATTGGACACATAATTGTGCCTTAAAGGCAGGTGCTACAGTAACCCAGGCTTATGACCATAATAGGGCATTAAAAGTAACGGTTAAAGACTATTAACCGATAGTTTTAATATAATTTGCATTATAATCATCGTAATTGTAATACCGCCCAATATCTGATGGGGTGGAGGCCAAAATACATTGAGGTCAGGTTCCATTAAGTAGTGATAGTGTAGTGATATGTGATATTTTTAAGAGAGGTGTCCACTCAAATTAGGGTAGTTAATATTCGGGTTTAAATTTAGGGCAAGAATCTTGACACTACGGTTACAATATTGTGGATTTCGATGTTATACGCAATGATCTTCCGTATCTATTAGGAAGTACCCAAAACCCCCCATCTAATGCTCACCTAATATAATACTATATTACATACATACCTACATAGTATATTGACGACGTCTGTGGTTGTGGTTCGAGTGTGGGAATGCTAATGACAAGGTCGTGGGTTCGAGTCTTTAAGTTAATTTTTTTAATAAAAATAAACAAATAAACTTAAAGTAGTACAATAAAATTATTGGCGGTCTTATCGCTAAGAAAAATTTCTTAAACGTTTACCTTGATTATTGGTACCTACCTACTTCTTTTTTTAAAGACATTGGATATAACGTCAGCCTGTCGACCTCAATCAGGGTTGTAGGCATGCCAACCGTGCCTACTACGGTGGATCCACTCTTGGTCTGTTAGTCAGGTAACAATTTGATAACCCTAAACCAGTTAGGGCCGTCAAACTAATTTTTGCAATCGAAAAGCTATCAGATAATACATACATGTAATCGCACTATCCCTTACACATTAGTACGAGTATTAAACAAACTTAATCTATTCATATTTACCCTTTAGACAAACAAACAATAAAATCAAACAGCTGTCTATTATTACGAGGTATCGGTAATGGTGGCGTTTGATAGACAACCCTTATCATTATGCTAAGTAGGTACTCGTAGGGGAACACGGTATGGCAATTTGAGAATTATTTACATGCATTTTTCTAGTAGGTAGTTGACGTGTTTTATTTTTCGTCGTCATTTCGTTCGTCCTGAAACCCGATTGCGCTATCTATCGGATAATACCCCCCGTAATTGTTTAGATACACAATTGCTAAAACACAAAAATAAAATACATGAAAATCGATAACGGTCAAACCGTTTTTGAAATTTAGCGAGTCTAACGAATAGCAATTGATTTATATCTTAGATAACAGGGTTAGTGAAAAATATAAGTAAGTAACTATAAATATGTAACTAAAAAAAAAACAAATTTACTAATTAAAGTGTATGATATTAAGCGTTTAAAGTTTCGCTCCATGTGGGATCCAATTTGTGGTAGTTTTTGTCCGTATACATCCACAATTAAGCCGGTATATTTCGGCTCTATGCAAACCTCAAGCCTTGACGGGCTACAACTCCAGACTCAAAGATGCTTTTCATAATAAATACGGAAAAACTCAATAGCACACTTTGTTTAACTTGGAAATATAATCCAAGATCTCTCAGCAGTTGCGCTTACGAACGGGAGACTCCAGGTTGTGGAGTACCCCAGGTTGGTGCCCCTGGTGCGTTGGACCTGTGCCCCGCGCAAGTCTGCCAAAGGACCGGATGTGTTCTTCACGAAAGACCTCTATAATACAAGTGTATTATAGAGATCAGTGACAATACTGTATTCGTCTATAGGTAGACAAACGCCTGCTGACTTTAAATAGCAACGCCACTATCGTCTAATCTTATCTATTAACGATTAAGTAGCGAGTAAAATTATTTGCTAAGAATGCGACATTTCATTAGATGTTTTGTTATTTAAAAAAGCATAAATTAAAAAAACAATATTAAGTAATAAGAACATTTTCAGAAGTTTGCTAAACCAAGTTAGTTAACTAATTCATTTAAATTAGAACGCCTGATACAAATATTATAGCACAATTTTGCGTTAACTCGACTATTGACCATGATATCTAACTGATAGAATGATGAACACTAAGATTTTCCTTTGTACAATGGATGCGTATAAAAAAGCTAATTTATAAACGAACCCAAAACGACTTCCTGCACGTACAGACGCCAGCAGGTCAAGCTATCCAAATCTGTCAAATTTTCCCAATTGAATATGAACCTTATCACTTTGTAATAAAGTTGAAAATCAATCAAAGAAATTTGACAGATTGTGGTAGCTTGATGTGCTGGCGTCTGTACCTACGTACAAATATTATTTTTCTCCGTTTGAGGTTGGAACCTGCAAGCTGTGTCACGGATGCCGATCACTCAGCCACTATGCCGTACGTCATAAATCTATGAATAGAAGATAATACAAATAATAATTAAATTTATTGACATAACATAAATAAACATCACGCCTGTATTCACCAAAACGATAGAGGTATTATATACTAATGTGCACCTACTGTTCGCGAGTTTATTGCCGTTACTCGGGCACAAATACAAACTCCGAGCTGCTACTGAGAATTTCATAGAAAAACAATACTTACTATCCGAACGATACCCATCAATACTTTGCTCGACCTGGGAATCGAACGCAGGACCACTAGCGTAGCAGTCGCGCTGAGGACCACTAGACTAACGGGACAGTTATTGACATAAAACAGATTTTCAATATATTTTAAACTAGCTCATACTCGCATACCACAGGGCTATTTGAGACTAAAGGTAGTCTTGTCCTTTCACGGGATTCAAACTATCTCTATATACCAAATTTCATCTAAATCGGTTCAGCGGTTTTAGCGTAAAAAGGCAACAGACAGACACACTTTCACATTTATAATATTAATATGGATAGTTCTAGCCCCTGCGCTAGTAATAGAACTGTGTTGCAAAGGCCATGACTGTCCTGCCGTTTTATTTCAGCAATAATAATAGTTTAGAAAAATCACCCACAGAAAAAACAACAAACACAATTCGAGTAACACATAAACAATGTTTATATTTTCACAGGTTCTCCGTCGATAGTCGACGCTCCGTGTCGATTCGACGAATCTTTTATTCGAAAACTTTATGCGAAACTTCGTGAACTTAGAGAAAAGCTCACTGGATTGTTTGACGGCGTAGTGATGGGCGATGTTATCGATAATCTTGAAAGGCGAATGGTTGTTTTCAAAGAAAGTTGTTACAACTTAATTACATCAAACGGTATGCGTTAGGAAGTGTCTTATCTGTCAATCTTGGTTTAAAGGAAGCATAAATGAATCGATTCGGTTTGACAGTATCGTTTGATGTGTGCAAATATAAGATTACTTTGCCGCCATCATGAATTTTGGGAAAATTCCTCTAATGTTGACTGACAAAAATATTTTAGGAAGCGATGTCAAGGATTTCATAAATTATTAGTTAGGCAATGTTTTGAATTTTTAACACTAGATGGCGCTTTTATATTCGCCGAAAGTATAGGCATAGCTTTAATGTACACAGTTAACCTGCATGTTTTAAGGCTCCATGTAATAGAGGCGAGCATAAATCCAACAAGAATTTTATAGAAAAATCCAATAATGCTAATTTTTGACCAACCATAGACCAGTTCAAGGAGAAGCATCGGTACCTACTATGTAGGTAATCAGAATTTGTATCAAGTCTACTGAAATCATAATGGTATGATTTCACACCATTAATTCATTACAAACTTTCGGGGATATAATCGATAAGATAGTAATTGGTATTATTATCCCCGAAAATTTAGGCAGAGGTTTACTTATACTCATTATGAAAACTTCAAGCTGCAGGCCACTAAAAATTTTCTGAGAAAAATGCAGTAACACTGCTCAAGTTGGGAACTAAAAATAGAATCTCACGCTTAGCAGCCGTGCTTGAGATACGAAACCGATTAAATGAGCCAGTCGTAGTTGATTTAAAAGAAACTCAAGTACTTGGAATATCTGACAGATCAAAGAAAACGCACGGTTCAGGTTACAAACTCTCTTTACAAGCATTTTCAACTTGTATATCGATTTTACATAGTATCCCCATCACTACATAGGATTCCGGGGGACTCACCCTTTCAGCAAGCACTTTTCAGTCCAATGTTCGGGGATTAATAGTTTTTCTCGAAAACTTATACTTTACAGGATTCGAGTGTTTTAGTTATTGTTACAAATGTTTTAAACGAATACTGTTTAATATTCGAAGGACGAAGCGCGAGATGACAAATGCCAGGATCGGTTGCTTCTTCTTTCTTCTTCCTCCGGGAAAGAAGAACCGGGACCCTGAGAAATGCTCGGGAACCTTTTCCTAAATATGTTGGGGTTGGCTTTCAATCTAATCAGATGCGGCTGAAAGTCAGTATTTTACACGAAGTGACTTCCATCAGACCTCCACAACTCAATTTCTGGTTAATACTGATATCCTGAGGATAGACTGTTTTTCAGGGTTTTTGCTGACTACCATTAACCCCACAACTACCTACCAATCAAATGAGACCATCTCAGAAGTATTTTCTATCAGATAAAAAAGAAAAATTTTGAAATCTTCACAATCGCTAAACATATTCGTGATGTACACAAAAAAGTCAGTCAATTTCAGATCCAATTCCTCCTTTTTTGTAGCCAGTTAAATACAGTATTACATAATGATCGTTTCCACATATTCTTTAAGAGTTACGTAAGAACATACCTACAGTTCTACAATACGTCACCGCTCAGAAGGTCGGAGTAATGTTAGTCATCAATAAGAACGGATCGGAACGGCTCCGGAACGACTGCCTACCGCTGCAGAGCACACGAGCTTCGAGGAAAGAGATAGAGAATATGGATGTGGTATACTAGCTCCTGGAGAAATGCAACTTACATACCTACTAAGTATTCTTTTATTCGAATACTTAATAGCTACCTCATTAAGCTAGTTATTGGTCGTAAACGCAACTTGTACGCCCTGTGTTATCAGTTCGAGCAAAGTGTCAATGGGATATTCCGTGAAAGTATCCCGTATATTTCCGTGAATCCAATTAGCAGTAAGTTTGCCATATATTACATGGGGCCTAAAAATAGTGAGGTAATTAAGTACACCTCTGCCTAACCCTTAGGATAGGCGTGATTGTATGGTTTAAGTAATGTATTATTCGATTCTTTGAGCGGAACATTAAAAATATTCGTATACCTAGTGAGAACAGCAGTGAATAGCAGTGATAACCTAGTGGTATGACCATTGGACTGCCAAGTCTTTGTCTCGAGTCCGAATCCAAGGCACGCACTTCTGACTTTCCGAATTCATAAATTATCGCTCGCTTAAACGGTGAAGGAAAAACATCGTGAGGAAACCTGCTTGCCTTAGGGATTTATGGGTTGATGATACCTAGTGAAACTGTGGTCTTGGTAGTGTCAAAAGGTAATTGATTGTCCAGAAGAAAAGTTTAAATAGTGTAATTACATTATGGAACATAAACACAAAGTCCTTCAGACTGTGGTGGGCGTCAACTCGTACAACCTTTCGGGGAACATAGGGCTTTCGGGGATTGTATACCTTTCGAGGAACAAAGGCCTTTCGGGGAATATTAGGTACGTATAGTACCCATATGTTTATTTGAATTGACTAAATTGTATATTAAAACGGTAAGGTCAATTCAATTACGGGAAAAATTCAAACAGTGAATTATGTAAGTAAGGAATATTCTCTTCGCGCGTGTTTGATCCATGCGCGCCTTCTAGTATGAAGCGAGGAGGGGCCTCCTATGAAGCGCTGTACACAGCCTGTTATTTTTTTTTCTTATACAAACAAAAACTAAGACTGAAACAAATTAATAAACATAAATAAAACTATTTGAAAACTAAACTCACGCTAATTGACATTGACAGTCCCAAATGCCAAACTAATGTCACATAAAATATTAATGAAGATATTCCGTACTACAAAATAAATTACGTAATTAAAATAACTAAAAAACCCGACTGCATAAAAACACTTTAAAAAAAAACTAAAAAGACAAAAACAAGTCTAGTAGTCCAGACCTATGTAAAGTAATATTGAATAACTACACCATTTAAATGTTTTCATGATGCAAGATTGACTTTATTCTACGTTATAATTTATTATTTTATGTATTTATCGATCATGAAAACATTTAAATGGTGTAGTTATTCAATATTACTTTACATAGGTCTGGACTACTAGACTTGTTTTTGTCTTTTTAGTTTTTTTTAAAGTGTTTTTATGCAGTCGGGTTTTTTAGTTATTTTAATTACGTAACTTGTTTCCGGATTTTTAGTGCAAAACTACGAAAAATCTGCAGACGCTTAATTTAAAACTAAGGTGTGTTATTTACTTGTGCAAGATTTCGCAAACGATTTAATTCTTGTAACGAATTGAGGTCATGAGGGTTATTCAGAAGTCTTCTTGGATCTAGCGTACGTTTGGCTAGTCACAACGCACGAATACTACGATGTTGAGATGAAGATGATTTTGAATTTACTAGAACTATCTAAATACTAAGAAAGAAACTAAATAATATAAATAATAGGAAGGAATATATATTTATGTGCAAGTAATGTGTGATGAATGCATGAATTGATATATTTGATTATAATATGTATTTAAGTAATCTGTTTGATATATTTGATTATAATATGTATTTAAGTCATTTATTTCAGTTATGTAATGGTTTACTATGTGTATGTATGTGTGTATGTGAGTCACCCACATATTACGTAAAGAAAACTAAATAGGTACATAAGGACAGTAAAAATGATTCAGAATGCTTGATAAATAAATTATAACAAACAAATCGTATTTCCTAACCTCAATCTAAAACTACCTACGGACATTAACGAAGAAATAATTTATATGAAAAAGTAGATGATTTCCTACTAGTCCCTTAACAATAAAGTAATGTAATGCTTTCGCTAATTGCTACCGAAAATTTGAGAATACATGATACGGAATGCTCAAAACATATTTTTCAGCCCACGCATTAAAGCGCATAAAATCCGCCATTTTGTTTTTTTTTATGTACCCAGTGACACTCGTGCCATCAAGACAAATCTAATGAGGTATCATTTATCTAAATCGGTTGCACCGTTGAATAGTTACGAGCGGACATAGGAACGGACATACATACATACATACATACATACACGTCAAACACATAACCCTCCTCCTTCGGCAGTCGGGTAAAAAAGAATAGTCTCTTGTTTCATGCGTTTTATTTTTTTCTGTAGTCCGGTTTTAGTTTTTTAAATTTCTATCTCTATCTTAAGTATTAGGATTGCAGATCCAAATCAAAACAAATCAATGTTAATCTCTTTCAAAGTCTGTGAGCCTGGTAGATTTCTTTAGCTACATTTTATTTTACGAATGAAGGTTGATATACTTCAGTGTGACAGTTGGATCGAGATTATTCGGCTAAGCTTACTTAGACTGCGAGTGTTTGGAAAATATATACTGAGATTCTGAAGTTTTTTTACCATGTCGAAAAATACGGAATCAATTTTTGAAGGAATGTAATAATGTTTTTTTTTATGTATGTAATGGATTATACATAACAGAAACAAAACGTAGGTACAGACGCAAGCAGGTCAAGTTATCCATAACTGTCAAATTTTCCCAATTAGAAATGAACCTTATTCTGTTGTATTAAAGTTGAAAATCAATCAAAGAAATTTGACAGATTGTGGTAGCTTGATTGGCTGGCCTCTATACATTAAACAAATCCCCTACAGGAACTTCTTCTGTATCGTGGGTGCGTTTACAAACAGAAATTCACACACAGTACTAAGTACAGTCAGCAACGAAAGTCCCTGAACATGTTTCAATCTTCAATAGAATTTTTAATATGTATGAAGTTACTGACCTGTGAAGTTTGTGCGAAATCATCGCATATACCTATGACTATTAAATATTTACTTTATCTTCATATTAAAAAATGACAAGTTTTGGAGCTGTCATGTTTTCAAAATTTTGCTGTTTTCAGTGACTTTCGTTGCTGACCGTACCAACACCCAGACCCAAAACAACTACTTATAAGTATTAGTAACACTACAAGTCCCATCTCACGCGTACTGGCCGCAATCAGTAGGTTCATGGAAGGCTATCGAAATTATGATTTGTTCGCAAACAAATATATTACACTACGTTCTGTGTAAGATAGCTAGCCTTAGTGTTATTTAGTGGTTAATCTTATATTTGTTTTGTTTTAATTTTAAATTATTTATTTGTTATTTTGTCCATTTTGAGTATTGTAATTTCTAATTTTTCTCATTGATCTATTTATTTTTACTTTGAATAACGTGTTATTTAAAAATAAATAAATAAATTACGTAATTATTTGCAATACCAACAGACCTTTTTTGAAACAAATTTTTATATCAACCGCTTTTCTTGTACCTACGAATGATAGAAAAAAGGTTTCGCCAAAAAAATTGCTAAACAATAAAATCAGTAAAATGAAGTTGTTTGTTTTCAAATTTGGAACGTTCTCTTGTGCCAGCTATTCCGTGACGTAACGTTACCGTCGCGTCGTCACGTAGCTTCGTGCCAAAATTATGGAATAGTTATAAGATATGAAATGAAGGCAGAAGTATCGTACAGTCGGCCAAGAAATTGGTTAACTATTTAATTGTAAAATATGTCATACACTATTACCTATTTACGTTAATTTTTTGGAATTTACACACTCGAACTGTAAACAACTCTATTCTCGTTCTTTATTAAGAGCAGGAATAGTGATCGAAATCAAGTCGAGTTCAAATCTAAGGCTCAGACTTTTAGACTTCATGTACGTATTATAATTAATTATTATCACTCGAAAACATCGTGAGGAAACCTGCATGCCTTAGAGATTTTTCTTGACGGTGTGTGAAGTCTGGCAACCCGCACTAGGCCAACGTGGTGGACTGTAGCCTAATCCCTCTCAATCTGAGAGGAGACCCGTAGCTAATAGTCGGACAGTATATAAGTTGATGATGATTAAGAGAGGTAGAGCATAGTGAGAGTAATTCCACTCAAATTGGAGCTGCCCGACTGGGGAAGTACCTCCGCCTTGCAGAAAATCGAAGTGAAATAACACTGCTTTGAGCTGTGTTGTGTTTCTTACGGCGAGCAAGGTTGCCAGTGCTCCACGAAGAAACGTTGTGTTGTCAGTTTTGACCTTTATACTGCCACCCAACTATTCCTCTTCCGTGTTACAGGGTTGGCAACGCGCAAGTGACACCCCTGGTGTTGCAAGCGTCTCTAGGCTACGGTAACCATACCATCAAGTGGGCTGTATACTTGTTTGCTACCTTAGTAGTATAAAAAAAAACAAACTCGTTGTTGCCCGCGATTTTATCCGCATCCTAAAAGGCGTTTTTAAGACAAAAGGTAGCCTAAAAATCTAATATATAAAATTCTCGTGTCACAGTTTTCGTTGCCATACTCCTCCGAAACGGCTTGACCGATTTTGATGAAATTTTTTGTGCTTATCGGGGAGGTCTGAGAATAGGCCAATATCTATTTTTCATACCCCAAAATTTTTTTTTTTATGGCAAAACAACGTTTGCGGGGGCAGCTAGTAATATATATATTCTTTTATTGTTTCAGGTGCAAATGACTTAGATAATGTCATGTGAGGGGAGGAACGCGTGACACCATGGTGATACGGTGCATGCTGCTCGTGCTGTTATGTGCGGTAAGTTGTTATTATTAGGATATTGTCATATTCTTCGTTATGAGGTTATAATATTTATCTTTGTGTCATTTGAGGAAGGGAACGCGCGACATCATGCTGATCCAATGCTTACAAACTATGCATTTATTGGGGACAATCAACAGTTACAAACATTCAGGCAATACCTACAATGAAAGTATTAAGAAAGGCTGCTGAGCATGAGATCGTGGCTTCCAATCCCAGGTTAAACAAAGAGTTGTTGAGTTTTTCTATGAAATTCTCAATAGCAGCTTGGGGTTTCATTAATGGTTATTACATGGAACCTAAAACATGTGCCGCATTCGGGGGAATAAGCAAGATGGTATAAATTTATTATGTGAAAAGCACCAAAGTCTCACTGTAAAAAGGTTACTAATTATCCACAAAACCCCTTCAATCAAATCATTTGTGCGTGTGCAAGTGAAAGAAAGGGACGGCACTATAACAATATTAACCAACACCGCCATTACATTTATCTCATAATCATTACTCATGCAACAGACGTGAATAATTCGTTGAAATGGCAATAAAAACAAATGAGCGGTGCTCGGGAGCAGTGACGTCATTCTCATAAACAGCAAATCGTAAAGAAGAAATACGAACGTATTTGGTGCCGTTGGTGTGAGACAGGGATGGAACTATACAGGATGGGTAGCACCATCCCTTATTTATTGCAGAATCTTGATAGCGCTGATTAATCTACGATATCAATCTTATACATATTGCTAGTAATTTGGAGGTAAGTAATATTTATTTGCAGAATGTAACTTATTAGACCAAGATCCGATCGATTATTACATTAAAAATGCTGTGTTCGTTCAGAAACCTACCTAATTCAAACAGTTTTTTATCATTTATCGGTTTCATAGACGAACAACAGCAGGCACAAAGACTTGAAATTGTTAACTATAACCCTATTAATTTGCTCTCCGAAACTCAAATCGCAGATCACGGCTAAAAAACGAACTGAGCGGAACATATGGGATTTTTGGCCAAAACCACTGCAGAAACAGAACTTCACATCATGAATGAAATGATGAGATGGACTTGACTCATACTGCAAGTTTTCGACCATTAAAAAAAGAAAGGGAGGCCTTTGCGCTGCAGTAAAACGACCATGATAGAAATTTACATAATTACTAGCTGCCCCCGCAAACGTTATTTTGCCATAAAAAAAAAAATTTGTGGTATGAAAAATAGATGTTGGCCTATTCTCAGACCTCCCCGATAAGCACAAAAAATTTCATCAAAATCGGTCAAGCCGTTTCGGAGGAGTATGCCAACGAAAATTGTGACACGAGAATTTTATATATTAGATATATAAAAATACAAATTAAGTCTATTCGTTGGTCAGTGCATCACTTGAGAACAGCGAGACTGATTGGTAAATTTTTTAATAATTGTAATAAGTAATACAATGCTTTAAGGGAAAAAAAATGGAAGAAGCCCGGAAAATTCAGGAATTTAGAAAAAAATAAATTGGTTCTTTTCTATGGCATTATTGCATTATTTAATGAAACTAATATAAATTTAAACAGATTATTTTTCATTCTATCTTTAAAATTTGGACAAGACAACGTTCCTCGTCAGGCAATCTAGTTAATAATAATAGCCAGCAAAGTAACAATGCTGTTACTTTAAAATATAGGAACGACCACCCTCGTCCTCTGAAGTAAAACGATGGTAATATTAAATATGTTTATTATGCTAATGTTTGGAACGGCCGCCATGTTTCAATTCACACAGCAAAAATATAGTAACTTGATAATACACTAGTGTTGGGATCCAGTCATTATATTAATCGACTAAAATTTTACTTACTTTTAACTTCTTGTTAATAAAACAGTACCTAACATTATTCATAAATATTTAGGTATATTATTTAGTTTTTACACAATAAAATCAATATTATAGAATTGGACTATAGCCTAATCCCTCTCAATATGAGAGGAGACCTGTGCCCAGCGGTCATGGGACAGTATATGGGTTAACGATACTAATTATAGAATTATAAAAGACAATATAAGGAAGTGTTTTTTTTGGTTTTATGGTCACAGTACGATTCGCAACTGATATCGTAGCCAGCTTACAGTATATCCTGTGTTTAAAGATGGATACGAGTCGCTGTCCCTAATTTGAGTACAATCAATCAGGTTGAGGCTTTTCATATAGAGAGAGTGTGTGTATGTGTGTATTTGTGTGTGTGTTTGTGTGTATTTGTATGTGTGTTTGTGTGAGTCTGAAGTAAGTGTAAGAAAACGCTTAATTATGGTACATTATAACGTGAATACAATCATCTTGATGAATTGATTTTAGTTAGGTAAGAAAATGATAGTGTGAACAGCTGATATTTTATGACCTTAATGATTTTTAACATTGCTAACGAGAAGCTACGAAAACGAGGCCCGGAAGAAATAAAAAATATGTTCTATCAAAATTATTTTAGTTTCATGTTCTGTGTCAATTCCCGTTGTGCATCCCTGGGATGTAATGAATACGATTATAATTAACACTGCTTTTTGTTTTACAACTCAAATCTACTAAAATTAGTCGACTAAGTATTCAAAGATGTCCCATCCCTAACAATGTAAATTACAGTCTATTCTCTAAAGAGCTGTATTTTCCTAACGGAAACACAATTTCCCGATTGTTCCATTTAAATCGATTCTCTAATGCTAATAATACCTACATTAACAATTTTGTAAGCCACTACTGTTCTATTCCTTAAGGTTTTAATTGTTTTACTAATGTATCTAGAAGGATATGGAATAAGATAATTTACTACCTCATTGGTTAAGTGGTTGCCAGTTTAACTGCAAATCGAGCAGTGTTAAGTGGATTTGTCTGTAAAATATTCTCAGTAGGAGTTCAGTTTGGATTTGTATGGCAATAGGCTCGCCCCCTACTACATGGGGTCCAAATATACCAGTTGAATGTGGATGACAGCACGTCAGTACCTTTCTGCCTAACTCATCGGGGAATATATGCGTGATGGTGATGGTATCCATACTATTAACTGAAACAGTTTGTTTGGTTTATGTAACTGAAGAATAAATGACCCTACCATAGGCTTGGACAATGCACTCCTATCAGAGAACGCTCTTTGACATAATAAATGCTAATTGTCAATACAACACCGAGGATCGAAACCGCTACCGATACTGTAGAAGCCGATCGTTCTGCCTCTACGCCGCTCGAGGATTTTTTAATGTGAGCTTCTGCACGCGACTTCGTCCGCGTGGAAAAGTAATTTTTAATTACGTTGTAACTTGGCTAATTAACTTAAAATCGTTATAAGTGATAGCCTATATCTTATTCTGATGTATAAATAATAATTTTATAAAGTTTCATCAAAATCCGTTCTGTAGTTTTAGCGTGAAGGAGTAACAAACATCCTCACAAACTTTCACATTTATAACATAGTAGGACGTAAAAAAATCCAAAGTTATATTATCATGCAGCTTCCTGTACATTTTCAGTGCGCAGTGGATTTTACACATATAAAATAATAGCGAGGTTGCATTATACTTGCATTAGTGGAGGTAATTTCAACAGAATCTGTTTCAGTGTAGATTGAGTTCGTTAGCTTACTCTATGTACACCGTGGGAGCTAGACGGCTGTAAAGAGGTCATATTAAATGTAGGTACAGTCTACAACGGAGTTCGGTATACAGGCAGATAGCGACATCTGTGTTTTGACGACGATTGTATTTTTTTTATACCACTAAGTTGGCAAACATCTGATGGTAAACGGTTAGAGTACTCTATAGACGCTTGCAACACCAGGGGTAGCACGTTCGCGTTGCCAACCCTATAAAACGAAAGGGGAATAGTTGGGATGGCAGTATAAGGGTCAAAGTCCCCCACTACCAACACAACGTTTCCTCGCAGAGCACTGGAAACCTTGCCCACCATTAGCTGTGTTATTTCACTTCGATTTTCTGCTTTACTCGTCGGAGAACTTCCTCATTCGTCACCATTTGAGTCCAGTCCTCAAGTGGCTTTAAAATACATAAATAAAAACAGTCGTTTTATTTTATTTTGTCTTATTTTTGTCGAGGATATAATAAGCTTGGTGACCATGCCAGCCTCATAAGGTCCCTCTTACTTAGCTAAATAAAAATATATTTGTAAATTAACATTCTTCCCGACTAGCCTTTTTATGTATAAACCACATAAGTAGTTTAAATATAGTTTTATAGATATAAATATCATTTTCAACACACTTGCTCATAAATGGCTCTAATTTCACCGCAATTAGGCACATAATGACACCTGTTATCAAACTGTGACTTTTTCATTGCTATTATTCACAAGTGAGTTAAAGGTTTTTATTTTATTTTATTGGTTGAGTGGCTTTGTAAAAAAGTTTCGTTGCAAAAAAAATCGTGTTCAAAATAGTACAAATAAATTAATGTACATATTGCTAGCTCATTTCATGCAACTTCGTATTTAATAATTTCAACTTGTACGTTTTTAATAAATAAAACTTTTACTCAAATATAACTTTAACGATATCCGTGAAAAGCCAAAAAAAAGAAACCTCATTCTTTTAGTCTATGGCCGATCGTCATTATTCGCCATTGTTAGATGCGCGCGCATAGGAAAACTGATGACTTTTTCCCGCCATTGCGAAAAAATTTTCACAACTCGTTTTCACTGTTGAAAAATATTATAGTTATTTTCTTCACAAGTGTGTTGAAAAACGTCGTATGATACACGTGTGTATTGATGATTACCGTCCTCGGCTATCTTAAAACCCTCACCTAACGGCTCAGGTTTCAATGGCGCCTCAGCGGTAATCACCAACATTACACACTTAGTCTTGTACTATAATGTACAGCTATTATCAATATATTTGTTTGTATTCAATTCTCTACAACAGACTGTATGATTCAAGCGGCCTGCACGCAATGTGTGACCTTTGTGACCTATTTAAATTATGTTTTGGGTCGACCCCAAAAGGTACGGAGCTTTCATATCAAAGTCGCTTGTGAATTTTTAGCATGGGTCGCGTTCATCAAGAAATAGGTTCGTTTTGGTGGCTTCTCATGTGGTATCTCAGCTGTTCCATCCATTCGGGTACTTGAGACCCTGGGTTGTTCGCAACCACGGTGTGTTTCTTTGACGCATAAAATACGACACTAGAGTTTTTGTCATTAGACCAAGTTCTGATAGAATTATTGATTCACTGTTGTAAATCCTTCAATATTAATTGAAATAATTGAATTTAACTTATTAAATGGTGTAACACTACTTTATAAATATAATAAGTTTTATCCCTTAGCAAGTAAAATAACTTGCCTTACCTTTGTTACCACTATGTTTACTCTTTATTAGTGGTGTACTGTAACGAAACTGTGTATGGTGATAAATCTATTAGGATATTCTATTCTATAAATAACAATAATTACTCTTATCTTACCTTTATAAAAAAACTATTTTAATGATAATTATTAGTGGTAGTCGGAGCCCAAAAAACCAACAACCTATCCTCAGGATATCGATATTGTCCAGAAATTGGGTTGCAGAGGTCTGGAACCTAACCCGTGTAAAATACTGATAGTCAGCCGCATCTGGTTAGACTGGAAGCCGACCCCAATATAGTAGGGAAAAGGCTCGGAATTTGGTTATAATAATTAAACCAACAGAACCAAATATTAAATTCAGAATTGAATATTTTATTCACAGAGATACACTACTAATTATAATAAATTAATTAGTTGACCCATCAGTTTTGCACTATAACAGAATAGTTAATAACTAACTATTAAAACACATCATTTTCCATGCAATAAATATTCATAATAATAATTTTCTAGCACAAATTATGCTGGCTATAAATATTCAGGCATTAAAGCGTGCGTTGTGCCTTGTTTACTGTTATATTGTGCCTTAAAGTTAAATGCTTTTAATAACGTCATTATAATTAAGCTGTTGCATTATTTTGAATTAACAATCAAGCTTTGCTTTTTTATTTTAGTTTGGCGTTGTAGTTCACTTTAAACATGAAACATGAATAAATATTCTTGGACAATGTTACACAGCACCATCTAGTCCCAAACTAAGCAGAGCTTGTACTATGGGTAGATACCTACTAGACAATGGATGTAATACTTATATACTTTTTTTTGTAATAAATATCACTACATAGTATAAAACAAAGTCGGTTTCTCTGTCCCTATATTCCTATGTATGCTTAAATCTTTAAAAGTACGCAACGGATTTTGATGCGGTTTTTTTTAATAGATAGAGTGATTCAAGAGGAAGGTTTATATGTATAATACATGTATGTTATTAGTACATTGCACCCGTGCGAAGCGGGGACGGGTCGCTAGTTTATTATAAATATAAGATACACCCAGACAATTACAAACACATATGTTAAACACATAAATATTTGTGTCTTGTGGGAATCGAACCCACGACCTCGTGATCAGCAGTCCGATACGCGAACCACTAGACCATAGACCCACACGTTTGGTGCAGCGGCTGAGGATTCGGCTTCTGCGACACAGGTTGTGGGTTGGATCCCCACACGGAACAATTAATAATTGTTTACCTACAAGTAGTTGTTTAATCTTGCCATCATAGCCTAATCTCTCACGTTCTGTGAGACGAGACCCGTAACCAGTGGGACAGTATATGGGTTGACGATGAAGGTTACCTACGTGTGTAGGTAACCTGGCCAGGCTTAAAAGGGATTGGGTCATATCAACCTCAAGCACAGTGAGGGCTGGACCAGTCTCCATACAATGAATAAATTCCATAAAAAAATATCTATAAAGTACTAACTTCTGCCCGTGACTTCGTCCGCGTGGAATAGTACTTTTAATTATCGTTGTAATTTAGCTAATTAATTCAAAATTGTTATAAATTATAGCCTAAGTATATGTTATTCTGATGTATAAATAATAATACTGTAAAGTTTCATCAAAATCCGTTCAGTAGTTTTGGCGTGAAAGAGTAACAAACATCCATCTATCCATCCTCACAAACTTTCACAATTTATTATAATAGTAGGAAAGATTATAGCCATTGCCTAGTACCCAAATTACAAGCTCTGTTTAGTCTGGAAGTAGATGGTGCTGTGTAAAAGTGTACTAGTTCTAATAATATAATAAAGTTTTGATTAACCACAAGCCGTAAGTTAGCTTACAGTGTAACACAAATAAATCCCCTGACAAATACGCAACATGTGATCTAAATACGTAACAGGACGTATCGACCCCGTCTGGCTGGCTGTCCTTCATTTGTTACATAAAGGTCAAAGTTCTGCACCTCGTTGACTCCGAGTCAGTTGCAGGTGGCGAACTTAGAGAAGTAATCTGTTGTCGTAACGTATTGACAATTTGACACTTTTCACTGTAGATATTTGATTAGTCTGGGGAGTTGACAGTCTCCCTTGTTTTGTTTTTATACCACTAAGGTGGCAAACAAGCATACGGCCCACCTGATAGTAAGCAGTTACCGTAGCTTATAGACGCTTGTAACACTAATGGCATTACTTGCGCGTTGCCGACCCTGTAAAACGAAAGAGGAATAGTTGGGTTGGCAACACAACGTTTCCTCGCGGAGCACTGGCAACCTTGCTCACACCATAAGGAACACAATACACCTCAAAGCATTGTTATTTCACTTCGATTTTCTGAGGTACTTCCCCAGTCGGGCAGCTCCAATTTGAGTGGAATTACTCCCACTATGCCCTACCTCTCTTAACAGGAGTTGCACAAGAGGGGTTCTAGGGTGGTCTTTTAAAAGGATACAGTGCCTCCCCTCCATGCTGATGGTGGCCACCGAGGTGACACTCCCCGGTCTAATGCTAGTAGACCGATATACATTATAATTATTCTAAACAAGCACATGTTCAACCTAAGGCTGAGTGACACGCGAACCTGCCGGCGCTGTGTGGAGGCTAATGAAACGCCACTGCATCTCCTGGGGAAATGCGGGTCCCTAATACACAAGCGCAATGCTCATCTCGGGAAACACATCGTAAGCCCAGATTAAATAAAAAAGCTCACCCCTGAGCAAATCCTGCAGTTTATAGTAGTCGCAGGGTTTAGTGGTGAACTCTAACACAACGAGTGGCGATCACAATAGACCGACTACGGTCGCAGTGATACTGCAGCCGCAAACAAATTATAAAAAAAATAAGCCGCTGGGGTTCCAAACTTGAAATTTTGGTAGTTTATGCCATTTATATTGTAAGCATCCAAATAGGTAGTAGGTATAGTACGGTCAACAAAACAGTTAGTTATAGTGTTTTGATAAAATATTGTGTAAATGTATCACACAATATATGTATATGTCAAAACGCAGGTATTATTAGCTGCTACATACCAAATTCTTTGACGGGTAATTATTTATATCGCAAACAGTGTAAAGATGCAGATTTCGTTCGCTATCTGCATTCCTAACTCTTTTGTTGACTGTACCAAAGTGCACTAATTCCGTTTAATCTCTCAATATCTTCTCAGAGACAAACTGAACGCATTTTCAATTCCGTATCTAAATGATTGATCAAAGCCGTTCGCTTCTAAGCATACGTACCACGCGCATAACTGAAACATTATCTTCATGATTTCAACCCCAGCCGTCTATGCACCGTGCAACAATTGAATAAATATTGATTTGTCGCACAAACTGAGCGTGGTTGTGGAAGGCGTTCTCCTGGCGCTGACTGAGTGAACTTCGCACGCTTGAGTTTGAATAAGACAAGGTTGTTAGTGCAGTGATAGCCTAGTGGTATGACCATTGGACTGCCAAGTCGAAGGTCTCGAGTTCAAACTCAAGGCACGCACCTCTAACTTTTCGAATTCATGTGCGTATTAATAATTAATTATCACTCGCTTAAACGGTGAAGGAAAACATCGTGAGGAAACCTGCATACCTTAGAGATTTTTCTCAAAGGTTTATGAAGTCTGCCAACCCGCTCTAGGCCAGCGTAGTGGACTATAGCCTAATCCCTCTCAATATGAGAGGAGACCCGTGCCCAGCAGTGGGACAGTATATGGGCTGATGATGAAGGTTGTTAGACGCAAAAAATCAGGTTCTCAAGTGAGAAGCTAATTTTAATATATTTTTACAAGTCATGCTTCACATTTCTTTTTAAACTAATAGCGCCTTTGCAGTCAGTCTATGGAGTTAAGAATGTTCATCCAGACACATTGGGACCCCTTCGTGCCTGGAAGAGCACGTAAAACTAGCGAGTCCCGGTTGTCATATGAACACCTGGTAACATACGTTAGTGGTGGTCAGTTGCCCAAAAACCCTGACAACAATTATTTTTCTGGATACATTAGTACATATTAATGTGCATTGAAATTTTCGTACGTTACGTTTTTATTGGTTTTAAGCGCTCTATAACTATATTCTTACTCAAATTATACCTAAGAGGGTAGCTCTTAAGGTCGAGTTTGTTATTACGAAGAAGTTAAACATCCCAAGCATTTCTAGATCAAGTTTCTTTGAATTCGCAAATATTGAACCGAGTATTTGGTTTCCTCTATCCCCAGTATTCCCCAGATACTCCATAGAAACATGCTACCGCTACCGCTACCGCCGTTTGTACCGAGGCCAGCACATCAATCTACCCCAATCTGTCAAATTACTTTGATAGATTTTAAACTTTAATACAAAATAATGAGGTCCATGTTCAATCGAGATAATTTGTCAGTTTTGGATAGCTTGACCCAGGCACCTTCGACTCATCAGGCTACCTGCACATCGTAGGGGGCCGCTGAGGCAGCCCGCCACTGTCGGGTTTGCGTACGAATGCTACAGCGCTCCCATAGCCCCGGCACCAAAGTGGTGACGCGAAACGCCGAGGTTGGTTATAGTCGGTAGCTCGCTCTTTTCAGATCGGAAATAATAGCTCCCCGATCGACATTTTCCTGTCCAAACGACAAATCATAAACATAACTCTCTTAAATAAATGCACTTTCGGTTTTTTCTGACTTTTCTAATTTTACAGATAACTATTTAAATTTTTCTTTTACTAAAAACCTTATTTCTTTTATATAAAAAAATGCCAAATCTGTGGCACCGTTCTCAAGTGATGTGCTTACCAACGAACAGCATTCAATTTAATTTTTATTTACGTGGACTATAATACATTATTATCATGACGACGTCTGTGATCTAGTGGTTCGCGTGTCTGCCTGCTGATCACGAGGTCGTGGGTTCGATTCCCAGAAATCACAAATATTTAAGTGATAAACATAAACTAAGTGTTTGTGTTTGTCTGGGTGTTTATTATGAATTATAAGTATACTAGCGACCCGCCCCCGCTTCGCACGGGTGCAATGTACTAATAAAATACATGTATTATACATAATAAACCTTCCACTTCAAACTATTCAAACTATTCAAAAAACCGTATCAAAATCTGTTGCGTAGTTTTAAAGATTTAAGCATACATAGGGATATAGGGACAGAGAAAGCGACTTTGTTTTATATTATGTAGTGATGAAGTGATGATGATAGCTACAAAAAAAAGTATTTGACGTCTGTGGTCTAGTGGTTCGAGTGTCGGACTGCTGATCATGGAGGCGTGGGTTCGATTCCCACAGGACACAAATATTTCTGTAGGTAAAACATGAGTATTTGTGTTTGTCTGGGTATTTCTTATGTAATTTATTTCATTTTCAATTTAGTTAATTTCATATGTAAAAGTATGTTAAGTATGTATTTACAAAAAAAAGTATATAAGTATTATATATATATATTGTTTAGTACCCATAGTACAAGCTCTGCTTAGTTTGGGACTAGATGGAGCTGTGTAAAATTGTCCAAGAATATTTATTTATTTATGATAATATCTTGACCAACACCACTAAACCTTGACACGTCATGATTATAACTTAATCAATTTACCAGATTGACGTAAGTTTGTGATAAACAGGCGTCCAAGTTAGCCAAGTCGCCTGGTTATCGAATAAATATCGATTTGTTATTCAACCGAGTGTGCAAACGAGTTGGAGCGACTCAAACGTTCTGCTGACTGGCTCCGACATACTCGTAGCTTTGACATAAGGAGTATTAAGAATTTTATTCGTAAGAAACTTGTATGTTTTTAAAAGAGGTGGGTCATAGTGGGAGTAATTCCACTCAAATTGGACTGGTGAATTGAGCTATGTTGTGTTTCTTACGGTGAGCAAGGTTGCCAGTGCTCCACAAGGAAACGTTGTGTTGGTAGTAGGGGGACTTTGACCCTTATACTGCCAACCCAACTATGCCTCTTTCGTTTTACAGGGTCGGCAACGCGCAACCCCTGGTGTTGCCAGCGTCAATAGGCCACGGTAACCGGTTACCATCAGGTGGGCCGTATGCTGAAAATTAACTTAAATAATTACACTAGCGACCCACCCTGGGGCTTCGCACATATATGTAATGTACTGATAATGACTGATAATGTGTGGAGAGGCAAGGTGTGTGCCCCTCCAACCAAAGGGAGGATCCTCGAACCAGGCGGGTGATTTGCCTGGCGGGCCACGACCCGACGGTTGATGTCGGGCGGTTGTGTATGCAACTTGCGTTGCGAATGTTGCTTGCGCGATTCAGGATTTGGTTCGTCGTTCCATGTAGCGAGGCAGATGTCACTACAATTGTATTTTATAGAACCTTCCAGAAGAAATTCACTAAATGGTAGTAAGACCTGCATCTAAATCTGTTGCGTATTTTAGGAGAAGTCAGTACTGCCATCAAAAGATTTCAGTAAATAGGCAGCGAACGACATCCGCGTCTTGTTGTGGGTACGAACGTTTGTCTCCTATTTGACATATATTGCGTGATATATGATGACACAATATTGATAAAACACAGATGTCGTTAGTTGTCTGTATACCTATTTGTTTTGTCGACTGTAGTTAAAATAATAATAATAATTTATTAATAATTAACCACTCTATGTAAATATAATAAAATTTCAAAATACAACGCAGCTGTAGCTGTATACGGCTGTGGAACAAACAAACCAAATTTTAACTGGTGTTTACTTTCGATCAGATTCAATTGCAATCGTGCTCGTTCGGCTCGAGTCGGGGTACTGTCACTGTCAACAATAGGGTTTAAAGGGAATTAAAAAGGCATGCAACATGAAGAATACCTTCATATCTGTATCCTCGAAGGGATAGTCATTGGGTATAGGTTTTTTTTTCTTAGTCATTTTTGTCGCACAGCTAGGCCCTTACGGGCCGCTTTAATTGTAAGCGGTAGTCTAAACCTTTATATCTATGCAAGCAATGCCAGAGGCATCGCATTGCGTTGTCATGTTGTTAAGTATTATTACTGGTCAAACCGAAGCATAGTAATGTTAGTGGAGACAGAATGTTATTTTAACTCCCGAGAATAACTACTGTGTGCGAAACGTGCAATGTTAAAGTTATTAATTCATTCAAATGCAAATCAAATTAAATTGCCAAAACGAGGCACGAAATCTAATAGAACAAAATACTCAAAAATGACGTTAAAAACTCGCATCCTGGCATCACGCCAACTCTCAAATGACGTCCAAATATTGGTTATTTTCCAACGCATGAGTACAGTTAGCAGCAAAACTTTTAATTAATATTCAGTTAGAAACTCACACTCAGGTTGCAGGTGTTTCGTAAAAATGTTGATAGTTAATTAACAAACTTTTGATCCAACAAAAAATATTATTCTGCTTTGTCTTCCAAATGTTTTGATCTATCAACGATGTTATTATACATAGTGTTACAAAACTTCCCGTAAAGCCGAGAGGAGGTTAAATGGGGCCTTATAACGAGTCCATTCACAATATTTAAGAACCGTAGTAACGCTGTATAACATACCCCAAAAAAAGGAAAACAACAACATTTATGAATGAAAAATAGAAAAACTATTAAAGTAGACAATTTATTAGGTAAAATAGGTACGTAGGCCTTTCTGTTAAATAATCTGGTTCCCTGGCATGACAGCTGACAAAATTTTTGGCTTTCATAATTAATTATATTTTTTTCGGTGTATTTTGTAACATGTTGTATACAGTACTACTCGCATTCCAAAGTACATTTTGAAACGAAAGGTAGCCTATCTGTTCATCTCAGCCTCCTTAGCAAACTTTATCAAAATGTATTTCAGCAGTTAAGGCGTGAAAAAGTAACAGACAACAATTTTGTTTTTACATTAGTATGGATGAATGTAATGGTATAGGGCTCATGGATAAATTATAACTACTCTGATCAACAGATCTGCAAGGTTAAGCTGCGCTATCCGCGGTCAGTTTGTGGATGGGTGACCATTCTTAATACATCGAGACCCCTCCGTGCCTCAGAGAGGACACCTCTATGACAATCGTTAGTGGTAGTCAGAAGCCCTAAAAGCCTGACAACCAGTCTATCCTCAGGGTATCGGTATTACCCATAAATTGGGTTGCGAAGGTCTGATGGCAGTCACTTCGTGTAAAATACTGATATTCAGCCACATCTGGGGGTCTACTCCCTAACCACGAAGTTCGTAGTTCGAAATTCAAATTAATTTATTGATTGCGAAAATAAATGTGAAATCCTAACCTTATGTTCAAAACTTCATAAAAACGGAAAAATTCTTTCAACCATGTCGAATTCGATCTGGCGTGAAGCTATATAATTTCGGCAAATCAAAAATTTTCGATCAAAATAACGCGAGACGAAATATCGCTCGCAATTCCTTCACCACCCTCTAGCAATAACACTTAAAACGTATCGCAGGGTAATGTTCGCAGTAGATTGCTCGGTGTCAATCTAATATTTATGTGGCGGGCGTTATTTACGCAGCAACGGATATTGCTGTGTCCAGGGAATCGTCTTGGCGGATCTCATCATATTACTGGGGCCGTAAACGGGTTAGGGACGGGATTATGAAGAAGCGATGCAATTTATTTTTATTGTTGTGACAAATAAATTGGTTCTTTTTGGAGCGTGTTATTTAAATTGAATTGCCTGTTTCTTGGTGTTTTTTTTTTATAAATATAGGTATTCTAAATGTTCTATCTTGGAGGGACTCAACTGAGGACTTCATGAATCACAATATGATTCTCAAACAGACGGCGACACAACGGATTTTACTCGTAAATTTCCAGTATAACCTGACCTTGCATTGTATACGCATTTCATACACGTAGATATCAGTTTATTCTTATATTTACTGGAATATTAGCACGTTGATTAATCGTGTCAGTTGAATGAAATAAAAATTTGCCTTTTCAGCCCCGATACTGTCTGGACTTCATGGTTCATCGTTCATCTAAAACATTTATTTGTAAAGTATTTTTACAAAATCACCAGTCTCCGATCCTTTTCTCAACTATATGGGGTCGGCTACAAGTCTAAAGGGAGGCAGTTTAACATCAGTATTTTACACGAAGCCGACTGCCATCAAACCTCCGCAACCGTGTTCATGGGCAATACGAATATCCTGAGGATAGACTGGTTGTCAGGCATTTTGGGCTTCTGACTACCACTAACGATTGTCATAATATTCTTATATGACAACTAAGACTGACGGCTCTATGTGCTCTCCAAGGCGCGAAGGGGTCTCGATGTGTTAAGAATTGTTACCCATCCACAGATTGGCCGCGGCTAGTGCAGCTTACCCTTGCAGATCAGTTGATCAGCGTAGTTATAAGTTAAACACGAGCGTCTCTAGTATCTTTACAAGATCACTTTAGAAATAAATGTCGTTATACATATCATTTTAATCATTATAATTATTATGTATTTCCCCACCCAATAATTTCATAAAGCACGTTTGTGTAAATCTGTTGATCCTTTAAACGCTGAATTGAACCCGAACGAAGTCCAATATGGAACCAACAATCGCAATTTATTCAATATCACAATACTGTTTGCAATTTTATATAAAATCTGTGATTGCAACCAACCTCCGTGGAATCATTAAGTTCGCACAAATAATATAAAACTGGTTCGATCTCGCGTGCTGCGGTCACGGCTCGCTTCCGAAACATCGCGTCCGATTCCAACTTTACTGTTATACGTGAAGCTTACTGGATTGTGTGTAACTGGTGTAACATACCATCACGCTTGTATTTCTCGAAGGAATAGGCAGAGGTGTACTAAATAGCCTATGTATTTAGGGGCCTATTGCCATTAACCGCTGCTACTGAGAATTGCATCAAAAAAACAATTAAGATTTTGACCGACCTGAGAATCAAACCCCAGCACAGCTACCGTAGCAGTGCCACACAAACGAGGCAGTTCAATCCAAAGATTTAAATCATTAGATGCGCCCTACCGCGTCAAATAATGGTCACGTTTCCGTAAGTAAACTGGTTGACATCGGAAGTATCGAATCTGTTATTGTCTCGGTCACTCATACTGAATATTGCACACTGTCGTTCTCTGTCTCTACATGAAATGTGTGCATGCACTGATCTCTTTACGGATACGTTTTCGAGCGGTATAAGTACAGTGAGGACTAACGATTTAAATATTTGATTCTATCTACGTATTTACATAAATAAATATCATTTAACTTAATTATTTAATCAAGCCCAATATTCATATTAAATTAAATATGTTTTAAGAGAGGTAGAGCATAGTGGGAGTAATTCCACTCAAATTTGAGCTTTAAGAAAATCGAAGTGATATTTAAACACTGTTTAAGCTGTGTTGTGTTTCTTACGGTGAGCAAGGTGTTCCACGAGGAAACGTTGTGTTGGCAGTGGGGGGACTTTAACCCTTATACTGCCAACCCAACTATTCCTCTTTCATTCTAAAGGGTCGGCAACGCAAGTGAGGCCTCTGGTGATGCAATTGTCTATAGGCTACGGTAACCGCTTACCATCAGATGGGCAGTAGTATAAAACAAAAATTAATACAATATAAGACAGAAGGATCATTTTCACCTACTGGTAGGAAAAATGATAATTAAAGACGAACCCTATTGGTACAGATAACAGTATCAATTTGTTCGCAGCCTTTGTCAGGTATCAATCTGGAGGAATATCTTATTAAAGGAGAAAATTGACGGTTCAGTTCCCAGCTCATTTATTCGAAATGGAATATAATAAAATATTAAAATAGAACGGAAACACTGTTCTAAGAAAGTCTTTTCTTGTTATTCTAGTGGTCACAGGCGCGGCTGTTGAGCTAGAGATTCTAGGTTCTGTTCCCAGGTCTAACCTCTATTACCTGAGACCTAAAACAACTCGTGGTGTACATCGGTACGTTTCTTCCAAACTCTTCGGGGAATTCAGGCGTGATGATATCGTCAGATTGAGAGGGATTAGGCTATTAGTCCATCACGCTGGTCTACTGCGGGTTGGCAGACTTCACACGCCGCCGTCGAGAAAATCTCTAGGCCTGCAGGTTCTGCGAGTTTTCTTTTACCGTTTAAGCGAGTAATAACTGTTTATTATTAATACGCACATGATTTCGAAAAGTAAGAGGCCTTAGATTCAAATTAGAGATCTTTGATCTTTCCAATGGAGTAACTAGGCTATTACTTATTCGTGATAGTGTGTTGTTTAATTATTATTTTTTACGTATATTTATAAATTTGAGTGAATCTTGAGCTCGGGCAGGATTAGAATCTGCGTCCTCCTGTAAATATTTTGTATTTCTGGCCCTATCTTACATAGTAGGTATATCCCACCCGTAAAATCCATTCCGGCCTGCTTCAGTTTTACGGCCTGTCTTTACGGACAACATTATTGTCCATTTGATGGACCGCGCCGATGAACTGGTTCCAAGGATTACGGCTAATATCGGACGTTACGTACTATGTGACCGCCATTTCTTTTTTACAGTTCTAGAAGTATTATATATGTTAGAAAAAATCCAATCACTATTTAAACCCAGCTTAGGTCTGATGTGGCTAAGCTTATCTCCATTAAATGTATTTTCTATAAAATGTCCCCCGTAAAAAAACTTTTCCTGAAGTTTGGATTAGTCCACCTATTACAAAATAAGCTACTAAACAAACTAAAGTGCCTGTCAAACGCTTTTAGGTTTCAGGCCTAGGGACATAACCATTGCCAAGTCAAAGGCCTCAACACTTCAATGCCAAGGCACAATACTTTGTGATGATAAATGATATTTATTTCTGTAAATAGATCTTTTAAAGACAATTTTACAAGGTAGATGGCTCCGGCATTTCCTAACTGATGACCTCTGGCTCTAAGAAGAAACACCCAAATAAACTTGGAGAATCAGTCTCTTTAAAGTCCAGACATAGAATAGTAATAAATACGTGCCTGTTACAATGTAGGGCAATGTCTGAAATAGCCTTTTGAAGACAGAACCAGAAGGATTTAAGTAGACCAGTCCCAGCCGATGACACGCATGCATCAATCATTGTGTAGCTCGAACATAGTTTTAGGAGCTCAACAAAGGCAAATCGTGAAGTAAACTGTATGACTGAAAAGTTTTATCAATGGGCACGAGTGAAGTCTGTCAACTTGCAGTAGACCAGTGCAGTGGACGATAGGATACACCTCAATATAAGACATTGCCAGTGGCAATAATAGCCTTAATTATGATGACAAGTCTTAAAGCATTGAGGTGAAAAACTTAGCTACTAAGTTCGTCTCAGGACGCACCAACCATTACTTAGTATTCTGCCACTATAGCAAGCAATAATGCTATAACATTATTGTAACTTGAAGGGTGATGTAGCCAGCATAGACTATTGGTGGCCAGTGATATTACTGGTCTGAGACCACTGACCTCTACAATACAAGTACTTGTATTTAACAACTGACGTCTCAAGATGACAACGCGCGAGTGATAGGTGTTACTGGCGTCTTTGGCTATGGTTACCGCTTACCATCAGACCCTGATCAGATGTGCTTGTTAAAAACCCCCCTAGAATTTTAAGGAATATAAAAAAAAATACAGAAATACTGATTGAGCGACAAAATTATTGATTGAGCAGCAAAATTACTGATTGAGCAGCAAAATACAGATATCGGTTAGGTTAGAACTGTGATCACACAACGCAAGAGCCGAGCGAGCGAAGCGAGCGGTGCCGCGGCAGCGGCTGGCGAGTGCCAGAACCAAATCTGAATGTTTTGAGTGTATTTAACAATAATATATTTTGAGGTGACTATTTTGCTGTGCAAATAAGTATTTTTGCTGTGCAATAAGTATTTTTGCTGTGCAAATAAGTATTTTTGCTGTGCAATAAGTATTTTTGCTGTGCAATAAGTATTTTTGTTGTGCAATAAGTATTTTTGCTTGGATTTGTTGTGTTACAAAAAATTTTTTGATTTGCAGTTACATACTAGCCGAATTTAAACAGAAAAAACCTCACATATCTTTCTGAAAATAAAAATGAGGAAACGGTAAACTTTTTGAAAAGCGCTGTGTTGCCACAAAACAATATGCCAGGGTCATTCCTATTTATATTTTGTAAACGTTGAAAGTTCTGGCCGGAAATAACCGCGAGCTAAAACTATTGTTGGCGTTGATATAAGTTCTGAATGTTTTTTGAAACTGGCAAGTCAGGATAACCATAGGGATTAACAAAATATTATATGTCATAGGTACCTACAGTTTTGGTAGGACTTTGTGTGTGCCAATCTCTGAAGGGGCCCGTGGCTATGTTATACGTTATACTACGCTGGTCAATGGTCAAGGTTAAGCTACACTAACCGCGGTCAGTCTTTGGATGGGTGTCCATTCACAGCACATCACTTAACGTGCTCATCGGTTTCAGTTATCATATGATTACCTGTGACAGACGTTAGTTAACTGCCCGAAAAACTTGACAACTAACTTATTTAATCACAAATTATAATTATTATAGGTGTTGCATAAAGTCCTGTCATGGTCGTTGCGAATTTCGCGGATCCCATGGCCATGACAATAGGGCAGGTGAAGGCAAGTGCGGTTTTTAGTCGGTATGAGTCCGACATACCCTGCCACCTCCCGGGTGGCGGAGGATGAGGATTTTCCGTACTATATAAAAAAAAACTTGAGAGGTGTCAAGGGACACCCGGATGGAACGAAGTTCCTTTCAATAAAATTTAATAATTAAAAATAAAAAAACCTGTATACACTCAACAATTCACAACGCGCGAAATTCAAATATTGTCATTCACCTCAATAATTCGAAATTCAAATATTGTTGACAAGCAAAAAGTATCGTGACAACTTTTTTCCGTCTAGCGTCCCTTTCACAACGCGCGATGAGGAACTTCGTTCCAAAAGGTGTTTCATAAAGAAGTGTTAGTACGTACTATGAGTGTATGCGTACTTGCTAGCTTGGGTCGACGGCCAATTAAGAGGTGCTAAAGATAGGTACTCATTGTACTCACTTTTTTTTTTGTCTCAGTGCTGAATTTTAAGTGCATTTTAGAAAATATAGTTAAAAATTAATAATCAATACTACCAGACACTTTCCGTCGACGTTTACTCTAACCAGACGCTTTAAATCTCCTGAAAAAACAATGTAACTTTACATATAATTTCCGTCTTGATTTTTATACATGCTACCCAGGGAACTATTTCAATACTTTTTGTAAGCTACCAGACCAGTTTGCAAACATCCCACATGGTTAACTCCTCCAATTGGTCTTAGTAATAGTCATCAGCCCCTCTGAAGGAGTATGTATGTATGTACGTACTTTTTCCAACTAGACGTACAAGGTAACTTTATTACCAACATCGATTATTCGTTATCCTTTTCAGCAAGAAATTCAGACTTTATTCGAGGAATTTTCAAAAGCTCGAAAAATATAGAAAGAATATTTCCCCCATTCCTATTTTAAAATCTTGTTTGGAACCGAATACTATTGTATTCGAGAAATACGTGTCAATAATGCTATGTAGATTTAGTTTGCTATTGTTTCAATGTTATATTGGACTGTGTTGTAATAAGAATTCCTTGGATTGCGGGCTCAACGTAAATTGGACATTGCCAGTATTCTTAAATTATATAAAAGAGCTCTGCAATAGTATATGTGCTTTAGAACGAGGGCTCAGTCTATATTAGATTTATCGTTGTAATATTACTGCTGAAAAATGTGATTTCGTTTTTAAAAATGTTTGCTGGAGTGTGTGAAAGGAAGGGAAGTTTTAAAAGTGTTTGCTACCCTTTTATTTACAGGCGTACATATACAACTTTACAGTAATAAAACCAATACGTTATAGCGTTCACATTACAATAAAAATACAGGTGTTACAAAACTACCCGTAAAGCCGAAAGGAGGTTAAATGGGGCCTTATAACGAGTCCATTCACAATATTTAAGAACCGTAGTAACGCTGTATAACATACCCCAAAAAAAGAAAAACAACAACATTTATGAATGAAAAATAGAAAATCTATTAAAGTAGACAATTATTAGGTAAAATAGGTACGTAGGCCTTTCTGTTAAATAATCTGCTGCCATACCACAACGTGTTAATGCGATCATTTTTAGGTTGTGAGAAAGGGATGGTGCTATTTAATTTATAAAGCGACATCCCTCTCTCTCAATCGGAAAATGATCGCAATAGTAGGTGGTGGTACGGCCTCTGGTTCCCTGACATGACAACTGACAAAATTTTTAGCTTTGATAAATATTTATATTTTTTACGGGGTATTTTGCAATACATCGTAAGTATATTAGATTGAATATTCCACTCCGTTCCACCGCACCATAAACTTCACGGAGTCGGGAAGCATGTTAGGAAAATGCCAATTTTCATACCGCAGGTACAACATTAACCCCCCACCTAATCAACCTGAAAAATAGCACCCAATCAATCTTCATCAGCGAGTGGGAGATAATCCGTATGGTAACATGAAATATGTCTGTCTACCCCCTTAATGATATGAGCTGCCTAATAAATCCGCTAGCATGACGTCGATGAATATTGATGACTTCTCACGACTACCAAAAGAGATTGCGAAAAAATATATTTATAGAAAGATGTTTATTTTTAAATAAAGGTATAAAAAGGTAATGAACACAACGCAGCTCAAAGCTGTGTTATTTCACTTAGATTTTCTGCAAGGCGGAGGTATTTCCCCAGTTGGGCAGCTCCAATTTGATTGGAATTACTCCCACTATATACCTACTGCTCTTAAATGAATTATTAATATAATGTCTTTGATGCTCATACATCCGTCATTTCTTTATTGCTATTATTTTTAAACAGCCTAGGTGTATTTTAAAGTTATTTAGCGAAGGAAAAATTCGACCACGGGCAGGATTCGACGAAACCTGCGAAGCTTAGGTGTATCTATATTTTTTTCTATTTAACCGCAATGAAACCTGTACTCTCAAATAACTATGTTGTTCAGAAAAATAATGGATACGTAACGTGTAATAAGGCGTATGATTAATGGTAATAATTTCGCCTGTTTGCCTGGGCGTTCTAGCGTTAAATAAGTTGCGAATATTCGCCCGCTTTGACGTCATCGAAAGACGAGGGTACAAGTACCTATTATAGGCTTTTCGAACATTTTGGAACTATAGAAATTGTTGGATGGCTGAACAGTTTGGTGTAAATAAAGAATTAACATATTTCTACCCTTTTTGGGGTTCCGTACCGCAAAAGGAAAAACGGATCACGTTTAGGATCACTAGTAAAGGCGCGTTAATTTATCATGACGAAACATTCGCGTCGTAGTCGTATGTATAATCGGTCGGTTTTATCGGAAAAGCAAATTCAGTTTCAATAAAACACCGATACTAAAATCTACGAAGTATTACATCAGCATAACTCTGTAATAAAATCGAAGTCACTAGCAGAAAAATTAAAATGTAGATAAACTGTACTCAGCAAAATCGTCTGACGGTTTCCATTTCAAATAACCTGAATCTACATACCTACCTACATAAAAATGAATCCATGTTTCACTTGGTCATGGCATTACATGCTCGTGGCGGCTTAGTGGTTATAGCGTCTGTTGTAACTAACCAGAAGACGCAGCTTCGAATCCTGCCCGCGGTCTAATTTTTCCTTCGCTAAATAACTTTAAAATCTTAGCATGGAAAATGCCAAAAAATACAAAAAAGATAATTACTACATTTATCTTTTTTTTTTAAAGATTTCTAATAGGTACTTTGTAGATGGTTCTTAAGGACAAAAAATACTTTTTATCCAGGTACAAGTCCACGCAGACGAATTCACGGGTAGAAGCTAGTTTGAAATAAAACTATTTTTCCCGGATTTTATCGCGTTATATTGATACTAGTAGCTGCCCGCGGTTTCACCCGCATCCAAAACGCTTATTTGTGACAAAAGGTAGCCTCTGTCATTCTCCAATATCCAATCTATCGCTGTACCAAATTCCATCAAAATCGGTTCAGCGGTTTAGGTATGAAAGCGTAACAGACACACAGACAGTTACTTTCACATTTTTATTATTAAATAGGGATTATAAATTCCGACGTTTCGGACCCTTTACAACGTCCATGGTCACGGGTGTACATTAAAAACTAATAGGTATAACTTCTTCTTTCGAGAATCAGGCGTGATGGTAAGTTACGTAACTTCAAAAACGGAGGAGGTTCATAATTCAACTGTATTTTTTTAATGTTTGTTACCTCAGAACTGTCGACTGGGAGAACCGATTTCGATGATTCTTTTCTTATTTGAAAACTGGTGCTTCTCGTGTGGTCCTATTTCAGTTTGGTACAGTTTTTACAATGTCATCCATGAGAAAACCATATATGTCTTATTTTTGCACACAATGCTTGAAGTCGGTTATCTTTTCCTAAAAAGTTATTTTTTACATAATTTTTGTGTTTCGTTACCCAACCGGAAAACAAAAACACCTCCAATCCTTCGTTCAATATATTTCCTCAACAATATACCCTCGAAGCCTTACCTATATTGCAAGCAAAACCTTCAATAAACATTTGTTCATAAATCGTTTCAATTACCTATACCGTCGACCCGAGGAACTCAATTGTCTGAGCCCGGGTCAGGGCGAATTATCAATATCTTAGGATCGAGACGCGAAGGGAAAAATCTGCAGTCAGCAGAGCGAACGTGATGTCCATAACTGACGCTGTGGTGCGTTTGGACGGGCTAGTTAGTAGAGCGAGTGGGTAAGATAGTCTAGTTAGTGTGGCGAGTAAGGTGGAAAGAGGTTGTGATTGTTGGTTTTATAGTAAGTATATTATATATTTTTGGAGATGAAGTAATAAGGTACCTAATAACTGGGAATATGAAAATAAAGTGTAGATTAAACTTGATATTTTACAATTTGATTTTCATAGTATGCATTTTGAATACTTTGCTCCATTTTAGAGGTTTATGTGAAACCTCTAAAAAGTTATGTAGAAGCACTCGAATTCACAAACACCTTAACAAAACAATAATTTTATAAAATTTGAAACTAAACTGAAAATATCATCAATGTTATCGAGCATTTATTAGAGTAACGGAAAAAAAAATTGATGGCATAGAAAACTAAAATGTCGATACTAAAATTGCGAATTCTAGGTAAGTAACCTACTTATTATAAGTATGAAATTTTCTAAATATAATAATTTTCAGATTGTTTCACAGGAAAACCCAATTACCTTTTCACTCGATCTGGTACCCAAAATTCAATCGCTAACACCCCTATTGAACAGCTCATTGAGTGTACCAATGTCGAAAGTCAGGCACAATTTCACATAACTACTCGTTTGACTGGTGTTATATCTGTATGCTTCTAGAGGAAAGTCGTTGTGGTGAATAGTTTTAGCCTCTTCAAATAAAGTAAGCATTTTTTAAATATTGTAGTACTAGCTCGTGGGTTCTCTCGAATCCCAAAGGATTATTTGAGATAAAAGGCCCTATTCCAAGGTCTAATCTATTTATATACCAAATTTCATCAAAATTGGTTAATAATTTTAGGCGTGAAAGCGTAACAGACAGACTGACAGTTACATAGTAATATTACGATTAGATACTTATTTATTTCTCATTATGATTACAATCGCTTACCATGAGAAAACAATTAAGACAGTGACAACAAAAATAATTACGACTATACATAAATATAAAAAATGGTAGGTAAGTAGAACATATTAGTGTTTGAATCACATTTATTATAATGTAATATCTGTGTTTCGCACTATTACCCGTGTTCTTTTAGTTATTCTCAATTAAATAGCACAAACAATTATTTATATTCATAATTATCTACTGAACCCTGCAAGATATTGAAATGGAACATAGATGAAAATATAATAAAAATCCTGTTTTAATCCCTTAAATGTTCATTGAAATTTATAAAGCGTTTCCAGAGACAAGATTAACTTTAAAACTTACAAAGATTTTTAAAACTGTAATCACTTAAATTTTTGTATTTATTTTAAAATCTGAAAGGACTTTTTAAATTCATTTTAGTATAGATTTTTTCTGTCTGCTCACTCCGTTCTACATTGTTGAAGTAAGGCATCAACATCGTAGAACGGACTGAAAAACACAAACACGATATAATTGAAAAATAAATTATGTTATGTTTTAGAAGGCCAGTCAAGTAACTATCCTGCTGGAACGCAGCATGCCATCTTGGCACGTCCGTGCCATCACGTAGGCTCACTTCCACAGATATAATTATTCGCTGAGCCTGAATCTGCGGCCGGCATACCGCACTGATATTCAATTTTACAACAACTATAAATTGTTCGAGGATTTTGATATTAACCAGCGTTCAGGCTTTCCCTTGAAAGTGTCAAACAATTTTAGCATCATAGCATTTTCCCAACCGTCCCGTTGGTGACGAAAAACATAAATAAGTTATTTTCTACGCGTACGCAGGACCAAACTACCTTTGAGAAAACGTGGTATAAAAAAAACTATACCAAACTAATTCATACAAGACAGTTTCAAGAACATTTGTTGTCTGGCAGAAAATGCCTAATGGCATTAAGACCGCCTTTGTACCATCAGTGCAATATAAAAAAAATATTAAAAAAAATATGATCAACTAAAAAAGTTTAATCTTCCTAGCTCAATCAACCTTGTTGTCCAGTCTAATCAGTATTTTACACGAAGCGACTACCATCAGACCTCCGATCCCAATGTCTGGTTATTAATATCGATATGCTATAGATAGACTGGCTGTATAAATATATAAAAAGTAATAGCCTAGTGGTATGACCATTGGACTGGCAAGTCGAAGGTCTCGAGTTCAAATCCAAGGCACGCAGCTCTGACTTTTCGAAATCATAATTATGCGTATTAATAATTTAATTAATTACAGGAAAACATCGTGAGGAAACCTGCATGCCTTAGAGTTTTTCTCAAGGGCATGTGACGTTTGCCAACCCGCACTAGGCCAGCGTGGTGGACTATAGCCTAATCCTTCTCAATCAGAGAGGAGACCCGTGCCCAGGAGTGGGAAATTCCTTATTTTGAAGTGGAAATTTGATGTTGATAATACTCTGACATAAGCACAATTTTAAATATACTATGCATATAAAGCTAATTGCACACGTGTAGTTCTACAGACAGATACAATGTTTACTCGCTTTGTGACTGGTAAAGCGTGGAATCCGAACGTCACCCTTACGATAAACGTACAGTGTAGACATTATAAATTAATCCGGTGTTAAATCAACATTGGCAATTTCTAGCCACCATTTTGTGTTAGTCCTATCCTACTTCCTACTAATAATAATTATAAATGTAAAAGTTTGCGAGGATGCATGGATGTTTGTTACTCTTTCACACCAAAACTACTGAACAGTAGTTTTGGTGAGAAAGAGTTGAGGTAACTGGTAGGGTAGGATAGGATTCTATACGATAAAATACGTGAAAAGCAGATTTCCACTCAAATTGGAGCTGCCAGACTGGTGAAGTATGTACCTCCGCCCAGCAGAAAATCTAAGTGAAATAACACTGCTTTGAGCTGTGTTGTATTATTCCTCACGATGAGCAAGGTTGCTTCGCTAGAAAACTTTGTGTTGGCAGTGGGGGGACTTTGACCCTTATACTGCCAACCTAACTATACCTCTTTCGTTTTATAGGTTCGGCAACGTGCTAGTGACACCCCTGGTGTTGCAAGCGTCTATAGGCTACGGTAACCGCTTACCATCAGGTGAGCCGTATGCTTGTTGGCCACCTTAGTGGAATAAAAAAAAACTTATGATACGCTAATATGGGCAAGTTTATTGCCATTAACCGGGCACAAATTAATCCAAACTCCAAGGTGCTACTGAGAATTTCATAGAAAAACTCAATAACACTGCTCTACCTGGGGATCGAAAACAGGTCCTCTAGCGATGCATTCGCACTTACGAACACAAGACAAATGAGTTAATTAACAAATAATTATTTATATTTATTTATTTATTTATTTATATACGCTTTATTGCACACCAATACAAACATAAATTATAATAGAAATGAACAAAGTTTACAAGGTAGGTACAATGGGCGGTCTTATCGCACAAGGCGATCTCTTCCAGACAACCTTTGGATGGACTGGAAGAAGGAAACACAGTGGGTAGTGTAGCGTACTAAACCGTAAGTATGAATACATATAAGTACATAATAATCAATAATATAATATATATGTAAATATGTAGTATATATATATATAAATACATAAATAAACTAAATAATACGTATAATATATAAATATAATATGCTAAGGACATTAGTGAATGATAGAGCAAGTGATTAAGGAGCTATGCATTCCTAGATTTAAGGGACAAATAATACTCTTTCACAAGCTTTTTGAAGATAGGCAGTGATTGAGCACCTCTAATCCTGATTGGCAAAGCATTCCACAGGCGAACTGCTTGGACAGTAAATGATTTGTCAAAAAAGCTGGTGGTATGCATTCGCATTTTCAGTTTCAAGTTTTCAGATGACCTAAGACATTTACTGTGCGTGTCACAAAGGAACTCAAAGCGACCTTTTAGGTACAACGGGGTGGAAGGATTAAAAAGAACATTATATAGTAGAGAAAGAATATGAGCATTCCGGCGAAAGCGGATGGGCAGCCATTTGAGCTTAGTACGAAATTCAGAGACATGATCATATTTGCGCAGACCAAATATAAATCTGATGCATAAGTTTTGGAGTCGCTCAAGTTTATCGAACTGCTCTTCGGTTAGATCAAGATAGCTGGCATCAGCGTAGTCAAGAATAGGAAGGAGAAGAGACTGAGCAAGTGCAATTTTGGTGGTAATAGGAAGAAAATTTCTAAGGCGCCTCAAGGAGCCAGCTGCTGCAAACATCTTACGACTAACTTCTTGTAGTTGCGCATTCCACGAAAGTGTCTTGTCAATATATATCCCCAAGTTCTTAACTTTATCAGTAATAGGAATGGGAACGTTATTAAAAGAGACTTGAGGAAGTATCGACCAATCAATCCTGGACACCGTCCGGGAACTTCCAACAATTATCACTTGGGTTTTCAAGGGATTGATCTTAAGTCCAAACTTCTTACTCCAGTCACCTATTCGAGCAAGATCAGAATTAACCACGTCGATAGCTTCTGACAACTTTCCAAGTGGCGCTTGACTATAAATCTGAAGATCATCAGCGTAAAGATGGTAGGAGGAAGTAAGTAGATGAGAGATAGAATTTATAAAAATTGCGAAAAGAAGCGGGGAAAGAACGCCACCCTGAGGCACGCCGGCAGACGTGTTGCACCAAGAAGAGAAGGAATCTTCGATGCAGATTCGCTGTCGGCGACCAAACAGGTAACTATGAAACCAATCAATCACCGATGGAGATATGTTAAAAGAGCGAAGTATGCCAAGCAAGATGTCAAAATCTACAGTATTAAAGGCATTGGTGAAGTCTAAAAGTACAAGAACTGTTAAATTACCGACTTCCATACCTGATCTGATATCGTCCGTGATGTTTACAAGGGCCGAGGTGGTGCTGTGTCCCGGACGAAATCCAGATTGGAGGGGATTGAGGAGACTGTTTTTGGAGAGGAAACAACTAAGTTGCTGGTGAATAAGGCTTTCGAGGACCTTGGACAGGAATGGTAGTATAGATATGGGACGAAAATCAGAAAAGGATGAGGGATTCGATTTTTTGGGTAGGGGAACGATCTGAGCATCCTTCCAGGCATTTGGAAAGGTAGTACTGGTTATAGAGAAATTAAGGATGTGGACGATGACAGGCAGGATTTCATCAAGGATAGGAATGATCATGTTACGGCTGATACAGTCACATCCAACAGCGTTGGAAGTAATCGATACGATGCCCCTTTTAACATCACAAGCGGTGAATTGATTAATGAAAAATGAGGGAAGATCGAGTGTCGGGAGATTAGAAAGATAATTAAGAGTATCAGCTTTAACAGTCTGATCAAAGTCAGACGCAGAAGAAAAGTGATTGTTAAGTAAATTAATATCTAAATCTTTAGGAATAGTGTCATGCCGTGACTTCCCGACCCCTATTGATTTAAGAAATTTCCAGACTTTAGCTGGATCTCCATTTTGAACTGACTTATGGATATGTTGGCGTTGAGCATTCCTACACACCTTATTGCACTGATTTCTAATAGAAACAAATTTTGCCCAATTGTTGTCCGAAGGCCTAGCTTTGTATCTGGATTTTGCCACCGCTTTCTTATACATTAACGTCTTAATTTCGTCAGTAAGCCAAGGAGATGGAAGGTGTTTAATTTTAATCGCTCGAATAGGTGCATGCTGATCATAAAGCTTGATCAGATAGTCTGTAAGCAGATCCACCTGCTCACTAACTGATGAAGATGCAAGCACAGGAGTCCAGTCAATGTTATTAGCATCATCTCGAAGCCGTTCAAGGTTCATGCCCCCAAAATTGCGAAGAAGAAGAGTTTTAGATTTGGCCTTAGGCGGGCGAATTTTGTAGGACAGGAAAATCAAGTCATGATAAGAAAAGTTGTCTGCTGCGCATTGGCCATGCTTAGCTACATGAAAAGTAGATGAGACTAAAATAAGATCGAGAAGTGAAGGAACGGAGTTGGGGAAATTATGTGAAGCTCCGAGGTCAAGGATAGACAGATTGCAGGATTCAGTGATATGACGAAAAGAAGAGGAACGGAGATCGTTTTTAAGCAGACAGGTGTTAAAATCACCCATGATGATAGTGTGACTATACGATGGAAGTAAAGATTCCAACATATTTTCAAAGGCGGAGAAGAAATTAATTCGGAGGGAGGGGCAGTAATAGACTCCAAGGAGGACTTTTGTATGATGGAGCTCAACTTCCAGAAAAAGGTGTTCGCCGGCATTCAGCGGTGGAGGCTGTGCTGACATATTTACAATAGTAAAAGGAATATAAGTACGGAGGTAAATGGCCACACCGCCACCACCGCCAACCGCACGATCATTTCTTATAAGCTGGTAGCCCGGTAGAAAATAAGAGGATGAAGGAAGACATGGTTTTAACCATGACTCGGAGACAAGAATGGCATGGATATTGTTACAGTCAAAACTGGCCAGCATATCGGGGAAATGAGCCGGAATACTCTGGGCATTTATGTGAACAACATTAAAATTCTTAGGTACATCTGAAAAAGTGGAATTAAGAGTATCAGATAGAGAAGGAACACTTGCGAAGCTCTCGTCGTCACTACTTAGTGAGAAAAAAGTATCATTATCACTGCTACAGTTGGGGCTGAGCATTGATATAATAATATAAATAGAAATATAATAAAATAAATAGACTAATGTTAAATATAAAAATAATTATTCGATATAAAATAAAAACTTTCTATCCAATCCACCTGCCAGCGGTGTGAGAAGAATACAAACTATGGAAACAACAAAAAGAACAACAATACAACAACAGTGCAAAAATAAATAAATTACAAAAGTCCAGGCAACTTGATAACAATTTCAAGAATGTTTCAAGAAGTAATGTAAAAATATGCATTTTAAAGTTATTACCCACAAAAAATAATATGAAAATTATCATTAATAAAAATTATGTTACCGATTTATGCAAAAACAAGAAAGTTACTATAAAGTATAAACGCAGAAACGAAACGTAATCATCCGGTGACAACAGTAACAGCACGACTTTGACAAATTTGACACGTAGTAATTAAGTTGACAATTTGTGATTATGACATGACATAATTATGACGACTACATTATTTTGCAATAATTTACGGTACAATTTAGTTGAAAAACAAAGTGGGTGTTTGAAAAATTAATACATAGAAGTATAGGAAATAATTAGTGGGTACAGAAGTATTAAGCTTGAACACTGCTATTACTACAAAGTAAAGTTACCTGTATATTGCAAACGAAACAGAATAAACATCACTTTTTGGCCGCAACACGTTTTGTCTTCGTAGTGGTGGCCCTCACCACCGGCACCGACTGTTTGCTGGCGTGATCCGGCTGCACCTGTTCCGGCTGCTGTCCGATCTTGTCTAGTTCGATGCGGGAAGTGATACGATGCCGCTTGCCATTTGGACCCAAGACATAGACAGTGCCCTCCCGAGTCCAGCATTGCGACACACCAAACCTCTCTCGCGCAGCCATAAATATGCCGTGTCTGGTTCGAGTCAGGAACTCAGAAATTGTAATACCGCAACCCTTCAACTTCGTTTTACCAAACCAGATCTGGTCTCGGAGAGTGATATTTTCAAATTTTATGAGGATTGGTCTGGGTTTGTGTGTTGAGCTACGTCCCATCCTGTGACACCGCTTAATGTCAGCCATTGTGAAGCTCATTTTAAGGCGATCAACGACAAAGTCAGCCACCACTTGTGAGGTCACCTCTTCCTTGACTTCAGGCACACCATGAAGCAGCAAGATTTTTCGACGGCCACGCATCTCCATATTATCCAGGCTCTGTGCAAGAAGCTCCACTTGTTGCTGAAGAGTCCCAAGAGCCTGAACAATAAATGCCCGGAAAGATGTGAACTCAGCTGCTATAGTGGTAGAAGACACAGTGCTAGGTGCTTTCAGTAGCTCCGACTCAAATTCTGCCATCTTTGTGCTGAATAAGGTGCTCAATTCAGTGATGCTTCTGTTTATTGCCTCCATTTGTTGTGAAGATGTAAAGAAATGATATGATGAAAAATTATAGGTTGTCCTATGAAGGAGATAACACTTGACTGGCAGGTAGTAATAGTTAGCTCACTATGTAAGCCATAAATAATTAAAAATAATAAATATAACTATTTTTTAATGATTTTTATTTAAGAGCTACAAAAATTAGATGGTAACTTTATAACTACCCCCAAGCCAAAAAAAATAAATAATAAAACAAGTATAAAAGTTTTACAAAGCTAAAAACTCTGATGGCGACATTTACAACGGACGCCCATTAGAGTAAGCGAGATAAATTAATTTTAAAACGTTTCGGATTGAAAAGTTGTGGAATAGACTGCCTTCACAATTTGCACTGCGCTTACTGAATATTAATGAGGTTTTAATTCTGGAAACGGAGGTATGGCTTTATGGGCTATTTACTTTTTTTATTTATTTATAACTAGCTGCTGTTGTCCGCGGTTTCATTCCCGCATGCCAGTCCATTCAGCCGAGTCTGGTTTGACTGGAAGTCGATCCCAACATAGTTAAGAAAAGGATAATGTCATTTTATTTGATTTATAACATTACTAGTTGTTGCCCGCGGTTTATTTTTGAGACAAAAGGTAGCGTATGTTCTTCTCCAATATCTAATCTATCTCAGCACCAAATCTCATTAAAATTGGTTCAGCGGTTTAGGTGGGAAAGAGTAACAGACAGACAGACAGACAGAGTCCCTACTTAATACTATAAATGCGTAAGTAGCATTTATAGTATTAGGTAGGGATTATATAAAATCTTTATACTTTAAGTGACATCGGCTTCCAGTCTAATAAAATGAGGCTGAATAGAAAGAAAGAAAGAAAATCACATTTATTCGGACAAGGTCCGTACAACACACAGTTAAAATAATGAAAGAACTTAATTATATAAAAGACCACAAGGATCACTGTATTATGTGCTGTCGGCATGGTTGTTTGCACTCACTCATCCAGTTCGCCCCTACTATATTTCTTATGTCATCAGCCCACCTGGTCGCCGGACGTCCCACGCTTCGCTTGCCCGTTCTGGGATACCACTCTGTAATAAGCTTACTCCACCTGCCATCGTGTCTTCTTGCCAGGTGTTTTGAATATGGCCCACCTGATGGTAAGCGGTTACCATAGCCTATGGACGCTTGCAACACCAGGGGTATCATTTACGCGTTTCCGAGCCTGTAAAACGAAAGAGGAATAGTTGGGTTGGCAGTGTAAGGGTCAAAGTCCCCCCACTGCCAACACAACGTTTCGTCGCAGAGCATTGGCAACCTTGCTCATCATTAGGACCTCCTCCTTGTAGAAAATCGAAGTGAAATCGATTTTCTACAAGGAGGAGGTACTTCCTCAGTCGGGCAACTCCAATTTGAGTGGAATTACTCCCACTAAGCTAACCTCTCTTTAAATCCATGTCCGCTTTACTGTCGCATAATCATAATAAACAATGTAGTCACCTGTATATTTTTCGTTGCATGACAACCCTGATCTACTTCTAAACAAACAGACATAATAGGCTATTGTGTGTTATCTGTACAGTGTCAATTCATTGTTCGTGTCGGTGACGTGCGGGTGACGTATGCGCGCGTGACGTCACTCTGTGGCCATTTTGAATACAAAAGAGTGACATATGTCAGCTGGATGGTTATTTTTAACCGTTATTATGCAATGGCATTTTTTTTCTACAATTTAATATGACACCTGTAAAATCCGAGGGGTTATGCAGAAGTTTAAACCGACAGTTAGCTCATGTTTTAGGTGCCATAATATATAATTAAATACTGCTCATTAGCATAGTGATCGTAGATGCGACTCCTGTGCTTGAAGTCCTAGGTTTGAATCGATCTTGATCGGCTGGCTGGTTGATTAGCTTGTTTATAATTTGGTAAATGCAGTACATACTGGGAAGTGTTATTGGGTTTTTCTATGAAATTCTCAGTAGCAGTTTGGAGTTTGGATTTGTACCGGGTTAATGGCAATAGGCCCTATTACATGGAACTTACAAATATTGGCGAACTGTGAGTGTACAGTAGTACACCTCTACCTAACCCTCAGGGAATACAGGCGTGATAATATATTATGTTATTTAGCGAAGAAAAAATTCGACCCCGGGCAGGATTCAAACCTGCGCCATGTTGAAATTTGCCTTTGCTGGAAAATTCCAAAAAAATAAAAAAAGGTAATATGTTATGATATACTATAATTTTTTAAAAAATTAAGCATTCAACGATACAATTAAAATTCCAAAAAAATAATAAACATTCCATGACCAATCACGCAAATGTTATACACGGTGGACAAAATATAATCATTACGGTAACTGATTAAATTATACGAGCTGCAATTTTGTGAATTTTCATCGCTTTTAACTGATGCGCCAAACCGCAGCGCCAAACAGTGTTGACGCTCCACATAAACTGATTTAAATAATGTTTTAAATAACTAGTTGTTAGCCCTTTTTTATAGTACGGAAAATCCTCATGAATCTTCTGGTACTTGGAGAGGTGGCAGGGTATTTCCAAGCGTCTATTGGCTACGGTAACCGCTTACCATCAGGTGGGCCGTATGCTTGTTTGCCACCTTATTAGAATAAAAAAAAGAAAGACAATTTACGAAGAAAAATTACTGGTTCTTCAAAAAACTATACAGAACAATTGATTGTCTACGAACTTGAAATTTATTAAAATGCTAAGTTCCTGAATCAGAAAATAAAATTTTAACAAAATATGCAGTTAAAAATTTCAAAGCAGTTCAGATACCAAAATATTCAGCCAGAATTTAGTTTTTAAATACAGAGCGAGAAATTGGAGCATATTAACATAAACTTTAATATTTGAACTATGAACGAACGTATTGCGGCTTTTATACGACTCCTGTACTGCCCGAGTTTAAGCCAAAACATAGTTGTACAATTTCATATCTGTTACGTTGAACTGAATGAATTTTACAGTTCTACTAGCTGACACGGCAAACGTTGTTTTGCCATTAAAAAATTCTCCAGGGCCACCTTTATCACTTAGGGGTATGGAAAATAGATAGTAGCCGATTCTCAGACCTACTGAATACGCATATAAAATTTCATAAAAATCGGTCAAGCGGTTTCGGAGGAGTACGGCAAAACTAACATTGTGACATGGAAATTTTGTATATTAGATTTTTTAAATTTCAGAGAAAGAAAAATTCAATCTTCGTCAGGTTGCCAACCTGCGTCCTTCAGGTTAAGTACACCGGATGCTTTAGCCAACTAAGCGGAGGAAGGCAGGTTCAAACCCTGCCTGAAATCAAAATATCTTTCTCTAAAATTTAAATCTTTAGAAATGTTAATGCCAAATATAATTAAAATACTAAGTAGTTCTATTTTTTGTCTGGCAGTGTGGCTGCTGATAGTAAGGTCTTAAGCTCGATTCAAGTTCTGTATATTTTTTTTATTTGAGACTTTGCAGTAAGTAGTTCTCGGACTTTGGGTAGGGCCCAATTAATATAAACCTTTGAAACTTAAAAATGGGTTTCAATATGGTAAAAAATATAAATATAAAACGAATATGGTTTTCTGAGTAATAAAATAATGAATAAATAAATAAGGTGAACACTAAGATGCGATTTCGGGAAATTCCTACGGAATTGTGAAAATCGAGGTCAATGGTTACAGTAAGATTACTAAAAAAATTAAAATTTACTTACATATTTTGCTTCAGTTATCGGCAATTCTTCTAGTTTAAACAATGACAACTTTAGAAACAGAACTATTAACGAATTAGAATGATTACCGTAATCAGCGGTATCCATCTTATACAGTGCTCATAACCGGATTACAGGGCTCACGTCTGGTATAAACCAGCATAAACCAGAATGAACCACATTTGATAGGAAACAAGTGAACGCAGAAGGTTTATTTTAAACAAAATTTAATAAATTTGATAGTTCGAATCCAGGACACATAATAACTAAAAGCACAAACTACGGATCGGCTACTCTGTATGCTTCTGTTACTTATATAGGTTTTACTATAGGTATTTTGTGTCCGTTATTTGTATGTTTTATAAACTCTTCCACGACACAGGGCTGGTTCTCTCTTATTTTTCTTCTTATTATTACATGGGACCTAAACATACCGGCAAATTGTGGGTGTACGTTGGTACACCTCTGCCTAACGTTTCGGGAAATAAAGGCATTATGTTTGTGTTATGTTATGTGGTATAATTATCGTTTATTCAGATTACACCTTCTGTGTTTTCTGTGTAGTGTCTTCAGCCAGCTGCAAGCGGTTATATCGGGATTGTCTCCGCTAATGAGAGCCGTAATTAAGACGTCGTTGTGCGGGGATGTGCGTGAGAATAATTGGCAGTGGGGGGATGTTGTCATTGCTTGCGTAAGATTGGATATTTTAACCATACATGCTTAAGATTTGGAGGTTTTATATTCTTAAGTAAGGATCTTTTGGGTTTGTAGAAAACCAGTCAACGCTGATGCGCTCGCTTTATTCGCCTTTTATTTAAGTCAAATTAATTTAAGAAGTATAAATCTATATTGTGGGTTCAATAAAATAGTAATCGCAACAGTAATTATACAATACAATATTCTCAATTTTATCAGTTCTAGCTGATCTGATGTACGTTTTCCCGTCGCGCTAACTTTATTCTCTCTTTACTCTTTTGCAAGCATAATTCGCTCGCAATAGAAGGCGGCGGCTTCCCACGTCTGCTCGCTCCCGACCATGGACCGAATGATGACTAAAACCGAAAGGTCACCACCCACTGCCTACTCCGCCCAAGCTAGGCATAATTCCAGCTTGTGCTGCACCATGTCCTCGGGACAGTCGCTAGAAATAATTAATAATAGATGCAACAGCCTAAAGTGCGAGCGAAATGAGTGGATTTATGGATTCATTCAAAAGAATAAAATAAAAACATAAAATAAATAAAAAGAAAAAATACGGAAGTCGGAATGAAAACCTCCTTTTTGAAATCGGCCAAACATAAAATTCTGCAAGAATATTATTATCTAGTAAAATGGAACTCGCATTTCGTTTTGATGGATGGGGCAGGGTGAAGAAAATATACACGCAGAGGACTCGTAAGGAAGATGTATCACTTTGATAATAGAAAGAGACACGTGTATTATCCGAACTGAATTATGGAACAAATATTTTGAGAAAGAAAATATCTTTGGGCATGGCAGTGTCGCCGCCAAGACGAGCCAAAGGAAGCATTTCATACCATCGCGCCTGTATTCCATACACACAGTACACATATACATTAACCGGGCACAATTAAACTTCGAGCTGCTACTGAAAATTTCTTATAAAAACTCTATAACACTGTTGTTCAATCTGGGTATTGCACCCAAGAGCTCTCGTGTAGCAGTGGCCCGTAGGCCCATTTTACCAGTGAGGCAATTTTGATTTCGGACATTCATAACTTCTTAGTCCTAAGGTTCATAAATTAACTTTTTTAAATGACGTTTACCAAAGTGGATAGTTGTTTTGCGTTAAACGTCATTTAAAGCCTTCAAAGCTGTCCTGCTTTGGTATCAGGTGAAATGTTCTTCTAGGACAATCGAATCGTATAAAACTAGCTTTTATACAAGTTAATAAATGACAACAATAAATGGAAATCACAAATTGAATAAAGCACTTTTGCCTTTATGTGAATCTTCGAAGGCAGAAATTTATTAAAGAAAACGCCCAATAACTAGCAATACAGGAGTCCTTTTAGGTCATAATATCAAATCTACGACGAAATATTAATATTGAAACGTAAGATCCTTGAAATATAATAGGCTTTTGTTACAATACAGGTCAATATATCAATTTGTAGGTATTAGATACAAGTAACTAAAGGGAAATGACAAAGATCTTTTTAGAAGGGGAATTTGTGCTCAATATTTTAGATAAAATATACTCGTAACATTTATGCTATTTCTATAATGTATTATATTATGGAGTATTATTTTGGAGTTTCTTGGCGGTTCTTCTCCATAGGAAACGACCAATTTGGAACCGTGCACCTAGACTCGACATTTCATAAGTGTCTGTATATGGTTTTATATGAAAATAAAACTAAGTATTTTGATTGATTAATTTATCTATGATTGTTATTATATAATTGAGAATAAATGCATAAACTCAAGTAAACCTACCAGAGAATAAAAGCCATGATAAACATTGAAGTAACCTTTAATTAGTCCATCAAAATAGCAATCAGCACACACGCATGGCTAATGACTTAAAAGAAAATTATTCAAGTACATAATCAACATATAAAAACCAAAAGAAAAATCACACAATCATTATCAAGAATATAGAGAACATGATTGATAATAAATAAAGAAATCCAGAAGCAACTCATTCTAATTCAGCCATTACACTGGAAAACAATTAATTAAGTGCTGTGATAGAGACAGGACAAAACTACCTAAAAACATAAGAATAAGGACGGACTACTGTTGCTAATTAAAAAACCAAAATGTTAGACATTAAGAACATGTTAAAACAAAGAATCACTTGAAGGATAATAAAACTCCTAACTTTTTACTTCTTAATCATCGGCTTCCAAGAGATATTCTCAAGGCCATGAAATTGCCTCTTCATGTTATGGCCGTCAGCCCACTTGGAGTCCAAGTAGCTGTCATCTTCATCCTGCTCCAGCTTCTTCCACTCCTCTTGCTTCCTGTAAGCATGGAGGGTCAGCTGCTTGCGTTCCTCCTCCGTCATAATGGGCTCTCGCCCCGGAGCGCCCTCAGAGTTGGAGCACAGCTTTACCGTCACTTTAGTTTTGTTATTGTTACCTGAAATTGATGAGAAGCATTTTTTTAGATATTTAATTTCCCTTCATAAGAATAAACTCTCTATATAAAGTTAGTCCCAATAAGTAGTAGCACCATTCCTATGTCTACCGCTTTTAACAGCAGTAGCGTTCAATTACAAGAAAATAATGCTGCCTTATTTTGCTGGATTTTCATTTGCAGTTATAAACCTAGAGTCAGAACAACTATCTGAAGGCGATTATAAAGCCATTAATAGTATGGCAAAGTGCGATTCTGATAACAACTGTAATAATATTTCACAATGCGAATTTAGTATCGGATCCCAATGAGAAGTTGCCAGGTTTCGACTCGAACCGTAAATCTTGGACCCGATGGAACCGGTTCCGTTCCAATTATGGGAAAACTAACCACCACCTCCATAAATGGGGATTAAAGGAGTCATCACAGTGCGATTGCGGAGCACCTGACCAGACCCTGTCGTATGTGGTAAACGAATGCACACTGCGTTGTTTTCCCGGTGGAATGTCGGAAGTCCACAAACTCACACCAGCCGCCGCAACCTGGCTGAAAACCTTAGATATAGACATTTGATCCATGCAGGACGACTGCCATATGCAATGATGATAATACTTCACAAAAGAAATGCTTACCCAAGTGATCTCTCAGTTTATTTCCGCTCAAAAACTTTTTCCCACAAGCCCACAGGCACGCTCTGGATGGATCTATAACTTCAGTGGCAGCTTGTGTTCCAGTTAGATCTTCCACATTATCGAGTTCCATACGGACAGGGTCATGAGGCGGAAGACCAGCTAGGAATACAATCTTCACTGCGCCGCGGAGTTCATCAAGAGCTCTGGATACGTCTTTCTGGGTTAGGCATTTACGGAGGTCCACCTGAGGGGAATAAAGAAATATTTATTAGGATTGATTGACACGATTAATTATTATCTTTGAAACGAAAAACCTTTTCACAAATCCATGAAACGGTATCTATCTTCAGCATTACTAACTCTTAATATTTCTGTTTGCTGAATCTATAATAATATTTGGTTTTGATATTTGTTGCTTGGTATCAGATATCGAAAATATATACATCATCGTCAACCCATATACTGTCCCACTGCTGGGCACGGGTCTCCTCTCATGTTGAGAGGGATTAGGCTATAGTCCACCACGCTGGCCTAGTGCGGGTTGGCAGACTTCACAAACCGTCGAGAAAAATCTCTAAGGTATGCAGGTTTCCTCACGATGGTTTCCTTCACCGTTTAAGCGAGTGATAATTAATTATTAATACGCACATGAATTCGAAAAGTCAGAGGTGCGTGCCTTGGGTTCGAACTCGAGACCTTCGACTTGGCAGTCCAATGGTCATACCACTAGGCTATCACTGCTATCGAAAATCTATACAACATTACTTAATTATACTGACTCCTGCAATCCGATTCCCGGTAAACACTCTTAAGCTTAAATTTAATTGGTTGTAAGGTTTCTGAAGGCCTAAGGCTTCTGACTACCCGTCCGGTCCATAATTCTATCACCATTCCTCTTTCATTTTAGAGGGTCAGCAACGCGCAAGTGATACCCCTAGTGTTGCAAGTGTTTATAGGCTACGGTAACCGATTACCATCAAGTGGGCCGTATGTTTGTTTGCCAGATTATTGGAATAAAATAATAATAATATCCTTTTCATGTGGCTATCATAGAATTCCATGGACGCATCTTATACCCACAGATCATTACAAAAATATAAATTAGGATAATTACAATATTTAACAGTAAACTAGACGGGACTACATACATGTTTCTTGCTTATAAATTCCTTGGCATCTTCGGCCGCTTTCTTTAGAATTTCCTGCATATTGGGAGGAGGAGCGAGACCACAGCGGCGACCCATATCGTCCTTGACGAACACGTAGTCTTGTGGAGCGCAGCGCTTGCCCCAAGGGTCCTCAAGTTTCAGCTCTTGTATCTATAAAGTAATAAGATGCAAATAAAATATTTTGGTAATTTTTGGGTCTAGTGCCACAAGTAGGGTACGTAGTAGGGGACGTAATTAGTTGTGAAAAGATGATATAAGCTTAACTAATATTATTTTACACTAGCTTCTGCCCGCAACTTCGCCTGCGTGAACTTTACCTGCGTAAAAAGTATAGTCGTTACAAAGTATAGGAGGAAATCTTAATTACCATTCAAGCTACAAGTACAAACTCCAAGCTGCTAATGATAATTTCCTAAATCCAATAACGCTGCTCGAGCTGTAAGTCGCGACCAGACCAATGACTACAGAAAATGATTAACAATTGATCAATGATTTACATATTTTTATGCATGTTTGAAATAATGATCAAAAATTATTCTCTTACAAGTTGCGAACAAACATAAAAATAGTGTAATCATTTCAGAAATAGACAGTCCCAAAAATTAATCCATATGTAAGCTTTAACCAGGGACTGGAATCTAGAGACTAAAGTGTAGATGGGCAGGACTTTGTAAGACGAGACGATCTTAGGAGGACTAAAAATTTTACCGAATGTTGGCCAAGGGATAGCAAACGACCCCAGGGCAGACAGAGGTATCAGCCGCTGGTCGGACGATATTGTGGGCAGTGGAGAATCAGTGTAACTTGCACGAGATCGGCAACAGTGGTGGGATAGAGAAGAGGCCTTCACTCAGCAGTGAGTGTTACCGGATGGATAGATAAATAGATGTCTCAACTAACCTGCTCCTCAGTCAACCCTTGCATCTCAGGCGGCAAGAAGGTGCCATGCTTCTGCAGCTCATCAAGTTCATAGCAGATCCTTTGCACTTTCAATCTTCCATTAAATATCGCTGTAATATCTTTCACAACTTCATCCACTTCTTTATCTACATCAGTTTCATATAGAAATTGGTTTTCATCTGCTCTTTTAACAAGAAATATAACCATTTTGTCAGCTTTCTATTTAAATTCGATATTTGGGGCTAAGGAAATTAGACCACAACGCGTTTGTTTGCGACGTGAGACGTATATTGAATAAATATTCGTTGCTATGGCGTTTCCATGGCAGCGGTTGCTATATGGGTAATGACGTTATTGGAGTTCTCAATCAATTATAATCATTGTATGGAGTATTAAATAGTATCTTATATAATAAATGTACATTATTCATTTGTAGATATTCCATGAAGGCGCATTCAGTGATTGCAGTATCATCCTAACAATTCTATTTGATAGATTAAATGTAATCTTATTCAAAGGTTTTCAAAATATCACCTTGAATACAACTAATTATAATATGATTGCCAGAACTGATGAACATTGAAAGTTGTTGAAATCAATTCTCAAATCAAAATAATTAACAACAATTCGACAAATAACACAATTGAATAATGGGCGCCTACAATTAATTGAATCGACGCTTCCCGACTTTGTGCGAGGTATTGCTCTTGTGAAAACAATAGGGACCTTATTGTACTGCTGTCGTTCGCGCACGTGGTTTCGTTAGGCTGTGGTTGTTTTGTGACACTGTAATGAGCATGCTGTGGTTTTGAGGGGACTTTATTCTGATTTCAATTAATGAAAAGGCTGTATTATATATATTTTTAAAACTCTTATGTACTTACCTACTTAGCTGATTTGGTAAATTGATAACATTTAGAATAAAGTGTCTATCATCAACGCATATACTGACCCACTGCTGGGCCCTGGTCTACTCTTACGATGAGAGGGATTAGGCTATAGTCCACTACGCTGACCTAATGCGGGTTGGCAAATTTCACACACAACTTCAAAATTTCTCAGGTTTCCTCACAATGCTTTCCTTCGCCGTTTAAACGAGTGAAAAGTCAGACCCCAAGGGTCTGACTTTTCACTCGTTTATTTGAACTCAAGACTGGTCATATACTAATATATCACAGCTTTTTTATTCGAATAAAGTGTCTTTTACGCCTACTTATTTATTGTTTTTTTATATAATAAAATATACTTCTTTTATTATTCAAAAATGTACACGTAGGTACTTACTCACCATGCATGAAACAAAAGGTCCACCAAAAAGCCATAAAATATATAAAAGTAAACAACAAAAATGTTGTACGGGTCGGTCCGAGCCGGGTCAGTTAATCTAACGTACCGTAAGATAGCCACTGGGCTGGAAAATGCGGCCCCAGCCTGATAAAACATCTAACTATAATTAAATTTTCGTATTTTTGCCTCAACGTGTCATGTGTATGATATGTAGGAAAAAGGTATTTTTAGGAATTATCATCAACCCATATAATGTAGCGTATTGCGTTCGTTTACTGTTGCACTACGACATTTTTTTTTATACCACTAATGTGGCAAACAAGCATACGACCCACCAGATGGTAAGCTGTTACCGTCGCTTATAGACTTTTGTATAACGCGTTGCAGACCCTATAAAACAAAAGAGAAATAGTTGGGTTGGCAGTATACGGGTCAAAGTCCCACTGCCAGACAACGTTTCCTCGAGGAGCACTGGCAACCTTGCTTACCGTTAGTAACACAGCTCAAAGCAGTGTTATTTCACTTCGATTTTCTGCAAGGGTGTTCGTCGATAGTCAGTCGTTTTCGGTCATCAACTCGGGGTCGGCTCCAAAACTGACTACCACAAATTATGGTTATAGGTTCGTATAACAACCGGGATCGATAGCTTTACGTGCTTTCCGAGGCAAAGAGGAGTCTCGATGCGTTGCATGGTGACCCATCCACAGACTGATCACGGCTAGTACAGCTTGACCTCTCATGTACAGATGAAGCTAATAAAAGTGTGTTAAAACGAATAAATATTGTATTTATCTTATGCTCCTGTTGCTATTCAATCACAAAACACTACAATCATAAATCGAATGCCCAATCCGTAAAGATAATCGATTCTGAAGCTTGCACGGCCGATTGACTCGAGTTGCGCCGATACGGAGCATCGATACAGTTTACGTTTTATCGACTACGCGAGCAAACATTTGTAGGGTTGGCATATTTTTCTTGCATCTCCGGAAATAGTTTTGAGAGAGCGTATAGCAAAATGTGTGCTGTCGATAGTAGGGGAAATTGAAAACGTAGTAGTGGTTCTTGTGAAAATTTTGCCTTGGGTCCACTGATATTTATTTTCTACCGACCAATAACAACAATTACTTAGCAGTAAAAAAGTACGGAAAAGCTCATAATTCTCCGAGCCTTTTACCAACTATGTTGGGGTCGGCTTCCAGTCTAACCAGATGCGGCTGAATATCAGTATTTTACAAGAAGCGACTGCTATCACACCTCCGCAACCCAATTTCTGGACAATACTGATATCCTGAGGATAGACTGGTTGTGGTCTTTTTGGGCTTCTGACTTACCACTAACGATTGTCATAGATAGGTGTTCGCAATGCCAACCAAGACCGACGCCTTCACTTGCTCTCCGAGGCATAGAGGTGGAGGGGACTCGATGTGTTAAGAATGGTCACCCATCCCCAGACTGACCGCAGCTAGCGCAGCTTAACCTGGCAGATTGGTTGATTAGCGTAGTGATAACTTAGCTACGAGCCCCTCGTAGGGTTAGTAAGGGACGGAAGAGCTCGTGGCTACTTAAAACAAAGCTGATAAATTGATCTGCAAGGTTAAGCTACATTTGCCGCTGACAGTTTATGGATGGGTGACCATTCAGTCATCCATCAAAAGCACGTTATGTGTTCAATACAAGTTGTTTGATTGTCGAAGGAAAAATTCGACCGCGAGCAGGATTCAAACCTGCGTCTTCTGGTTAGGTACAGAGGCTAGCACATCAAGCTACCACAATCTATCAAATTAGTTTGATTGAATTTTAACTTTAATACAAAGTTATAAGGTTCATATTCAATTGAGAAAATTTGACAGTTTTGGATAGCTTGACCTGCTTGGCGTCTGTACACCAGACGCTATGACCACTAAGCGACCGCTGCACCGCGAGTCCCACCCGCCAGGTCGAAATTTGCCTTCAAATTCTGAATTTACGCCTTTAAGTTGTTCAGTGTGATTGATTGTTATTGGTGAAAAACTGAAAACCATGACAACCAGTTTTATCCTTACGATATCCATATTTTTTTTTTTTTATGTGATAGGGTGGGCAAACGAGCCGACGGATCACCTGATGGTAAGCGATTACCGCCGCCCATGGACACCCGCAACACCAGAGGAGTTTCAGGTGCGTTGCCGCCCTTTTAAGGGGTTTGGGCGTCCGGTATCCTCACTCACTCGACGAAACACAACGAAAACGTTATTTCACGCCGGTTTTCTGTGAGGCCGTGGTATCAAGTCCGGTCGAGCCGGCCCATTCGTGCCGAAGCATGGCTCTCCCACGGTAAAAATTATTATATATATTGCCAAGAAATGGAGTAGTGGATGTCAGATGGTAGTCGTTTGGTGTAAAGACAGGAAGACTGAATAGACAGGAAGCCTCATTATCAACCCATATACTGTCTTTGCGATTAGGCTATAGTCCACCACGCTGACCTAGTGTGGGTTGGCAGACTCCACACACCGTTGAGAAAATCTCTAAGGCATGCAGGTTTCCTCACGATATTTTTCCTTCACCGTTTAAGCGAGTGATAATTTAATGTGAAAAGTCAGAGGTGCGTGCCTTGGATTCGAACTCGAGGCCTTCGAATTGGTAGTCCAGTGGTCATACCCCTACTGCTGTACTGACAGGAAGCCTACCCAAACAGAATTGGTAAAGTATTACACATACTTAGCTGATTAATGAAATAATGGATAATGGCACAGCCCTGAAAATATTAGATTCATCTGAAGTTGTTTATGGTTATAAAACTGGACCAATGAAACAGGGTCAGAGTATTGCATACAGGCAGCCATTTAGTGCAGGTTCGGAGCTCGCTGGTGATTTAGTGGGTGCAAAGGCGGTCGTTTCATTGTAGAGCAAAAATATAGGTTGGGAAGCCGCGAATGTAACACCATCTGTTGTTCTATTTTCAAGTTACAACTGTGAATTTTCAGCAAGCGTTTACAAGGAATGTCTTCGTTGTATATCTTTGTTGTGTTGCTATTTATATCTTCTAATATATAAAATTCTCGTGTCACAGTTTTCGTTGCCATACTCCTCCGAAACAGCTTGACCGATTTTGATGAAAGAAATGATGAAAGCAAAAACTTGCTTTTCAATAGGTGTTACTGACGTCACCATAAAGACGTAAATTCAGTATGTGAAGGAAAAATTCGACATGACGGGTAGGCATCGCGGTGGCTTAGTGGTCATAGCGTCTGGTGTACCTAACCAGAAGACGCAGGTTCGAATCCTGCCCGCGGTCGAATTTTTCCTTTTCTAAATAACTTTAAAATCTTAGCATGGAAAATGCCAAAAGTATACAAAAAGAGAAGTTTAACTACATAAACCAAATCTTACACTCCTCAAAAGAGTACATACTTACTTAACAAAATTTTCTCTTCTCGTATTAATAATGAATAGATAGAGGGTTTCCTTGATAAGTAATGACTAAATTGTTCAAGGTTAAGCTGCGGTAGCCGCGGTTGGTCTGTGGATGGGTGACCATTCTTAACAATTTGAGACCCCTTCTTGCCTCAGAGAGCACATATAGGCGTAGGTCCCGATTGTCATATTAACACCTATGACAATCGTGAAGCCCAAAAAGCCTGACAACCAGTCTATCGTCAGGATATTGGTAATGCTCAGAAATTTGGGTTGCGGAGGTCTGATGGCAGTCGCTTCGTGTAAAATACTGATATTCAGCCGCATAGTTAGACTGGAACCCTAAATACAGCTGGGAAAATGCTCGGAGGTTGTAAATCATAGGATTTATTTGTCTCTCTCTTTGTTCCAGATACCGCACATAATATGCGGCCACAGACACGGCCATGACATCTCTACGGAGGACCCGGAGGTTATAGAACAGCACCACGACAACACCACGCATCATGGGAAGGTCAGTTCAATACACTTTATTTTGAATAGCTTATGCCCGCTACTTCGTCCGCGCGGAAATGTTACTTTTAATTATCGTTGTAATTTGGATAATTAACTCGAAAACGTTCTAAATTATAGCCTATATATTATTCTGATGTATTAATAAGAATTCTGTAAAGTTTCATCAAAATCCGTTCTGTAGTTTTAGCGTGAAAGAATAACAAACATCCATCCATCCTTTTCATTGCTATTACTAACAAACTAATGTTGGTGGGAGAAGTGGTGGGAGGCGCCCGATGCGACGTGACGATATTTTAGTTCAACTCGACCGATTACACACATTATGCTTGAAGTCGGTTTTCTTTTAGTAAAAAGTAATCTGTGTATTGTACGGACCTTGTCTGAATAAATATGTTATTTTTTTCTTTCATGGACACACGGCTAAACAAACAAATTTCCATTTCCAGTACCTCCAAGAGCAGACAATTTGGCTCCAGTAATAATTACAAACCTGTTGGTCACATAGATCAATCTTCCTATATTCAATCATAATCATTCGATTGTACATTTTGCTTCGCAACATGTTTTTAACACAATAAAAAGAGATTGTATGAAATACAACCGGGAGCCGGGATATTTTGCAAAAGATTAAACCGTTCATAAAGCGTCCGTCAGTGGGGCATGAATTTAACATAATATTGATAGCGCCCACGCAGGCGTTGCATTTCAATCAAAACACTTTCAAAGCCGTTTTTGTACTAGACAAATCATGTTCGTATACGCCAATTGAAATGTAGAATCGTGGATTCTGACGGATATTTTACGTGGCTGCGTAAGCAAAAATAGGGAAATGTTTTTATGTCACATCAGGGGCCTACCAGGAACAAGCAAATTAAAAAAATAATCACTCAAATTGGAACTGCCCGACTGGGAAAGTACCTCCGAGTTGCAGAAAATCGAAGTGAAATAACACTGCTTTGAGCTGCGTTGTGTTTCTTACGGTGAGCAAGGTCCGCAAGGAAACGTTATATTGGCAGTGGGGGGACTTTGACTTTTATACTGCCAACCCAACTATTCTTCTTTCGTTTTACAAGGTCGGCAACGCGCAAGTAATACTACTGGTGTTTCAAGCGTCTATTGGCTACGGTAACCGCTTACCATCAGGTGGGCAGTATGCTTGTTTGCCACCTTAGAAGTATAAAAAAACACACTGACAACGAAGCCCATAAACTGCTATGAGTGTAAACTAAATGATATAGTCTTTAAAAAATAGCCACAAACCAACGGACACCGAACCGACAACGGTATATATTCCAATTTTCAATTTGGTATTTTTCATTCCCAAAAGCAAAATCCTATAAATATTAAATTCTGTACAAATGTACACCGAATTTAATTATCGAGATAGAAGCGGCGTTTGTTAAAGAGCAGGGGTTAAAAATGGAAGTATAGGGGTAGCTGACAAATTGAAGTTGTACCCCAGAGGGTTGAAATTTGCATACACGACAGTTGATTTGGAACCTAAGTTATATGTGAACAGCGATTCTATATTTCCATGGATTTTATATACCACTAAGGTGGCAAACAAGCATACGGCCCACCTGATGGTAAGCGGTTACCGTAGCCTATAGACACTTGCAACACCAGGAGTATTACTTGTGCGTTGCCCACCCTTTTGAGAAGCAGTATGCGTTAGTTTTAGAGAACGTTCAAAAAGCATTGTTTAGATACCTTTACAAGCACTTGTATGGGTCTTATTCTCTCTGTATCCCATTAAATTCCTGTTGTGTTGTTAGGTTTCAATTCTCTAGAAGTAAAAAGGTTGCGCGATCAGATGACTGTAATATTTAAAATTCTTAGAGGGATTATTGATGTTCCTGACCTACATAACGAAATCTGCAATCTATTTGTTGCAGACAATTACTGTCGTTACAGGAAATACCGTTTACTGGCTATTCCAACTTGCCGTACCGTTGCACCACTCCATGTTGCCTATTCCTCGGACACTGGCCGTTATTAACGCTCTCCTGAAATCAAACACAGATATTGATATGTTTGCAAATGAATGGAAAATGATACCGTCAGAATGTTTGAATTTTTGTGAGGAAAATGCATGACTGTGTTAAATAAATTATGTTTAAATAGTGTAATTGGCTTCGGGCGTTCTATTTAAATAAAACAAATAATTATGTACATGCTTTGCGTGACCTATTTTTGTCTTATTATAATTATTTTAGATAAATGTGTAATTTTATCAATGTTAAGCAAAAAGAGCAGTGTAGGAAGACTGATTGCCAGGGTGGATGTTATAGTGAAGTGTGTAGGAAAAATCTGGATAAATTGCGTTAAAGAGAGGTAGCTTAATACCTGCAGTGGGTTAATGAAAATAACGCAAACATATTGTGATTCCATAATTTGTATCTAAAATATTTCAAAAAATTACCAACTCGCTCTAATCTTATCCTCTACACCCCAAACCGTTCCCTTTGACGTTTCGATTGTAAATTTCAGCGCAAAGCGTTTGTTGTTATTGCCGTCTTGTTGGCTAGTGCCCGTAGTGCCACGCCACTAAATGTGCCGTCACTTAGTGCTACTATAGTGACAGGACTGTTATTTGCCATTGTAGGTAATACTGAGAGGCTCTAGGCTAAGTAATATCTACGCTGATCAACACTGCCGCCATAAGGAAAAGAGACGCATCTGCCAGTATTTTTTTTATCTGGCTTAAAGTAACACAACCCTGTAAATTTTAATTTCAAACAAGACGCATCTGCTATAAATCACAATATTGACTAAATAGGAAAGACATTTCTGATTTAAAATAAGTTGGAAAGACGCATTTAATTATAAACGTCTTAATTATTTACAATATAATGTACTTGATCATAAAATGAATAGATAGTTCTACGTGGTTATGCCTTTTCATCTTAATATTACGAAAAATAGTCAGGTGCAAGTGGCAGTAGTGTCTTTTTTTCTTAGTATAGCTAATTGTGCGGGGTGAAGTGGGACTCACGGTTTGGAATCAGATCTCGAAGGTCACCCATCCACAGACTGCTTATCTGTGGATGGGTGACAATTCTTAACACCCCTCCGTGTCTCGGAAAACACGTAAAGCTGTCTGGCCCGGGTGTCTATTACGTCTATCTATTCTATATTTAGTCTATCTATTTTTTATTATTTCTCTTCTTTAATTCAAGAACTCTGCTCTTGTCGGTGGACCAATCGCTACGGTTCTCTATACTTTGCTCGGTTCTCATCTTTTCCTTCACTTTTTCTAGAAAATTGCATCTAGGTCTTCCCCTTCCTCGCTAATATTGCATGTATTTATTTCTAATACAATAAATAACTATTCTAAGACTCCTTAGGATATCGGTATTGCCCAGAAATTGGGTTAAGGTGACCTGATGGCACTCACTTCATCTAAAATACTGATATTCAGTCGCATCTGTTTCTAGTAAAAGCAGACCCCAATATAGGTACTTAATTGGGAAGTAGGCTAAGAGAATGACGGTTGGTACTGCCATTATTCCCTCCCCACCTTTTCTCTGTGTGGGTCGGCTCCCAGTCTAACCAGATGCGGCTGAACGGCCGTATTTTATCCAGAACACTCGTTTGCTTCTAAATTTATTGTTAGATCGTGCTGTTTCTCTCCAGAATGAAGATGGCGTATTTTGCGTCTGTTGTGGGAGACGATTATGCCTAATTCCCTTGCATCTGTATTATCGTTATCATCAACGTTTTGGGTTATAATCTTTTTGCATGACAAATTACTTACTTAGCTAAATAAAAATATATTTGTAAATTAAATTTCTTCCCCATCAGCCTTTATACAGAGTGTTACAAAACTACCCCTAAAGCCGAGAGGAGGTTAAATGGGGCCTTATAATGAGTCTATTCACAATATTTAAGAACTGTAGTAACGCTGTATAACATACCCCAAAAAAAGGAAAACAACAACATTTATGAATGAAAAATAGAAAAGCTATTAAAGTAGACACTTATTAGGTAAAATAGGTACGTAGGCCATTCTGTTAAATAATCTGGTTCCTGACATGACAGCTGACAAAATTTTTGGCTTTGATAATTAATTTTTTTTTACGGGGTATTTTGTAACACGTTGTATAAAAAAATCATTCATTACTTCCAAGTTTGTGTACAAAAAAGAAATTTGACTTGAAATTTTTATACTATTTAGCATAAGAGTATTATAAAGGAAGTATGTATTAGTCTCGCTTTACGATGATCAATAAATCTGCAAGGTTAAGCTCCACGTCCCGCGGTCAGTGCATGGATGGGTTACTATATCGTACAATGAGAGCACGTCAAGCCGTCCATCGTAAAAGATTACTTTGAAAATTTGAATCAATTTAGGCTAAATAATATCTATAACAAGTTTTCTTCTGATGATAAAAGTATCTTCAAAGTAATACCGTCGTATAACCATTGAGGTAAAAAACATACCTGTACAAATAACCAGTAATTTTCAGCTGTAAAATTCTCAGTGAGGTGCACAATAGAAATAATGGTCTGAATATGATATACAACGCTCCCAGCGCCCGTATAATAATCGTAACGTGTGGATTAAACATTTATATACGGAATTATACAAACTTGCGACTGAAAAGTCGCACTATCACGCATAAGATTTTTTTCTCTTGTATCATGGGTGCGTTGCAAATACATAGTTACATACACAAACAACCAGAACCGAAACAATATGAATATTGTTTCCATGCGGCATACGAACCCGCTCAGTGCAATGCAGCAATGATCAGTTTATTTTATTAATGAAATTCTAATTTCAAAAAAGATAATTGACCGTATTTTATCTTGAAGAATGTTAATCACTGAAACGACGAGTGAAGCGTCTATTGCGAAAAGTACAATTAATTAATATAATAACGAATTGTGTTAAGTAAATAAACACTCAATAATCATCATCATCAAGACTTTTCCCAACTATATTGGGGTCGGCTTTCAGTCTAACCAGATACGGATGAAAATGACGACCTCTGTGGTCTAGCGGTTCAAGTGCCGGACTGCTGATCATGGGATCGTGGGTTCGATTCCCACAAGACACAAATATTTGTGTGGATAAAACATGAGTATTTGTGTTTGTCTGGATGTTGCTTATGTATTATAAGTATGTATTTACAAAAAAAAAAAGTATATAAGTATTATATCCATTGTCTAGTACCCATAGTACAAGCTCAGCTTAGTTTGGGACTAGATGGTGTTGTGTAAAAAAAAATGTCCCAAAAAATATTATATTATTATTATAAAATCTATCACCAGACCTCCGCAACCCAATTTTGGGGCGATACTTAAGTATATCCTGAGGATAGACTGGTTGTCAAGCTTTTTGGGCTTCTGACTACCACTAATGTTTGTCATAGCAGTTTGCATGATAACCGTGACCGACGGCTTTACTGCTGCTGTACGAGGCTCAGAGGGACCTCGATATATTAAGAATGGTCACCGGTCCACAGACTGATCACAGTTACCGAACCCTAACTTTGCAGATCGGTAGATCAGCTTATTATAACATAGCCACGAGTAAATAACCACTTAATCTACTTAATAAATCGCGTGCTGATTCGCGAAGCCCAGCAGTCTTCAAGGCTCGAGTGAATAGATTTCCCGGGCAAGCATACTTCATAGTAGACCTCACTATCGCTTACCAACAGGCAAAGCAGAAACCCAGTCAAACATTGGCTTATTGAAAATAAAAAATAAATAAAAAACGACGAAAGACTGCGACTAAAAATCGCTCGTCTACTAAAGTTCCCATCACACGCTTCCCATGTCTGCGTGGAATTACATCGTCATACCGTTTGCATGGCATACGCACCACAAAAGGCATGCACGATGTAAAAAAAGCTAATGAGGAGTTATTGTCTATTGCTCGTTATTTCGAATACAGAATAACGTAGCTACGTAGCGCTACGCCGTAGCTGCTACGATTAACAGCATTTTTATTACTAGGTTTAAATATTCTGTATTTTATTAAAATTTAGTTTATCTGCATTAGGCTAGAGTGGTTGAGTATAGCTACAGCATAAAAAATTTTAATACCTATTTTAAGTACCTACATAACATTTTAATGGTCTAATTGAAATATTATGTAGTTAATTTGTAATAATATTATTAATAACTTATAAAATAATTAGAATAACATTTAATTTTCATATTCTTATTAAATTAATAAATTAATCTTGTGAGTGCTGTGGACGCCTTTAAGTAACAAGTTCACTGTAGTATTGTACTTGTAACTTTAATATTAAGAAAAATGTTTTAGTGAATTGTCGTTGGCGTTGCATAATTATATCATCAACCCATATACTGTCCCACTGCTGGGCACGGGTCTCCTCTCATATTGAGAGGGATTAGGCTATAGTCCACCACGCTAGCCTAGTGCGGGTTGGCAGACTTCACAAACCGTAAGGTGTGCAGGTTTCCTCACGATGTTTTCCTTCTCCGTTTAAGCGAGTGATAATTAATTATTAATACTTTATTGCATAATTAAATAAATAAAATATTTGACTACTCTAAATCAACAAGAACAAAACCTCCGATACACGAGACGTAAAAAAGGAATAGTAAAAATGTTTTCGTCGTTTTTTTTATTATGAACTTCACGCCATCGGAGCTTTAGGGATGTCGGAGCTATAGTTCGTTGTATATTTTTTTTTATTTATACTATTTTAAAGAAAAAATGGCCTTCAATTTTAATTTCTTAATTACTTGACCGATTACTTCCTCATTTTACTACATTGGATCTCTAGGGATGTCAGAGCATGTATGCTGTCATGTATGCTATTTTAAATAAAAAATTACTTGACCGATTATTTTCAAAATGTGGCCTATGAACATTTGTCTACCATCAGATTTAAAAGAAGTTTTTTAAATTGTCGTGGTACAATTCCCAAAAAATCCATAAAATATCACACATCATAAAAATACCTCCGAAAATTTTACATATCCCTAAATCATGGCGAAACAATTACATATTCCAGGCAGGGCCATGCAAAAACATCACGCGCTACCAAATCTCTTCCTCATGCGCTTGGTGAATCGCAAACATGACCGAGAAAAATTTGAGAATAACCTGCCATTGTTTTTGAAAGATCAGCTGAATGTGAAATTGTTTTGGAATTACAGCTTGATCTTGATAGGTGAGTGATGGATGAACAGATCAAGATAAACACAAGTTACGACTTAAGACTCGGATCGTTAGATCCGGTTTTTTGATCTGACAAGATTATCAGACAACGATTATTTAAAAAAGTAATAATGTAGTTTCCTGCTGGTTGTTCTCCATAAGTAAATTGGAACCGTGCAACTAGACTTGACTTCATAAGATGACATGACATTGCACTCAATATATTGAAATTTTCTGTATGATGCATCAATTATTATTATCTCAGTGTACCTGTAAAGCTTTAGAAAAGGCCTTGTAATGTATTTTAATGATGTTCTAAAGTTTATTTCATCTTCATATATGATTTGACCAATCTGCATGCTTTATGTATACTCATGTTTCCACAAATAAAGAATCTATTCCATTCTAAGTGCTTGTATTTATAGTTAATATAAATTAATAGTGTACTATTTTAATTGCCTAGTGATATAACCATTAAACTGCCCAATCAAAGGTCTCGAGTTCGAATCCGTGCACCTCTGGCTTTTTCGCTTAAACGGTGAAAGAAAATATCGTGAGGAAATCAGGATGGCTACTAGTCGCTACTCCTTTAAAAGTAAAGTTAGAACACCTCCTCAGTTCTTTGGCAGATTCTTAGTATTAACCTCTTGTTCTTTATGTTTATATACCTATATTTATTTATTTTCATATAATATTATTGTATTAAGTTTATAAAGTATGTAGTATATTTATATATAGTTATGTTAATGTATATTTATTTAAATATAATTTTATGCTATCACTTTTATTCGTCTTTACATAACTACTTACATTTTGTTTTGGTTATTGCTACAAACATTATGAAATTTTATATTTTTCATTTTTTTTTTATTTACCAACGTGTTAGTGCACCTACTAATTTCTATCTCTGCATCACCCTAAGGTCGACTGGTAGAAAATGCCTTAGGCATTAAGTCCGCCTTTGTACTTATTTGTGCATAAAGTAATTAATAAATAAATAAATATGTATGCCTGAGAGAATAATTTCTTGACGGCGTGTCAAGTCTACGAACTTGCATTAGAGCAGCGTGTTTGACAATAGTCCCTCTTTGAGAGGAAACCCATGCCCGGCAGTGGGACAGTGTATGGTTGATAAGGATGATGATTTTGATTTGCCCTTATTTTTTTATGAATTTAAATTTTAAAACGGCTCGACGTATCCAGATTTTTGAATCTTTTGGGATTTTTATGGTTACATTACGCCAGTCCGTTTTAGATCACATGTTACTGAACCATAACGCCATTAAACGAGCGCAAGTCAAGAAATTAGAAACTGCCTAATTGAGGTCTTGAGTTTGATCGAAATTCCCAACTCGAGCAAAGTGTTATTGGATTTTGCTAAGATAATTCTCAGTAGCATCTCAGTTTTGATAAGAAGAAAGAAAGAAAGAAAATCACAAGGTCCGTACAACACACAGTTAAAATAATGAAAGAACATATAAAAGACCACAAGGATCACTATATTATGTGCTGTCGGCATGCTTGTCCCGAATGGGTTGCCAGCTCAGCATTATGCTGGGGGTATTTATTACCCAGCGCTGGTTTTCAGTTGGCACCCGAGCAGTGACACACGGACAAAGAAAACATGTAGGAACAGATAAGTGTGTCCGGTTAATAGTAACAAGCTTGCCCGCTGCTGACCTAAACATACCGGTCTGTGAACCGTATGGTTGTATAAGTACACCTCTGCCTAATCCATCAGGAAATATGTGCGTGATAGCATGATATTAATATTATGTAAAAATAGAGACCAACTTAGAACCTCCTTATTGATTTTTGACATTTACGCGAATATTATACATTGATATAAAACTACTTTCTACGGATTTGTTATTATTAATCCCGACGTTTCGGACCCTTTACAGCGTCCATGGTCACATGGGGTAAACGTCGGGATTGATAATATCAATATAACGCGATAAAATCCGTAAAAAGTAGGTAGTTTTATTAGAACTTCCTTTAAAAAAATATATTCAAAATTAATCAAAATAGTTTTATTTTCATATAAACCATATACAGGCACTTATGAAATGTCGAGTCTAGGTTCATGGTTCCAAATTTCCTATGGAAAACAATCGGCAAGAAACTATGGTTACATAACTAAACTAACTAACTTAACCATGGTTACTCTTTTAAATTATCGTTTTTTACAGTGATGTTCGATACAATAATCATTATAAATTGAATACTTACATGAGAGAATAATTTATATAGGAATGTTGCGAAGATTACAAATATATAAAATACCTAGGCATAAAATAAAGTTCTAATTTCGAGTTCAATTAAAAGATGGATCGCTTTTAATCGATATTCTTGACCGAGAATATGAAATAGTAAATCAACAGATTGTACTTAATTCAATCAAAATCAAAATAGTTTTATTTTCATATAAACCATATACAGGCACTTATGAAATGTCGAGTCTAGGTGTACGGTTCCAAAGTAGTCGTTTCCTATGGAGAAGAACCGGCAAGAAACTCCATGGTTACTCTTTTAAAATATCGTTTTGTATTGTACAATGATGGATTATAAATTGGATTGGATACTTACATGAGAGAACAATTTAGGAATGTTTCGAAGATTACAATTATATAAAATACAGCTAGGCATAAAAGAAAGTTCTAAACAGTTCTCCTCTTCATTGTTTTTGATTGACATTCAACACTTAAATGTCAATCAAAATAAACGCAAGCAGTCTATGTCACGTACATGTTGTTGGATGTTTAATTTCATACATTTTTGTTTTCGGTATTCTAGACACGTAGACTTCCCTTGTGGTTTTATAATGATGTTATTTTGTGGGAGACGAGTAGGTTGTAGACAATTTCAGTGACCCTTTTGTGGACTTTAAAGCAAATAGTTTTATATTTACATAATAAAAGCAGTGATAGCCTAGTGATGTGACCATTGGAATGCCAAAGGTCTCGAGTTCGAATCAAATGCACGCACATCTGATTCGAAACCATTTGTGCGTATTATCGCTTGCTTAAATTGTGAAGGAAAACATCGTGAGGAAACATATGCCTGAGAGATTTTTTCGAAGGAGTGTGAAGTTTGCAGCATTAGGCCAGTGTGGTGGACAATTTTTCTGAATTTGAGAGGATTATTCACCGAAAATTGCTTTTGTTTTTATTTAGTTTTTATACCACTACGGTGGCAAACAAGCATACGGCTCACCTGATGGTAAGCGGTTACCGTAGCCTATAGACGCTTGTAACACAAGGGGTATGTATCACTTGCGCGTTGCCGACCCTATAAAACGAATGAGGAATAGTTGGGTTGGCAGTATAGGGGTCAAAGTCCTCTTACTGTTAACACAACGTTTCCTCGCGGAGCACTGGCAACTAGTGATGTTGATAATAGATATCCATAAGCGATTAATCGATTATCAACATTACTATCACAGCATTGAGATGACAGGAAGCAAAGGTAGGTAAATAAATCTTTAGCTTCATTCATTCATGATTATTGATTATTTCAGTGAGTTATGTATACCTTTGCGATAATTAAGATAATTTTACCTGTTTCAATCCATTATCAATAATCGATTAATCGATTATCAACATCACTACTGGCAACATAGCTCAAAGCTGTGTTATTTCACTTCGATTTTCTGAAAAGCAGATCCTTCCCCATTCCGACGTCAATCGCTTAAGAGTGAAGTAACTCCCACTATGCTCTAAAATAAATCAACAAAGAAATCTATCTTCTATAATTAATTAATACGTCAATAAAAAGTGCGCGCACGGAGTAGGTTGAGATTTGGTATAGTTACAGTTTCTATGGAGGAGTTCAGAAAGCTAAAATGTATACTAAAGTTGTGTTACAAATAAATGTAAGTAATAATTACTTACGTTCATGCTAGTAACGTCAACCACATTTGAGTGGATGGAAATATGTTGTTTTTTTTTTAAATAGACTGACAAAAGAGCCTCTTTAACATTCACGCGTATATAGGTTACATTTCAACCACTAGTGTAAATAAAAATGTAACATTAAGTTCGTTCCTAAAATTTTAAATCTCCGAAAGCTCTTCACCGGTTGCTTTTAAATTTGGAATTTTTGACACAACCTCGCTTCGAATACTCGCATGTTTTTTTCATTCATGCTGCGTAGAGGTAGTACGTAAATAAAAAGGTTTTCTATGTTCCAAAGCTTACTCGGTACAGCTGAAAATGGTGGACAGAAGGCTTTAACAAAATTCTACAGTGTCGCGTCAATACGGACCTGTTAAGACCATCCGCTTTTATCGAATTTTACGACTGGCGTATTCCGACTAAATTATGGAAACATATAGCAATGGATTTCGGATTGAAACGTCGCGTTTTTTGGTAAATCTGGATTAGATATGCTGGTCTGTAGTGCAACCGGTTTTTTCTCTGATTTTAAGTAAATTGAATTAATTAGTTAGCTTTTTTTCTTAGCTTTATTCATAATTTTAAAAAGGAACCAATGAATCGATTGGGGCTTTTGAATATATATTTTTTTTTCGTTTTATACACACGATGCAATTAGGAATGTAATTCTGACACTAAACTTAATAATTTAATGGTCAACCTTTGTGCTTAATATTCAGGTGTTCTCGCTTATGGGACTAAAATCTCCCATTTAATTGAGGATACTAAAGCAAATTCATCACAAGAACCAGTACAATTTAAATAAGTCAGGAGTTCTGATTTCATGATTTTTGAACATATTCCTCTTGATATTTATGAATACATATTAATTTTCGCTACATCGCTACAACGCGTCAATTCGTAAACGGTTAATTGTAAATAGTTGTACCTTTAGTAGAGTACTCAGATTGAATGAATACAACACTAGGACGCGGTGAATGGGTGGCATTTTAGGGCAGTCTAAAATCTAGGAACCTAATTATTTAAGGCCCTTCAACAACTTATTTACTAAAACACAATATAAAATATATCTTATTTAAACTAGACATGGTATAAAAGTATGGTGAATTTGTCACTTAAATAAGTGCAAACTCACGTAGGACAGACTAGATACAATATAAATATTATCATTAGTATTTTTATTTTATTTTTAAATTTAAGATTATTTAAAATTAAAATAAGAAAAGCGGGGATAATTGTTATTTTGTACTTAGTAATATAAAACATAAAAGATGATTTTTGTTAATTTTATTTCGTCAATCTTTATCATGAATAATTGTTTATATTAAACCCCTACATGACGACTGTAAGACGACATATTCAGTTTACTTTATTTATTCAGTGGGTACCGACACACTATCCTACCGTATGTTTCCCATCATGAGCCGGGCACTCTCACATCGGGTGCAATTATTGGTGACTGTACATTGACAGCCGATCGCTTCGCTTCTGTTATTGACTGTACGCTGGAATTCGCGACTGTAAATAATGGATAAACGCTAATAAATGGAAACTTACCGGTGCATTCAGTAATAACAAACTGGTACCTACTTCATTATTGGATATGTGATTACTAATTTCTTTTTTATGATATGTGATTACTAATTTATGTTCTTTCTTCGAGCTTTTTCACAACATTGGAGTCGGCTTACAGTCTAACCAGACGCGGCTGAATATCAGTATTTTATACGAAGCGACTGCCATCAAACCTCCGCAACCCTATTTAAGGGTAATACCGATACCTTGAGGATAGATAGACTGGTTGTCAGGCTTTTTTAGGCTTCTGACTACCACTAACGATTTTCATAGGTGTTTGTATGACAAGCGGGACCGACTGCTTTACGTGCTCTCCGAGGCACTACTAAATACTCTATTCTATATTTTCTATTTTATTCTAAACATACTCTTACCATCACGCCTGTATTCCCCAAAAGGTTAGGCAGAGGTGTAATAACACACACTCATAGTGCACCAGTATGTTTAGGTTTTATAAATTTACAAGACAGAAATGTTTTGGTGGGGAGATTGTTGCGCCGCTTCTTCTTCCCAACTAAAACACTAGGAGGCGGTGAAGGACGGGCGTTTTGGGGGTTGTCTTAAATGTAAAGTTTAGTGAATGGCTCCAAACCCATTCACTAATAGCACTTTTCAAGTTGCCATGCATATTATTATGTAGGATGGAGGAGTCAGCAACCAATGAACAAGCCGATGTTGGCTCATGATTTAAAGAGCAGGTTTTAATCACATAATTGGTGAGGGTTCAAAGGTGGAAGTGCAAGGAAAATCCCGTAACACTGATAGACCTAGGAATCAAACGCAAGTCATACAGCGTAGCAGTCGCGCTTAGGACTACTACACTAGGTAGTTAATAACTCGTTAAGGATAAAATAATGATAATGTTTTAACAGGACATCTCTTTTCAGGATCGCGGTGGCTGGTCGCAGTGGAGCGAGTGGTCGCTTTGTTCGCGGACGTGTGACGGGGGCGTGTCGCGTCAGCTACGGACGTGCTCGTCCCCCGCCGGCTGCAGGGGCGAGCCGGTCCGCTACAAGATCTGCAACATGCAGGTGAGGGTTAATTGCTGTAGTGAGTTCATTTCGCGATGATGCGTGCATTGATTTTTTGATGACACGTTTAGCGGAGCAATCAGCTTATGTGCCATGCGTTGTGTGATCGATCCGAGCACGGTACGCATATTTATATGACCTTTTTTTCTTTTCTTTTTTTATAATACGGTAAATCATCATGGATCCTCCGTCACCTGGGAGGTGGCAGGGTATGTCGGAGTCGTACCGACTAAAAACCGCACTTGCCTTCACCTGCCCTATTGTCATGGCCATGGGATCCGCAAAATTCACCACGACCATGACAGGCTGTGGTCCAGCAGTTGCTGGACCCCGTCGATAAGCGCCTTTCCTCGTATACTGTTTTTAAGGCACGCTTCGTTACAAGCGTGCCGCCTACTGGGGCCATTGTCTGGTCGGGCGGCAGAGTCCCCCAAAATATTTATATGACCTACGGGTAGTTGTTCCGGGTCTGTGGTTTCAGTATGTGAAAATTTCTGTTTGTAAACGCACCTACTACGATACAGGAGAGAATTGTGGGGCAAAACGTGTAGGACGTTTTTTTAAAGAAAAGAAAAATAATGGTTTCTTATGTCACTAGCATAGGGTCCGAATTGAATCGATTCACACGTCTTCGTACAGACGCCAGCAGGTCAAGCTATCCAAAACTGTAAAATTTTCCCAATTGAATATGAACCTTATCCCTTTGTATTAAAGTTGAAATTCAATCAAAGAAATTTGACAGATTGTGGTAGCTTGATGTGCTGGTCTTTGTACATGGGAAATCGTGTTGTAGCAAGGACCCAAGATTTCCAGAAAAGACGTCATGGTAGTAGTGTGGTTTTCAATGACTTTGGCCAAGGAAATAAATAACAACCCTCGATAAGTCTTACTACGTAGTTATAGGCACGGCTAGATAGGACTAGATAGAAAAAATCTGAATAAATACATAGATTTTTTACTGTAGTTGCCAGTAACGCAAGCAAAACGTTTTCAAAGATATAGGTATGATTTAGTGAAGGAATAATTTGATTTCAAGCAAGAATCAGCAAACAATCTTGTTTATAATATTTTCTTTACTAACAAGATAAACAATATTACTCGATGTTGCTACTCGCAATCAAACCGTCGGAGTGGAGTCTTGATAATTGCGTACACTGCAGGCCAAAACAAATGGGGCGTTAACTTAATGAAACTGTTTAGCTCGCTGTTCCGTTCGTTGCGGCGCGCTCAAATGATTAGTGACAATGTGCACCCAAATTAATGGTTTCGTGTGGTAGTTTACAACCTTTTCAATTTATAACTAGAAATATTGTTGTAATTTATTTGATAAGCGTGGAATAGATGTTGTTTTATATATGATAAATGGTTAATGTTTTTTTTATATTTCCTGTACCAAAATAGAAGAAATGAAAACTAAAAATCTCTTCTGTATCCGTGTGTCACAGTCACTCTGCTTTGATCACCTTAACATAAATCGAAATACAAACCAAACATTACAACGTATCATACCATCACGTCTGTATTCCCCGAAGAGTTAGGAAGACGTGTGCTAATGTATACCCACACTTCGCCATTATGTCCCATGTAATAGGGGGAGAGCCTACTGCCATTAACCGGGCACAAATCCAAACTACGAGCTGCTATATTGAGAACTAGCGACCCACTCCAGTTTCGCACAGGTGCAATGTACTACCTAATAACATGCATCTATTATAGATGAAAGATGATAGAAATAAATATAGCCTAAGACACTCATAAATAATGTTTATTTCTATTGGTAAAAGAATTTTCAAAATCATTTCAGTAGATCCAGAAACTCACAAACTTTACTTCTTTATAATATTAGTTTAGATTTCATAGATAAATCTAATAACACTTTGCTCGACCTGGGAATCGTACCAAACCCTGGGTCAGTTATAAAATAAATGAATTCTCTTGTGAAATACTCTAAAAATATATTGCTAACGATAAATATATTGCTTTACAGAAAGTAGGTATCCACACTGTAACAGATTACGAACATGTTACGGCATTCAAATAAATCAGTCTACCTCACTCTCGTACAAAATTTAGTAAAACAATTGTGTGCACAACACATTGTCCCCCAGTGTACAATATATGCGATACATGTTGGGGCCGGCGAGTACTTTTATTTAATAAATGCACGACGCATACACACTAATAAATGTGAAATATTGAAATAAACGTTCCTACAGTGAAATGTCCTGGGAGACTACAATACTATAGGTTCAGTCAGCAACGAAAGTCGCTGAATTATATTGCAATCTCCAATACGATTTTTAATAAGTATGAAGTTACTAACCCGTGATCCATCCGTCCATCTTGTCAGTCCCTCAATGCTGAGGATCGTGACCACTATGTCTTTCAGGACGACAGCATGCTCTCCAACCGGCCCGGTCATCCGCAGAGTGGATTGCCTTTTGGAGTGTTAAATAAGTGGCCTTGAGTATTTGATCACTCCACTTAGCAGGTGGTCTGCCTCGAGCTCTTGTGCCCTCCATTTGTGACCCGTGAAGGTTGTGCGAATTTTTTTTATAGATTATCATTAAATATTGAATTCACCTTAATAAAAAAAACCTCTTCACAAATTTTAGAGCTGTTATGTTTTCAAAATTTAGCTGTGTCCAGCGAATTTCATTGTTGACCGTACTATTATCATCCTCCGAGTATTTTCCTATCTCTGTTGGTGTAGTCTTCATGTTTAATGTCTAACCAGATGCGGTTCAATATCAGTATTTTACACAAAAAGACGGGCATTTTAGGCACTCCAACAAGTGTAGCGTGGTCTGGTCAGGGGCACCGCACTTGCACTCTGTGACGAGGAGAACTATGTTCTACGGCCCACCTGATAGTAAGCGGTTACCGTAGCCTATAGACGCTTGTAACACCAGGGATATCACTTGCGCTTTACCAACCCTGTAAAACGAGAGGAATATTATAGTTGGGTTAACAGTATAGGGGTCAAAGTTCCCCCACTGCCAACACAACGTTTTTTTGGGGAGCACTGGCTATCTTGCTCACCATAAGGAACACAACAGCTCAAAGTAGTGTTATTTTACTTCGATTTTCTGCAAGGCGGAAATACTTTCCTAATCAAGCAGCTCCAACTTAAGTGAAATTACTCCCACTATGCCCTACCTCTCTAAAAAGTCCCTCCATAAACATTATAACCTAACATAACACACCATCACGCCTGTATTCCCCGAAGGGTTAGGCAGAGATGTACTAAATGGTAACCCACAGTTCGCCGGTATGTTTAAGTTCCATGTATTAGGAGGCGAGCCTATTGCCGTTAACCAGACACAAATCTAAGCTCCTAGCTGCTACTGACAATTTCATAGAAATACCAAATAACACTGCTCAAATTGGGAGTCGAATCCAAGATCTCTAGCATAGCAGTCGCACTTAGGACCTGGTAGCATTATCTACTAGCCATTACACTATATTTACCGTCTGAAAACTTAAGCAGAGGGCCTCTTTAATTGCTTAAGGTTAGGTTAGAATGAGAGAGAATTTATAAACAAAAGGTTTTAGAGGTTACGTGCATAATTAGGCTTAGACTACAAGCCTAGATGCAATGACAAAGTGACATCAAAAAATTTAACAATGTTCTTCTTTGTTAAAATAACTAGGTATATCATCAATGTAAAAAGCATTTAACCGCTAATACCCACTTTATTCCTCTTGATTCTACCAATTATTATACTCTAACTTCGCTAAATTTTATAGACGAGGAGAAGCTAAAACTACCAAGCGATCGCAACCTCCACGCTCCAATTTTAACTCGACAAACTGAACGTAATATTCAATTAAAAACTATTCAACTATCAATTTATTTGAACTGCATAACATCCCTAACACAATCCAGAACTATTCAAAACAAAGCTACAACACTATTGAAACGGTAAACGCATCAGAACTTCGATACTTCAAAGTTAAAATGACGTAAGTTGTGTTATGGTGCTGAGTTTTAGACCCTTTGGGAGCTAGTTGAGTTTTTGAGCTGGTATAATTTTGCTGCTTAGTTCGTCTGGGCTGGTACCATTATTCATTAAATAATGTGCTGTATGGAGAAGAAGTAAGTATTAAGAATTGTTGACGAGAAAAGATAGTTGTTAAGAACCGAATAGAATAAGGAGAGGAAAGATGTTTGCCCACTTGATACGACACGACAACTACTTTAGAATTATACTAGAAGTTAAAATTAAAGGAAAACGAGGTAAGGAAAGACCTAGACGAAGTTTTGTGAAACAAGTGAAGGAAAGGGTGGGGATTCAGTCGCATCAAAAGGTAAAAAGGAAAGCAGAAGATAGAGAACAGTGGCGATTGCTCCACCGACAAGAGGTGAGCTCTTAAATTGAAGAAGAATATGCTTATATTATTGTGTTTTCATTTAAAGGGTAGACAGGTTGTAGGTAGGTCATAATAAGACTTAACAACTGACGTCTATAGACTGCGGTTGCCGTTTAGCATCAGACGGCTATGCTTGATTCCAATGTATCTGTCTATCTTACTGTTAGCAGTATATGTAAATGTGAGTACTATGTAGGCCAGATATACAAACATGCACAGGTTTTAACTGTCTGGTGGCTTCGGGTTTCTCTTTTATGAGGTTTACGCAAATGTTCCGTCGATCTGGTATCGTCGTGCAACGGCTTGTTGAGCTCCCTCTAATATGGTCGAGCTACACAATGACTGATACATGCGTGCCGTCGGCTGGGATTGGCCTACTCAAAGCCGCTGTGGTTCTTTCTTCAAAAGGCCATTTCAGACATTGCCCTACATTGTGAAACTCACATATTTGATATTATTATGTCTGGACTTTAAAAGGGACCATGATTCTCCGATTTTGTTTTGGTGTTTCTTCTCAGAGGTCGTCAGTTAGGAAATGCCGCCTTTTAGATAAAAAAATCAAAATATTGACTTGTAAAAGTGTCTTTAAAAATCTATTTACAGAAAATAAATATCATGTCATCATTTCATTTCATCATATTACAATAAATAAATGAAGACTGCTTTTGAAGCTTGATTGTTTTGTCGTCCGTGCCTCCAAAACGCTTATTAGCTAAACAACTGATTTAGAAATTATATAATATGGGCTGTCTCATTTTATTTAATGAAACGGAGAGAGAGAAACATGTATAATATTATTGTATTATACCTGTTATATTTAAAAAAAAACTTGTACCTAAATAATTATTATAATAAAAATAATTATACTAACCGCGAGTCCATCTTGCTATCGAGAATAGGCCTAGAATAGAGGACAACGAAGCAAAAATGTGGAATAAGCAGAATGTCTGAAAGAGGTATCCATATAAAAGATACATAGTGATTCAATTCCCACGTTGTTGAAGTCAGTTGAACATCACAACCGGTAGAACAAACTTCGTACAAGATCACTAAACTTGTTTCAAGTCTTATTGTAGAACACAATCATTGTTTTGTATGAGTTTCTGCTGTTGTTTTGTGTGTATGTATTATTTTGTTTCAGTGTTCTTTTGCCTTAGGTTCAGGTACAGTCAGCAACGAAAGTCGCTGAACATGTTGCAATGTTCAATACGATTTTTAATAAGTATAACGTTACTAATCTGTGAAGGTTATGCGAAATAATTGCATAGATGACCATTAATAAATGCTTAGGTTACCACAATAGACTAAACCTCTTGACAAGTTTTAGAGCTGTGAGGTTTCCAAAATTAAGCTGTATTGACCGTTTTCGTTGCTGACCGTACCATCTAAATATACAGAGTAAAAAAATATAGCCTCATTTAATGCTGCTCGGTTTGTCTGAACTTGTCGTGGGGTCGCTAGCTCATAGAAATGATACCCGTTGGGGCAATAAGATTCTCGAGTCGAGACCCCGCACCGGAAAGCACAGAGTATGACGGCCTCCGACGAGAGGGACAGACGACCTGGTAAAGGTCGTTGGAAGCCGTTGGGTATATGCGTTTTAAAACCAGTCCTTGTGGAAATCATTGAGGGAGACCTTTGTTCAGCATTAGACATCCTGTGGCTGATACGATGAAGGTGGTGATGATGAGACTTAACAATAGGTCTCAAGATGACAAAGCTACTGATACTTCTGGTGTTGGTAGCGTCTATTAGCCAAAAAATTGAACTCTGTTAGGGTTGTCACGTAGACTAAGTTTTGAACAAAAGCTAGTCCTGAATAAAATTAAGCAAGTCCCCTTTTAACAAAATTAGGGCCATCAAAACCTCGTTAGCACAACTGTTTAATACAAGTGGGTAGACAAAGAACAGTAGACATTTTCATGCTAATCTCATATAGGATAATATAAAATACCTGATACTTGTATTCGTTAAAGAACTGATTCAATGGAAGTGTATAATGTGTCGCCGTGTGTCCATGTATTATGGATAACGATCACACCGTTGTATGCAGGCTCACAACAAAAAGTGTAATCAACTTTTATGTTGCAGATAAATTTTAATACAAACGACACTCCATTTGAAAATTTAAATTTACGAAGAACATTGGTCTAGTCATCGCAGGTATAGCGTGAAGTCCTGTGTTCGAAACCCAGGGTGAAGTGTCATTGGGTTTTTCGGTCAGAAAACTCTCAACCCTAATTCGTTTGTTTGCAATTCATTAACCCGATGAATTCCACACAACAGTGACCCTCCAGAGGGTCGTAACTTTTTTTATTGTATCTGCTTGTTATTGCTTGAAGGGCAAATATATGTTTTACATATTTGCTCTTAATATTGTTGTTTATCAAAACAATGTTGAAGATTCTTTTGAGATGGTCACTTAAGCTTTTCATCATGGATGGTCCACTAATTAAGGTCATCATATTTTTTAGGTAAAGCTTTTTTAGCCCCTACCCACGCTATGATATACAAAATACTAAATTATATTTTTCCATTTATAAAAGTTTAAAATTATTATTGCGAAGGAAAAATTCAACCGCGGCCAGGATTTAAACCTGCGTCTTCTGGTTAGGTATACCAGACACTATGATCACTAAGACACCGCGAGTCAACAAAGTCCTACATGGTCAAAATTTGCATTCACATTTTGAATTTACGTCTTTATCGTGTGTGTTGGCTTCTCAACCGACATGACATACTTTACAGTTAGTTCAATGTCGAACGATGTTACCTTACCGATTAACTACCTTTAGCGAAGGAAAATAAAAGAACCAGGATCGAATCCTGCCCGTGGTCGAATTTTTCCTTCGTTAAAATAACTTTAAAATCTTAGCACGGAAAAATGCCAAAAAATACAAAAAGATATATAAAAGTTTTGCCAAAAGCCAATATACAATACGTATTACAATACTCTTTTCGCCTAACAAAATAAAACGAACAACAAAAGTTGGATCTATACAAAAATGTCTCAAAAAAAGAACGTGGAAAATCAACCAATCAGATTTAAAAACGGCGAGAGTCAATAAAACCGGAGCGAGCAACTTATTATCATTCCATACGCGTCCCAAGCTCCCTTCGAAAGAACAGCCGATTAAGTTCGTGAGTGGTTCGGACTACAATATCCTTTTCAGTGAATGCAAATTACGCAGCGGTGTGAGTGGCAGCCTCTTCAATGGGATTTAGGCTTTTAAGGCTATTCGTGTTTTTTGAATTGTGGGTTGAAATATTTATGGTGTACATCGAAGACGAATAACGGATAAGAGGGGCGAGGAAGTGTAAGGGGTGAAAAGGCTAAGAGGCGCATTTCGTATCGACAAAGCAAACGTAGCATTACAGCCGTAGACAAAACTTATGTCGATTCTCGAGTCGATAATTTTTCCACGCACCCATGGTCGTGTTAACACTGAAAAAGTCGATAAAACTATTTGTTCACCACCAAAATAATATATTTTGTAAGTATTCCTTTTTAACAACTAGATGGCGTTAGGATAGTTTTGAATCATGCTATGGTTCGTTACCCACTAGGAAAATGCAAAGTTGTATAATATAAATTTACTACGCTTCGAGAAACTTATTTATTCTTTGGTATTGCAATTTGTAAATTGTACAGACGCCAGCTGGGTCAAAACTGTCAAATTTTCTCAATTGAAAATAGACCTCATTATTTTGCATTAAAATTGAAAACCTATCAATTAAATCTGACAGTTTGCAGTAGCTTGATGTGCTGGCCTGTGTACATTATTCGTAGTCGTTTTTATTCAAATATTCATAAACACCCATTCGGTCAGTCTGTGGATGTGGACTCCATGCCTCAGAGAGAACTTAAAGCCGTCAGTTCCGATAATCATACAAATACCTATGAAAATCCTTAGTCAGAAGCCCAAAAAGCCTGACACCAGTTTATCCTTAGAATATTGGTATTGCCCATGAATCGGGTTGAGGAAGTCTGATAGGTGTCGTTTGGTGTGAAATACTGATAAGCCGTATCTGGTTAGATTGGAAACCCACCTCAACATAATTGGGGAAAGGCTCTTAAGATGATGATTCATAAACCCTCATTATCCAATAATCACAACCTACCAATTATACCCAAAAAAAAAACCATATAAAAATCGGTCAAGCCGTGTCGGAGGAGTTCGATAACAAATACTTTGACACAAGTTTTTAATTAATATTAGATAATTCACAATGTTTTAAACGATGTAGGATATTTTTTAGTATCGGATAGTGCGAGTGGATGCGATGCGCACAAGATTGGCAACAGTGGCGGAAGAGAAAAGAGGTGCTGTGGGTGTTACCGGCTGAATATAATATGAATAGATAGGATAGTGCGTTCTCATTTATAAGGTTTGAGATATCTTTATTTCTCATAAGAATTTACAGTAATTCACTTGCATGAGAAAGTTTAAACACATAAAATCAACTTATAAAGACGTACAAGATTTAGAATTATTTTACTCAACACTTTCAAGTATACATTTTTAAGCTATTTTTTAATTCTATAAATGAAATAAAATATGCTTGTAAAAAAAACTTACATAAACAAGGAACAAAAAAAATAACAATACTCGAACGCGCACGTTACACAGAGTGATACATGCTCGCTCTGTATTATCCGATATTGAAGAAGATCCTACATTGTTTCAACAAACCAACTCTCACATAGGTACAGTCAACAACGAAAGTCACTGAATACAGCTTAATTTTGAAACATCACAGCTCCAAAAATGGTCAATAGGTTTTTATTTTTTATTAAGGTGAACTTAATATTTAATGATCATCTATGCAATGATTTCACACAACCTTCACAGGTCAGTACAAAGACTACTATAGTATACTGGCAATAGATAGGCAACTCGATCTTTTTTTAATCCCACAATTCTACAGCAAAAGAGAAGACATTCAAACAAAAATCAAACTTAGACATGGAAATAGACTAAATTTACCAACTTCACGGTTAAAAATGCACTCCTCTAGTGCATTTGTTACGTCCATTAAAATCTACAATAAATTACCTGAATACATAAAAAACACAGAATCAAATAATATATTTACCAATAAATTAAAACGATTTCTCTTAGATAAAAGTTACTACACAATTGACGAATACCTCAGAGATAAATTCCAACTAGGGAAATAGGGATAATTAGATTAAACAAGCAGTACTTAAATATATTTATTTACCTTACTCACCGTGCAATATCTTTAATTACTTACAATCTATTTGATTAAAATTACAGCAAATATATAAATATATATAATATAACTATTAATAATAAATAAATATATGAATATTAATAAATAAAATAAATATAAATCTACACTTATTTACCTACTAAAATATCTAAATACCAGATCTTCCTTTATTTCAATATATTATGTTTTAAAAAGCGCTCTTCATCCTCTCCTCTAAAAAAACTAACTTGCTGTGCCCGACAGGGTCCATAATTGTTTCTCTTTAATTTTACCCACCAGCTTTTGTATACATTATGGGATGCAATAAAGTTATTGAGTATTGAGTATTAATATTAGGAAGTAGCGCCACCTGGTTTTTCATTGGGTCAGTAACTCATACTCATTTATTGATTTCTGACATAAAATTTACGCGAATATTATACATTGAAATAAAACTATCGTTTGGACCCCATGGTCACGGGTACTCAGGGTCTACCCGTGACCATGGACGCTGTAAAGGGTCCGAAACGTCGGGATTAATATTATCAATATAACGCGATAAAATCCGTAAAAAGTAGTTTTATTTCATACTCACTTCTTAAAAATCGTATTGAAAATTACAACATGTTCAGCGACTTTCGTTGCTGACTGTACGCTTAGGCCGGGAAAACTACAGACTATACAGATATTAGTTTCGTGCGGGAATAGAACCTAAAACTCGTGGCGTAGAATACGTTTGCTCAGCCACTTCGCCACTGTGCCGTCAATTTTGAAAACCCGCAATTATTTTTAAATTAATATAACCATATTTCCACTTTCCAATTGTGACGTATAGTCTAATATCTTTATGACTCATAGCCTTTTTCTTTAAAACAAAACAGCTCTTTGCTGTGTGTATTCGGATACCGAGTATTACCTTTGATGTTTGGTAAGCTTACTCCTTCGCTTTGTGATAGTGATGTGACCAAATGGCGGATATATCCGAAATATCCGACTTCAACTCAAGGCATGTAGTTAGTCACCACTAGGTGGTTTTAAGTGTGACTGTTACGCTAGAAGTCATAGATTCAATTCCCTGGTCCAGCAGTGTTATTGGCTTTTTCTATGAAATTCTCAGAAGTAGCTCGCAGTTTGGATTTGTGCCCGGTTAATGACAATAGACTCACCCTGTGGGCGTAAATTGGTACACTTCTACCTAAGCCTTCGGGGAATACAGGGGCGATGGCATGTTGTTGTTTTATTATTGCTAATAATCATCCATCCGTAATGTAATAACATTAATATTTGTAGATATGTGTTCAAGGCGTTTAAGTCCCTCGCTTATCAGAGCTAATTGCCCAGTGCGGAAGGTGTGTGTTTTAAATATTTCGTGATTACATAGGTAATCAGTAAGTGAGTGGTATTTCACTGATATGTTTAAATATAGATTTAAAGTTTATTTTTTGGTAATTTCGAATTTTACCGAGCTTAAATAAATGACTGTTTATTCGTTCACACTCATTATTAAAACGGTTTACTGAAAGCTACGGGCTAATAAATGCATGAATGATTTAAGAATGATACAAAATAATTGATATTAAACGTAATGAAAGAGATAATTACTACATACTTCATTAAATTTCTGCTATTAATTTCATTGAATATCCGCAGCAAATTTATTGTAAATACGAAGCCACGACTCACATAATGTAACAAATTATTGGAAAAACATTATTATGGCCAATTCAGATTTAAAAAAAATTGTTCTCATATAGTTTAGTGTCGTGAATGAGAATTAATACTTCTCTTGTAAGCTACGTGGTTAATTATACAAGCTGACATGTCGAAAATTGAGTCATGGTATTTGAGATATAAAATTCATAACACTATATTATAACACAATGTAACAAAACATACCATTACGCCTGTATTCCCCGAAGGGTTAGGCAGAGGTGTATTAATGTACAACCACAATTCGCTGGTATCTTGAAGTTTTAAAAGGAAATAGATTTTACCTTTCAACAAACATAGAAGTTACAGAAACGATGTTACAGAACATCTAAACTGGTTTAAAATTTCAAACATATCCGACATTATCCGAAAATATCTTAACGTTGTCACAGCCGTATGTCGTGGCGCACCGCCTTAGAAGTCCGATAATATACGTGTTTGAGATTTTCCTTCACGATAGAAAACGAAATGTATTTCTTTCAGTAACCTAATTCCAATGTAATGACTACATTCGATATTTTGTTTCTACTCATTCAACTAGGTTTTACGAAAGCTCCCTTACTCATTCAATTAGGTTTTACGACAGCTCCCTTATAATATTGTGTCGAGCAGCTCATGGCTAAGATAAAACTATGTTGATCAAGCAATCTGCAAGGTTAAGCTGCGCTGGCCGCGGTCTCTCTGTGGATGGGTGACCATTCTTAACATATCGACCAACTTAACATCTCTCCGTGCCTCGGAGAACACGTAAAGTCGTCGGTTCCGGAAACATCATGACAATCGTTAGTAGTAGTCAAAATCCCAAAAAGCCTTACAGCCAATATATCCTCAGGATATCATTATTGCCTAGAAATTGAGTTGCGGAGGTCTGATGGTAGTCGTTTTATGTAAAATACTGATATTCAGCCGCTACTGGTTAGACTGGAAGTCGACCTCAATGTAAATGGGAAAAGGTACAGAGGATGGATTATGTAATATTGTGTAGGCTCTTATCTATATTGTCTAACTGTTCAATAAATCATACAAAAATCCCATTGAAAAAAGCACTTTCAGATGTTTCCGTATTTTCTAATTTTCCGGGCAATTTTTCTTTACCTAAAAGCTTTATTCGGATGATTACGAACATAATTATTAAAAAAAAATAGCCAAATTGGTGGCGCCACACTCTAGTGATTTATTATAGTAATGTGCTTACCGACGCACTTAATACACTATTTAATTATGATTTAAATAGATAATTAATTACATATTCTTATATTTATAATTATTTTTTGAAATGTAATACCATTGCAAAGTTTTTATTTGTACATACAGTACAGTACAATTAAACCCTATAGCCTAATCCCTCTCATTCTGAGAGAAGACCCGTGCCCAGCAGTGGCATAGTTTGACCTATCCCCCCTTCTCTCCTGGTGGAAAAAGATACGAGGATTTTCTATGATATAAAAAAGTCCACATGACATACAAAAAGCAACTGAGTACCTTGCATTCTGTCTGTAGCCTAATCTCTCTCATTCTGAGAGAAGACCCGTGCCCAGCAGTGGGACAGTCTGCCCTATCCCGGCTCCTCTTCTGATGGCAGAAGATACATGAAGATATTCTAGAAATTTAATAAAGTGACACACAATGAAATCGTTTAAAAAGCAACTGAGTACCTTGCATTGTCTTTGTATTCAAGAGTAGGCTACACTAGTCAACATTTTGCTCCTAAACCTGGCGTTGAATTTCCACTTATATCTTTACTAAGAGTTTATATTCTTTCCAGCCCTGTCGCGGGAACATCTCGCTGCTAGAAGAGGACATTTGGCGTGAGCAGCAGTGCAGCGCGCATGACGACACGCCGTACGGAGGAGAGCTGTTCCACTGGCGCGCTCACCGTGATGATGCGGAGCCTTGCGCGCTCACCTGCCGCGGTGTGCCGCAACACTCAGGACAAAGCCCTGAACCGGTTCGTATGAGTATTACTTTACTTCTTTGGTGGAGCAGCTAGTGGTGCCGCCAAGCCGCAAGCTTGCAGAAAATCGAAGTGAAATAACACTGCTTTGAGCTGTGTTGTATTCCTAACGGTGAGCAAGTGCTCCACGGGGAAACTTTGTGTTGGTAGTGGAGAACTTTGACCCTTATACTACCAACCCAACTATTTCTCTTTCATTTTACAGGGTCGGCAACGCGCAATTGATAAACCCTGGTGTTGCAAGCATCCACAACCGTTAACCGTATGCTTGTTAGCCACCTTAGGGGTATAAAAAAACCTACTTAAAAACAAATGTATCCCCAGAATTACAATTTTATTTGTTTCAAGTAGATACTTGAAACTCTTGAGATTGAGACCCACATTATACAAAATGGGTCGCTCAAATGGCATGATATTGTGTACCTACACAATAAAATTTTATAATGCGAATATATTGTGAATATTATTTTCGCATCGATATCTAATGGAGTACGAATGAAATAAGTTTGAAATGAGTATAGTATAATATACTCTTTTGAAAAAAAAAAAAATCTTTACGGTGTGTGAAGTCTAGCACTACTTGCACTAGGCCAGCGTGATGTACTATAACCTAATAATCCCTCTGAATGTGAGAGGAGACCCGTGTCCAGCAGTGGGACATCACACAAATCTTTAAAAAAAAATCTAATTTTTACAACTGCCATGTTCAAATACACCATGTAGATACTACTTGCGCTGCAGTTTTGCTTAAATTACAAATCCCTATAGAAACAAAACAAGTTTGGTGAAACCCAAGACTGAATTTTCTCCACAAACTAGCTATATCATGTCAACCATGCCTTATAATAAAACTATCCGCGAATAGAACCAAATCATAACTCAAGTCTACTCCTGAGCTCGTAAGCTTAATATATAATGCAGCGCTGAAAACGACTTTAAAATACCAGACCAGCTGAAGGAGAAAGTCCAAAAATAAAGTTACACTACCGTCAGTAGCGTTGGACAAAATTGTAACTAAATTTAAGGGCTATCTCAGTATTCAGAGAGGAGCTGAATTTTAACACATCTTTGGAAGCCAACACTCTGTATGGACCAAAACTATATTCTTTAGAAGCCGTTTACTGTAGCGGTACAGCAGTAAAAGCCTAGGTATATGATCACAGGACTGGCAAGTCAATGGTCAAGTCAAATCCAGGACACGCACCTCTGACTTTTTGAAATAATGTGATCACTCGCTTAAACGGTGAAGGAAAACATCGTAAGGAAACCTGCATGCCTGAAAGATTTGTGATCTCGACGTTGTGTGAAATCTGCCAATTCGCACTAGGATCATCAGTGATAATCCACGAGGAAACGTTGTGTTGACAGTGGGGGGACTTTGACCCTTATACTGCCAACCCAACTATTCTTTTTCGTTTTACAGGGTCGGCAACGCGCAAGAGACACCCCTGGTGTTGCAAGCGTCTATATGCTACGGTAACCGCTTACCATCAGGTAGCCCGTATACTTGTTTGCCATCTGAGTAATATAAAAAAAAATGTCAGCGTGATGGACTAGTCTAATCCCTCGAGACCCGTACCCAGCAGTGGGACAGTATACGGGTTGATAATGAAAAGTGGTCAACTCGCCACTACAGTTACGCAGCATGTCTGGTTCAATACAAATCCCGAAAACAAATATTTGAGTGTTCTACGGTTGTTTCGAGTACTCAGTAGCAGAAGTTTGGTTTTGTGCTCGGTTAATGCCAATAGGCTAGGCTCTGCCTGTTTATGGAACTTGTTGGGGTCAGATGAACTCTTGATCTTCCTGAGGACTTCTCAATAAAACCACTGGGTATATCACTATAACTTTATTCCTGAGAAGCAATAACAATGATTGAACTTATTCATTTGTTGAACTTAACTTAAAACAATAATGTCACGAGAGGTGGTTGAACGCCGGAGAATATTAACACCGCCATCTAGAAAGTGACGTCATAGGCATAGTGACATCTAGTGGCGAATAGGTAAACTAAAGTTTAATATTATGAACTACGTGAACAGGCTCACCCCTATTATTTATGGGACCTAAACCTGTGAACTGTGGATGTTGTACAATAGTATACACCTCTGCCTCACCCATCGATAAATACAGGCGTGATGATACGTGTAATGATAAAATAGTGTAAAAAAATCTCCAACGTCACATTTTACTTGATTTGTACTCTTGTTGACAGACCGTCTCCTTGGACGACGAGGATCGAGTAGTGGTGGCCGTGCTAGCTGCCAGGGTATCAGATGGCACCAGGTGTCGACCAGGCAGCCTGGACATGTGCATCGACGGCAGATGTCAGGTATGTACTTGTCACTACAACGAAAATGTTGTAATTTACTGCAGCCGCCATCTTGGATTTACATTTTGACAGCACTATCGGCTTCAACATCCTCGAAAACCATGAGGTACACCTAAACCTTTGCTGACAAACTTTTTGTGTAGCACCAGAACAAGCAATAGGCTTGTTTCCACTATTAATATATCGAGTGAATGAGCATTTTTAATGATTAATTATGTAGATTTCAAAAAACAGAATCATTTATTATATAAAATAAATATAACTAATATTTTTAGAAAATAAATTCGCCAAAATTAGTCATTCTGTCACGTAACAGTGAACAGCAAACAGAGAGTATGACGTTATACCATACGAAACGTTGTTGTTCATCATTGTTGTTGATATTTTGTAGCACAGAAACGATTGTTTCGGCGTGACGTCATCCAAGACGCCATGACAGATCTAAGCTTTCTTGCGGTTTTTAATAGGTTTTTGGATACGTTATGTATTTTTTTAAATAGTGTATTAAATGTTAAGCTAAAGTAGGCATTAAACACTTTTTCAAATTTTGTTAACTATCCTATTGTCGACGTTTCTTCGTTCTCAGAGGTCAGGAAATACCGGCGCCATCAACTACTTATAATCTAAAGACATTTATTTGCCAAACTAAGTATACATCTTAGGGGTTATATAATAACATAGTTCTCTTAAGCTTAGTCGCCTTTTTCAGGAACTGCAAAATTTGAGGGCTTTATAATTAGTCTACGTTGAAGGTGTTACAATTAAATTGTTACAGTAATTAATGCAAAGAGATGAGTAAGAGAAGTAGATCGCCGTATTAATAATTAAAAGGTTTAAATTAATTATTTTTATATATTATTATTTATTGTTGTTATTTATTTATTATTATATTAATTATGTTTTTTATTATAATTAGTTTATTATTAATCATGTATATCAGTAATTATTATTATAAAGTACATAATATTATTTTTACATAGCTACATTAGTTTCTAAAATAACTATTTACATAAACAAATTTAACTTTATCATGCCTAAAGTTAGGTATCAGTAGTTACATTTCCATTGCTCTTACATCATTTAATATCCAGTTCAAGTACATGTTTCTATCAGTGCAAAAAACTTTGCATCTTTGACTTTGAACCTTTGACCTACGTTGAGAAGTCAACCACAACACGATCAATATAACCTCATTTACAGTGCTTATACCTTTCACAATGAACCTAAATCACACATCACAAAAGCTTACAACAAAAGCTTTGCAAATGGGCATTATCTTGAAATTCGGAGTTCGTTAGCTAAATACGAATTAGGGGTTCAAAACCGATGGTCGGTGAAAGGCTGTCAGCGGCGGTTTGATACGGGATGAGTTGGGGAACATTTTAACCAGAATGTTGGTGAAAATACCTGATTGGTCGTAAGAATCACTGCTATGCTAGATGTCCTGGGTTCGATTCTCGAGCAGTGTATTAACCAGTCCCAACTTATTCATTTGTATTTTAAATTTCATTGTTTTTGACTTGATACTTACATCTAATTCCGTAAATCTTGGTGACAAGTTTTGCCAGTTGCTTTATATAGTTTATTAGTAAATCCTTTGTAAATAGGAGAACTGTTTAGAAGTTTCTTTTATGCCTAGCTGTATTTTATATATTTGTAATCTTCGCAACATTCCTAAATTGTTCTCTCATGTAAGTATCCAATCCAATTTATAATCCATCATTGTACAATACAAAACGATATTTTAAAAGAGTAACCATGGTATTTGCCGGTTATTCTCCATAGGAAACGACTAATTTGGAACCGTGCACCTAGACTCGACATTTCTTAAGTGCCTGTATATGTGTTTAGGCGTTTAACGCCTTATTACTTTCGCGAGCAATTTTGCATTCAGTACACTACGTACTATTATAAAACCCACTTATTTTTAATTATTGTTCTGCCACCCTCTTTGGTTTACTTTTGTTTTTACTCGCTTGTAACACTCAGGATTACACGTATATTATCAAAGACCTAGAATTTTTATTTAAATAACCAAGCCAAAGTACCAAACACTGAAAAGGAGGATTATTTATGCACATGATCCATCGAGCCGCATTACGAGGGAAGTGATCAGCGTTAATTAATTAGTATTTAATACCCATTACTCTTTTGCAGTGTCATTGTGAAATTAGGTACTTAGTGAATGCCTAATACTACATTTTTACATGTATTCTAAGCAGAAACGAGGTTTGTCTGTAAATTCAATACCTATCTTTGTTGTTTCCTTAGTTTTAGACAGGTATTTACTAGATTATTTGGCTTATATTCAACTTTAAATTATCGTTAGTTATTTTTGCAAGTCATTCTGTCATTCGTCATACATTTGAGGTATTCCATGAAGCACACCCAAACGAAGCCCACCCAGATGAAGCACACCTAAAGTATTCCACTTAGCACACCCGTAGGTGGGCTTCAAATAAAAAAAAAATAATAATTAATTTCCTATTCCACGAAGCGCACCTATGAATATCACTCGCATAGTGCGGAGACTAAGAAATAAAAATATCGATAGAAGAATATATTTATTATTTAAAAGAAAAACTTAAATATCTAACATCTTTCAGTTTCATTATAATAATGTGATACAATACTTGTAATTTTCATATATAAATCCCATAGATAAGATAAAATACGTTTCCGGAACCTGGTTACATGCTTAGTTCTCATTACACTATCGCGACGTCACGGGCTAGAGTGTATGCAATTGTGCGCCGGTCTTGTTATTGTTATTTTTTTTGTTTTTCGTGCAATTTATTCAAACAAAATAATGGAGCCGATGGCAGGTCCAAGTAGTAGAAATTTTAACCCATCTATTAAATACGTACTTGGCCGGAAGGGGACACAAGTGTTAGTGTATAATAACAAACAATTTATAGTAAACACAAGATTTATAAAAACGGTAATGACTTGTGGCGGTGTATTAAAAAAGGGTGTAATGGCTTACTCACATTAAGTAGCATGGAAGAAGTTGTTAAAATAAAATAACATAAATGTGCCTCAAACGTTTTGGAGACCCAAATTAAGGACGCAATGCATGAACTCAAGCAGCAAGTAGTTTCCACAATGGAGCCCATTTCTACAATCTACAAGCAAAAACTTAATGATACATTGGACTGAGGATTAAATTTAATCAGTGATATGCCACAATTTAAAAATGTTAAGTCAATAAGAGAAAGAAATCTCTCGGTGTAAATACGTAGATTGTTACCTATAGATGTACAAGTAAGTAGAGTTAATATTTCCTTAGAATATTATCAAAATATTGAGACATGGAATCTATGTATTAATTTATAATTTTAACGTTATTGTAATAAAAAAAGCTCTTGAAAGAGTTCGTGCATGCCATTTTCAATAATATTTGATTTCACTTTGAAAAGACTTTTGTTTTGTTAATGTCCATTTTTTCAGTCGCAGATATTGAACGATTTATGGAGTAACTATCTAACATGGCTGCTTATATTTAAGTCATTTACCTTACTTTCTTCAATATGTGCACATCCTATGTATTCATATATGTAAATGTTTGTGACAATAAACAATTATTATTTTTATTTATTTTAGTACAAATGATTTGAGAGAAGTATTTATTTGATATCCAGGTACCTCAACCATTTCAAGATTTTGTACTTGCTGACTATAACGACGGAAAAACGAGAATACTTTTATTTTCTACACAGAAGAGTAGACAGGATCTTGAAAGCTGCGATCATATATACTGCGACGGAACTTTTAAAGCACGCCTAAACTATTTCTTCAAATTTACAGCATCCACGGTGAGGTTGAAAATATCGTTAAACCTTTAGCCTATGCTTTATTACATAACAAAAAAATCGACCTATAAAATATTATTTCAATTATTAAAAACAACAATACCCAAAATGCAAGTCAATGTTTTCACAAGCGATTTTGAGGAAGCTGCCGGCAGGAGTTTTACAGCAGTATTTCCTAACGCACATGCTAAGAATATTGTGTCACATTATTATAATGAAACTGAATGATTTTAGAAATTTAAGTTAGTCTTTTAAATAAAAAATATTTTCTTCTATCGACATTTTTATTTCTTAGTCTCCGCACTATGCGAATGATATTCATAGGTGTGCTTCGTGGAATAGGAAATTAATTATTATTATTTTTTTATTTGAAGCCCACCTACGGGTGTGCTAAGTGGAATACTTTAGGTGTGCTTCATCTGGGTGGGCTTCGTTTGGGTGTGCTTCATGGAATACCTCGAACGTTGTAATTCAAACTTGAGTTGTTAACATTATTCTCAAACATTGTTTAATCATTTACATTATAAGCATACCTCAGTTATACATATATTTACCGGGATTTTACGTTTATAATTGTCTTGGTGACTCATCAATTAACCGCTGCACCTGAACATTTTAGTTAATCTTATTCTAATTGTAAAACCTAACAATTTCAGGCAAACCGGATCAGTCTCAGGCTCTTAAAATGTCAGAGAGAGAGGAGAAGGATTTAACAAAGAAACGTGCTAGTTTTAAAGGCCGTCTTACTGCGTTTGCCAACTATCTAAAGGAGTTAAATGATACGTTAAACCCGCAGCAGGTAAACGAGTTACAGCTAAGAATAGGTAAGATTGAACATTTATATCAGCAATATGATGAAGTGCAGTTACGGTTAGAGTGCCTGGTCGAAGATATCAGTGTGCAAATTGTTGAAAGAAATGAATTCGAGTCATTGTATTACAAGTATCTTTCGCAAGCTCAAGAACTTCTTGCTAACAATAACAAACTTATTAAAAGTGAAAGTTTAGACAGTGACCATGGTTCTCGAGCTGGAAATCATAGACTGGTTAAGTTACCCATAATTCAATTGCCAAAATTTTGTGGTGCATACGAGAATTGGCTTGAATTTCATGACACTTACTCTAGTCTTATACATTCGAACGACGATATCGCAGACATAAATAAATTTCACTATCTTAGGGCCTCTCTGGAGGGTTCCGCGGCTTTGGTGATTCAGTCGATTGAGTTTTCTGCATCCAACTATGCTATAGCGTGGAAATTACTTTGTGAAAGGTTTAATAACAAACGGGCACTTGTTCAGAACCACGTCTCGGCTTTATTTAACATAGATTCCATTAAAACCGAATCTTCTGTTAGTTTGAAACGTTTAATTGATCAGGTCAATAAGAGCCTGCGAGCACTAGATTCGTTAGGGGAACCGACCCAACATTGGGATACCCTTATTATTTATATGATCACTCGCAAGCTTGATCATAAAACATTTCGTGAGTGGGAAGAATTCAGGACTCAGCTTGATAAAAATCAACAAATTATTTTGTCAGTATTTATTGAATTTATTCGCAATCGTGCAGACTTACTTGAATCGTTGGAGTCATCTCGTAATACTAATTTTACTCAACAGTCATCTAAAAATACCAATAAAATTAAAACACTTGTTTCTGTTGCTAGCTCACAGTCGCAGTCAGCTTCTGATGGTAAAACAGTTGTCAAGCCATGTCCAAAATGCAGTGGTGATCATTGCCTGTACAATTGTTCTCAGTTTCTCGGTCTCACCAATGAACAAAGGTTACTACAGATTCCTCAGTTTAAGGTATGTTACAATTGTTTCCGCACCGGTCATTATGCAAACCATTGCAAAAAGAATGGTTGCAAAATATGTAAAAGAAAACACAATACCTTGATTCATGTAGCGGAAGCTAAACAAGTTACCACTCACGGCTCAAGCAATACAGCTGACAGTAATAATGACTCATCAATCCCGTCCCAAGATCAGGCATCAACGAATGTTAAGTTGACTTCGTGTTGTGTAGATGTACCCTTGGAATCAGAACGAAATGTTTTACTGTCAACTGCTTTAGTAAAGGTGTTTGATAGTCAAGGTCACGAGCACATTGTTCGTGTATTATTAGATTGTGGTAGTTCATCTTGCATAATAACTGAAAAATTGTGTAAATTATTAAATTTATCTTACATAAATATTGATAAACCAATATACGGTATAAATAAAACAAAAACGCACACAGCAAAAATGTGTCGCGTATTAATTAATTCATTAAATGAAAATTATTGTAAAAACTTACTTTGCTACGTGTTGTCATCCATTACCGATGAAGTTCCTTGTCGGCCAATTAATATTTCAAGTCTTCACATACCTGATGATGTTGTGCTGGCTGATCCCCACTTTTATAGGCCGTCTGAGGTAGATATGGTGATCGGAAGTGATGTATTTTGGGACCTGTTAGGGTCACGAAAAATTATGTTAGGAGTTAATAAGCCGATACTCTGGGAAACTAGACTGGGTTGGTTGGTTTCCGGTCCTATCAGTAGTGGCCATGTATCGTCTCCTATTATTTGTAATTTCACAAAAGCTAATTCTGTAGTTCATAACTCTTTTGATGATGACACTCAAAACATTTTGTCTCGGTTTTGGCAGCTCGAAGAGGTCGGCCACAAGCCATCATACTCAGAAGAGGAACGAAAGTGCGAAGAACACTTCGTAAATAATATGACACGGCTTGATGACGGCCGATTCTGCGTTAGAATTCCTATCAAGCAATCAGCCGAAGTATTAGGAAATTCATTAGAGCGAGCTAAACGTTGTCTCGTTTCATTAGAACGCAGGTTTAAAAGTCAACCTATGTTTAAAAATAGGTATATTGAATTCATGCGTGAATATCATTTATTGGGCCATATGTCTGAGTGTGAGTTGAATACAAGTTCCACCTCTTACTTCATACCACATCATGGAGTTTTAAGGGAGAGCAGTACCACCACAAAACTAAGGGTCGTGTTCAATGCCAGTAGTCCTACAACTTCAGGTATTTCATCTAATAATATACAGATGGTAGGATCTACTGTGCAGGATGATCTCCTGTCTATACTTCTCAGGTTTCGTCAGCATAAATATGTATTGTCAGCTGATGTGGAGAAAATGTATAGGCAGGTTGTAGTGCATCCTGGAGACAGGTGTCTTCAGCAGATTGTCTGGCGAGAAAATCCCTCAGCTCCAGTCAAAGCCTATCAGTTAAATACTGTAACTTATGGAACAGCCAGTGCACCTTTCTTGGCAACCAGATGCTTAAAACAAATAGGTCTTGACTGTCTGGATAAAGAAGTTGGTGATATAATAATTCACGACTTCTATGTGGATGATCTGCTCACAGGAACAAACTCAATTCAAAAGGCATTAAGAATTAAAGAAAAGGTTACCGCTGAGTTAGCGTCCGCTGGCATGCCATTGCGTAAATGGAAATCCAACGAACCTCAAATAATTGGTGCTCTTGATGCTTCATTATCTCTGGATTTAAACATAGGTCTAACTGCTCCTAGTAAAACTTTAGGTCTCGACTGGCGAACAGACACTGACGAGCTTTGTTATTTTATTGCGTCACCTGTTTCTAAAGAGTCAACAAAACGAGGTTTATTGTCAAGCATTGCTCAGATTTTTGACCCACTGGGACTCGTTTCTCCATGCATTATTTTAATGAAAATTTTATTGCAGAGCTTGTGGTTGCAAAAATTATCATGGGACGAACCGTTACCAGACGATATTAAGAAGACTTGGTGGGAGTTAGTTGAACGTCTGCCATTATTAAATAGGATACGTCTTCCTCGTCATGTAACATGTAATTGTCCTGTGAGTATGGAATTTCATATTTTTTCAGACGCCTCTCAGAGTGCGTATGGAGCCTGTTTGTACATTAAAAGTACAAACGAGCGTGGCGAGTGTTCAGTCCGCTTGCTTTTGGCTAAGAGTAAGGTCGCTCCTTTAAAGCCGACCACTATACCCAGGTTAGAGCTCTGTGGAGCTCTGGTTGGTGTTAGGTTGTATGAAAAGGCGATTTCTTCGCTTCGTGCTACTATCCAGCAAACAACTTTCTGGACTGATTCAACTATTGTGTTAGGATGGCTCAAAGTGGTTCCAAACAAACTCCAACCATTTGTTCGAAACCGTGTGGCCGAGATTTTGGAAAAGTCCGAAACCTGTGCTTGGAGGCATGTGCCTACGGATGAAAACCCAGCCGACCACATTTCACGTGGTGTTAACTGTAGTGAGATTCAAAATCTTGCCTTGTGGTGGTCTGGTCCTCAGTTTTTAAAACATGACTCTTCCATGTGGCCCGCTAATCCAGCAAACGTTACACCGCTCCCTGAAACTAAAAAGGAAATTTCATTACACATAGCATTTGCACCCACAGATAAGTTTATTAATTTCAGCCGTTTCTCTAATATCTTGAGACTTAAACGTGCGGTTGCGTATGTTTTACGGTTTGTTAAAATTTGTCGTAAGCAACAATTACCGACTGTTCATCTCAGTAATGATGAGCTACAAAACGCCTTAAATCTTATTATTAAAATTTCACAGTCAGAGTCATTTCCAGAGTACAACATTTTATTACAAAAACAAAAATTACCCTCAAAAAGTCAATTAAATAAATTTAATGTATTTATTGATAAAAATAATTTAATGCGTGTTGGCGGTCGCTTAGCTAACTCTGACTATTCTTATGATAAAAAATACCCTATTATGTTACAGTCCACTCATATTTTTACACATATTTTATTTTCTTTTGAACACAGAAGACTAATGCACGCAGGCCCGCAACTATTGTTGGCTTCATTGCGAGAAAACTATTGGCCTATTGGTGGGCGTAATCTGGCTAAACTTACCTATCGTCGATGCGTGATGTATACTCGCCTGAAAGGAAAAGTTATTAACCCGTTAATGGGAAACTTACCTCAGCAGCGTGTACTTCCAGGAGGTTATCCGTTCGAGTGTGTAGGAGTAGACTATGCTGGTCCCATTTCATCCGCAACTCGTCAAGGTCGTGGTTGTAAAATAGTTAAAGTTTATATTGCCATTTTTGTATGTTTTACAACTAAGGCCGTGCACATTGAACTGGTAGGTGATTTAACCAGTAATAGTTTTTTGTCAGCATTACGGAGATTTATATCTCGTAGAGGTAAACCGTCACACATCTATTCCGATAACGGCACTTCGTTTGTTGGAGCATATAACGAAATAGGTAAATTTTTAAAACTTAACTGTGACTCGTTGCCTGAATGTCTGGCAAATGAAAGTATTAACTTTCATTTCATCCCTCCTTACTCTCCTCATTTTGGGGGCTTATGGGAGGCTGGCGTCAAATCGACCAAATATCATTTAAACAGAGTATTGGGAAATTGTAATTTAGTGTACGAAGAGCTGATCACTGTCCTAACGCAGATAGAAGCAATTCTTAATTCTCGGCCGCTCACTCCGTTATCCTCTGATCCGAATGATCTGCAGCCACTGACACCTGGACACTTCCTCGTCGGGAAACCACTGACAGCGCTCCCCGCATCAAATTATCAAGACTGCAACATGTCCCAGTTGACTAGATATCAGCGACTAGAATATCTCCGGCAGCATTTTTGGAGTAGATGGAATAAAGAGTATATAAGCGAACTGCAGCAAAGAGTTAAATGGCGTTCCCATAAATCACCGTTGGAGCCAAATACTCTAGTTGTTGTCAAGGAAGACAATCTTCCACCGCTCAAATGGAGACTTGGTCGCATCGTGGCACTACATCCCGGCGCAGATGGCATTAACCGTGTGGCTGACATCAGAACAGCGAACGGAATTATTCGGAGGAGCTTCAGCAAAATTTGCCCGCTGATTGACACTTCCTGTTGAAAGGCAGGCTTTCAACGCCCGGGGGCATGTTTAGGCGTTTAACGCCTTATTACTTTCGCGAGCAATTTTGCATTCAGTACACTACGTACTATTATAAAACCCACTTATTTTTAATTATTGTTCTGCCACCCTCTTTGGTTTACTTTTGTTTTTACTCGCTTGTAACACTCAGGATTACACGTATATTATCGAAGACCTAGAATTTTTATTTAAATAACCAAGCCAAAGTACCAAACACTGAAAAGGAGGATTATTTATGCACAATATGGTATAAATGAAAATAAAACTATTTTCATTGATTCATTGAGTGTTGTTGGGTTTTTCTATAAAAATCTCAGTAGCAGCTCGGCGTTTAGAGTTTAACTCGGTGAGCGATCGGGTTTTGCACCACGGGTTGTGGGTTCGATCGCCACACGGAACAAATATTTGTTCTACAGGTAGTTGTTCGGGTCTGGGTGCTTGTGTATGTGAAAGTTTGTGTTTGTAAATGCTCCCACGATTCAGGATAAAATCTTAGTGTGGGATAACTTTTTTCTCAAGTAAAAAAAAATATATTACTTGGGACCTAAACATACCGACGAACTGTAGGTATATTTTGGTACACTTCTACCTAACCCTTAGGAATGCAGCCGGTTGAACTTTAGCGATAACACACATGAACTCAGAAAACATCTGCTCAACAACTACTCTTTTGGGCAGTCGTATAATAAACAATAATAATGTGTACTGTGAAGTGAAGCATAGTACTTTTTACTTCACCTATGAGGAATCTAAAAAATGAGTATAAACATAATTAATATTTTCTGAAAATAATTACAGATGCCTCCATAAGACTAAAGTTCATGAACCTAAAGTCATACTTACTTATTATTGAGGTTGTACATACTTATTTAGATTTTTCAGTCATGTACTTATTATTTAATTTATGATTTGTGGATATGTCACTCTTAAATAATACTCACTAATGTTTTACAAGTTACGAAAAATAAAATTTTATAGAACCCCACCAAAGCATGCGGATTTCTAAAATTCTATTTTTAAATGGGTCTTTAGGCGTTTCGCACCACGAGCGATTCGAACCGCGGTGTGAATCGCCCAAGTACTGTTTTTGAATGGGACGATTCGCACCGTGGAGGTTGAAGCGGTGCGAATGGCCGACGGTATCTTTTGGAATCGGTCGATTCGGACTACGGGGCGAGACGAACTAATGCTCCTTTCTTGAGTCCAGTTTGACTCATATTTCACATTTAAGGATTCCGATTATTTATTAGTACTGATACATTGCGGTCCGAGTCGACCCCATTACAAAATGTTCTTGGGCGATTCGAACCGCGGTGCGAAAGGACCCATTCAAAAAGAGCTCTTGGGCAATTCACACCGCGGTTCGAACCGCTCGCGGTGCGAAACGACTAAGGACCCTTTTAAATCATCAATATACGAACTAAACCACAGAGGTTTGTTATTAAAATTTAAACAAAATTGCATTTATTTTGTACGATTTTGTTCGAAATTCTAATTTTGCTTTGTCAAAATTAAAATTTTTTATCTGATTTAAAAAATACTAAAGCACTTTATTAATGGATTTACATACAACTTTACGAACATAGGGCTGTAAACAGTTACTTTATGCCCCGGTATTAGAGTAGTAATGTGTTAATTTCCGTGGTGAAGTAAAAAGTTATTTTCTCATTTATAATATTAGTACCTACATATACTAATTAATGAATTAATTATCTAAAGTATACACCTTGTGCCAACCCTTTTATATATATTAAACCCCTTAATTATGCAAAGTACAGATGACAACCCAATGGTATACGTAATCAACGAATGGATTTGGTGCAGCGAAAGGGTTAATAATATACATACATAATTATCTAAATTAGAGGTCCCGCGGTGGTCGAAGTGGAACCTTTTTACAAGCTTTTATTTACTTGCAATGTATGTAACTATGTTTGTTTGGGTGGAAACTTGCAACTTAACTTTGAAGCACATAATATTATTCAACCGATTGAGCTGAAATTTAGTATACAGTTTAGTTTGCATGATAATGCATGGTTAGCTGTATGACGTGATTCTAAATCCAAAATGGCGGAACACACAGGAAGTGAAGCAAATTTTTTTACTGTTATTTTATATTGTTTGAAAATTATTGAGTCTTGAAATAAAACTACTTTTTACGGATCTTATCGCGTTATATTGATATTATTAATTCCGACGTTTCAAGACGCCCACCATCTCAGTGTACCCGTGACCATGGACGCTGTAAAGGGTCCGAAACGCCGGGATCAATAATATCAATATAACGCGATAAAATCCGTAGAAAGTAGTTTTGTTTCAATGTATAATATTCGCGTAAATGTTAGAAATCGATATAAACTGTCTGCATTCACAATTTCCTCTTTTCACTTATGTTCCTACAAAACGTAAGTAATAATATATATTCCGAGATTCATATTAGTCAGTAATATGCGGTTACCTTGACTACGCCGCGCACATATTAATATTTCAACAAAATTACACGTATGATACATCTCAGTGTATACAGTACAGGTGACTACAGTATACTCACTTCGTAAAATCCGCGAAGAACACAATTAATATGGGACGGTCGAACTTAGATGAGGTTCTTCAAAAAAGTCAAGTGCGTAGTACTCGCAACTGGCGTGTATGTATGACAAGATGTATGAATATGGACGAAGTTAAAGAAGTATGCACGAAACGCAACAAGTTTCTACCTACCCCTTAGCGAAAGCATGAGTGTATGTTTGTAAGGCCTAATAGTAAATATGTATGGTTTTCAATAAACAACTATTTCTCATGAAGGTATTGGTAAGGTATACGTTTAGCGTAATGGGCAGGTTCTGCGCCAAGCGTTGTAGGTACGATTCCCACACGGAATATACAGAGTGTTACAAAACTACCCGTAAAGCCGAGAGGAAATTAAATGGGGCCTTATAACGAGTCCATTCACAATATTTATTAAGAACCGTAGTAACGCTGTATAACATACCCTAAAAAGGAAAACAACAACATTTATGAATAAAAATAGAAAAACTATTAAAGTAGACAATTATTAGGTAAAATAGGTACGTAGGCCTTTATGTTAAATAATAATGCTTCCCTGACATGACAGCTGACAAAATGTTTGGCTTTATAATTAATTATATTTTTACGGGGTATTTTGTAACACGTTGTATACATGTATAACCTCCAAGTAATTGTTCCGTGTCTGAATGTTTGTGAAAGTGAAAATTTGTATTTGTAAACGGACTTACAAGTGAAATTCTCGTACAGGATATAAGTTATTCAAAATAATATTTGAAAAGCTAAAAAGAGGGCTAATTTTCAGTAAAAATAATTGGCTTAACCCAGCCAGCGTGGTGGACTATAGCTAAATCCCTCACAATCTGAGAGGAGACATGTGCCCAGCAGTGAGACAGTATATGAATTGATGAAGATTGTTGGCTTACTTTTTAATAACCAGGTGATTTGGAGATATTAACTCGTCTCGGATGCAAATTTCAACATGTAGGCTTACTATATGGTGGGACTACTGTATGTTTTTATACTGTGGCAGGCGTGTCATCTCAAAAACGTCCCGCGAATACCACGGGCTCCGAGTGAGGCTTAAAGTGCGGTTTCCATGTGAGAACAAGGTGGTAAACTGAAATGTGGCTGACACTTGAAGACGAAAATTTTGGTTAATTTGATTATAACTAATTAGGACCTTCTTTTCAATCCCTACTTTATAATATAAATGCATAACTGTCTGTCTGTCAGTTACACTTTCATGCCTAAACTGCTGAACCGATTTTGATGAAATTGGGCACAGAGATAGATTACACCTTGGAGTAGAACATAGGCTATCTTTTATCTAAAAAAAATACCTTAAGATGCGAGTAAAACCACGAGGAACAGTTACACACTTTTTGATGTTAAGGTTAAGCACACAACGTCGCTTCTTTTGACAGAAACTTTTGAAGTTGGTTCCTTAGCTTTTTAACCTAAAACTTTCACTCAGGACCTGGATCGCCAAAAAAGGCTGACATGCAGTTTTTTCTTAGAATGTATTAAAATATCGGTATTGCCCAGAAACTGGGGTACCTGATGGCCGTTGTTTCAGTAAACAACGGCCATCAGGTACCTCGAAGAATGATGATTTTATACTGTGCCCTACGACTTTGGCCGCATTGATCTCGTTTGTTAATCTCGGTGGAATTTTCATAATGTCTCTCTCAGTGGATGTCTACATTTTATAAGTAACCTAAATCCAAATTTCAATTGCGTTTTGTAATAAATCAGTATCCCAATTCACGTAATTAAAACCGTGGCGATGTCGCAGTGACTTCGTCAGTCGTTGAAACAGTTTTCCTATTTTTTTTCAACACACAGTTTCAACGTTTTAGGCGACATCGCTACGTTTTTAATTACGTGAATCGGTCTACAGTACATGAGCGGTATTTCGCTTTTACGTATTAGATTAATTTATTTATTTATTTCATTTAAATACTTTCTGTACAAAAAAGACGTAGAAAGGTGGTCATAATGCCATTAGGCATTTTCTACCAGACAATCTTTGGGTGATGCAGAGACGAACAAGGTAGATGCACTAATAAAATATGAGCGAGACTTAAGGGGCAATGACTGATTGCCCAAATAGCTATAAATACACAATATAATTAATCTGGAAGCTCGCGCATTAAAACCAAACCTTAACAGGTGTTTACCACAAAACGCCGATAAACAAAGATCACGCTTCTTTTAACACGTCGCGTCGTATTCAGAGCGTGACAACGTTATACGTATGTCTGCGTGTCATTACGATAACACGCACACAGGAGAAGATATTTGTCTTCAAAAGACAGAAATGACGTGTTCACACCTACGCCATTACCCGGTTGTGAAAAATAAAGGTAGGGTAATGTTTTTATGAAAAAAATCCGGCCAAGTGCGAGTCTGACTCGCGCACTGAGGGTTCCGTACAAACCTGTAGGTATACTTTTGATTGCGTCGACATAGAAGTTTGATTTTGTTACAACTTAAAGGTATTATAGACTTGAGTATTTGATATGAATTTACATTAATAATTTACATCTACGCGTTCATGAGGAAATCTGTAAAATTATTAAAAAAAAATATTATATGATGTAACTAAAAATTTACGGTTTTCACAATTTACACCACACCTTTATCTGTGCTATAAGACGTTGCTTTGTACCAAACTTCAAGATTCTGAGTTCACGGGAGTCCTGTAGGTTTGGATTCCCTTGCGAGTTTCGAATTTTTGCGGAAATTTGCGGCATAAACGGCTGTATCTTTTGATTGCGTTGGCTTAGAAATTTGATTTTTTCGCAGCTCCAAGGAACAGTAGACTTGGGTATTTGATATAAATTTTAGCTTGATACCTCCACGCGTTCCTGAGAAAAAGGGACTTTGAGAGAACGGACAGACGGACAGACGGATGACAAAGTGATCCTATAAGGGTATCGTTTTTTCCTTTTGAGGTACGGAGCCCTAAAAATACGAACTTGTAAAGTCTCGAAATTGATTTGAATTGAAAAACTCTAACTTTTCAATAGCATGTACTATTTAATAACCGGTACCTACACAATAACGTTCACACAGAATTGCTTAGTAGCTGAATATTTGACAATGCGTCGGTGCTTCAAAATGTTCTATTAGTAAGGTACCTTGAAGAATTTGAACCGCCAAAAATAAGTTCTGTCATTGTTAGCTTCAGTTTTTGCACTCTAAACCAACGATCATGCATAAAGAGATTAATTAACGTAAATAAAATGGTAGTGAAGGTGGTAGAATATACAGACCTAGTCTACTCCAATGGGAACCCAGCATGAAAATATGTATTTATGATGCTTTTTTTATACCAATGAGGTGGCAAAGAAGCATACGGTCCACCTGATGGTAAGCGGTTACCGCAGCCTACAGACGCTTGTAACACCAGGGGTATTACTTGCGCGTATATATAAGGCAGTATGAGGGTCCTCCCACTGCCAACACAACGTTTTCTCGCTTTTATACTTGTCGTAAATATGATACGCGTGAATATAAGTAGCACACATTCTCAAAGTAAGTCACTACCAACGCCCTAACTGTGACATAAATATAAGATGCATCAACTTCATATAAATGTAAGTAGCACTATCATGGAGGCATGCATCTCTCAGTTAAAAGTGTAAGTCGTTATCAGCGCGGGGCATGTCTGGCTTTCAGTGTGGCACGCTGCGTGGTGAATATTTAATGACTGTTGTAGCTTAAGCCTTAATTTAAGAGAGTAAGCGGTGTTGGTTCATGATTCTATAATAATAATATACACATAAATAAAATTGAAGTTTCTGTTTGTGATTCCAAATTAATTAAGTTTTTCACTAAATTCATCATATGAAAGTATACAGCACATTCATAAAAAAAAAACAATTTTGAAAATGATTGTCTGTCTGTCTGTTTGTTCCGGCTCTCTCAAACCGTTGGACCGATTTTAACGGGACTTTCAATGGCAGATAGATGATGTTATAAAGAGTAACTTAGGCTACTTTATTTTAGAAAAACAAAGTTCCGTGAAAATAAAATTGAAACCAATGAAATAGTGAACATTTACGTCGCCGAAGATAAAGTTTTTTTGGGCCGCGAGTGAAACAGCTAGTAATAAATATATTGAAACGTTTTTAAACAGAACCATCTAGTACCAAACTAAGCAGAGCTTGTACTGTGAGTACAAAACAATGGATACTATAATACTTACAAAACTTTTTTCTTTGTAAATTTATACTTATAACACATAAGAAACACCCAGACAAACACAAACACAAACACTTGTGTTTATGTTCATCACATAAATATGCGTGTCCGTCGTAGCTTTCTCAAATATAATGCTACAGAGAGCACGTAAATCCATCCTGGTTTGATAAACAAGACGGTAATAAAGATTCGTTGTATAATTGTGAACACCAATCTTTATGTAGGTATATGAAAATCATTAGGCGTAGTCAGAAGCACAAAAATCCTAAAACCCAGTCTATCTTCAAGATATTGCCCTGCGAAATTGAGTTGCGGAGGTCTGACGATAGTCGTTTCATGTAAAATACTGATATTCAGCCGGAATTTGGCTAGTCTCGAAGGCAATCCCAATTTAATTGAGAAAAGACTAGAGGATGATACATATTTTATAGAAATATGTAATCACTACATCTTTTATATTGAACCACAGACTGATATAACACCCCAGTGCAGTAATTCAGTTAGTTATGCTTTGCAAGCGAACACGAGAATAAATAGGCTGTTTTTGTGTGAAAACAATGCTAAAATACAGTGTTGTAACAACAAATTAGGTTCGCCACACGTTATAATGTTGTTTGTGACACTTTTAAATGTATTTATTCGAGGCACAACCCTGAATATAGAGTTATGAGTTCCTGTGTAGTGGCCTCGTTAATTTTCATTTGTTTTGTTTTAATACAACGGTAGTGAGTGGGTTCGGTAGTGACCCCGGACTCGTGGATAAGTAATAACTACGATGATTATTCGGTCTGTAAGGTTGTGTGGATGTTCACAGAAAACTTATTGCAAAATAAAATGTTTGTCCAGAGTTGATACGTGTGAGAATACTATTAGGAAGCCTCTCAGATAGAATCGTTACGTTATGCATAAGCAATAGTTAAAAACTGCAGCGTGATATTGTATTAATCTTTTTACTGTTTTTTTTTTACATTTTTATGTTTATTTTCTTAGGAATCCTGTATTCGAAATAAATCGTTAATAAGGATGGTTCATCCAGACTGACTTACAATAATAATATTGTAAGTCAGTCTAGATGAACCATCCTTAACACATGTTTTTCACATCGCATGGACAGTAAATATAGAAAGAAAGAAAGAAAGAAACATATTTATTTCATCCTCACAGACAACAAATAAACACAATAAACTACGTAAAAAAAAAACAAAAAACTAAATTAAAAAATATATATATATAAATATCTAAAACTATTAAAAAGTTGTTTCGTGAGGACAAAAAAGGACCCTAACTCAGCATTTGTCACTTCATCTTGGTAAATGATGCGGCGCTGGTATTCTGCTAGAACCTCGAGCGACTTCACAGACATCCAGCTGCAAAAAGCTGCAGGCCGTGACTTGATTTAGGTAAATTATTTATCTATCATCCTTCTATATAATAATATAATATCTATTAGTACAAACATTATATTACATTTAAAAAAAAAGTAACAGTTTAAAGTGTTTATATATATAGAAAAAGCATTAATAAATCAACTAGATGGGGCTAAGTATTCCGCTACTGAAGGGGTCCAGCAACCACTGGACCACAGCCTGTCATGGTCGTGGTGAATTGAACGGATCCCATGGCCGTGACTATAAGGCAAGTGAAGGCAAGTGCGGATTTTAGTGTGTGCGAGTCCGACACACCCTGCCACCTCCCCAGGTAGCGGAGGATCCGTGGGAATGTTCCGAATAATAGAAAAAAAAGGTTTCTTATCACGGGGAAGGGCCCCCGGAACTTTGTTTGAAAACTATAGTTATAAATGAGTACTCAAATCAAAATCATCACTATAAACATCGAGCAGTACAATAATAAAATTACAGAATAATTATACAACTCTCCCACAAAGTTGGTCCGACACATGCGAAACTGTAAATCAAAATAAAAGGGTCACCATCTAATAATGCAATAAAACAAAATGTAAGTTTGTTTGCGAAGGTGGCGCCCGGCGGATTTGTATATTGACACGAAGCCGGAACAGAGCTGATTTAAGTATTCACACGGGGCCCTCGGACCCTCTGGTTTACCTTTTGGGAACACCTCACACCGTTGTGTATACTTATAACAAACTAGCCGTTCCTCTCGCATTTCAAAGGGCTCTCTGAGAGAAAATGGCCTTACAGAAAATCGAAGTGAAATAACACTCCTTTGAGCTGTGTTGTGTTCCTTACCGTAAGCAAGGTTGCCAGTGCTCCGCGAGGAAACGTTGTGGGGGGATTTTCACCCTTATACTGCCAACCCAACTATTTCTCTTTCGTTTTACAGGGTCGGCAACGCGCAAGGGATACCCCTGGTTTTACAAGCGTCTGTATGCTACGGTAACCACTTACCATCATGTGGGGCGTATGCTTGTTTGCTACCTTAGTGTCATAAAAAAAGGTAGTCTATGTCTTTCTCCAAAGCTTAATCTATCTTTGTAACAAATTTTATCAAAATCGGTTAAGTTGTTTAGCTGTGAAAGCGTGACAGATAGTTACTTTCGCGTGTATATTAAGTACGGATCTATGTAACGCGAAATACTGACTCAATTTCTGATTAATCACGAAATTTTAGAGCCTTCTTTTGGTGTGAGGAAAATCCTCGTGGATCGTGGAAGTGTATAACTGATATGCAGTGTTGAGTATCAGATAGTTGAGCTTCCTATGATATGGTTGAGCTACACGTGACTGATTTATACATGTCGTCCGTGGGGATGGATCAACTCAAAACTGCTGTGGATGTTTCCTCAAAACGCCATTTGCAAACATTGTTCTAAATAGTGTTAAAAATACTATATCTGGACTTTAAGAAGAGATTCTGTGAGTTTCGGTGTTTTGTCTCAGCGGTCCTCACACTAGTAAAAACTTTCATAAATTTAAATTGTTATTCAATTATACATGCAAGAGAAGTCGCGGTCAAAAGTGATATAAAAACCAAGCAACATTAGCAAACATAACGGAAATTAACAGACTCTGATCCCCATGAACATAATAAAGACGGACCCATCTTTAAATTTTACAGTTTACAATCCCCACAGAGCTAAGTCGCTTCCATAGCTTCTACGAATTGCGAATTTTCAGCAAAGGAAATACTCGAATAGTACTTATAATAAATGAAATTAATTTTATTGTTTGTTTAACTGTTACAAGGCTGTTCATTGTGAAAATGTATTTGACTTGCTAAATACTGTTTAGATAGATTAATAAGTATCAGAATTGTAAAATATTTAACAAGCTTGAGTGGATTTTGCTGCTTGATACATTCACAGGCGGCTTGGCTTGCATTCCAAAAGACTTTTTGGGATAAAAAGCTGCCTATGTCCTTTCTCAAGATACAATCTAATCGCCTTGTCAAAGATCGCAATCTGTAGCATAGGCCTTTTTTTATACCACTAAGGTGGCAAACAATCATACGGCCCACCTGATGGTAAGCGGTTACCGTAGCCTATAGACGCTTGCAACACCAGGGGTATAACTTCGCGTTGCCGACCCTGTAAAACGAAAGAGGAATATTTGGGTTGGCAGTATAAGGGTCAAAGTCTGCTAGTCTGGTCAAGCACTGCCACAACGTTTCCTCGCGGAGTACTGGTAACCTTGCTCACTGTAAGGAACACAACACAGCTCAAAGCAGTATTATTTCACTTCTATTTTCTGCAAGGCGGAGGTACTTCCCCAGTCAGGCAGCTACAATTTGAGTGGAATTACTCCCACTATGCCCTACCTTCTCTCCTGAGAATGGTTGTAGACGTTTAACTTTTTGACATGATGAATGAGAGTGGTATTTCACTTTTATATACATTAGATCATTATAATTATCTACATAATTATAATCAAGAGCTGCTAGGTGGGATTCCTCAAGCGGCAATGGAATGTTTGCGTTTCATTCTAAAATGAAGTTCAAATACAGATGCATATTTTATATTTCATAATTTATATTACATACAAACAATAATTATGCATTTTTTTTGAGCGTGATAAAGCGTGATTTTACTTTTATATTTTATTTTGTTTCAAAGCACTCTCACTAGTTCAATAGGATAACAAAAACCTCGACCAGAGTCCCTATGGTGTGACAACAAGCCATTTACTCGACCACTTTATGTTTACACTTTCAAAACTAAGTTTCCGTTAAATTATACCTTATATATAATGCAATATTGTTGTCAAATTGCCGAATTCAATTCGCAAACCCCACCTGAAATTTTGGGCAGATTGTAATGTATTAGTTATTGAATTTTGCAACTTACCTTCAAACATTTTGGTGACTTTTTCCCAGCGTCCTCTTGGACTGTCAATAAGGTGTCGTTTGACTTTATACCGTAGCTCTGGGCTTGCGAGTTGTGTGTATTTTATTCTGAAATATGAATAAATAACCAGTTTCTTTCCGATTCTATTGGGGCAGTTTTATAGGTTTCCTGTTTTCCATACTAGTAACCTATCTTATTTTCAGTATTCTCTTCAAAATACTTATGAGAGCTCTGATCAGGACAAATGTATAATGTCTAGCTAGATCTATTTTGGGTTAATATTCTTAACTAGACCTTTTCTTTTCAAGTTTGGATGCTAAGAATTTATTTTGTTAAAGTTTGTAACAAAAATAAAAATAAAACAATTGACATTCACATATTTCTCATTGTTATAAAGTAGACCATGAATATTTATTTTAATTTAATATATTAATTGTACCACTTGTTATATTATATAATATTTTTCAGCTTTCTGTATTCCTTGTCCATATAAAAATTAACTATGCCAAATGTCTCAGTGCTCCGTGCGCGCAATATTCTTAAAACATAAAGTTTTCGCTTCACGTATTGACATTACAATATAATATAGATTTTTTACGCAAAATTTTATTTAGTACGCACTCACAGATTTAATGATTGAGGCGTCAAGTTGACAACGCGTCAGTTATACTGATGTTGCTGTTGTCTAGTGGCTGGGTTGCGGCTTAAAATAGGGCGGCGCGAATACTTATTTTTCATTGAATCTTTTTACAATAAAATCTCGGCGTAATCGGTGTATGTACATAAAAAAAACTACCAATCAAATTTAACCTCCTCCTTTTTGAAGTCTGTTAAAAAAAGAAACTAATTCTATAGCTACTTTTTTCTTTCGTGATTTATCCTGGGAATAACTTTGATGTTCCAAAGATTGACTTTTCAGTTTCCTGAAGTTTTGTTTGTTCAACGATTGTTCAAAGTGCCCTGTTTCAAGATTGTATCTGCCAACAAAACGTCTTGGAGCGACGACGGGGCCAAATGGTCAAGTGCGATTTTGAACTGAGATAATTTGAAAACTGTTTACTTTTGCGACGTTAACTTCAATGTTCCTCGTTTTAGTGAAACAATGGGTTGCTGATACGGGTATTAGCTTTCATAATATTTGTTGAAGAAGGCAAAATTAGTAGTCGAATTAGAAGCTCTCGAGACGAAGTCCAAAGCCTGACTTAACGAAATCATAATTATCTATACCATAATTTACTTATCACTCGCGTATACGGTGAAGGAAAACATCGTGAGGAAACTTACATGCCTTAGAAATATTCTCGACGGTGTGTGAAGTCTGCCAACTTGCATGTAAGGCTAGCGTGGAGGACTATATGAGACCCATGCCTAGCAGTGGGACAGTATATGGGTTGATGATGATGGGAAAATTTATGTTAAACAGTATCCTCTCAGATTGAGAGGGATCTCAACCTGGGTACGAAGCTGTGTTGCCAGTATCGTGATTAATCAAACTGGCAATTCCTCCCTCCGCCCCGTATAGGTTATATTGCCGGTACTCTACCAGTGAAACCACATTTTCGCCACTCATTTCATTTACAAAACCTCTCCAACCAGATTTTATAAATGGCCTCGGTACCGCAGTTTTGATTTTCTATATTGAAAAGGCATTTCAAGTAAGCGGAGTGCTCTTTTGTTGCTAAACAAATGGATGAAGAGCAAATAGAGAATTGGTTTTGGCAAGAATTAATTATCTTTCATTGGATTATGGTTGTGTAAATGATGCTTTCTTAATAAGGTTAGACCAAAAAGGTTTGTTATTGTTTTGAGTGCTTGCATTGTTTTGTTTCATTATTAGGTAGACACCAATGCATTAAGAATACTCATAATAAGGATCTTGAACCGGTTTTGCCGATTAATAATTAAAATGATCGGTGATAAATCAGCTCCTAGATTTTTTTTGTTAACTTATACGGTCCCACAGACTGTTAAGCAAAGATCTACCGTATCTATACGTACATCTCCTTATTTGAAAAAAAAAAAGTTCTGATAAAGAAGATTTTATAATAGCCGGAAGATCCACAAGCATTTTCCTCACTACAAAAAGTATTAAAATAGCGCTACCTTTTTTCTGATATCTTTTGCTTTTTTTTAAATACAGCTTCCGCAATAAGGATGCATTACTACATACATTTATAATATATCCAGACAAAACATATAATTATGTATTTGATCATACAAATCATCAGTTATTAATAGATGTAATTGACGTTACATTAAGACGGAATATGAGGAAGAGTACTTAGTGATACTAACACGTAAAAAATTATAACTTTCATTTTTATTATGTTGGTATTTTAAGTTGACATTGTTGCCATTGATATAATTTTTTTTACACATTATTTTTTATTATGTTTTTATTTATTTTTTCTAGATTCTTTGAATTATGGTTTGTTGTGCGTCAGACGGACGAAAAATATCCATTTCACAACTTTTTTCTTTCTTTTCGTTCTGATAGCCTAGTAATAAGCCCGTTGGACTGTCAAGTCGTAGGTCTTGAGTTTAGAATCCAAGCTACCTTCAAATTTTTTAAATTAATTATGTGCGTAGGTATTAATATATTTTTTTATACCAACAAAGTGGCAAACAAGTATACGGCTCCCCTGATGGTAAGCGGTTACCGTAGCTTATAGACGCTTGCAACACCAGGGGTGTCACTTACGCGTTGCCGACCCTGTAAAATGTAGGATAAAATCTGAACTGGCAGATTGAAGAAAGAGCCATAGCAGCTTTAAGACGACCAGTTCTAACTGACGGCACGCATACATCAGTCATCGTGTAGCTTACATATACTCACGCCTTTTTCTCATAGGAATAGGCAGAAACTAAAGAACGCCACTTACTACGATTATTGCAAACTCCTTTTGCTTCGTCCACGTTCATGCATCTTGTCATACACACGCCGGTTCCGAGTAGGGGAGAGCCGGTACATAAGTAACAGAGGTTTAAAGTAACAAACGGCTCTGTGGGTTAATCAAATGGTCAACTATCGTGGCCATGGAATGCAAGCAGGAGGACACGTCACCAGGTATCTCCTGAACGTAGCGAGGCGATATTTCGGTCAGTGAAAAACCTACAGATCCGTTTGTTACTTTCACCCCGTCGTTACTTTTGTACCTACTCTCCCCTACTAGGTACCCGGACTTTTGTGAAGAATCTCACCAATAAGGTCGCCGTTCTCTTACTTAAAATGTTAACAGAAACAAACTGCCCCAATGTTTCGTCAAAACGGAGGGTAATTGTAATTAAATTTGCCAGTTAGGCGGCAATATGCAAATTCCTCCTAACGGTTTGATTGTAGCTAACTTAATACATATTTTTGCTTAATCAACTCTATCTTTGAAACACTTGGACTTGGTCAAATGTTTCAAAGTTTTATTGACAAGTCTTTTTTTTTTTTTGGACATTTTACACAACACCATCTAGTCCCAAACTAAGCAGAGCTTGTACTATGGGTACTAGACAATAGATATAATACTTATATACTTTTTTTTTGTAAATACATACTTATTATACATTATTAATACATAAGAAACACCCAGACAAACACAAATACTCATGTTACCACACAAATATTTGTGTCCTGTGGGAATCGAACCCACGACCCCATGATCAGCAGTCCGGCACTCGAACCGCTAGACCACAGAGGTCGTCATGTTTCCATTTAAAGAGGAAATAACTACGCTGATCGATCGAACTGCAAGGTTAAGCTGCGTTAGCGGTCAATATGTTGATGGGTGATTCTCCATTATTAGCACACCGCAATTCAATTTCTGGGAAATACCGATATCCTGAGGATAAACTATTTTCAGGCATTTTAGGCTTCTGACTACCACTACTAATTATCTTAGGTGATCGTTTGACAACCGGGACCAACGTTTTTACGGATAATTTGAGCAGCATCCCTCCGCGGCTCTGAGTCTCTCTCGATATTAATAACAATCACCCATCGAAGTAACTAACTAGCTTAACTTTGTTGATTGAGGGCCCCTTCTTTATTAGTAGATACTACTTTTTACGGATTTTATCGCGTATATTGATATTATTAATCCCGACGTTTCGGACCCTTTACAGCGTCCATGGTCACGGGTCATATATACGCGATAAAATCCGTAAAAAGTAGTTTTATTTCAATGTATAATATTCGCGTAAATGTCAGAAATCAATATAGTAGATACTGCTGGAAATATAAGTCTATGCGTCCTGGAATGCTCTCACCTACCCGAAAGTATATCAAATCATGGCGAATACATTGAATGCAACTAAACTTTGAGTTCACAATATCAAAACACAATAATAAAATAAACAAACACCGAAACACAACAAACTATCCACAGCGTAAACCATCAGGGTATTGCTTGCTTAACAAGAATTTATAATTCCAATAACGATATTGCTTCCCTCCTCTAGCGAGCGAAAAACAATGCTCTACAAGTATTTTTTGTTCCAAGAAAATAAAATATCCTTAACTAAAACTATGTTTTTTTTTCTGCGGCCATCTTGATGGTTCAAGGAGAACGTAGCGTGGTACGAGGTGAAAATAAAGGCATACTTAATATCTATACATAAAGCCTTATATTCACTGAGTGACAACTGACAATGTTCTGCAATCTCTTGTCCAGTCAGAACTGCAAAATTGCGCGACATCAATTGTTTTTGTTTTGGACAAGTCCGTTTGATTAATTGACATCACATTGGTTTAGCTTAGGATTTATGACTGAGTTAAAGGTCAAAGGTATAGAGACGTACTTGCAAAAATAAAAATCCGGTTGGAACTGCTTCATTTGCTGTTCAGTTTGCAGGTATGTTTAAGTCCCATGTCATAGGGCCGAGCCTACTGCTATTTACCGGGTAAATTCCGAGAAAAAATACAGATTTGATCATTGTCGGTCATATAAAATAAAAAAATAATATAAATAATTATTGATTTCTTCAACAAAATATTGCTATTAATCAGTAATTTAGTTAGACTAGATTAGTTTTATGAGTCTTCAGAATACAAGATGCATACAAAAAAGATCCACCACAAAAATGTCCTTGCGATGTCGTGCAGTGTTGGATGCGACTCGATTCGCAGAACATTGATTGTCGCCCCGTGAATAAGAAGCTTTATGCTACTTTTTATTGAAACTCCAAGCTACAATAATGGAGAGATATTTCTTTTTTAACAATCAGTGTAGTCTCTGTAAAGTTTTTTTTTGTTTCAATTTCTCGAGAGTGCCGGAAAGATTATTATAGGATCTTTGGAAGAAAATGTACTTTTGAAGCAAAGTTAATTGCAAAAAAATGTAGGTGTGTATTATTATTGTCTTCAAGCACTGTGTGTAAATAAAAATCAGTCGAGATAAACTAATATATCGCTTAATAACTGATCCACGCGGATGACGTCACGGGGCATCCATTTATTGTAATACTAATACCTTCTCCAGAATAAAAAAAAAACTTTTCTGAAAACCTCATCAAAATCGGTTCACCAAACGCGAGATAATCACGGACAAACATACTAAAGGTCAAACCGATAACTTCCTTTTTTTTGAAGTCGGTTAAAAAGCGCTCCGCTATGAAAAGTTCTTTCAAAATTCAACTCACAAAGTATTAAATTGTGGTTTAAAGTTTCACGATGTCGACTTCAGCTAGTCTATTATAAAGCGCATTTCAAGCAAAAGCTAGCAACAGAACTTAAAGTAAATTAGATTTTCTCTGAACAATGTTATCATGATAGTAGATGCAGTTACTAAAGCATTTGATACAATCTTGTAACCATCTCTAAAACATAGCTAGCTAGCCAAGAAATATCTACAAGAAGATATTTAGTTTTACATATTAATACAAAAATTTTTATTGTTATTTTATCGAATATACCTCTAAGCCACCGCGACTCCTACCCGCCATCGAATTTTGCCTACACATTCCCAATTTACGTCTTTATGGTGACGTCAGTGACACCTATTAAAAAACAAGTTTTTCTTTACAGTTCGATGTTGAACGATGTCACCTTACCTATTAACATTTTTTTTTTATTATTTGGCATTTTCCATGCTAAGATTTTAAAGTTATTTTAGGGAAGGAACCAGTCCTAAGCTAAGTAAGATTTTTATTGTATTTTGAATTTTCAAATATAAATGTGATAGAAAAATTAGTGCTCTGGCAGGATTGGAACTTTCGTCGTCAAAGCCAACTATACTACCGAGTTCACTGCTTCCAGACAGACAATGTGGCAGTAATATTCAACATTCGTCCAGCACAGTCCGCTTCCAAACATCATTCGTACCACGTACACTGGAATGAACTACATACTGCAGTGTTTCCAGTGCGCTATGACATGTCCTTCTTCAAACGAGGCCTAAAAAGAGCTCTTTACCACACCCGCTTGCTCGTCTGCCACTGTAGGCAATAAAAAAAAGAACATCACAGGCAGGGAATCGAACTAGACCAATTAGGTAGCTATTAGTAAAATGATAATATGCAACATTAGACATTAAAAACTTTCCACAATAAAGACTGTTGTTGCTCGAACTATACACTAACGAGTGCACAGACTTCTATTTTTAATACCCGAAAACACAAAGGCGGTACATGATTGGCAAAACGAAATGTTAGCAGTGTACACAAGCTTAACATTCCGGGCCGCAAAGTTTTAATTTTAAAAACGGGAGCAAACGTCGTGCTAGGACAAAGGCGCACTGAGGCCGCGCGCTACTCGATGGGCGTAAGTTATAAGAAATAGCGATTTTGGGCCTTATTTAAAAAAAAATGCGTAATGTGATGCAGGTGACTTATAGAGTTGTGATAAAGTAAATCTGATTGGAGATTGTGTCACAAGAGGTAGCGATTAAGGCTTTATTTTAAAATACTATGTAAACTACTTTAGCCTCCTTTTTAAAGAAATTTCAAAGAAACTTGTCAAAGGTTCTCATGACCAGAGGACTGGTTTATTCTTGGGTCAAAGAATTAGCATTAGCGTTGCTATTCAACGTGGAAATTCTGCCAGTCTTCTGGGAACGTAACGAAATGACACCTATGTGGAAGAGTACTTTGACGCCTAGATGTGAAAATTTATTATTCTTTTTTTTTCTGTAAAATATTTTTATTGCATAGTAAACTATATTATAAATCTGCCTGTTTTTGTATGCTGAATTGGCGCTAGAGATTAAGTCAAAAGTAGTAGCGATTTTGGGCCTTATTCCTAAATATTTATATAACCTTTATTAACTATTAACACGTTTGGTTTTAATAATTATAATAAAATTATTGATTCAAGAGGCACGGTGGCACGGTAGTATTAGCATTCTAACCCCGCTAAGACACGAATGCTAGTATTACTAGACGCTACTAAGCCCAGCTAAGAGTTGACATCGGCTGACTGTCGTACACTTTCTGTGATTCTCCATATTTTTAAATCCTTATAAAATACATTATGATTAGTATAAACAACGTGTTACAAAATACCCCGTAAAAAATAGAATTAATTATCAAAGCCAAAATTGTTGTCAGCTGTCATGTCAGGGAACCAGATTATTTAACAGAAAGGCCTACGTACCTATTTTACCGAATAATTGTCTACTTTAATAGTTTTTCTATTTTTCATTCATAAATGTTGTTGTTTTCCTATTTTTGGGGTACGTTATACAGCGTTACTACGGTTCTTAAATATTGTGAATATAATATTTTGGGACATTTTTACACAACACCATCTAGTCCCAAACTAAGCAGAGCTTGTACTATGGGTACTAGACAATGGATATAATACATATATACTTTTTTTTTGTAAATACATACTTATAATACATATGAAACACCCAGACAAACACGAATGGACTCGTTATAAGGCTTCATTTAACTTCCTCTCGGCTTTACGGGTAGTTTTGTAACACACTGTATAATAGTAGTTTGAAAAAAAAAATTACATCACTCCCGTCACTACGTCAATCCCGCCGTCAAATGTTTTGATCGGATAAACTGAGGTACCTTTTCAGTTTCGCTACAGTTTTCTTCTTGGACCACAATAGGAGCCTTATTATTTCGCGTCCCCATTCCCTGATGATGTCAGGTCTCATCCGCTATTGTGTCACGAGGTTTCAATACACTAGTTTTTTTCTGTTTTGTTACATCGTGAAAGGATGCGGAGTTTCAAATCTCTTGCCCAAATGACTTACTGCCTTTATTATTTTATTTTTTTTATGGGATAAAGGGCAAACGAGCAGACGGATCGCTTAATGGTAAGCGATTTCCGCCACCCATGGACACCCGCAACACCAGAGGAGTCACAAGCGCGTTGCCGGCCTTTAAAAGGACTCTTTTCTGAAGGTTTGAAGGTCACATTGGTCCGGAAATACTGCAGGCGACAGTTCATTCCACAGTTTTGTTGTGCGAGGCAGAAAGTTTCTAGAGAAACGCACAGTAGTGGACTACCAACCACCTAGATGATGTGGATCTTATCTGATTCATAAGAGTCTTAAAATACATGCTCCTCCACTAAACATGTAACTAGGTATGTAAAAAGTCTTGCACTTTACGGTTTCCGATTGAGCTGAAATTTTGCATTCACGATTAGTTTGGATGCAATGCATGGTTAGCTGAGTGACGTCATTCTAAATCTAATATGGCGGACTCCAAAAGATGGCGTTCTAGTTATTTTTCGACGGCATTACGTGCTCTCCGAGGCACGGAGGGGTCTTGATCTGTTAAGAATGGTCACCCATCCACAGGCTGACCGCGACTAGCGCAGCTTATCCTTGCAGATCGGTTGATCAGCTTAGTTATTACTTAGCTACGAGCCCTAGTCCAGTTGAACACAAATGAGGTAACATAAATAAACTCCAGTAATGTACCTCTTGTATTGTTTTTGTTGCATGAATAATAACGCTATCTACCTATACTATTTCATCTGATCAAGTCAACTATAAGAAAGTTCCTCGTTGGCAACCTTCCAGCTCAATCACGGCTTTGTTTATGGTTTCAGGCTTATCCTTGAACATCTCATTGTGCAAAGAAAATGTGTGTTCTAGTTTAGATGGTACGCAATAATGTTAATGAATGTGAAAGTAGCTATCCGTCCCTCTGTTACGCTTTCAGGCCTGAACATTTTAACTAAAATTTCACATCTACTGTGATTTTATTCTCTCGGCATCACTCTAAGGTTGTTTGGCAGAAAATGCCTGATGGAATTCAGACCGGGTTTGTGCCATCAGTGCATAAAGAATAATTAGATAAATAATCGACGACTATAAAGGTAGAAATAAACTGATCCCACGTACGCAACGCATGCAATGCGATATGATATCTGGACTCTTGATTTTATACATATAAAAAACGTATTCATCAGAGACACACTTATCGTATACAACGCAATCCTATGCGTGTATAAAATCTAGAGTTCAGATAGTATAATGCGTTGCATACGTTGCGTACGTGGGATCAGTCTATTTAACTACTTTAATCGATCGATGACACGTTTAGCGTAGCGGCTGAGCTATCGGCGTCGACACCACGAGTTGTGTATACGATCCCCACACGGACCTACATGTAGTTGTTCCGGGTCTGGGTGTTTGTGTATGTGTTTGTAAACGTACCCAGGATACAGGAGAAAGGCCTAGTGGCAACGTTGTTTAAAAAAAAATCTAACAAAAATTTGGTACAGAGGTAGATTAGACCTTGAAGAACGGATATAGGCTACCTTTTATCTCAAATACCTCTTTGGGATGCGAGAGAAACCACGAGCAATGGCTAATATATTGATAATGCACTCACAGTGAAATAGTGTGATAAAGTTATTTAGAAAAGGAAAAATTGGACCGCGGGCAGGATTCGAACCTGCGTCTTCTGGTTAGGTACACCAGACGCTATGACCACTAAGCCACCGCGACTCCTACCCGTCATGTCGAATTTTTCCTTCCCATACTGAATTTACGTCTTTATGGTGACGTCAGTAACACCTATTGAAATGCAAGTTTTTGCTTTTCAACCGACACAACTTACTTTACAGTTAGTTAAATGTCGAACGATGCCACCTTACCTTGTAACTATCTTTTTGTATATTTTTGGCATTTTCCATGCTAAGATTTTAAAGTTATTTAGAAAAGGAAAAATTGGACCGCGGGCAGGATTCGAACCTGCGTCTTCTGGTTAGGTACACCAGACGCTATGACCACTAAGCCACCGCGACTCCTACCCGTCATGTCGAATTTTTCCTTCCCATACTGAATTTACGTCTTTATGGTGACGTCAGTAACACCTATTGAAATGCAAGTTTTTGCTTTTCAACCGACACAACTTACTTTACAGTTAGTTAAATGTCGAACGATGCCACCTTACCTTGTAACTATCTTTTTGTATATTTTTGGCATTTTCCATGCTAAGATTTTAAAGTTATTTAGAAAAGGAAAAATTGGACCGCGGGCAAGATTCGAACCTGCGTCTTCTGGTTAGGTACACCAGACGCTATGACCACTAAGCCACCGCGACTCCTACCCGTCATGTCGAATTTTTCCTTCCCATACTGAATTTACGCCAATTTACGCCAATTAATGCCAAAAATATACAAAAAGATAGTTACAAGGTAAGGTGGCATCGTTCGACATTTAACTAACTGTAAAGTAAGTTGTGTCGGTTGAAAAGCAAAAACTTGCATTTCAATAGGTGTTACTGACGTCACCATAAAGACGTAAATTCAGTTTTCACCTGCTGGCGTCTGTACATAATTTATGATAATGATATTTATTTCTGTAAATAGATCTTTTAAAGACACTTTTACAAGTCAATAATGTTAATAATTATAATAAAATTATTATTACTTAATTATAATTATTTATTGTTAACTAGGTATTTCGTAAGTAAGGTTTGATGCTTGCTATACTAACCGTTAATATAATAATACCTACTAACTTTCTATCAAATAGGGCATTGAAGTTTTATGAAAAGGTCGAACTTTCTCGAACACTTCAATGTACAGAACAGTTTTGACAGTCTTGTCCTCTGAATATTTTTTTAAACTTTCCAAATGGACCACCAAGTTTTCATGGAACTCATTATCTAAAGCCTCCAAATCGTTCGATCTTGAAAGACACAGTATTTCGAAGGTAAAACCACTCAAAAAGTGATACAACTGTGATTCGGTGCTCGTTCCTCCGACGTATTTTGCATAATTCCATATATTATTTAAGTGGAAACTTCTTGAGAAGAATTTGCATAATCCCGTGCGGTACGTTACGAATACTTATTTGCGAAGTTTCGCCTCGCTTGATTGGTCAATGGCTTTATGATGGAATCGTGGTTCCTTGGCGGAGAAGTCGAAGTTTCAAAGTTACTTTGCCATACTGTGTGTCATTTGATGCTGTCTTTACTAGAAAGTCTTCAGTAGAAAACTTTTCAGTGTCTTCTATTCTCCCTGCTGAGCCGCTGTATTCACTGCGACCTACTTATATATCTTAAGACTGTTGGTAACGCGTAGAGTTCATCTATTTATAGTAATCCTCCGAGCTTTTTCTCAACTATGTTGGGGTCGGCTTCCAGTTTAATGTTCGCTATTATGTTTAGATCCCACATATTAAGGAGCCTATTGCCATTAACCGGGCACAAATCCAAAACTTCGAGAATTCTGTAGAAAAAACAGTTACATTATAGTTACCTACTAGGCTCCTAGCTCTTCCGTAATAATGTTGGGGTTGGCATCCAGTCTAACGTGATGCGGCTGGATATCAGTATTTTACTGGAGGCGACTTCCATCATCATCAATACCGATATCCTGAGGATAGAAGGTCAGGATGTTTGGGCTTCTAACTGCAGCTTCTGACTTTTGACTACCACTAATGATTGTTACACGAGTTCTTAAAACAACCGGGACCGACGTCTTTACGTGCTCTCTGAGGCACGGAGGGGTGTCAATATTGTTATAAATAGTCCAACCCATCTACAGACTTACCATGGCTAGTGCAGCTCAGCCTTGCAGATCAGTTGATCAGCTTAACTATTACTTAACCACGAGTCCATTAATTTAGTTTATAATTTAGATGTATTGCTTATAATATACCAGTGATTTTACTGAACAAATGCGAATGGCTCTCACAAATACCTTGATATTTCTTTCCTTTTGTCGCAAAAATGTAAGGATACACAACCAATTTATAAAACATGAGAACCCTAAATATTGCGGAAATTACGTTCGACACTCCAATAATATATCTCAACCAGTACCAACAAAAATAAAAGTATCAAATCTCCCAATTTTTAAAGCTCAATAACAAGCATACGCTGTCCTTTTCTCGCTTGACCTCACCAAACACACTAGAGAGGGATAGAGGCACCCTACTTTATTATGATAATCGGAAAATTCGTCGAGACTGTGCGAATGCGATCCCCGGTATTCAGGGATCCCTGAATAAACGATGAGGCGCCTAGAAGGCACATATCTATGTAATTTATTGCCCGAAATGTGGTTCAAACTGATTTTGTGGATTTATTCTGTATGTCTGGGATTGGAGAGATTTGTACCTGTATGAAGAATGAGCGAGTTTACCACGATTGAGGCTAATTTGTGTGATCCTTTAATATCATTATCATCAACAGCCCGAATCTACCTACTGCTGAGTATAGGCCTTTCTTCACTTGTGCCACCTTTTCCAGTCCCGTGTTAATCTTATCCATGTGTGACCAATTCCTCATTCATCGACCTATCTAGCTACCGGACGCCTCACACTCCTTCTGCCCATCATTGATCTCTAATCTGTTATAGTGCGTCTCCACTTACCACTTGGGTCAAATTATCCGGTCTCAATCATGAACTTTTCTCCAACGTTGTATAGTGGCATTAAGGGTACTAATGTACACACGCAGTTCTCCGTTACGTTCATATCCTACGTAATAGTGGTAAGCCTGTTGCCATTTTAACTGAGCTCAAATCCAAATTCCGAGCTGCTAATGAAAATTTCATAGAAAATCAATAACACTGATGGATCTGGGAATCATATACCTATAGGTCTTCTAGCGCAGCAGCTCCGCTTACTACTACTAGTCTAATGGAACTAACTTTATTATAAATGCTGACCCAGCAAACGTTGTTTTCGGGTTTAAGAAACTTTATTCTCATAAAGAATTTCATTCACTTACATGAGAACACTATATACATTTACAACATTTGCCGAGCGGCGTAATCAGAGAAAAAAACAATTCACAATAATAGTAGCAATTGTAAAAAAATAATAATTAAAAGAACTGCTAGACTGAAGGTATATGTAAATACTTTTTGTAACATTGCAGTTCTGTGATCGTCAATACATGTTTTGCCATATAATATCACTGTTAAAAAATGGGGGTTGGTGGTAGAAGGGTGACAATTTAGGTTTGTATGTGTTTTTTAAAGAAACATCAAAAAAAAAAAAGTTTTGGGTGAACCACCCTTATCACTTAGGGGTATGAAAAATGGATTACGACCGATTCTCAAACCTACCGAATATACAATATAGAATTTCATAAAAATCAGTTAAGCCGTTTCCGAGGAGTATGGCAACTAACACTATGACACGAGAATGTTATAGAAGACTAGCTGAACCAGCAAACGTTGTTTTGCCATAAAAAAAAAAAAAAATTTAGGGGTATGAAAAATAGATGTTGGCCTATTCTCAGACCTCCCCGATAAGCACAAAAAATTTCATCAAAATCGGTCAAGCCGTTTCGGAGGAGTATGGCAACAAACACTATGACACGAGAATGTTATTAGAAGTTAATAGTATAAAACAAAATCACTTCCCGCTGTCTGTGCCTCTGTACACTGAGATCTTTTAAACTACTCAATGAATTTTGATACGGTTTTCACTATCATTTAGATAATTTCTTCAAATCAAATCAAATCAAATAATTTATTTGCTTAACACAGGTTACAGAGATGTTAAAGAAATGGTAGTGCTCCGTGTTTTACCAGATAAGGTGTGCAAATCTTTACATTTCAATTTTTTATATGTATGTATATAACAAAGTTGTCATTAAAATAAAGAATAAAATTATGAAGTACAACAATGTCAAAATTTTAATGTCAATATAAATGTCCAATAACCGAAATCAATATTTTATAAAATCCAAATAATTAAATAACCCATAACAACATACTTAAAGTCATATCTTATCATTTAAGAATTCGGTAACAGAATAGTAATTCTTTGTGATTAAAAATGAGTATAGTTTTTTCTTAAATATAGATAGCTGTACAGTATCCTTTAGAAGAGGAGGTAATTTATTGTTAATTCTACTTGACATTACTAGAACACTCTGATTCATAAGTGTTGTTTTATTTGGTGGGACTTTTATTCTGGTGGGATCACGCTTACCTTTACCTCTTTGTTCAAATAACTGTTGGTTAGTTCTAACAAATAGTGCAATTTCGTAAGGTTCTTCCGAAAGGTTTGTGTATAGTACATGCGTGTTATTATAACATTGTATATACGACCGGGCAAAGCCGGGCAGGTCGCTGGTTATCCCTACATAATTCTAATAACAAATAATAAAATTATGTTACATATTTTGGCCAGCTTGAATATTGTACGTAAGTTCAAGCAAAATACGGTAAACACATTTGGAAGCAAAGGCTGGTAGCTTAATTTCATTATTTTAAATAGGTAATGTATGCCCGCAAGGTATTTCACTATTTAAAACTCCCAAGCTAAAATAAACCTTAAAGTCTAAGTTACAAAAGTCATTGCGACAGCACTGTAATGTTTGTTCTACTCACATCTATGTGGTAAATGAAAATAAACTGTAGCATGCCTGAAATACGGTTGTATTTCATAATTATACGTACTCATATTATAACAACGTTAATTGCTTTCAGCGTAACAGATCGCCGTTGCAGAATATTCATATAAATGTAGGTACTGAGGTACAGTTGGCGTCAAAACCATTATACCAACACATTCAGTGAGAAAAGTCCCCAACTGTATCATAAGCCTCATAATACTAATCTAATCTATACCTACACATAATTTAAAAAAAAACAAATTCGCTTCCCGATATTATCTGTCCTACTGTACGCTGAAATCTTTAAAACTACGCAATAGATTTCGATACGGTTTTCACTATAATAAATTTAGATAAAGCGAAAACTTTTTAGCCCTTTTAAAAAATATTGCGCGCACGGAGGAGTGTGAGATTTGGCATACCTAGTTAAAAATTACACGGAGAAGGAGTGCAAAAAAGCTAAAATTTTTCTATAAACAATGTTAGAAATTCCAATAAAATAAAATAAAATATTCATTTTTTATGTTCGAGCTGTCAATGTCAAACACATCTACATGTCTACATAATGTGATACGTCAATTGGTTTTTTAAATACGAAAAAGAGCCTCTGTAATATTAAAACTAAAAAGGTCGAATTTCGGCCACCATGGGACCACTAAGACCCATGCGAAGCCGGGGACGTCGGTAGTACACCTACTAATAAAATAAATCTGAAGATATATTGGTTGTTTAAATGCGCTAATCTTTGAAACTACCAGTCGGGTATGAAAAAATGTTTTAATAGGCCAATTCTTGAGGAGTTTATACGGTATTTAGTATTACGCTACGACACTCTGGAGCTGCGGAAAAAGGAAAAAGTCAGGATGATATTTATTAAAATTGGGCCGGGGTAAAGTCTGCCAGTTAAAATGTTAAAATAATTTGTATTCGATAGATGGCGCAGTAATCGATTATTAAACACAACATCTGCCGGGCTATCTAGTGTACAGATAAGCCTTTTTGTTACTAGTAACCCGCGTTGTGAGAAATCTTACGATAATCTTTTGTCCACAGCGCGTCGGCTGTGACCTCCGAGTGGGATCTACACGTCGAGTGGATGAGTGCGGGGTCTGCGGGGGCGATGGGTCCTCCTGCTCAAGACCCCGGTACCACTGGCTGGCAACTCCAGGATCACTGTGTTCAGCCACTTGCGGTGGAGGTGAGTGTTCAGTCTTTTACAGCACTGATATGGAAATTATATATAGCCTGAATTAGCCTACTTGATATCGAGCGGTCACATATACATACATTAAATATACATACACAGCTTGGAACAGTCTGGTCATCATCAACTTATATTATTATACTGTCCCACTGCTGGGCACGGGTCTCCTGTCATAGAATGAGAGGGATTAGGCTGTAGTCCACCACGCTGGCCAAGTGCGGGTTGGCACACTTCACACGCCGCACCGTCGAGAAAAGCTCTAAGGCATGCAGGTTTCCTCGCGATGTTTTCCTTCACTGTTTAAGCGAGTAACTAAGTCTGGTAACTTTGGCCTATGCAAACGTTCCGCTGATCGGGTATCGTCGTGCGAAGGGTTGTTGAGCTTCCTAAATTATGATAGAGCTACACAATAACTGATGCATGCATGCCGTCAGCTGATACTGGTCTACTCACAACCGCTATGGCTCTTTCTTCAAAAGACCATTTCAGACATTGCCCTGCATTGTAACACTGAAGTAAGTTTTAACTTCGATGCAAAAACATGTGCAATGGCTGACATAGGTATACCAATAGAAAAGTAAATTTAAGCAACATTTAAAATTTGGTTTTATACAGGGTCACATTTCAAAAACCAGCCAAACTTAAAAATTAAAAAGTTAAGATCGAACCCATAGTGTGTTTTAAACATTCTTGTCAAATTAACTAACTATATTGTAAAAAAATGCTTATAAAAATGTCCGTTATAAGTCTAATTTCATTAACACGCTATATGGACAACGACCTCTCTCTCCGTAAAGGTACCTAACTGCTACCGACGTATGGCGCGCTTGAGTACGTAATTACGTACCTACGTATCTGCGTACCTATCAATGCGTTCTGTTTTTCAGATGCGGACAGGAATTAAAAAATTGATAATATTTATTTTTTATTTCATATATCGAAAATATATTCGATTCTGAACAGTCTCGGTAAATTTGACCGTAACTTAACCCTGTATAATTTTACCGCTATATATACGAGTAAATAATTACAAGACAGAAATTTGTTGCTGGGGAGTTTATTGCGCCGCTTCTTCTTCCTAGATAAAACACTAGGAGATGGTGAAGGGCGGGCGTTTTAGGGGTTGTCTTAAATGTAAAAATTACGTTCATAAAGTATTACCTAACAGTTTATCTTGAATAAATTATTTTGACTTTGACTTAAATATATTTGCTACTATTACTTCAGAAACTTAACAAAATTACTATTAAATACTTATACTGTTTTAAAAAAAATGCAATTAATTTTCGGCAATTTATATGTACAGACGCCAGCAGGTCAAGCTATCCAAAACTGTCAAATTTTCCCAATTCAAAAGGAACCCTATAGTGTTGTAATAAAATTGAATATCTATCAAAGAAATTTGGCAGATTGTGGTAGCTTGATATGCTGGCCTCGGTACCTCAAAAGTAACCATCAAGACTCTTTTATAGAGAACCTGGAATCTGAATTGAACCCAGGACAATGTTCAATAGTCGCCAGAGACCACAAGACGAGGCCAAATTTTAAATAAATTCTCGATAATAGTTTAACAAGGCAATTAGAAGTGTTGATGACCTCTCAATGGCCCATTAACGCTGCCTTTGGGGAATTGCTGTTTGAAATTAAATGAAAATTTTAACAATTCACGCTACTTTGAGAAGCGAAGAAAACGAGCGATATTATATCAGCTTATGATAGTGATCGCAAACTTTTTTTGATGTGTGTATAACATTAAACCACAAGCAATACCAAATGACTCTCGCGCACAATTTTGGAGTGGTAGATACTTATCTCAGATTCATCTTTCAAGGGTTCTTAATTAGAATCGACCGTTGTGTATTTCGCTTGAGTAATGGGGCAGGTAAGCGAGTGACTTTTTAGTGTGACTGCGATTAGTCGTGATATGAATTATTTTGATATGTAGGATACATGTAGGACAAAACCAAACTTCACGTTGAACTTAACGTGAAACGTCTGGAACATCGGCGGAAGATCGCTTGCCTTTCGGTCTTTTACTAGGTGTATTATGGAGAATGTGCCCAATAACTACATGATCTTATCCCACCTTCCACTATCCTTCATTGAACTATAAGATGAGGGTTGAAGGTTGAGGGAGGGCTATCACCCATATGTGGTCGAATTTCCAACACAACGCACGACGCGATACGCTGCGTCTTTTCTTGTTCGCACCGCAAAGACGTGGAATGCTCTCCCTGCGTCTGTATTCCCGGACTCATATAACCTTGGTGTCTTTAAGGTGGGAGTGAACAGGCATTTTCTGGGTAAGCCTGTTCCACCTTCGATTTCGTCGTCGTTTACCATCAGGTCAGACTGAGGTCAAACGCAAACCCTTCAACATTAAATAAAAAAAAGGTTATCTGCACAGCTGTATATCAAGAAATGTATCACCAGTTTAAGCTGATCTCTCATTGTATTGAAAGCTTATACAATACGAGGTCAGCTTATAATGGTTAAGTTAGCTTATGCCACTTTTTCCAGTCCTGTGCCAATCTTATCCATGAGTGACCAATCAATTTCCCGATGTCACCGACTTATCTAACTGCCGGACGCCCCACACTTCTGCATATACCTAATGCAACTCCACCTAACATCATCGTAGAATAAATAGTACAGAGTAATTTATAATTTGCAGTATCTAAGGTGGACCGAATTGTGGCCAAGGGATCGAAAACGATCACAGGGCAGACTACAGCTATATGGTCGGATGATATTGTGAGGACAATGGGGAGTCAGTTGGTGCGACTTGCACAAGATTGGCAACAGTGGCGGAATAGAGAAGAGGCCTTCACTCAGCAGTGGGCGTTCCCCGCTGAATAAATAGATGGATAGATAGTGTCTTCAATGCTAACAAATCGCCCGTCTACATCGCACCACTTAAGAAACTGTTGCTCGGAGACAAAAGGAATTCGCTGTCTGATTTATCGTAAGCTTCGACTAATGGCGGATTTCCAGATATAAATTACAGGCAGACCCGGCGGCCTACAATTAACAATGCTACCCTAATGTATCGGAGAGATTTTGATACAATATTCTGTGAGAGCTGGATTCTGTTCGCTTGTAATTGCTTGTTGGAGCGTTCCTTCAAACTGTCTTAAATCTCTTATTAGGATTAGGTATCGGATTAATACTAATTTTCCACAGATATACAGGCTTATTACGAGCTTGGAGATAGAAAACTTGCTTTAGAGATTTTCTGGTTGGTGTGTGAAGTCTGCCAACCCGTATTAGGCCAGCGTGGTGGAGCATAGATCTCATTCTGAGAGGAAACTCGTGCCCAGTAGTGGGACAGAATAAAGGCTTAAAGGCTAATATTTCCGGGTGGATGGCAGCTTAAAAAACTGCTAATTTTTGAGACGTGCCAAAGGCAAACGTGGGTTCATTAGAAAGAAAGAAAGAAGACAAAATATTTATTTGGCCTAAACACGTGAGACCTTACGAGTAATGAAAAAAAATCTTTAACACGCAACACTTAAAATAATATGCAAAAAAAAAACTACAATGGTATGCATAATTATTGTATCTCACGGCTGGGCCAAATGGGTCTCCAGATCAGCAGGGATCTCGTCAGTGTGCTAGAGATGGCTGTGTCTTTGTAGTTTTTAAGCGACTTCTCTCCGTCCTTCCCTATATGAGAGATGAAGGAAATCCATAATGATTTTCACACGAAAAATAAAGCTTATATGTATAAGGGTGCTCTAGAAAGGGTACGAATAAATAAACTGTTATTGGTGATGTCTTTAAAAAAAGTCAGATGTACTCGCAACCTACGCGTGTATATGATATGAGAACATTTTTTGTTTAACTCTGTAATAAGACGCATAGTCCCTGAATAATAAAACTCACTGATGACCGCATCCAAAAAAGAAATAATATTTTTTTTTAAATTGAGACAAACGTTAGCCTTTGTTGATCCTCAGGATGCAATCTATCTCCTTGCTATTTTATCGGTTACAAATGTTACCTTCGCATTCATAATTTTATTGTATGGAAATTATTATTGAAGGCTCTTTCAACGTCCTAAAATAATTAATATTTAGGGGACTTTAGAAGACATTAGACAAACTACACGTTTGGTGTAGTGCTTAAGATCGTCACCTCACCACTACCATGGCGCAGCGTATCGTAGGTTTGATTCCCAACCGCAACAAATATTTGTGTTATCCCCAGATATTGGCTTCTAGTCTGGGTGTTTTGTCTTTGTATCTGTTAATTATAATTATGTTTGTAAAGTCAGCTAAGCCCTGTGGCTTAGTGTGAGAGCTGTTTTTTTTTTTTAATAAATTAGTGAGTGAATGGTTCGCTTACAGTACAGCCCGCATTCTGAAAGCCTTTTTCACCTTTCCACTTCACAAAACCTATCTCAAATTCTCTGTTAACCCTAAAACGCGACTATTTATTACAGTGAGACCACCACCCAGCTATCTCACCAAGATTACCTCATGCCCACTGACCCGAGTCGCTCTTCAGACCTTCAGACGTTTCAATTGTTAATTAGGTGTCAGTGTCGTAATGATTAATGGGGTCTGTCAGACCCCTTTGTCGGTTAAAGGGTTGAGAAACGACGGTCAAGACTAAATGAATGGTTGTGACTTTTTGGGGGTTGCGTTGGAGATAATTTTCGGCGGTGTTTTGGTGCCGATGGGTAGTGTTCATTGAAGGGTTAATTTGAGATCTAATTCAAGGGTTGTTTCTCTCAAACAAGAAATATGATGGTATTTCTTGTTAGAGAGAATTAGTATTTATTTATTTAGAGCGTTAATATTTATTTATTGCAGCATGTAGTTTACAGAAAATAACCTACTTCCTTCCTATACTATCCTTCGTACTAATAATATTAAAAAACTTTATTAGACTTTGATAGAGAATGCTTTCAGCATTAAGTCCGCCTCTGTACAATTTATTGTGCTTAAAGCATAAAATAAAATAAATAATTTGGCTAATTAACTCAAAATCATTATAAATTACAGCCTATAGTATGTTATTCTGATGTATAAATAGTAAAGTTTGTTTGGGTCGCAAACGAAATCATAGCGCGATTAAATATATATGATTCGAAAGTTTAACCTTTGTTTCCCTAGATGGCGTTGAGATCGAAATAGATCGCGCTATGGTTTCGTTACACGAGTTTAATGACCCCCGCTGAAATTTTCATATTTGTTGTGAGCTATAAATTACGGTCAAGTTTATTATACGCTTTATAATTACCGATTATAAGTGTTTTATTTACTACCGTCTTCAAACGGACCCTCGGGAATATACATGGTCCTTCGAGCCGGATAGGCCGGGAGTGTTTAGGTAGTCACCGGTGGTGGTAGTGACTATCACCCGACGCGTCATTACTGGATAGTGGATCGCTATCCAGAGCATCCTTCTCAGACGACGCCAGAAGGGGTGTCGTTGAAGAGGAACCAGGTGGAGCTGGGAGCCAGGAGCCAGGAACCAAGTGGAGCGGTACGAGCCTGGTCTGGTGGCAACATCTGGAGGAAGGCGTGTGGGAGGAATCGGAAGCTGTTGCAGTTCGTGACCGTCAGAGGGCGCCACGAAACCTAAGTGCGGTAACAGTGTAATTGTGCAGTGAGTGCAAGGACAAATTGTAAGTACAATTACCTTATTACATAGGAGTGAAAATTCATGCAATTTGAAGAAGTTAAAGACACTTAGAATATTAGTAGTAGATTTGGACTTGTATTAGTTTTCGGTAAAAACTGGTTGAGACGGGGAATCCATGCCCGATTTTGGACCCATTTGGAATTCCTAGTAAGACTTGTAAAATTTTCAACTTTAAAAATTTGGAACTTGTAATTTTTATCAACAATTTTAGTGTTAATTTTCCTATTTGTGTTTTAAGTAGAGTTAATTAATTGTTTCAAAATGGAGACATTCTATGATATGCAGGAAGATGTCAGGGCTAAAATGCTTAAGGCTAAGGTTAATTTCAAAAAATCTCCTAAAGATAGGTTAACTTTTGCATATTTAGAGACGCGTTTAGAAAACTTGGAACAATTATGGTTGACATTCACGTCTACTCATCAGGAAATATTAAGGACAGTAAAAAGGGCTGAACTGTATGATTCTAATTATGTAAAAAATAATCTTTATGATCAAGTTGAAGAATTTTATGTGGAATTTAAAAGTAATTTGAAAGAATTGTTATCTAAAGGAAACTCAAATGATTCACGTGCTGATACAAAGTCCGGTTGTCATAGTAAAAAGGGGGTTAGCAGAGTTAAGCTGCCTGAAATAAAAATACCCTCATTTTCGGGAAAATATTCTGAGTGGCAAACATTTAGAGACCTATTTCTAGGATTGGTGCATGAAAACAAGTCACTTGATGATGCACAACGGTTCTTTTATTTAAAGGGACATTTAACTGGGGAGGCTGAGCAGTTGTTACGGAACATCAAAGTTACATCGGATAACTATAAGATTGCATGGTCGAAATTAGACAAAATGTATAATAATAAAAAGTTTCTGGCAAATGGCATATTAAAAAGATTGTTAGGTCAAAAGACTTTATCTTGTGAATCGGCTGGCGAAATAAAAAGGCTTATTTCAACATCTACTGAGTGCCTGGAGTCTATTAGTAATTTAGGAGTAGATACCTCGTCCTGGGATCTCATAGTGATACATATAATTAGTATTAAGTTGGATACAGTGACCAGGAGAGGTTGGGAACTCAAGGTGGCTTCAGACTCGAGTGATGACTTACCTACCTATGAACAGTTTTCGGAATATTTAAATAGTCGCTTTAGAGGCTTAGAAAATTTAGATGACAAGGTAGATAGTAAGGAAAGACATCTCAAAGGGACCCAATCATTTCATGTGCTAAAGGAAAGAAAGATAGGGTCATGTGCATTTTGTTCAGCTGATCATAGAATAGCTTTCTGCCCGAAATTTGGAAAGGAATCTAATGAAACTCGGAGAAAGTTCGTCCAGGAACACAATCTATGCTTCATTTGTTTATATGACAACCACCCAGCTAAATTTTGTAGAAACACTCTTAGGTGCCAGGTGTGTAAGCGCCGCCACCATTCTTTGTTGCACCCACCAGGTGCTTCTGGGTCTGTAATTGAAGGAGGTAATATAGCTCACGCGGAAACCTCATCAGCTGCTGTAAAGTTGATGAAGGAGGAAAACAGTAACGAAATTGGATTGGCCGCGCAAGCGGAGGGGTCAAGCAAACCGCTGGTTTCATGTCTCTCGACAGGAAGCGGTCGGAAGACTGTCTTATTAAGCACCGCTTTAATTAAAGCGGAGTCGAAAAATGGGACCTATCGGATGGTAAGGGCTTTGCTAGACCAAGGATCGCAGGGTTCTTTCGTTACGGAATCCACGGTTCAATTCTTAGGTTTAAAGAAAACGCTATCAAAGCAAATTGTGATAGGCGTAGGCGGGGACAAGAGTGCGACTTCCAAGTCCACTGTAGTCATAAATGTGAGGTCTAGAGTAGATCCCACTTTCAACATACGGGTTAATGCTTTTGTCCTGAAGTCAGTCACAGCCCTTCTTCCAGCTACGAAAGTAACTAGGATAGAATGGGTGGACTTGACTGATGATGATCTGGCTGATCCAGAATACTACAGGCCTAATAGAATTGATGTTTTATTAGGTGCTGAAGTTTACAGTCAAGTCATCCAGGAGGGCATTAAGAAAAATATGAATGGCACTCTGCTAGCGCAAGACACCACGTTGGGGTGGATATTATCGGGCACTTGTGAAGGAGATCAAATAAATAATCTCTCTCCTATCACCGTGATGCATTTGAGTCTTGACGCTGATGAAACGCTTAAAAGGTTTTGGGAGTTGGAAGATGCACCAGCTCAAAAAAGAATGTTTACGGATGAGGAAAATGAATGCGAAAAATTATATGCGTCAACCACGGAACGTGACACGAGTGGTCGCTATATTGTAAGACTACCACTATGTGTGGATGATCCCAGCAGCTGTGTTGGTGAGTCTAGGGGCATTGCTGAAAAAAGATTAAAAGCGTTAGAAGTCAAATTAAGCAAAAACAGCAAACTAAAGGAAGATTATTTGAAAGTTATCCAAGAATACCTACAGTTGAACCACATGAAAAGGGTTGCGGATGATGAAAGAAATAATAAAAAGGCAATCTACTTACCTCACCACGCTGTTGTCCGTGAAGATAGGGATACAACGAAGGTTCGGGTTGTATTTGACGCTTCCTGCAAGGGTTCAAAGGGGATGTCACTAAATGACAATTTATTAGTTGGACCTACCTTGCAGGCGGAACTCCGCCACACTATTATGAGGTGGAGAATACATAAAATATGTCTCGTAGCTGACATAGTTAAGATGTATCGGCAGGTTTTAGTGCATACAAATGATACAGTGTTGCAACGTATTCTCTGGAGAGACAATCCTGAAAATGAGATCGAAGAATATGAATTATTAACAGTTACATTTGGTATTGCGTCGGCACAATATTTGGCTGTCCGTTCCTTACATCAAGTTGCATATGATGAGTGTCATGGTAACCCAGAAATGGAAAAAATAATATTAAATAGCTTCTACATGGATGACTTGATGACCGGAGCGAACAATGTAGAAAAAGGTTTGGAAATGTATACAGAATTAAATAAAATTCTGGCCAAGGGAGGGTTCCAGTTACAAAGGTGGCGAAGTAACAGTCAAGAGTTACTATCTCAAATAATAGGATAGGAAAGGAACTACAGGGGACGAGTTAAGAATAAAAATGGATAAAATTACTAAAATACTGGGACTTACCTGGAACTCGCACGATGACTTCTTCCAATACTCGGTAGAACTCCAACCGGTTACTGCACCTGTAACAAAAAGAAAGGTTATAGCTGAAATTTCAAGGTTATTCGATCCGTTGGGATGGTTAGCACCCAGTCTTATTTTAGCCAAAATATTCATTCAAAAGTTGTGGTTAGCAGGATTGGAATGGGATCAAGAAATTCCCAAGAACTTATTACAAGAATGGGTTACTTACCATAATAGTTTGGCTGCTTTGGTTGATGTTAAAATCCCACGATGGTTACGTCTAGGATTTGATGGGTTAAAGGTTGAACTGCACGGGTTCTCGGATGCATCGAAGTTGGCGTATGCAGCAGTCATATACCTTAGGGTTGTTGATCACGAAGGTAACATTCACATTTCACTTATCACTTCAAAAACTAAGGTTGCACCCATAAGACAAGTGTCCATTCCAAGATTGGAACTTTGTGGGGCAGTTCTTTTGGCTAAATTGATGGTGGAAGTCGGTGAAGTATTAAATGTACCAAAGGTGGATTGGCATGCCTGGACAGATAGTGAAGTGGTACTAGCATGGCTTAATAGTCACCCAAGCCGCTGGAAAACTTTCGTGGCCAATCGGGTTTCTGATATTTTGACCATCCTAGACACACATAATTGGTCGCACGTATCGTCAAAGGGAATACCCGCAGATTGTGCTTCTCGCGGTGTTTCGCCGGCTGAACTTAAATGGACTTCTATTTGGTGGAATGGTCCGGATTACCTCAAACAGCATGTCGTGAAGTATAAAAAGCCGAACCATCTCCTCACCCACTTAGAAGAAGTGAAAGTACACACGACTACGTTTGACGTTTGATTTTGGTTTGTGAAAAAATATCAGGTAGAGTTGTCAGATAAAATGGAGGGTTTAAACAAGGGTAGCATAATAAAAACAAACGGCATCATCAAAATCCAGAACCATCTGTTGGGAGCATAGTGTTGGTAAAAGAGGATGATATGCCTCCAGACAAGTGGTTGTTGGGCAAATTTGAGCATAAGCATTGTGGACCAGACGGAATAACTCGAGTTGTTACTTTACGTACGCAGGCTACAGTTATTAAAAGACCGACTTCAAAACTGTGTTTATTGCCGGTTATTAATTAGATTAAAATGTTTGTAGGTAATTTAATTTAATGTAATGGCGGTTTAGTTTAATGTTTGTATTTTTTTTGGTTACTCTGTTGGTACTTGTATTGTGTATTAGTGTTCTAGGTCCAAGGACTTATTTTATCATAATCCTTCACGAATGAGATTCATTATATTGGTTTGGGTGGGCGGTAGTGAAGGACATTTAGGATTTGGTTGGTTCAATATGTCCTTGGTGGGCGGTATGTTTGGGTCGCAAACGAAATCATAGCGCGATTAAATATATATGATTCGAAAGTTTAACCTTTGTTTCCCTAGATGGCGTTGAGATCGAAATAGATCGCGCTATGGTTTCGTTACACGAGTTTAATGACCCCCGCTGAAATTTTCATATTTGTTGTGAGCTATAAATTACGGTCAAGTTTATTATACGCTTTATAATTACCGATTATAAGTGTTTTATTTACTACCGTCTTCAAACGGACCCTCGGGAATATACAAAGTTTCATCAAAATCCGTTCAGTAGTTTTATTTATTTATTTATTTATTTGGATCTCTAACAAGAAATACATTACTTAAGTTGGATGTACAAAAAACAAAAAAGGTTGTAGATAAAATGCTTTCTAACTTAAAAGAGACCACGACATGCACAATAATCTTTACACATAGAGAGAAAAAATACTAAATTAAATACACAATACAATACAAACAACACAAAAAAAAAAAATAGAATTACACATAAACAAATTCGATTGATAACTACTTAATTAATAGTGTTCACCATTGAGTGTCATCGAACTCTTCTCTAACTGACAGATAATGTTCTTTTTTAAGGTAGTCTATGAGTTACTGAAAATGTCTATGTCCTTATTATTGGCAACCGATATCTCATTGTACTTGTTGCATAGTCTTATTATAGGTGAGTGTTTGCCAAGATTAGTTTGAGCGTGAAAGAGTAACAAACATCCATACATCCTCACAAACTTTCACATTTATAATATTAATAGGAATTAGTAGGATAGGAAGGATGTACTAATAACTTCAATCAATCTACAAATCAGTCCAATTTAATTTCACCATGAAAGTGACGTACTCGTTATAATTATTATAAAACCAAGATTACCAGCCCTGTAGCATCAGACAAGCGTACATTTTCACTTAGATATTCAGCAAAATCTCAAGACTAAATGGATGTATTTACATATTTATGTATTCAAAAGAAGTTTCTGGAAGCCTGCGATCTTAATCGTTCATTACCATAGACGTTATTTTATTAGCATAGACGCCTCGCCGAGATGAGGGCGTAATAAAAATATAAATCGCTGTTTCTGTATCGATCGGAGAAACTTAGCTACGTAGTAATCTGTCAGGGGTATCTTTTTTAAACCACTAAGGTGGCAAACAAGTATACGGCCCACCTGATGGTAAGCCGTTACCGTAGCCTATAGACGCTTGTAACACCAGGGGTATCATTTGCGCGTTGCCGACCCTGTAAAACGAAGACGAATAGTTGGGTTGGCAGTATAAGGATCAAAGTCCCCCCCACTGCCAATACAACGTTTCCTCGCGGAGCACTGGCAACCTTGCTCACCGTAAGGAACACAATACAGCTCAAAGCAGTGTTATTTTACTTCAATTTTCTGCAAGGCGGAGGTACTTCCCCAGTCGGGCAGCTCCAATTTGAGTCGAATTACTCCCACTATGCCCGCCCTACCTCTCGTATCTATTACATTAATACGTGAAGCGAAACTTTATACCCCTTTCTTTTAGGACACATGGGGGAATGAGAGATTTGGCATAGTTATAAGTATAAGTTTATATGGAGAAGGAGTGGACAAAGCTAAAATTTGTTTATGAAGTGTTACAAATTTAAACATAATTATATTTTAATAAATAATCATTGTTTACACGTTTGACATTGGCAGCCCGATGTCAATGTCAAACAGAAACATAAAGTCAATATGTCAAATTATTTTTAAATGTACTTTGATCACTGACCTCTATTATTTTAAACTTGTATTATAGAGGTCAGTGACTTTGATAAAATAAACTTTAAGATTCAAACTTAAAAAGGTCGAATTTCAACCACATTGGGCCACTTGTTCATAATTATGTAAGATCCATAAACATACCACGCCTATATTCCTTAGGCAGAGGTGTACCTACTAATGTATCCCTTCGCGAAAGTAATGGTATGATAATCATCATCAACCCATATACCTACTGTCCCACTGATGATTTGGCTACATTCTACTTCGCTAGCCTTATTATGGGTTAGCAGACTCCACACGTCCGCCGTCGAGAAAATTTCTCAGTCATGCATTATTCCTAACGACGTTTTCCTGTGTGTAATTGTTTTGCAACGCACGTGTAATTTAGTATGGTATCGTCTATAATGATCGTATATTGAAGTCTCAAAACCTTAGTCTATAAAAAACTAAATTATCTAGAAATAGGTTTCGTTGAAAGGTCACAAAGTACGCTTGCGTCGTGAAAATAAAACAAACGGTTTAGCGTTTTATTTTATTGGCAGCAATTCATTTTTATTTCGTTGGTTTCGATCTACAAACAGTAAAAAGTAATAATGTATCTGCTTTATTGTACCCCAGAATTTGTAGAAAATGGGAAGAATCATTATATTTTCTACTAGTTGTAGCCCGCGGTTTCTCTCTGATCTCCACGTACTAATCATCTTAAGTCAATAGCGTGATATTTTATAGCCTATATGTTGACCCGCCCTTTAATTGATATTATTGCAAAATCTCAACTAATTCCATCCAGTAGTACTAGCGTGAATCTCGAACATACAAACAAAAATAACGACAAAAAAACAGTTTTCAGTTCTTTTATTTTGACACATTCCATCAGTAAATATTGACTATATTCCATAATAACTCATTTCACAATTTGGCGAGTTTGACTTCCACATCGCAAATGTTCGAAAGTTCAATGGAACGTGACCAAAACGTAACCTATGAGCCATTGTAACATGAGATCTACTTATTTTTGTGTTACCAAAACATATACAACGTGTTACAAAATACCCCGAAAAAAATATAATTAATTATCAAAGCAAAATAGGTACTAAAGCCAAAAGACTAATTATTAGGTAAAATACGTCTACTTTAATAGTTTTTCTATTTTTCATTCATAAATGTTGTTGTTTTCCTTTTTTTGGGGTATGTTATACAGCGTTACTACGGTTCTTAAATATTGTAAATGGACTCGTTATAACGCCCCATTTAACCTCCTTTCGGCTTTATGGGTAGTTTTGTAACACCCTGTATATGTATGAGGAGGCACAGACTGTATGGTCTTATACCATCATGTACCTTTTATTGAGGAATTAAAAAAGTAAAAACGTTATTTGTGAAAAATAATTAAAACAGGTCTTTTCTATGGCAAAAATTTTGGAAACGTTATAAAATTTTGATATATTTTTGTTACGGATACGTTCGTAACGCTAGTTGCTAACTGTAAATAGAATGGCGTCATTTAACCGCAAATAAAACGAATTAGCGTTTAAAAGTCTGAATTCTAAATGTAAGCAGACCGCAGTAATTTCCTTTAATATTCGTTTCCTAATAATGTTCAGTAATTTTGTTTACCAAACTCTCTTAATGTGAATTTAAATACTGCGGGACCAGTACCCAATTCTTATTCGTTTTAGGGATCTCTAAACTCATACAAAGTTTTTGTTTAAGTATTAAATTTGGTCAACATTTTTATCTGTTTTTTTGTTTTGTTTTATTTATATATTTATTGAAGATAATTACATTTAAATGAAAAAGGCTTCTCCTGCCAAACTGCACAGCAGTTTGTCGCCAGTGTTCTCGTGGACACAATTATCTTCTTTACCTAAAGCTAAATAGTTACTAGATAAATACCAAAAATAAAAATTATAATATGCTGATAACTATATAATACGTGATACCATTTAATGCATTCTCAGTTATTATGCACTTGCATACCTCGTAATTGCACAGTTAATTATGGGCACATTGACAGATTGTGTTTTTTTTAAATATTTTTTGTGTACTCTTAGATCCTACAGCCGTAACTATTTCTTCTGGCAGTTCATTGAAAAGAATTGGAGTTAACCATGGCCTGGTTCGTTGTCCATAGTAATTGTTGATTTTGGGGACTACATATTTCTATATATGTCGCAGTTTATTTCTTAAAAAAAAATATTGAATTTCTCTGATTGACACAATAATCGCAACTTATTGTTTTATGAAGGTTTCAATGAATTAAGATGAACTTTTTCTTGCAAATTAAATGCTTGCATATGGTTTGAAATAAATAATTATTTTTCTTGTAACCTTCAAACGTAAAATTATCCTGTCCATTTTTGGGTAGTAATACGATTTACGATACCCGGAGGAGAGACTGGTTGTCAGGCTTTTTGGCTTCTGACTAACACTAATTGTATGTAAGTATATATTTTGTAAAGAATAATCAATCAGTCTCAAAATAAATGTACCACGGAACCTCCAAATAACGGACAGGCTAGCGCTCAAGGTTTTTTTCTAATTTCATCTTCCAAATGAACGTTTCGTGTTTCGTAAATGGAAAAATAATTACGTTTTTGTTCTTTCCTCCCGGCGCTGCCTATCCTGAGCCCATTGCTCGTATAGAATTACAGGGTAATATACCTAGTTGTTTTAAAGTGGTTTCAATTTGGATTTAGAACTGTGTTGTCAAGTCAAAGGTCTCGAGTTCCAAGGCACGCATCTCAGATTTTTCTTCTTTGATTGATAATTAATTAATACGTGTTTAAACGGTGAAGGAAAATATCGTGAGGAAACCTGCCTTTATTTTTTATATACTACTAAGTTGGCAAACAAGCGTACGGTCCACCTGATGGTAAGCGATTACCGTATCCTATAGACGCTTGTAATACCAGGGGTATCACTTGCGAGTTGCCGACCCTGTAAAACCATAGGGGAATAGTTGGTTTGGCAGTATAAAGGTCAAAGTCCCCCAAAAACAAAACAAAACTAAATTTGTCCTTTTGGCCCCAAAAGGCCAGAATTAGTGTTAATTAAAAATGATAATTATGATGTTACCTTCCTGTATAGGTGTAGGCACTGTCTCTTTTAGGAATAAATTCTGAATAAGTAATAACATGATCTCGAGGGCTTGTAGTCCTTAACTTCTAAAATATGATGTCTGATTTCTCAGTAGAAACTCCTAAAATACGTCTGATTTCTCAGTAGAAATTTACTCGTGTATTCGTATTTTAAAATGAAGCAAATTTGTCAACGCTACTTAGCAGGGCTCGTCCAAAATTTAATACAAGAGTACGACACGCCAAAATTTCAACTTTGACTTCCATTTAAGGAATAAAACCTGTCGATCCCAAATTTCAGAATTTAATTTTAAAGGATACTTCATCTTCACTTCGGAATATATTTTCATCCATTCAGACAAATATAACTTTAGACGTGCTAATTTTGTTTAAAGAGGAACATAAAATACCCTTTGAGCTGAAATTTGGGCAAAAGAGCAGAATTTTACGCGAGCCTTTTGCCGGTAACGTGGCAAAATAATACAGAGGAATAAGTGTATCTATGTAAATTTAGGTGGTCATAATTTCTCGTACAATTCTGTTTATTTTTTTTTGACCTCCAGGGAAATTGACGGGGAAGGCTGCCAGACGAAGCTTTTAATTTCGACATAAAAATGTTATTTGCCATAGACAATATTTTTTTTTTTAGTTAACAGAAGAGTTTTTCAAAGCCTCTACATGATTTCAGTTATTTCAACCACGTATCAGTAAAGTGGGCATTAATTTATTAATATAAAATTTCATAATTTATAAGTACGACATTATTATCATTATTATCTACAACCTGAAACTCTTACCGCAACACCTGCCGCCGCGTTTAAGGAACTCGGTTCCAAAAATTTCAGTAAATCATAAATAAAGACTCAACACACTCAGAAACCATCCTCCTAACCTTTTTCAAATATAATGAGGTCAGCTTCCAAACTAACCAAATGCGGTTGAATATCAGTTTTACACAAAGCGACTGCCATCAGAACTATACCAATTTCTGGTCACTACCGATATCCTGAGGATAGACTGGTTGTCAGGCTTTTTGGGTTTCTGACTACTACTAACGATTGTCATAGGTGTTCGTATGACAACCGGGACCGACGGCTTTACGTGCTCTCCGAGAGGTTTTGGTGTATTAAGAATGGTCACCCATCCACAGACTGACTGCGGCTAGAGCAGCTTAACCTTACAGATCGGTTGATCAACGTAGTTTTTTTTTTATTCTACTAAGGTGGCAAACAAGCATACGGCCCACCTGATGGTAAGCGGTTACCGTAGCCTATAGACACTTGCAACACCAGGAGTATCACTTGCGCGTTGCCCACCCTGAATTGAAAGAGGAATAGTTGGGTTGGCAGTATAAGGGTCAAAGTCCCCCCACTGCGAACTCAACGTTTCCTCGTGGAGCACTGGCAACCTTGCTCACCGTAAGAAACACAAGACAGCTCAAAGCAGTGTTATTTCACTTCGATTTTCTGCAAGGCGAAGGTACTTCCCTAGCCGGACAGCTCCAATTTGAGTGGAATTACTCCCACTATGCCCTACCTCTCTTGTCCCACGTATTGTCAGCGTTCTAATTTCAGAAATATTTGCAGGCTACAAGATGTCTCTAGCGGTTTGTCGGGACCGGCTCACGGGGTCGGATGCTCCTGAACAGCTGTGCGACGCGTCCAGCAAGCCACAGGCGTCCGTCGTAAGGTGCAACACACACCCTTGTCCGTTCAAGTAAGTTCGAATATAACATACAATGAAGCCTGTATTCCCCGAAGGGTCAAGGACCTGAGTCCGAGTAGAATACCAAAAACCGTTGCTCTAAAAACCATTACGAACTCAAGACAGAATCGCCAGGCATGGTGGCATGATTGTTTTAAGAAACTTTATATTGATTTCTGACATTTACGCGAATATTATACATTGGAATAAAACTAATTTTTACGGATTTTATCACGTTATAGTTCAGTTTCAGTCTACCCGTGACCATGGACGCTGTAAAAGGTCCGAAACGTCGGGATTAATAATATTATTTTTATTTTTAATTGATAGGAACAGCAAACAGTTACAGACTTACAATTAATTTAACACAAAATCTATTTGGTTATAAAGTAACCCAAAACGCTGTCCACAAGTAGGCGTAAAGTTTAAGTAAAAAGAGAGCTAATCACTAGGAACATTGATAGCAGTACCTACGTGAGACTATTATTAATAATATAACGCGATAAAATCCGTAAAAAGTAGTTTTATTTCAAAACTTTATTATTTAAGAATAAGCACATATTTTTCCATTTTCCCTAAAAATATGGCATGGTTACAAAAATCAACACATAACCTGTAATTTTCACTCAGGTGGTACGTGGGTGAGTGGTCGTCGTGCAGCGTGTCGTGCGGCGGCGGCGTGCGCTCGCGCCGCGTGCTTTGCGCACGATCAGCCAACGTCACCAAAACTGATACATATGAACCTGGTAAGTTCAGAATATATTATAAGTTGACCTCTAAGTTTAGGCAACGCTTATACAACGTCAGGTCAGCGTATATTGGCTGCCGTATGACATACGCGCCATTTCGGGAACAAGCTTCTTTTGTTAGACGTGAGAAACGTTATAGATTATAACAAAGAGGTTTTGATAAAATGACCACTACATTTTCTCTATGTACACACTGTAATAAACATTCTATGTCACTAAGGCTGTTAAGTTATTGAAATTTGAACTTTATCTTAATAACATAAAGATCATCGTACATGTCTTCGTGAAGTAGAATGACTTCATCTAATGACCTTAATAAGTCAACTGTAACTTGAAATATTCGACTTCCAAAAAAAAAATTTTTGGGTTTAAGTTACGTTTTAAATTAATTTGTTGTATAAAAACAGATTTATTATATATTATCTCACTGAATTTGACTCCGAGATGAGTAAACGAGGTGCTGTTTTGCTAAAAAATATATTAATTTTCGTTTTTATATAAATTAATTAGTCGTTGAGTTTTGGGACACGTTGTATATTTATTTATTTTAATTATTTTATAATATACATATAAATTATGCTATTGTTTATTATAGTTGGTTATAGTACACCATTTTTCAAATGTTCGTGTCCATCCAAAGGTTGTCTGGTAGATATCACTATTAGCGATAAGACCGCCATTGTACCCTTAATTTTAAGAATTTCAGAATGTTGCTCCTTATCGTGGTGTACAATAAAGTTTATTCTATTCTAAGTAGGGCGTAAGGTCCTATTCTTAGTTGAATCGCATTGTACTAATGTAGTTATTATTTTTTAGGTGCGAACGCGGAACCTGGGTGCGTGTCTCCAGCGCCGCGGTCCACACAACCATGCAACCAACACGACTGCCCGGTGTGGGTGGCGGGGCCTTGGTCCGGGGTAAGTTACTGTTACTTTGAAAGGAACAGCGAGTCTTATGTATTATAAGTATGTATTTACAAAAAAAAAGTATATAAGTATTATATCCATTGTCTAGTATCCATAGTACAAGCTCTGCTTAGTTTGGGACTAGATGGTGCTGTGTAAAAATGTCCCAAAAAAAATAATGCATAACATTAAAATTAGGCGACACGTTTGGCGCAGGATTTGAGGGTTTCGATCCCAACACGGAACCTATAGATAGATATATATAGTATGACCTACAGATAGAGTTGTTCCGGGTCTGGGTGTTTGTGTATGTGAAAATTTGTGTTTGTAAACGCACCTACTTTACAGAAGAAAATCATAGTCAAATTTTTTTTAAAGAAATTTCAAAAAAAATACCAACTCCATAATAATAATTGTATTGATTACAACGATCGTGTAAACGTTGGCGAGCCAAGCATGAGGCAGACTCGACGCTTTAATAATAATAATAATAATCATTTTATTTCAGGATAGATTCCCATATTTAAAAACACATTACAAAGAAATCTAATAGGTAATCAGTTATAAAAATACATTAAAATCAAAATCATTAAAATTAATTACATTAAATACACATAAATTAAATTTATTTTATGAATTTCAAAAATAAATACAATAATAAGTTATAAAAATGCATTAATATCAAAGTCATTAAAATTCATTAGATTCAATACAAATTTTAAAATTTTAATCAGTCTTGCTTTTAAATTTACAAATTTAAGTCGGCGTATCACTTGACAAATGGTGACGAACTGGCATGCAATTGCATCCACCTCTCCAACACCACCGAGTCCCACCGCTCGGACAATGCACTCAGGATACCGTTAGTGCTGCATCGGAATCGACTCAGTAGCGCGGCGCTCCTCTTCCTGATAATGGCATAAAAGTCATCAATTTGTGCCTGTGCGAACATCGAGGAAGCGCTGCAAAACCGCGGCAGCCCCAATAGCACCCTAAACGCATTGTTGTACTGGACGCGCAAGTCGCTGTAAACTCGCTGCGTATAGTTGGCCCATAGGCTACACGTGTAAAAAGACTGACAATAGGCTTTAAATAAGGTCACCTTTACTTGTTCAGTACAGCGTGCAAACCTACGTGCCAACATGTTACAGCGAATTGACAGCGCCCTACGTTCCCGCTCGATGTCCTCATTGTCAGACAAGGTGTCTGTGACCCAGTGGCCCAGGTACTTAAAATGGCTAACCCGATTGAGACTAGCACCGCAAAGATTGATCGGTGGTATAAAAGAGTAACATTTGGTACCGGCTTTGAATATCATGTACTCACTCTTCTTAGGGTTGTACCTGAGCCCATGAGCCTCAGCATATGTCTCACAAATACGCAGTAGTTTTCGCAACCCACCAATCGACGGGCTCAGCAGCACCATATCATCCGCGTAGCTGATGTTATTAATAGGCACTCCGCCTATTGAACAACCCGCATTAGCACTGCTAAGCTCGCCAATCAGCTGGTTCATGTACAGGTTGAACAAGCGGGGTGAGGTTAACCCCCCCTGCCTCACACCGCAATCCAACCCGTACACGTCAGAATATACTCCCGCCCATTTTACACGGTTACGCTGGTGAGTGTACCAATACCTAAACACCGACACTATCTCCCTCGGCACCTGTGTCTCACTGTGCAGCTTGCTCCATAGCATGTCATAATTTACCAAATCGAAAGCTTTCGAAAGGTCCAGGTAACAAGCATACACAGGAGTATTTCGAGCTGTGTAGTACTGTACAGTCTGCTTGAGACAGAGGATAGCACTCTCAGTCGACAAACCAGGCGTGAAGCCAAACTGAGCGTCATGAATATGAAAGTGCTTCTCCAGCTGTCGGTCAAGCAGCCCGTCCAGCACCTTGGCTATAACAGTAGCGAGCGAGATAGGCCGATAGTTAGATACATCCGACACATCACCCGTTTTGTTTTTTACAATGGGAACTACCACCGTGTACATGAGGTCATCAGGCACGTAATTATGGCTGATACACAGATTAAACAGCATGGCCAATACCCTCGGCAGATGTACACCAGCGTGCTTCAAGTGCTCGATGCTAAGGCCATCGTGACCTGGAGACTTACCTCTCACCATCTTCTCAATAATGACAGCTATCTCCTTGGCTGTATAACTAGTACTAACGTCACCATGTTGACACTCAGCATCCAGCACTTGTGCCGCCGGCCCAAGCGGCGACTCGACCTTAAAATGGCGCTTAAAGAGGCTAGCAATGTCGTATGGATCATGAGCGTCACCTACACTCACCGGAAGGCTCGACCCAGGGTTTAATTTATTTGTTGACTTCCAAAATTTATTGAACTTTTTTTCAGAGTGATGTTTTGCAATGATGTCCATTCTGATCTGATCCTCATTGTTTTGACAGTATTTTAATTTTGATTTAAACAAGTTTCTTGTCTTACACATATTATTATAAATATACCCGGATTTAGGTTTACCCTGTGACATCCACGTCTGAAAGCAAAGTCGAGCCTCCCTGTGGGCACTACTCACATATTTGTTCCAGCCTGGTATGTAGGTCTTATGCTTCCGTTTAGGTACACTATAAGTTAATTCCGCGCCCCTAGATAATATGCCAACGATATCAAGATACATTCTGTTTAGTATTAACTTATGATTGTGATTATTACATAATTTATCTGCACAACTAACAAATTCTAATGGAAAATCTAACTCTCTAAGATTTGAATTACAATATTCTAAATATTTTTCTATTTGGGTTTGATCCCTTTCCCCCCACTTTACCCGACTACAAACTTTATTTAGATTAATACGTTTAGGCAAAATAACATTAAGATTGCATTGTACTGCTAAAGGATAATGATCTGACCAGTAGGTATCATATATAACAGACACATTAAGTACAGATGTTCGCGCGGCGCTTGTTATTAAACAATGGTCCAGCCACGACTGTGTTCCGCTCACCTGGCACACGAACGTATGCGAGTCACTAGGTAACAACTCCATATCTACACACGACCACGATTGTTCCGAACAGAAACCTAATAATTCTTTCGCAAATACGCCGCCTGGGTGAGAATTAAAATCACCAAGCATAAATACAGATTCCACATTATTGCTTTCAATTATTGCACATATTTCACCAAGACACTCCGAAAACAATGGAAGGTTTTCACTTTTGTTTGTAGGCATGTACACCGAAAACACTATAATTGCACGCTCATGGTCAAGTTTGACCTTAATCGCCGCGAGACGCACACTGCGACACTGTATAACGGACACCGACGGGAAGGCAGATTTTCTCCACAGTAGAGCTACTCCTCCGTATGGCCTCCCTGTTAAGACTCCTTCAGAAGTATCCACAGCCGACTTTCCCGTGTATGAAAAATCAACATCAATATCACCCAGGAAAGGCAAGTCGTGAGGAAGTAGCCATGTCTCCTGCAGTGCCACAATGTCCGCCGAGCGGCAAAGTTTTCTAACACAGTCAACGGATCTTTTGACATTCTTACAATTAAAGCTAATGAGTGTATTTTTACTAACCATTAGTTTAGTGTGCACTAGCCTTATCTTGATTATTCACGGAGGCGGTACGTTGACCAAATTCAACAAAAGGGCGATATATTACTCCCTCTGGCCAAAAGTCATCAGTTAAAAATATATCCAGTTTACACTTAGGGACATACACCTTATAAGCATCATAATCTTTCATCGATTTCATGTTCATTTTCTCTAAGCGTACGTTAACGTTAGTCTTACTCTTAACATAGGTTATGATGTCACACACAGACGCGCTCTTTGACACATTATAAATATAAAGAGGTACCTTACTGTCTGCCGCCTTGAACTTGGAGTCAGCACCAACCGTAGCTTTTCCAGTTTTTCCCACAAACCGATTCTGAAGCCTTTTTCTTTGAACAAGGGTCCACTTCTCATCCTGTTCCTGGGATTTCCACTTACCTTCGTGTAACACATCAGAAAAGCTTTTCTTTGCAATTGCACATCGATTGTTTTCATTCGGTGTATCTGAGTGTATCACAGTATCGGGCACCAGAGGCGCTGCAGAATGACTCATCAACGGTCTCGGTGTCGGTGTCGGCGGCGATTGGCGGGCGACGTTCAACTCACTATCAGCTGACTTGTGTTCGACCGACCGTCCGTTAAAAATATCACTCTGTGGTTTTACACATACACTACCCTCCACTGGTATGAAATTATGCTGTGTAGGCAATGCTGGGGGTCCACTTTCGTACTCAAAACTTGATAATCTATTTCTTCCAACACCCCGTTTTAGAGTGATATTGTCAATAATCGACGCATTTTTGAGCATTTCAATTTCCAATTCCAGTTCCTTAAACTGTTTCACTGTCACGTATTCGTCACAAATTCGTTGCATTTCGCCCCTCATAGTCACCAAATCTTTTAGCAAGCGGGTAACATCTACATGGTCAAACAGTACCGGCGGCAATTTGTGCAAATCTCTTGCTACAAAGGTAGGAATATCCTCCGGATCGGTCTCCTTGAGCACGCAGATGATGTCGTCGATATCCCTTAATGTCTTCCCCTGTCGTTTTCTTATCTTCTTACGTTTTGTTGTCGATATGGAGTCGAACAATAAGTTTTTAGCAGCCAATATCTCAGTTTCATCGAAAGCACTAGCACAAATTTGACTAATACTTTGCTCGTTCATAACGTCAAGCTTATTACAAATAAAAGCCAAGACCTCGTTGATTACCACATTACAACTTGCACATTTCACAATATTGGTAGCCATTATGAATAACAGCTCCCACCCGCGCGGTAGGTGTACTGTACACTCAAAATAGGACTCGAAACACGTGCGTTGCCCAGCCCATCCGACGCGAGACCGAGCTTTGGCCCCAAGTTAACGCCAACACTATTCGGCCAATGTGTGGATCAGTCAAATAGCTTGACGCCAGACGTGAATAGCTAGATTGATGACACAATTTGATTGGCTTACACCGGCTCGATACGTTGGTCCCAATGATCATCCCAACTTTGTGAGTTTGTCTGAGCCAATCATAACTCTCCGACCAGTTGCACGAGGGTTGGGGCCAACTCTATTCTACTGTCCACCGAATAGCGTTGGCTCCAATGTGTGGACCCGGGATACTTAGCGCCAACCTTGTTGCTATTGTTGAGGCCAACGTGTGGAGTCGGTGTAACACTATAGGTCGCTGCTACACGAGTGACGGCGCAAACGCTATTTTACTGATCCATAAGTTGGTACCAATTGTTATAAAAATGTGAGGGGCCTTCTTGATGGTTTTAAATTAACTTCTTACTTTTAAATCTATTAAAACAAAATTAGGTAGGTATAGTAGCTAGTAACTGACGTCTGCCATTTTGTTTTATTACTATCTAACGTATTTTGTATTTAAATTTAATTTTATCTGCTAATCTTCGAAAGCTTTTTTCTGACTGAAAACATATTTATACCACGTTTTCCAGTCAACAAATTACGCAAATACACAATCCACTAATTATCATATTTCTTGATAACATAACTTTTGTTTCCTCTGGAGGAAAGGAAAACAAAAGTTTTATAAAGTGTAAGCGGCTCAAGGCTGTCGATAAACTATTCTATTCACACAATATGTAGCATAAAACTTTAGTACGCTGCCGTACTTACATGGAATACTAGACTATGCATTTTCTTGAGAACGTGTTCCGTACATTGTTGAAGATTTTTGTTTTTTATTATTATTCAGTAGCTGTCGTCTCATAGCGTAGCAAAAGCCTTACTTCCCGCCGTCCATTTCTCGTAGTTTATGGCTATTTTGGTCCAGCACATCAAGCTACTCCAATCAACTCCAATTTTCAACTATAGTAAAGAGCAATAAGGTTCATTTTTAATTAGGAAAATTTGTCAGTTTTGGAGAGCTTGATCTGCTGGCGTTTGTACATCCTTAAAAAATCATGCCGTGCTGCCATCTGCCGAACCTATTCGGTAGATAATTTGTTGCCTTTTGAAGAGAGAGCCATAGCAGCTTTGAGTTGTCCAGTCCTTACTGACTGAAAACAAAAGCATAACGTACCCAATTTAAAAAATCTAGGAGTCTTCTTTAGCTCCAATTAGAGAAAAGTTTTGTCTGTCTTTTTAATTTGTACGCTCTGACGTCAAGTCTAGCGGAGTTAGGCAAACTTGGAGCTTGTTAGCCCCAAGTTCAGACGTGAGGTATTTGAGCTAGGTCGGTCCGTGATTATACGATATCGGCTGCATAGTTTAAGTTTTAGGTGTTTGGTTTTCCGACGAGGTCGTGACTTTCTTCGAACGAGTGATACATAATCAATGTTATTATAAAGCTGGTAAAGTTCAAAGTTTCGGTTTCAAACAGCTCCCCGAATCTACATTCTTAAAAGGGGTGTGAGTCCCAAAATTTATTTTTATCATAATATGACTCAGAGATTGACTTGTTCTCATGTACCGAAAAAGTGTTTCTTGTAGTAGCAGGGCGTTATGTTGAGACTTTGACCAATGCTAGTAGTATTACTTATTCCATGTTTTTGCATGTAACCTATTTATTGTTTTGGGATGTTAGGTATAAATTATTAAACTTATTTTAACTTATTGGAACGAAGTTCCTTATCGCGCGTTGTGAAAGGGGGCTAGACGGAAAAAAATCTTACGAAAAGTTGTCACGACACTTTTTGCTTGTCAACAATATTTGAATTTCGAATTATTGAGTGAATGACAATATTTGAATTTCGCGCGTTGTGAATTGTTGAGTGTATACAGGTTTTTTTATTTTTAATTATTAAATTTTAATGAAAGGAACTTCGTTCCATCCGGGTGTCCCTTGACACCTCTCAAGTTTTTTTATTTTTATATACAAACTTATATTTTCTAAATTATTATTACGTATTGTTTACTACTAGAATGGTTATTTATACAATTTTTTTTTAGATTTTATATTGTAATTACACTAATTTTAAAGTATATACATAATTATTTTTAACCTTGATCATTTCTTATATAATTTAATTTTTCCTTATCACTTGTTGCGTAGTGTATACTGTTAGCAATATGATACTTAATATTATTAAATAAATAAATTTGCCACCCATCTAGAAATTGGGTACAGCAAATAGCAAGACTGACTGCCGAAGTGCCGACACTTGCTTGCTTCACTGCAGCTTGGTTTGCGTCCTGCAGCATAGTGCTAAGATTGGGACCTATTCTGACATTGCACAAGATAACTTATACTTTACTTAGGTGAAGACTTGATTTTGAATTTATTGTTTTGTTGCATTTTGTCTCGTGTTGTGACTGTCAGAATATTGTTTTTTCTTTATTATCTGCAAATGAACTTGTTCATAATAATAATAATGTGTACAATCAATGACCCGTTATATTTTGTTTTCGTACCGAAATAAATAATGTTGGATTATGTTTACACATGTTGCCGTTTAGCGGTCTAGATTATTCATATTCATTTGTTGCATTCCATAACGTACAAAAATATATAAAACAGATGGTAGGCTTAAATCTAGGAATCAATTATGGACCCTGTTGGGCACAGCACAGCTTAGTAGGAGAGAGGGAGACGTGTCTATATTATTATATTAATTTGTTATATTTTCCAAGTTGAAGTCAATATTATTTATTATTATACGTTTTATTTATTATATTTACGTATTAATTTATTTTAATTATAATATTTTATTGCACTATTTATTTTTTACTTTATCACAATGAGTAGGTTAAGTATGGTTAAGTGTATCTAATTTATTTTCTAACCACCTCTATTAGGTATATATTTTTTATTATGTCTCATTCATAGTCTAATTAATGCAATTAGTGAGAATTTATTTATGCGTTTTTTCCCATTATAGCTAAATTCTATTTTATTTTTGTATTTAGTTTTTGGTGTTAATGGTTCTTATTTTTAATTGTTTTTTTTATATTTCTCAATATAGTATGTTTATTATTATTTTATTTTATTCGGTGTTTATTTATTTTGATTTATTTATTAGAATATTTATTAAATATATAATTGATAATATTAAAGTACTTACTTTTAATTAAATTTAGTTATATCTGTATTGTTAGCAAATATTATATCATATTTTTAATGGGTTATTATAGTTTACCGTCAAGGTATTCTTTTATACTGTAGTAGCTTTTTCTTATTAGGAAGTGTTTTAATTTATTAACAAATACATAAATAAGGTCGTATCAATTATTTTTATTAATATCAGCTATCAAATCTGTGACAAGCTTGAAAATACTACCATTTATATGATTAAGTAGTAAACTAAGATATCCATCAATCATCCAGATCTCCTACAAATTACGAACCTTTCCAAACTGTTGTCAACTGATCTCTTTGTAATTATAAAATGTATTGAAATAAAACTATTTTTTACGGATTTTATCGCGTATATTCATATTATTAATGCCGACGTTTCGGGCCCTTTACAGCGTCCATGGTCACGGGTAGACTGAGGTGGTGGGCGTCTTGATGAAATAATTACTGACAGCTACCCTACATTTTTATTGTTACATACATAATATATTTTTATTGTTATTACTACAGCTAATTCAAAACACGCGATCCGATTTACATTACATTAACATAGAATATAGAATGTAATTTGTGGAGATGAAATAAACCTTTATTATTATTATCAATATTATTGATTATTTTAGTACCTACATCAAATGGGGTGAATAGGGATGCAGGGGGTGAATCGAGACAAACCTTATACATGTAGTGATTTTCAGCTTTAATTATAATATTATATTTTTTGGAAAAAGGGACTCTAATATTGTTTCTAAATTATAATAAGCCATTAGAAGACTTTGTTGGCATCGAACTATAATATTTAAACCTAATGAATGAACCTAAAAATCCCTTTCAACGTTTTGTCCCGATTCACCCCAGCACGCCTATTCGCCCTATTTGACGTACAGTACCTACACCAATTTGTCTAAATATCAAATCATCGTTAGCTAGATAATTGAATGTGAAATAGCAGCGACGACAATTTCCTTAGCGGCTCTGATTATTTACTTTCTGAAACTAAATAATAATTAGACTTATAATTTTGTAAATTTGGTTTTCGGTTTATTAACCAATATTATACATTTCATATTGTTAGTTGTTTTGTTCATGATATCCGGCTTCAATCTACAGCGTCCAAGGAACATGGCGCCTGTTATGATTTTGAATGTTATAATAAATATTGCGAATATTTATAACAATTACACTTTCTTAATAGCTTTATAATAATTATTTCTGAATTGTAATTATGATAATCACAGCCAAGTTTTCTTATAAATTATAAATAGACATCAAATAACCGGAAATGCAGTTCATTACCTACAGCAAAATTGTTGAGTAGCAAAAAATATTATCGGTAATAGAATTTAGCAACCTCATTTTAAATAAAGAAAAGTATTGTGTGGCGGTAACATTAATAATAAATTTGCATTATTTGAGCATTGAGAGTATATATTTGTATAGAGTTTCCTCATTAATAAGATTCCTATTTGAAACATGAGGTGTTTCCGTACTTTCTGCCTACCGCAACTACTTTGCCCAGATTCAAGTTTGCTTTGCTCTTCGCGTCCGAGCTCAAGTGAACGTTTGCGTTTGGTTTTGGCGATTTTAGTCTTAATGAAAATTAAATTTTATTAATCATTTTATTTTAAATATCATGTGTTGTGTTTTTTGCATAATTTTATGCCGCTGTCGGCAATGGGTTTGCTTGTCATACAATATTTACAAAAGTAGGTAGTTAATGGACGTTATTTAATAACTTTTAACTCAATAAAATGTGAATGTGAGTACTCTGTAAGCTAAATATACATACTCAGCTCTGAACAGTCTGGCGGCTTTGAGCCTTTTTAGTGGCCTACGCAAATGTTCCTCTGATCTGGTATCGTCGTGTGACGGGTTGTTGAGCTCCCTAAATTATGGTTGAGCTACACAATGACTGATGCATGCGAGGCGTCGGTTGGGACTGGTCTACTCAAAGCCGCTACGGCTCTTTCTTCAAAAGGCCTATGTCTGGACTTTAAAAGAGACTATGATTCTCTGAGTTTGTTTCGGCGTTTCTTCTCAGAGGTCGTTAGTTAGGAAATGCCGGAGCCATCTAGCATAAAAAAAAATGTTAAATATTGACTTGTAAGTGTCTTTAAAAGATCTATTTAGAGAAATCAATATCATTTAATCATTTAATTATGTAAAACGTTTAGCTGGACCTATTTTCTAGTTCTTAATTGTTACTTTGTATATGAGAACATGCAGAAAACGAATTATAACTGTGACTAGATAGATTTTTCGCCCCATATATGCAAAATACAAAATTCATTCATTGAATTAAAATACATCTAAAAATGTTGTCCAGTGCTCAGTTTCCTGTGGCGAGGGGGTCCAGGTGCGCGGTGTAGAGTGCACCCCCTCAGGTGGTGGATGTGATCCAACCTCCAGGCCAGAGATCTCACGCCCCTGTTCTACTGGGATCAGCTGTCCGGCCTACAGGGAGTCTGATGAACCTGAGGTATGATTTACGGAACATTAAATACCTTTAGCACAATGACGTTGCAAATTGCCAAAGTATATCCATATTTTCTCTCTTTAACTTGGATAAATTCCTATACTTGTCTCTTTTGTATACTGCATTTTGCAATTGTTTTACTAGCTGTAACTTTCGTTATTCAGAATTATAAGAGCATGCCAAAGAAATAGACATGCATACGCTCGGAAAACCTCCCCTTCTTCGGCAGATGGATAAAACAAAAGTAATTATTAATAATGATATTTGCTGTAATTTCTAACAGGATGAAATTGAAGACCTTCTACCCGGAGTGGTGTATCACACTCAACCTTTGATACAACCCTACCCACCTCCCCAAGCCAAAGCCGAGCGTCTGATTGGGGAGCCTGATGTACCAGTGGAAGCCACGTAAGTACTGTTAATAGTTGTACATCTGTCAAGTGTGGAGGCAAATTCGAATAATTTTCTAATTAATGTCAGTGTCAACAATTTTGAATATTTTATCAGTGTGTTAAACGGTTACGGGTGATAGTACTAGTGGAGAAAATGTCTACCTACTGGCAATAAATAAGTAAAAAACGGGCCATGCTTCCCTCCCTTTTATAGTAACTACGGAAAATTCTCATGGATCATGTCCAACCTAGGGAAGTGGCAGTGAATGTTGGATTCATACGGACTAAAAACTGCACTTGCCTTTAGTCTCATGTCCATGGAATTCGTGACATTTGCCGACCATGCTAGGTTGTGGTTCAGCGCTCGCTGGAACCATTTAAGCGCGGGTATGCCTCACGTGTGTGGCTAGCATGCGCGCCGCCTATTGGCCATTGTGTGGTCGGACGGCAGAATCTGCTCTCTCCAAAGACTTAAATCGTTAGATTTGCTCTCACCGTACTTATACCACTGGAAAACGTGTTCATATAGCGATGAGGGAATGCACAAATTCCGTATTAAAGACAGAGAACGACAGTGTGCAATATTCAGTATGAGTGAACGAGACTATAACAGATTCGATAATTCCGATGTCAACCAGTTTACTTACGGAAACGTGACCATTATTTGACGCGGTAGGGCGCATCTAACGATTTAAATCTTTGTCTCTCCCCATCCCTAACTTTTAATACCACACCGCTATCCGTGATTCTATGGCGTGTTTGTTGTTTCTTTGGCGCTGAGCAGACTATGGACTATTAGTCCGGGACAAAATAGAATATATGGGTATTTATGCATACTTAGATGTCTAAGTATACTTATATAATAAAGCTGAAGAGAAAAGAAGTAATGCTGACTGCAAAAATCAGTGAAAACTAGTTTTGACGAAGGTCAAAACTTTTACATCTTCTTTGTAGGGAGGCCAACACATCAAGCTACCCCAATCTGTCAAATTTATTTGATAGGTTTTCAACTTTAATACAAAATAGTAAGGTTCATATTCAATTGGGAAAATTTGACAGTTTTGGATAGCTTGACCTGATGACGTCTATACAGTTTCAGTGATAATATAAAAAAATATGTAAATACTGGAAAAAAAACGAATTCACAAATAAAATTGTTAGGATAAGCGTTTAAAAATTTGTTGACTAGCCTATTCGATTATGGCGTTATGTGTTCAATTCTAATCTAAATTGTGATTTTATTATTACAACATTTGGTTCATAATTCACTGTATATAATTATGATTATACAGGAAGGTGGCTTCTTGATTGAAGGTCCATTAGTACTATCACTCATTGCCTCTATTGTAGTAGAGTTTATTGTTAAGATTTCTCTTCTACCACCGCATATTACTTCAAGTTTTTTTTAATGTTGCGTCAAAAATTTTACTTTTTTTTCATAATAATATTCATTAGACATTATTGTGTATGTTTCTTGAAAATGCAATAGTAATGTTGTTATATTCACTGCAATAATTAATAGAATAAATGAAAAAAATAATACTTGTTATAAATTTGGAATTATGTTATCCACATTAATATATTGTTAGTAAGTATCAAGTATCAATATAATAAATCAATTAATCTAGATAAAATAATATTATATTTAATTAATACAAAATTAATTAACCTTGAGAAAATATCAAAGACATAGTATATTACTTTATGTCTTAGACCATTAAAATGGTCCAAGTTTTGTGTGTTTCAAAGTTCACAACATTTAAAGGAAAATTCTTTTGCAAAATTAACACAAGTTTTCTAACTATATGATTATAGTTCTATTACTTCACTTGTAACAGTTCCAGCTGAAGGTTCGTGGTAAGATGTCTTTGAAATTTTGTCTTCATAACAATTAAAGTTTTCAACAATAATAACGTTTACATAAGTCGTTCTATACTTGTACTTAAGTTTCACGACTATGTTTAAGAATTTCATTAGGAACAATGTAACTAAAATTATTCTATTTCATATCAGCTCTCTCGTCTGCCTCCACACTACTAGAGTTACATTGTTCTTCTCAGCCCCTTTCAAAACTATCTTTATTTACGTCTACAGCAGCATGTGCCATTACAATTTAACTTTTATTTTCAACGATATAAGAATCTATATCCTCTGATTCCATTGTCAATATCCAAGCTCAGAGTATTTTGTTGTTGTCTCTTTCAGCAATTACAAAATATTCTTTGCGTGTGGCTGGTTGTATGTAAGGTATTGTACCTATACAAACGTTTTTAAGGTTTCACTTCAAACATCTACACATTATTACAAAGAATGACATTACCTGTCCCTTCAGTGACTCCTCCTGCTGGTAGACTTAATTCTTGCTTGTGTGCTTCAAAAACTTCTTTAATTTTATATAAAGGTTGAGACTTTGAACTGCTGTGGAGTATTGGCTTTAATTTCACAAAAAATAGATTTCATATTTACCTGTCAAGGTACAAATTACAAGACGCAACATAAAAGCAATTGTTACAACCTTCTGAAGGGTAACATTTCTTATAATAAATAAAATAATTGCGTATTTACAAGTGTTGTGTCATTTGCGTTACCTACCTATATTCCGATTTCTATAAATTCACAGGACATAACGCAAATTACACAACGGCGTCCCAGCTAGATATGCAGGTGGCGAAATAGAATGTTCATTTTAAATTGCTAATTCCAAATTTAATTTATTTGCCAACAAGGTGGCTTGAGTTTTTGAAATGTCATAGCGAATTAGAGCTTAATTCCGGTTCTATTAGGGTTTCTATTTCCATGAAAGCTCATACGACCTTATCGTCGTTCGCGGAGCTTGAGAGCAGTCAAATTCCAAAATCAAATATTATAAAGTAAGTACTTTCTAAATAAATTCCCTGCTACAAAGTCTCACCCTCTCAAGAATTAAAGACTATTTTTGATCGAATGTTTTATTTTGTTTCCTAGTGTTCGTACTAGAACCTACTTTAAGTGTTTATGGAAACCTAACCCTTCCTGGGATGTTTAGAATATTATAGTGATGTTTTGAATTCGGGATGTTACGGAATACCTACACGTAAACAATAAATGTGTAAATATATTTGTATATTAACTTGTACCTTACATTACTCTAAACAAGTTCAATTTTTATTAGATTTTTTTATGCCCCTAATGGCAAACAAGCATATAATCCACCTGGTGGTAAGCTGTTACCGTAGCCTACGCTTCCAACACTAAGGGTACTTGCGCGTTGCTGACCCTGTAAAAGATAAATAGTTGGGTTGGCAGTGTACGGGTTAAAATACCCCAACTGCCATGCATAAGGTGCATTTCCCCACACAAAAAAAAAGGCGTACTATATGTTAATTAGGAGAATTAACCGCAGAAAACTCTTTATTGAGGAGAGGAGTAGAAGTGTAACTTTTACTCTGAAGTGCGGCAATAATGGTTGAATAAAAAAGGCAATATTTCAACGATTTTTTTTAAAGACCCAGAAAAAGGTCCTTCGTGTAGTCAGATTATACTCACATTATATTTTGAAATTTGACATGACGGGTAGGTATCGCGGTGGCTTAGTGGTCATAGCGTCTGGTGTACCTAACCAGAAGACGCAGGTTCGAATCCTGCCCGCGATCGAATTTTTCCTTTTCTAAATAACATTATATTTTGAATTTGAATACATTTGTAACAAGTTATCTGTACCGTAAGATTATTATAATTATTACATTCTGTCTATTAAAAAAAAATTGGACATTTTACACAGAACCATCTAGTCCCAAATTAAGCAGAGTTTGTACTATAGTTACTGGACAATGGATATAATACTTATATTATTCTTTTTTGTAAATATATACTTATAAAACATAAGAACCTCCCAGACAAATACAAATACTTTTGTTTATCATTTAAACATTTGTGTCCTCGATCCAACACTGGAACAACTGGACCACAGACGCCGCGGTCATCGTCTGTCTATAATATAGCAACATATAAGTCTATAATAGATATACCTATAAAGGTACATAGGTATATAAGTAACTACATAGGGGTCTACTATTATAATATATTTTTTATTTTACTTGAGCGCAATAGATGGTCATGTTAGTTACAATACGTAATAAGTAGGATGATATCGCACATAGAGCTCTAAATAATAAAAAGCAAACATTTTTGTAAATAGGCCGCACATCATAAAACTAATTAAATTTTAGTACCTATTATGAAAAAGGTTCATTTTTAGCACTTCAAGCATAATTTTAATTATAAACAGTGCTTGTAGATTTTAAATTATTAATGAAATCAATATGGCGTTCAGAAACACATTTTTTAAACTATACACATTACACCAATGGATTGGTAATTTATAAATAAACATTAAATATTTCACAAAACTGCACTTGATGTATAAGCTTACATAGACTCGGCACACGTGTATGTCGTAGTAAAGTAACAAACGCAGCCTACAAACAAGGAAGATGTAAATAAAATCCCACATGACGTACACAGTGGCACTGCTTTGAAGCACGTATGTGAGTTGTAAAATGCCGAAATGACATTGGCAGATATGAAAAAATCTTATTATAAAACCGAATCACATAAAATCCGTAACATCCCTTCTGTAAATATTAAAACACTACGCAAAGGAAACCTTTCTAGAACTACCCACTCTACTATTGATGAGCGAATTTGTATGCACAGTATATTTCAATTCACACTGACCCAAACCATCTCACACATCATCTCAACTTTACTCTGCTGTTTCTATTTTTCTACTCTATGCACTGCACATAAGATTTATATTTCCTTGCACATAATAATACACAAACATTTGGTCTTGCTACGTTTCCTTGCTTACACTTTTACCGATTGGCACAACACAAAATTGATACACACAAAATGATTTTTCAAAATATACCTTTTTAATGTGTTCCAATTTACAGGTATTGGGTGATTTAAGTACATTTACACTGGTGCATACTTAACATATACCAGCCCGAAATTATTTAGGATCTATAGCTGCCCCTAGCACCTCGCATGACGACCTATAAAAAATTCCCGTGTGAATCTACAATAGATATATAGCATAGTTTTTTCTTCTAAAATCTGGGCGAAGTTTTCAGGGTTGAAGTATTTTTGGCACAGTAATTAAGAGTTTGTTAGAGTTTAGCAACGTGAAACCTCGCCTAAGAACCTTATTTAAATGGACATTTGAAAAATTCAAGGATTAGTAATTTTAATTTTTTATCGAAGTTTAATTACATTTTCATCATTTATTTTAATAGCACTCCTTACTTAGATCTTCTTTTAATGTTATACGGTTACAAACAATAATACAGGTCGTCTGATGGTAAGCGGCAACCGCAGCCTAAAGACGCTGGCAACATCAGCAGTATCACTAGCACGTGTTGTCATCTTGAGATCTCAGTTGTTAAGTCCCATACTCCTAGTAATTTCATTGGTTAATTGCACTTCAAACCGGATCACAATACGTTTAGCACGTGGTACCTCCCCCTTGTAAGATTTATTCAAATAAAAAGTTAACACATCTAAACCCAAGTAATTGAAATTAATCAATTATCTTATGTAACCTATGAAAAATAATCAAACTCAAACAAGCTCTAATGGTGTGCCAATGCCAGTTATTAAAAACAATAATACCTATAAACTGACAAATTCTTTTTGAAACAGCTATATCAAGGATGACGAATGGGGTCCATGCAGTGTGACCTGTGGTGAGGGTTGGAGGAAGAAGGAAATCCACTGCAAGATATTCCTGGAATTCAGCAGGACTATTGCCAAATTACCTGACAGCAAATGTTTGGGGCCAAAACCCGCTGAGGAGACTGAGAGATGCGTTATGGAGCCATGCTCTATGGCTTACGGTACCTCATTTGGAGATTCCAGCATGCCTTCCTACAGTGGCAGTGATAGGTAAGTTTAATGTGCAATTAAGTATGAAGTTCTTATGTATTGTAAAACACCTTAATGAACCTTCAAGATATGACAAAAATCGTGGAATTTTTAAGGAACGTTTTGAATCTAGATCAAGATTAGATATACGTCTGCAGCCTAGTGATTCGAGTGTTTAACTGCTGATCACGAGGTCGTGGGTTGGATTCCCACAGGAAACATATTTATGTCATGAACATAAGTGACCATCATAAGTCATCATCCTCCAAACTTTTTCCTAACTATATTAGGGTCGGCTTCCAGTCTAACCATATGCGGCTGAATATCAGTATTTTACAGGAAGTGACTGCCATCAGATCTCCACTCCAGAATTTCTGAGCAATATTGATATCCTGAGGATAAACTGGTTGTCAGGTTTTTAAGGCTTCTACCACTTAATATTGTCATACGTGTTCACATGGCCATTCGAGACCGACAGCCTTAAGAGCCCCCCAAGGCACGGAAATCGTGAAGAAATGAAACAGTTATATTCAAATATTATTTATTTTATCTACAAGTCTATCCAAGACTCCGTTGTTCATGGCTTCATTAACCACGTCATTCACTCTCATTTTAAATACTGCGTTGTCAGTTTCAATTTCTGACATGTCCAAGTTTAGATGCATTGTCGATCCTCTCAAAATACTTTCATCTTCAGGTGTCATGGTGACGATCCTTAGCTCAATCATGGCTACCAACAAACCGTATGGAAGAAATTCTTCAACATCAGCATTAAACTCTTTTCTAGTGTAAAGAGAATCGGCATCTATGTCAAATTTGTTTAAGAAAACTTTCAAATGGTCGTAGTATACGATTTTGAGCATTTCAAGATGTTCAGATCTGAATACTGAGTCGGTACAAATGAATAAAAAGTACATTATGTCCGTCAATGGATTTGCATACCGCATTGCTTGGAAGTCTATGAAGCATACTTTTCCCGCCTGCAAATATAAAATTCGATTTTAGTTTAGCTTGAAAAATTTAAATAAATATTTTGCTTAAAATATTCGTAATGCATTCCTTTTAAGACAAACAGATGTATGTCTTATTAAGCTCTTTGAGATGCGGGTAAAACCTTGTCCTTCTTCAAGGTCTAATCTATCTTGTACCAACAAATTCCATTAAAATCATCATTAAAATCATTAAAATCCAGCAGTCACATAGATGGGAGGATATTATTTATTGAAATAACTTAGTGTATTTAATTGTATAGCTGCAGTCGCCCGGCTGCTTGGTCTGGCTGACAGCTAGACTATCATCCCCCCTAGTACGTCCGGCGGCCACAGCCACAACTATGTTTATTTATAATACGTCACAATCGGATCAGTAGTTTCGGCGTGACAGCGTAACAGATAGGGACTTTATCATTTATTCTGTTTTAAGTAGAGATTGAGAAGCATATTAGAAGTTTTGTCAGCAAACTCAATCCTTAAAGTTATTTGCTATTTATAAATCAAGTGGACTTATTAGATTGGGAACAGTTAATTATAATGAAGTGGGTGCGGTGATAATAATGTAACATTATCTACCTTGTAAATAAAAAATTGCTTGCTTATACATATATCTATAGGTACATTATATGTATAAGTCAAAGTCGCTTTCCGCTGTCTGTCCCTTTTTACGCTGAGATCTTTAAAATTACGCAACGGATTTTGGGAATTTGCACATAATTATGCAATCAAATCATTAAACTTGATTACTTTAGGATTGTTAATTATTTTATCACAGAATTAAATTGATTTTGTATAGAAAATATTTAGGTATCTAAAGGTACCCAAATAGGCTTAATTGAGCTATTTTTTTTTAATAATCCTATTGTTAAAGCATCAGATAAAAATTCAGTGCTAAATCTATGTTCTTACTAATGTTTAGTATTAAAAGTACTATTTTACTGTTTACAACAACTTACAACCTTGTTACAACCTTGATTCTTATTATCGTATTACTCATTATTATTATACAAAGCCAAGCCTATTATAGTAGATATTTATCAAGATTTTGTTGAAGATAAACAACGGTAGTTTATACAAACATACCGTGTTTAAATAGCCTAAAGATGAACAAACACACTAACCTAACCTATACAAATTGTCAACGAATATTTGAGTGACAAAGTAATTAAAAGAGTCATAAAATGTGTAATAGCAATGGAAACTAAACTTAATGTATCCTTGAATTAAGGTTTATAGTAAATTTAAAGATGCTTTACATACCTCATGTTTAAATAGCATATTATTGACCCAACAGTCCCCATGACAAAAAACATTTGATTGACCCGGCTTCGTATACATTTGTAACAAATCTAAAAGCCTTCCGTGTACTTTTTCTAGTTTCTTCTTTGCTTCTTCGTCTATAACTTGCTTTAAAGACATTTCAAACGATTCGAAGAAATAGTTTCTTAATTTACTTTTATTTAAAAAGTGATTCTGGTACAGAAGATCGTGTAACTCAGATTTCACTTCATCAAATCTTCTTGAATCTTTATTTTGAAATACGAATGACAAAGCATGAAATTTTGCCAATTCACTGAGTACTACACTAATTTCTTTGATTCCTAAGTTCTCGTACTTCGCCAATTTCGCATCAATTTCAAATCCCTTAGTCCTTAAATCCTCCAAAATGATTATCTCATTGGAATCTTCCGTGTTTGAAGATAAACAATCACAGAGTGCCAGTCGTTCATGTTCATACAAAACATTTTGCAAATCTTTGAACTTGTTAATAACATTATTGTAGGATATCACTTCTCTTTCATGCAATTTGTGGAACAGGACTTGCCTTTCAGTATTCACCAAAGTTTTAACAATAACACTTATATTATTCTCTTCACTTTCCGTATCTCTTATTTTCACTCGAAATACATTTGCTATGTAATTTGCGCGTTTTCCACTAATGCAATCGACGTCGTACTCAAAATCGTGTATTCCCTTAGCAAGTGCTACTTCTGTTATGGAAGTATGCAGTTCTTGACAGTTGAAATCATCTGGTTCACTTATATGGACTTCCAAAGACATTTTCTGTCCACTGGTTTTGCTATCACTGACTGATCATTGGGAATTAATGATGTGATAACTCCGCTATCTCCTGATAAGCCAATATCAATAGATAAATATTTGTCGAGATTACGTTTTACGATACTTCCAATGTGAGATTTTTGTTTTCCTTATGGTTGAAAAGTCAATCGTTATTTAAGTGTGTATATATATTATGTTGAGATTTCTTACACTGGTATACCTATATCCCATGAAGGTTGAGGTAAAGGTGTAGGTACATTTTCTATCTTCTTCTAATATATATAATTCTCATGTTACAGTGATCGTAACAAAACTCGTCGGTCAAGCCGTTTGACCGATTTTTAAGATTTTTTTTTGTATACATTCGTTAGGTTTAAGAATAGGAAGTAAACTATTTTTCATACCCTTAAGTGATAAGGGTGGTCCACCGTTAACATTTTTTTTTATGATTTATCACCAAAAAGTAGTTATATCTGTAAAATTTCACCCTTCTACAATAAAAAACCCCTTTTTTTATACTGATATTAGTATTTTGTCATATGCCAATACAACGTTTGCCGGGTCAGCTATTTATATAGCAATATCTCTAAAAGAGCAAGCCTGAGCTCCATAAAAATAACCTATCGGGTATTCGAATAAAAATCTGACTTCGCATGACTGTGGATGGTAACCATTCTTAACACATCGAGACCCCTCCGTGCGTCGAAGAGCACGTAAAGCCGTCGGTCCCGGTTGTCATACGAACACCTATGACAATCGTTAGTGGTAGTCAGAAGCACAAAAAGCCTGACTACCAGTCTATCCTCAGTATAAGTCAAAAACAAAAATTGGGTTGCGGAGGTCTGATGGCAATCGCTTCGTGTAAAATGCTGATATTCAGCCGCATCTGGTTAGACTGGAAGCCGACCCCAATATAGTTGGGAAAAGGCTCGAAGAAAGAAGAGCCATATCCAGATCCGGAATTTCATATCCATAACATTCCTAGTCTAAATCATCAGTATGTACGTGTTTGGGTCGTCGACACAATTCAAACTCGGGTTGCTACTGAGAATTTTATTAAAATACCCAATAACACTGCTCGACCTGGGATCAAAAGCAATCAAGGATAGCTCTCATAGAGTTTATTATCTTTATTACACAGCTACTATTATTTAATGCGAGTTTGATTCACAATCTTATCGGTCTTGAAGTTATTTTCGCGAAGGAAAATTTCGACCGCGGGCAAGATTTGAATCTACGTCTTCTGGTTAGGTACACTAGACGCTATGACTCCGCACTAAGTCACCGTGACTCCTACCCGCCAATTTGCCTTCACATTCTGAATTTAGTCAAAGTCAAACATTTTATTTCAGTTAGACCATTAAGTACGACACTTTTGAAAATTCAAAATTAGTTGCACGGTCCCAAAAAGTGGGTCTTATGGAGAAGAACCGGCAAGAAACTCCATAGAAACTCTTTAAAAAAAAAGAAAATGATTACAGTGTTCGTCTTGGTTTACAATCTAAATCTGAATAGTACATGAGAACAATGCAGTTTGATATCCTAAATTACTATTAAAAAATTAATCCAGTATAATAAACAGAAAAAGAAATCTCGATGTGTTAAGAATTCCCATCCACAGACTGACTTCAACTATTGCAGTTGAACCAATATGTTACTAACGTTATATTAGTTTTAAGGTTATCGTGAGCAAATGTCGCTCATAAATGTTTGTATGCCTAAATAGGCAGAATGTACAAGGATTCTGTATATATCTGTAACACCAATTGTAAACACCTACATTCTATACAAATAAATGATTACTTACTTACTAACCTTGCAGATCAGTTAATTGGCGTGAAAGACAGTGATTATGTTTCAATTTACCTTTTTGAAATTGAGTTAGTTCGGTTTAAAGGAAATTGTGTATCACTACATAGTATAAAACAAAGTCGCTTTCTCTGTCCCTATATCCCTATGTATGCATGTGAAATCATGTATCTTAAATCTTTAAAACTACGCAACGGATTTTGATGCCGTTTTTTTATAATAGATAGAGTGATTGAAGAGGAAGGTTTATATGTATAATAGGTACATGTATTTTATTAGTACATTGCACCCGTGCGAAGCGGGGGCGGGTTGCTAGTTTATTATATGAAAGCAAACACTGATTATCTTTTAACAGCAGACTCCTCACATTCGGGACATCAAGCAACATCAGGGTTGCGCCAGGGTCTCCGGGAAAATCCTATTCCTGGAAAGAAAAGGGATACACAAGCTGCAGTGCTTCTTGCCTTAGTGGAGTTCAGGTAACTCTTACAATAAAAGTGGAAAACCTTACGGGTTTTAATAGTGTTACTTACGCGTCCTAACCAATCTCTTATGATATGATGATGATAAATGGTATTTTATTCTATAAATTTATAGATCTTTTAAAAGTCAATGTTTAATACTTGATGGCAATGGAAATTTCTAGCTGACAACCCCTGAGAAGAAACGCAGAAACAAACTGAGAGAATCATGGAGATACACCAAGGTATCTCCGAATCCCAAGGTCGAATACCCATGCAATTAATATGGGAGGAACGTGGAGCAATGATAATTTTGGAATTGCGTAACAAAACAAAACATACAGTCGAATTGATAAACTCTACCGGTTTTCGTCGATTGAAAATTGACCGCTAAGTAGTCTGAGATCTGCCTGTCACAACAACTCAAAGGCACCAAGATCTTGCTTAATACACTCTCGCCAATGGTGGTTGTAACAGAGCCTCTCTCATTATTCTACTTTTATGCTCTAAAGATTTAATTTACGTTCTACGATCATAGTATTATGTACCCTGCCGCCTCTCTAGGTCGTAGAAATAAGGTTTCATATACATATACGAAAGTTTCTGTAATGACCAATCATTGGGATAGGTAGTACCCCAATCGATTTTCAACGTTAACACAAAGTAATAAGACTCATTTTCAATTGGGAAATTTAACAGTTTTGGATAGCTTGACCTGCTGGCGTCTGTACATGAACGCAATAAAGATTTAAGTCAGTTTAAATAGTTGTTTTTTTTATAGGAACCGTTTTTATACCATGTGTTTTTACAGGAACTCATCATCCAGTGTGTAAGAGATGAAGATGGGAAGAACGCATCTCCTTACATGTGCGACCCGCTCACTAAGCCTGAGAACCGAGTCAGGACCTGCAACGATCATCCATGCCCACCGAGGTAAACTATGATTGTCATTACCAAATATATAAATATTTATCGGGATACTCATTAGCACGGGTCATGAGTACGGGAGCTATAACGGAACGCCAGCGCCACCTAGCCGACGTTAGCTACAACTCGCTGTTACGTCACACATCGCGTAATATCGGGTGGGGGTGCTTGACAGAGTCGTGTTGTCAGTCGATAGAGTGAGGCGCACATTCGTTGCCTGACTCTGGTCCGATACAGATACACGGAATTGTGTCACGTTTCGTTGTTAAAGTGAAAAGCAAGTTAGCCTATGTACGTCTTTCAATTCTGTCATAAGGAATATCTACGCCTATATAATGTCCAACGGTGAAGATTCTACCTACGATTTGCCTTCTGTTCCGACATAATATTCAATTACCCTTATACTAATAAAGAAAACGCCACAAAAGAAGAGACTACACGACCTCTGTGGTCTAGTGGTTCGAGTACCGGACTGCTGATCACGGGGTCGTGGGTTCGATTCCCACAGGACACAAATATTTGTGTGGGTAAAACATGAGTATTTGTGTTTGTCTGGGTGTTTCTTATGTATTATAAGTATGTATTTACAAAAAAAAAAGTATATAAGTATTATATCCATTGTCTAGTACCCATAGTACAAGCTCTGCTTAGTTTGGGACTAGATGGTGTTGTGTAAAAAAAGTGTCCCAAAAATATTTATTTATTTAGAGAACGAGATATAAATAAGCATATAGCTTACCTGATGGTAAGCGGTTACCGTACCTATAGACGCTTGCAACACCAGAGTAACTTGCGCGTTGCCGACCCAATAAAACGAAAGAGTAACCAAATAGTTGGGTTGGCAGTATAAGGGTCAAAGTCTCCCCATTACCAACACAACGTTTCCTCGAGGAGCACTGGCACACGATCAACAAAAAGAATTATAGAGAAAATCATATAGGTATCTACCACCACGTCCGCATTACGCGAAGGATAATAGATGTTACACACCATCCATGTAATGTATTATTTTATAATTAATATTTATGTTTACTGTCCCCCCACTACCAACACAACGTTTCTTCGCTCAGGAACACAAACAGTTCAAAGCAATGTTATTTTACTTCGATTTTCTGCAAGGTACTTCCCCAGTCGGGCAGCTCCAATTTGAGTGGAATTACTCCCACTATGCCCTACCTTTCTTGATCCAATCATCATCCAAATACCCTCTTACCTTAATGACGTAGCTATCTGTTAACAAACCATGAACGGACAATGTGTCGCCCACAAAGCGACAAAGCGAATGTGTCCGGTTGAAGTGCCACTAATCCCGACGTGTCCTTTGTTCTAGGTGGAACTACACCGAATTCTCGCAGTGCACCAAGTCGTGTGGCATCGGCATACAGACGAGGGAAGTTACCTGTATACATGAGGTAAGATTACACTGCGTGATTTCATGTGTAATAGAAACTACATGAGGTGCTCCCACACCGTAGTTACTTTTTGTGGAGCGACAGAATACAACACGATAACATTAGCTAACATTCTCTTAGTAGGTACACATCAAACTGCATTGTTCTCATTAACTATTCATAACAAACATTGTAAACCAAGATTAACATTGTAGTCATGTTGTTTTTAAAAAGAGAGTCTATGAAGTTTCTTGCCGGTTCTTTTCCATAAGACCCACTTTTTGGAACCGTGCAACTAGTTTTGACTTTTCAAAAGTGCAATTTTAATGGTCTAATTGAAATAAAACATTTGACTTTGACTTTCAACTTCTTCATATTTCAAAATCATGTTTTATCATGAATGAAAATATGTGGAATGAACTTCCTGAGTGGGTCTTCCCCAATAACTTTAATCTGTGTCTTTAATCTCGTGTGAATCGGTTTCTTCTAGGCAAGCGCGCTCCGCCGTAGATCGCAGTGTTGCTTAACATCAGGCGAACTAGCGGTCAAGCGTAGGCCTATCATGAATAAAAAAAACCTTTTGCGACTCCTTGCTACTCTTTGTTGAATGATCGCATCCATACCGCCAATAACATAAAGTAACAAATAGTAACAAGCGAGTTGCACAGCATAATTATGTGCATGAACTAACAAATGTTATAGATAGTTACCACCATGTTGACGCAACTTTACCTAACACTGCAACATATACTAACAACAAATAACTTTTTGTTATCGGATGTTTATTTATTTATTTATCGGATGTTGCCCATTAAAACTTGGAAACGTTGCTCCACAAAGAAACTGCGGTGTGAATGCAACAGAAACATTCCAGTAGCGATGCCTACTACTACATCTACTTATGCAAGATCACGTGTGAGTGCCCAATGCCCCAAGTCCATTTTATTTTGCCATATCGTCTTTCAATGACTTTACAATGGCATTTTTTTGGAACGAAATTACTTAACGCGGTTTACGGTAGGAGTTGCCTGGTAGGTAGACATGTTCACGTAATCGTAAGGAATAAAGACCTTTTAACAAAAAAATTTAACCGCCGAAAAACGGAAAAGCAAACAATAATAAACGTTTCTTATTTAACCTAAGTTCTTAAAGTAATGTAAGTATACCTAAGTAATTTTGAGTCGGCGCCAAACAATCAATGAACAAAGATCATTAAATTGCCTTAAGTTTAAAGAAATAGCAATAGAAGGTTTCGGTTTCGTCCGGTGTAGTTCGTATATCATCGTCAAGCGCTAGCCGCCATACTTGTTCACATCATGGTGTTTGTTTAATGTGACTTTTGTCTGATTGCTCTGGCAATCGGAATTTTAATATATTTTTGGATAGCTTGACCTGCTTGCGTCTGTACAACGGTGCATTGAACAGTTTTACTCTTGCACAAAATAAGTATTTCTAAAATTGTTGGTGACGTCATCTGACGTTTGATAAGTTGTCACTATGTGTAAATAAAATACCTGAGCAAATGCATTTTTTCACTTGCAGGCTCCTATAATGAAGAAATTTTGAATTAAGAGTAATATTAGTAATAAGTACTAAGTATATGTGTAGTTTATTTTTTAATAAATAGATGGACATCACTGAACTGTAAAGTAATTGCTTAGTAGCAATTACTTTACAGTTATCTTAAACTAGCTTCTACCCGCGACTTCGTCCGCGTTGATAAGTTACTTTTAATAATCGTTGAAATTTGGCTAATTAACTCAAAATTGTTATGAAATAAGCCTTTAAGTTATTCTGATATTTACATAATAATACTGTAAAGTAAGTTTCACCAAAATCCGTTCAGTAGTTTTAGCGTGAAAGAGTAACAAACATCCATCCATCCATCCTCACAAACTTTCACATTTATAATATTAGTAGGAAGTAGGATAAGATTACAAATCTCCTTATTTGTATTGAAGATGTCGAGCGTCGGCAACACTGATCGTGGGAAGAGCATACCTGACGTAAGCCATTATTCTACCTTGATGTATACCTATGTTTACCAGGTGACCCGGGGTGGTACGAACACAGTAGTGGTGCCCAATAGCATGTGCCCACAGCCACCACCCCCGGACCGTCAGTACTGCAACGTGCTAGACTGCCCCGTGAGGTGGCACTCCGGAGACTGGTCCAAGTGCTCCAAGACTTGCGGAGGGGGGGTCAAACAGAGAGAGGTTAGTACTAAACAACATAAAAAAATAAAATTCGTAGGCAATTTATTTTTATCGTAGGTATTTAATTGACATAATTATGACTTAAAATATTGAAGAGAACATGGAAGAGAATATAGAAAAGAACATAGAAGAGAATATGGAAGACGTACATTGGACATCACAGGCAGTGGCATTTCCTAACTGACGACCTCTGAGAAGAAACGCCGAAACGAGTTCACAGAATCATAGTCTCTTTTAAAGTCCAGACATCGAATAGTAACAATTATGCGTGTAAAAAAGAAATGGCCTTCTGAAGAAAGAGCCATAGCGGCTTTGAGTAGACCAGTCCCGGCCAACGGCGCGAATGCATCAGTCATTGTGTAGCTCAACCATAATTTAGGATTTATGTTATGCTTTAAACGTCAATTATACCTATACACAGCGGATTAATACCCATTTAAATTCTTCACCTCTTCCTAAAGGTTTTCAATACAATATTTTCCATGTCTTAGGTGGAGTGTAAGCAGATAATGGCCCAATCCCACGTGGTGGAACGGCCTGCCTCGCTGTGCAGTTCTCCACGCCCTGCCTCGACCAAGTCCTGCAACTCGAGGCCCTGTCTCCTCGACACCGCCTCGCCGGAGATATCGCTCGCCAACTCTTCTTATATACAGCACGATCCGAAAAAGAAAAAGGTAAACAATAACTATAATAAAAAGGGGGCACTATATTTTTTTGTGTTTACCCGTCAAACAAATCGTACAAAAAGCCTAGCCGCTTGTCCAAGATCTAATCTATATCTGTGCCAAATTTAATCATAATCGATTTAGCTGTATAGGCGTAAAAACGTAACAAACAGGCACTCTGCTCAGCTTAAACTAGTCCAGTCAATATATTTTATTGTAATTGAACTGTCTACACGCCCGTCATACATTTTAAAAAACAATTTTTAATATTGTAAGGTTGGTAATACTTTTTGTTTTTAGGTGACAGTAAAAGTAGGCGGGTCTGCAACGATATTCTACGGCACTCAAGTGAAAATCAAATGTCCAGTAAAAGGGTACAATAGGACCAAAATACAGTGGGCGAAGGACCATCAGATCATCAGCAAGTCCAAGAAGTATAAGATTTCGAGAAAGGTTAGTTTGTTCTTGTAATTTCTTTTTTTTTCTTATTTACTGGTACCATAGTTGGTAAGGAATATTTAATTTGGTCCTCTTGTTTTTAATGACCTTTTATAGAGAATACCTACCTATACATGAATATGAATAAGATTATTTTAATTTTTAATAGATTACTATACAATTTTAGTTTCTTTTTTCAATCCAGGGTGCTCTCCGAATCAATTCTCTCTCACTTCGTGACCACGGCGTCTACACCTGTGTAGCAGGCAGATCCAGTGCTAACCTGACGCTGCTGGTCAAACCCAGGCCGGGAGAGTTCCCTTCTAGCGAAGAGATTGAAAGGCACAAAGCCTTAGATGAACCCTCGTCACCACTTTCAGACAGGTGAGAACTACTCTAGTATTTACATCACTTGAAATAAAATTCATTTAAATGGCTACGCTATTTAAGCTTAGATGTAAGGCGCTCAACAGACCATGAAAAATAACCGGCCAAGTGCGAGTTGGACTCGCGCACGAAGGGTTCCGTGCCAATATTTATTTTATTTTAATTTCATTATAATATATATTATTTATTTCAAAGTAAAACATACAACTAAATAATTCTGTGAATATTTCAAGTGTCTACCTGTTGTTGTTATCAATATCGAGCAAAAAACTGTAAAAATATCACGTTTACTGTTTGGGAGCCCTCCCTTGAATATTAATTTTATTATGTTTTTAGTATTTATTGGTATACCGCATCAGAAATACATAATTTGTGGAATTTCAACTGTTTAGCTATCACGGTTTGTGAGTTAAAGCCTGGTGACAGATGGACGGACGGACAGCGGAGTCTCAGTAATAAGGTCCCGTTTTTACCCTTTGGGTACGGAACCCTAAAAATCACAAGCTCTATTTGCCATTTTAGAAATCAGGATATCGGTATTGCCCAGAAAGTGGGTTGCGGAAGTCTTTTGGCACTCGCTTCGTATAAAATACTGATATTCAGCCACACTTGGATAGACTGGAAGCCGACCCCAATATAGTTGAGAAATGGCTTGGAGGATGACGATTTGCAATTTTAGAATAATAAAACTTTAATCTGTTTAATGTTTTTGGACGAGAACTCAAAAATCAACCTTTTCCAACAGCAGAGCAGACGGTCGGTACAGAGCTATGATCGGGGGCACTTCTGATGACCAATCACACGAACAGCGTCCGGGGGACTCCAGGAAGAACTATAAGAATAGGCAGAAAGGTAAGCTTAAGGTCAACATTTACTGATTATTTTTTCATACATGGAAACTTGGGAAGAGACTGAACCCTACAACACAGGGAATCTTACTGTGGGGTTCAAAGAAACTGTACAATTTACCACATAAGAACTATTTTGTAAAAATAAGCTTGATTGTTTTAAGTGTTTATTACTAAATACATTTATTACTATTATTATTCATGATCGTGGCTAAGTAATAACTACGCTGAACAACCGATCTGCAAGGTTAAGCTGCGTTATCCGCGATCAGTCTATGGATGGGTGACTGTTCATTCATTCATACCGGTGAACTGTGGGTGCATTTTGGTACCTAATCTTTCTGGAAGTATAGACGTGATAGTATGTGTGTGTGTGTGTTATATGTGTATTGTATTTAGCAAAATACCACATTATATTACAGTATATACTAGAGTTGAGTTTGCAGCCAATTAATTAAGTTCAGACAGTACCGTCCGCCACAAGAGCTCTGCAAACACCAGATAAATTCAGAATTAAAGTCTTAATTTCTTTGGTACAGTTGATATTTTTAACGCTCCATTTTATAAAATTGTTAACCTATTTCTTAATTTGCTCGTTGGAGTTTCTCTTGCTAATATTTTTTATAATAATTAATGATATTCACGTTAATTTGTTTTTGATTTGTGTAGTTTCGCAAAAAATGTTGTTAGAAAATAATGCTGTTATCATTTTCATATCAATACGATAGGTAGGCTATTTCGTATTTAGAGAGAATTTATATCTAAATTATAACTACGCTGATCAAACGATCTGCAAGGTTAAGCTGACCTAGCCACGGTCATTTCGGGTCAGAGCCCATTCGTCCCCTAAGATTCGCACCCTGTGCCCACTCGTCCCCTGGAACTTTTGAGGGGCCCATAAAAGCTTTACGAATTTTAGGGGACGAATGGGCTCTGACCTGTCATTTCTGTGACTGGGTGACCATTTTTAACCCTCCGTGCTTCAGAGAGCACGTAAAGACCGCCCAGTTGTCATACGAACACCTATGACAATCGTTAGTGGTAGTCAGAAGCCCAAAAAGCCTGACAACCAGTCTATCCGCAGGAATGCCCACAAATTGGCTTGCGTAGGGTCTGATGACAGTCGCTTCGTGTAAAATAGTGATATTCAGCCGCAACTGGTTAGACTAAAAGCCGACCCCAACATAGTAGGGAAAAGAAAAAAGAAAATAACATTTATTTAAAACAAACACAATCCACACAATGAATAGAAAATATACACATAACAATTGTAGCACCATAGGTATAATTGGGTTAGATAATATTAAGCTCGAAAAGACTCCAAATATGGTGATCGACGTATACATATTTACTATTTGAAATTTAGCAGATAGGTTTTCCTTTTAATAACTATGTCCGTATACGGTAAAAAATGATATAAGAAAATTGGAAATGGAAAACGAAATCAACGCAGTCAACGCTATGGGAGCATAGTTAGTCAAAATATATTTTTAATGACAGATATAACATACCATCACGCCTCTATTCCCCGAAGGATTAGGTAGAGGTGTAGTAATGTACACCCACAGTTTACCGGTATGATTAAGTGCTACTATGTAATTGAGGTCAAGCTTTACCATTAACCGGGATAAATCCAAATTCCAAGCTGCTACTGAGAATATCATAGAAAAAGCCAATAACACTTCTCGACCTGGGAATTTAACTGATGACCTCCTAGTGTAACCGACGCGCTTATGACTATAAGACTCATGAGGCATTTTAATGAGAAAACCTACGTGAAATGTTAAATTAAAATACTAACATGATTATCAATTGTACTAAAACAAACATATGGATAATTTATGAATTGAAATACTTTTTATATGTAACAGGAAAAATAGATAAAGTCCGAGACGCTCTCTACGGCAACACGGCGACTACTAGTACCAAAGCATCACCGAGCTTCAACTCTCAAGAAAGGGATATGTACGATGAACATGAGGTAAGGCCACAACAACTTTTCTAACATGATTACATAAAATAAAACAATGTGTTGATAAATCGTCTCCGAAATGACGTAGATTTAAGCAGTGTTCCAGACAGTAAAAAGCAAAATGGTTTCCCGCTGTCTTTCCCTCTGTACGCTGAAATCTTTTAAACTAAGCAACGGATTTTGATACGGGTTTTACTATAATTTAGGTAATTCCTTCCGAAAGGTTTAATTTTAATTGTAAAAGCAGTGATAACTTAGTGATATGACCATAGGACTGCCAAGTCGAGGCCTTTCATCTCAATTTTTGCCTTCGAAAATTAATTATCAGTCGCTTAAACGGTGAAAACATCGTGAGGGAAAGAAAAAAGATTTTCTCGACGGTGTGTGAAGTCTGCCAACCCACACTAGGCCAGCGTGACTGTAGCCTAATTCTTCTCAATCTGAGAGGAGAAGCTCAGGACAGTGCAGTGGGACAGTATTTGGGTTGATGATGATTAGTACATTGCACCCGTATAGGCTGGGTAGGTCGCTAGTAATAAATAATAAAAAAAATATTATAATTAAAAATCTTTCACCTATAGAAAGCTACATTAATATGGCGAGTAATATGGGCTGCATTTTCTATCTATCTACCGATGAGAAGCCGAGGCGAATCACTATATTGTATTTATTTAGTATATCCAATTTCTATTAGAACATTGAAGCGAAGCCGAGGCAGGTTGCTAGTTATAAATAAATTCAACTCGATAAAAACTTTAACCATTCTCCGCTACTACTAGTTAGAAGTCAATAATTTATAAACTGTCGAAAATTTAAATATGTCTTAAATAGAGAACTGTACAGACTTTAAAATACACATGTCTTTATCATTTTAATTTTTTTTTTCCAAATAAAACGATAGGGTAAAAGATATGAATCTCATTTTACATGAACGTAGGCGTTTTCGTGTAATTGAAGAATAAGTAATTGTAAATTATAGCGCAACTTTATTAGGTTTACGATCCAACTAAAAACTTGGTTACGAGGAGGCCTTTCGTATAATACCGATGTTCACACAAAATCGTTTTCAAACTACATTCAACTCAAAATCCAGTAATTTATAATCAGAAACCGATAATCTACAGCCTGTAGCCTACAGTGTAATGACAGTAATAAAATTTACAGCCGATTTTATGACTAACATAAACTTGTTATATCTGGATGATGTTGTTGTAAGATGACTTACTTATCGTGCGCATAAATTCGTCATAATATATTTTATAGGCACTGAATAAAGCTTTTTGTTACCTGAGATATTGTCTAATTAATCTTTAAGATATTTTAAAAAGATTTGTACATACTTTAGAATTGTAAAATGAGCGGATGTTTCTTATATAATTGGAGTAAATAATTATGACCGAACTTTTTTTATGCTAAGCTCACTAGAGCTTAATGTTTTTTTTTTATGAAATCATTCTGATTAAGCTCAACAAAAAGAAATGTGTCGAAATTGATTCTTCAGCTAAAGTTATTACGATGACTTATGGCTTCTAGCTTATAAAGGTTGAAGTCCACTTTTTGCATTGGAAAATAATATCAACATAACATATTTTTCACTATACCCCCGACAATTTAGACACAAAAGATTAACTTAAGGATTTCATCTTCTATTTGCGAGCGAATCAATGATCCGCGATAACGATTTATCAACACATCTAAGCTTAACCTAACAAACTTGCTCGCACGCCGCTTGGAACGTTCTTTATTGAAGAAGAGTGCTGTCTCCTCCCAGATGCTTCCGCCCAAAAGGAGCAGTGCATCCAGGGTACTGCCCTGCCTGCATTACATTGTTATGCAGCTTCAGGTGAGAAGTTCCCAAAACTGAGGGTACATGGGAATCTAGTTGGCATGTTTTGCATGTTGTTATGATTTAATTTTCGGGTTCGATAAAATTGTTGATTCGTTACAGATTTTTTTTCACATTTGGTTTGGTTTTTGTGAGTTTCAACATGGGAATCTCAAAATTGGAAGTAGACGCTGTTGTCGTATTTTTTTATTAAATATAAAAAAAACACGTCATGCAACAACTGACTAATGGGCACACTAACACAAAAGTAAATACAAATAAATACATAAGCAATGGAGGAAAGCTTTTGTGATTTTTTGTATAACATTTTTATATGGGTAACTTATTATTTCTAAGTCCTAATCCACAGCTTGTATTTTATTTTCCGGAATTGAAACTATGTTTGGTTAGCTGCTCAAAAAGCTGTTAATTAAACAATATTAATTATTAGTACCATAAACAACAAATTCAGTAATGATATCAACTAATTCATAATAGTGATTAAAAAATATAATCGTAATCAATTATTAGACACCTAGTTATTTTGTATAAAAAATTTGTTAAGCATTCTGTAGCTCATTCTTTAATTACTTTCTCTTCTTCATAATAATTTATCACCAAAATTCACCATGATCTTCTATTAACATTTATACATATTCATTACGTTTAAGCATTTCTGTATTAACGTTATAAAACAATCCTATAAATATAGTATCTTAGCTGTATTCCTGGCATTACAAGAACTCCACCCATCTAGGACAAGTGTAATTGATATGTTCAGATGTTTTGGAATTTCCAGACGCTTGGTAACTCAAGAGGCCAAAGGACGGTTGACTCTATCATCATGTACCAAAATTACGGAGTCCCCACCAAAGCACGTGTTATCAATTTAGAAGATAAACAGATTGTATTTCCTGAAGACGATGATTCAGACATTATAATAGTGAACGAAGATTATAATAGAAACGTTATTGGAGACCTGCCTGTTGAGAGTCTTAAAGATTTTGAGGAGACTACTACGGAAGTTAGGTAAGACAAATTTCCACTGAATTCTAAATTTGACTGACAAAGAAAAATGTATCTTAGTCATATTGAAAATTAAGCATATAGTTTTGCATTTACTCGTTTTAACTTCAATAAGATCGAATCTCTAACCTAATCCCTCTCAATCCGAGGGAGACCCGTGCCCAACAGTGTGACAGTATATGGGTTGATTATGCCGATGAAGATCAAATCTAATTACTCAATCACTAACTTTCAAACAAGATTCTTGAAATTCTTGGTTTAAATTCTGATTGAGATTCTTGGCCACCAACTATCAATAATAATAACCATTATTTTGTTTGATTTAGAGCTGAACCTCTGGATGCTAATGATTACGTTTGGATGACGACTGAGTGGTCTGCCTGCAGTGCCGCCTGCGGACAAACAGGGCATCAGATTCGAGGTGCCGTGTGTCAGGTTTGTGATTAAATATTAACAGTTTCAATAATTTTGATTTATACTCCCGCTTAAAAAGATTATGCAAAAAATATATTAACTCCACTTTTTTAAATGAAAATAGCAATAATTGAATCCTAATCAAATTAAGTTTTTGTCCTCAATAAATTTATTATGGATAGGCATATGCCAGGCATTGCATAACTTTGGTACTTCTAATCTATGGTAAAACATATTCCCCACCTATTGATTTCTGACACTTACGCGAATATTATACATTGAATTAACCCTTTACAGCGTCCATGGTCACGAGTAGACTGGGTCCGAAACGTCGGGATTAATAATATCAATATACGCGATAAAATCCGTAAAAAGTAGTTTTATTTCAATATTCTTCACTTATTAAAATACGTAACCTTCTCAAACAGCACAAAACAGACAACAGCACGACTACAGTGGAGACAGAAGAATGCTTGTCTCGAGGAGGCAAGCCACCGAGCGTAGTGCGGGACTGCGTTGGAGAGAACTGTGCAGTGTGGCGCACAGCGCCCTGGTCTGTGCCCAAGTGTCTCAGCAGCGGAGCCGGTAAGAATTTAGATGTATACATTGAGGCAGACAGATTTTATCTCGGGGTGGTAAACCAATGAGCGATTATCATCATCATCATCATCATTACTTAATGTATGCGCATAAAAATATTAATCTCTTTTCTAAATATAGTGATATCCATAATATTAATACTAGGAATAAAGATAGGTTTGTTGTTCCTTCGACCAGGCTCCAGAAAATCAGTAATTCGTTTAAATGTCAATGTATACGCTTTTACAATAAAATCCCAAGTCAAGTGCAAAAATTGAGTTGCAATAAATTTAAGACATTTATTAAACAAAGACTTTTTAAAAAGGGTTACTATAAAGTTAACGACTACATAGAAGATAAAAATGCTTGGGATTGAGCTGCTCTAATGAACCGGGTTATTAAATGTAAATAAATGTAAATTATTAATTTAAATTTAATGTATTACAATTAAATTTAAGTATTTTAGTCAGTTGCACATAGATTGATAAAGTAACCTTAATTGACATCTTCTTTAATTATGTATGTTGACATATTTATTTGTAATTTTGATATTGACATCTATACATTTGACATGGAGCAATATTTATTAACTGACATTTTTTTAAAAATAATTTATTTCATATAAAGTATGAGAGTCGTGCAGCCATTGATGTTGCATATATTGAAATGCATTATAATGACTTAAAATTACATTGTGCCCTTCAGTTGCCTAGCAGTCTGAGCTTGTCATGCTCACTAAAATGTCCTGCTGATGGTGGCGTAGTGTGTCGGGTCGTTTTATTCCCTGCAACATGGTTGAGTCAAACGACGCCGATACACACGTCATACTCGTGAACGGGTGCCGTCTGTCGGGGCTGGTCGGCTCTTACTGTCAATGGCAATCTCTTTAATTATTATTATTATTTTTCCTTTTCTGTTTAGTAGACTAGATTAATTCAATAGTACGCATCAAGCTGCATTGCTCTCTTGTACGTCTGACATAACAATGATTTATATTAATTTGATATCAGCAGACATTACTGAAATTATTACCGTGATTTTATATTTTTTTTTCTTACTATTTAATAATTTTCAACTATAACTGACTAACTGTAAATGTGAGTACTTTGTAGGCTAAATTTACATACTCAGCTTTGAACAGTCTGGTGGCTTTGAGCCTTTTTTTATGTGGCCTACGCAAATGTGCCTCTGATCTGGTATCGTCGTGCGACGGGTTGTTGAGCTCCCTAAATTATGGTTGAGCTACACAATGACTGATGCATGCGTGCCGTCAGTTGGGACTGGTCTACTCAAAGCCGCTATGGCTCTTTCTTCAAAAGGCCATTTCAGACTTTGCCCTACATTGTAAGACACATATTTGTTACTATTCTATGTCTGGACTTTAAAAGAGACTATGATTCTCTGAGTTTGTTTCGGCGTTTCTTCTCAGAGGTCGTCAGCTAGGAAATGCCGGAGCCATCTAGCTTAAAAAAAAAAGTGTAAAATATTGACTTGTAAAAGTGTCTTTAAAAGATCTATTTACAGAAATAAATATCATTTCATTTCATTTCATTTCATTTCATTTCATTTCATTTCATTATCAGCCCGTATTCGTCCACTGCTTGACGTAGGCCTTTTAGTGAACGCCATTGAGCCACGATCTTCAGCTCTCTACAGCCGCTGCCAGCCTTCCGCACGTTGTTGTCCCGTCTGGTCGGCGAGCTCCCCACAATATGCTTGCCTAAACGCGGTCTCCATTCAAGAGGGGTTAAATCGAGGAAGCCGGAAAATGTACAGTCTTGAAGTTTGTCAACCCGGGTTGCCTATGCACAATGCTGCAATGTAACAATATGAAAGCTATTTACCTTTAGCATCTTATATGATTGTAGGCACTCTACCTGATAGTATTTACAATTACAATGGTGACGTACAGAGGCCAGCACATCAAGCTACCCCAATCTGTCAAATTTCTTTGATCGATTTTCAACTTTAATGCAAAGTTATGAGGTTCATTTTCAATTGTGAAAATTTGACAGTTTTGGATAGCTTGACCTGCTGGCGTCTGTACCATTTAGATAATCTCTGGAATCTAGGAATCTGGAATAGTCTCTTGACGATAAAAGTATGTGCCCTGTAAGCTAATTAACGCGTATTTCTCATTGCTGAAGTAAGTTATCTTTGTATCTGTAACTGTTACACATGGTTTCATCCACATCCTAAAGTGTTTTTTGACACAAAAGGTAGCCTAAGTTCTACTCCAAAGTCTAATCTATCTGTACCAAATTTTCAAAATGAAAATATGTTCAGCGGCTTAGGCGTGAAAGCGTAACAGACAGAGTTACTTTCACGTTTATTATACATAACAGTAGCAAATTAGGAATTATTTATCGTTCCAAAAATATAATTTGTCTCCATTCTTTCCCCAACTAGCAATTATCCGACGTCGCGTTGAGTGCATTGCTGAGAATGGCACGACTTTGGTGGATTCTGCATGTGACTCTATCACGAGGCCAGAGAAGACCCAACGGGACAGCAGCCTCTGCAGGGCGGCCTGGGCAGTTGGGCCTTGGAGTAAGGTGAGGATAGAATATAAATATGAATCAATCAATGACAATAATGGATATTCTTCCTTGAAGGTTGTTAGCTTGTGAAAATTGTTCTAGAGATTGAATTTTTCTGTCTTCTTTTTGTGTTTTCCATGCTAAGATTTTAAAGTTATTTAGCGAAGGAAAAATTCGACCGTGGGCAGGATTCGAACCTGCGTCTTCTGGTTAGGTACACCAGATGCTATAACGCAGGTTCGAATCCTGCCCGCGGTCTAATTTTTCCTTCGCTAAATAACTTTTTCTCTCGTTTTTGAAATAGTATAAAGTAGAAATTGTCGATTATAGCTTTGTTTGAAAAGTACTTTATCCAAAATAAGTTTCAAGCTTCTAGATCAATTAAGTAGTTAATTTTAAATTATAATGCATACAAATATACGAATACAGTATGATTGAACTTCTTTTCTATGTCTTCTTCTAACATTCTTCTACACATGCACCAAATATCCATTAGGACCTCTCGAGGTACCTTAGTACATGAACCAGTCAATCAGTGATCAAATAACATTAAAAAACAAAACATTTATTTCCCTCTCGAAAGATATTTTGCGTGAGTTAAAATTTTTGGGATATTTTTTTGTGCAAAGTACTTATACATAGGTAAAAGTGTTCGAGAATCTTCTAGTTAAGTATAGTACGGCGGGATATCCACTATGACTTAGCGGCGGGCGGCAGCCCCACTAGATTTACAATACAATTTGCAAATATCTTAAATAGGTATACCTACTCAGTTTATACATCCGAAGATTTACGGCTGGTACTAAAGAAAATAATACTCATTGTTATTACGAACAATTTAATTAGTTCGTATTCCTTTTTTTAAATGAAACTGAATCTTATTAATATGCAATCATAGGGGTGAAATATCCAAAAAATCTTCCTAAGTGCTTACAACATAAAAGGTATCATGCTATCAGTCCGTCAGGATACAAGATTCAGTGTTCTAAGAACTAAGTAGCTGTACAGCTTGTTAACGCTAAGTTAACCAGAATATAGAACTTTTAACAAGCTGAAATGTTCACAATGAAGATGTTATACTTGAACTTTCTATAAAATAGCAATTTTCCTTTTACTTGATTGCACAACTCTAGACAGTAAATAATAAACTTTCTGATATTAATGCCCACTACAACTACAAAAGCATAAGTAGTTATTTTAGGTTTTTTTTAAGGACAGTCTATAGGCTACGGTAACCGCTTACCATCAGGTGGGCCGTATGCTTGTTTGCCACCCAAGTGGTATAAAAAAAACTGCAGATAGGCAATGATGTGCCATTGATTTGAAGGGTGCAGTGAAATTACCGAGGCAAATGAGACTTAACTGTTGAGGTCTTAAGATAACAACACGTGAGCACGCAAAAGCGAGGGTTTAGACGATAGACGATAGATGTAACTGATTACAACACTGGATTACCTGTTCATTTCTTAAAAAAAAAAAGTATATTGATAGGATATCTTAGAACTTAATGCAAATGGTAAACGATCTTTTTATGGTGTGTGACTGTACATAATCCTGGTGACGCAACTCGCGTTTAAGTCGGGATATATAAGTCATAGGCACTAAAATCAGGGGATTTTCCCCTACTATAGTGGAGTGCAACTATTAAATCAAATACATAAAATTTCGGCTATAACCCTATTTTATAGTAGTATTCATTTTATTGAGCAATTACGATTTTAGTCAGGGTTATCAAAGCCTGAATGTTGTTTCAGTAGTCTATTGTGTATTTAAAAAGAACTATTTACAAAAAAAATATATCATTTATCGTTTTTTTGGTATATTTTTTTTATGATTTTTTATAAAGTCATCTGTTGGACTTGCCGCCTAGCAACCACACAGTCATGCCTTCCTACCCTTTGGTTAAGACTGTAATTGTAGACCATGGAGGTTAGATGTAAGTGGTATATTTAGAGGACAAGTTGAAAAAGTTTCGAGCTAGAAGCAGTAGGTAATTATAATAGTTCCAGAACCTACCAGAATGGCGCTAGTGTAGGTAGAGGGTTCTTATCTCTACACTACAAACTACAGATTGATCGCGTGGCTACCGAATTTTAACTTAGCATATCTTATTTGACGGTAAGATTGGCGCAGCGGTTGCTTGTTTGGCGGTCACAGATTCCCACACGGAGAAAATATTTGCATGGCCAGTTGTTTCGGGAATTTGGAATTTGTGTTTTTGTAAACGCACTCACGATACAGGGAAAAGTCCTAGAGTTGAGCAACGTTGTATTAACAACATGGAGATTCTTGCCGGTTCTTCATAGGAAACTACTAACCCTAGACTGGACATTTCATAAGTGCCGGATGGTTTATATGCAAATCAAACTATTTTGATTTCGGAGAAAAGCTTAATACAACGTAAGATCAGCTTAAAATGGAAATTTATGGCACTTTGTGTGGGTCCCGTGAATCAAAATTGCGATTATTCAAAAGTAGTAGTATTTTAACCCCCCACTCATTAATTAGTCACAAACCCTTCATACATCTTAATTTTCCGCGCTCACTATTCAGTTACACAATTTAACCCTTCGTATTCTGCAGTGTGTAGGCCCCTGTTCGTCAGTGGGTCGTCAGCACCGCGCCTTGCGGTGTGTGTGGCGAGCCGCAGGCAGCCGACGACGAGGCAAGGAGCGGAGCGCCGCGGCGGCGTGCGAGGGGTTGCCCCGTCCATCTGTCACCAGACCTTGTCAAGTACACGTCTGTGTCACTAAAGGTAATAATGTTAGTGAAGATTTGTCTTATTATATGAAGAATAAAATGCCTCAGCTCTGTGTCGTAGCCATGACTGCTAGAGGTTGGTCTACTGACTGCTAGGTCCTGGGTTCGATGCACCAGGTCGAGCAGTGTTATTGGGTTTTCTATGAAATTCTCAGTGTCGGCTCGGAATTTGGAATTGTGCTCGGTTAATGGCAATAAACTCGCCCCCAATTTTATTGGGACACACCTCTGCCTAAGCTTTTTGCCCTTCGAATAAGGGCGTGATGGTATGTCATGTTAAACGTGTTAATGTCTACTCCAACTGAAAATCACAAGTTCATATCGATATAATACGAATGTTTTTTATTGTTGAAGCGGGAAATGTGGTCACCCGCCAAATTTACAATGACCAAGCGAATTTTTTTGAGACTACCAAATTTCACACTGTCTACCTAATTTCACAGTATCTTCCACCACCGTTGGAGTAGTCCCTTAAGAGGCATTAATAAATCGGTTACTCAGTGGCCGTTTGTATGAATTTGAACCTATTTAATGTGTGTGTATTTGTGCGGTTGCTAAATGCCCACACTCACACATACATACTGTCATCCTTATCTTAGGGTTGTCAAAACTTCATTAGTCACAATATAATACAATGCCCACAGGTACATAGCTGCCCAGATATATAGCTGGTATTATTAGTTAGATACTAGATTGGTTCTAGAATGAATGTATGTAGTACCTATTATCTAATTAGTTGTTTTCTTCCCAGATGGCATCTGCCGGGACAGTTCCCGGTTCTGCGAGAATGTGAGAGCGATGAACATGTGTGCTCTAAAGCGTTACAGAGAGCAATGCTGCAAAACATGCTCTGACTGAGCGAATACATGATGATGAATTCCCATTTAGAATTCAGTCATTTGAAAATAACGGTCTCTAACATGAATGACGGATTCGAATTCAAGAATAGAATACATGAAGCGATAAATTAATTTTAAATGTGACGAAATTTCAAAATGTATATTCGAAATTCAAGTGCGGACTCAATCCAAACTTGAATTATTCACAGTCCAGTAAAATGTTGTCATCACACCCCTATTGAAATTTGGAACGCGTTCGATTGTAAAATCGCCGCCATTTCAACTAGTCGGAACTGCTAGCTGTCAAGTAAAATATTTACTGCTATTGATCGATCGGAGCGAGAGCAAACCAAAACTTTGTGTGATCATTAATTATTTAGGGACATTTAGCCTCGAAGCGCGTTCTAAATCAATAGCGTGATTCAAACCTTAAATGGTGTTCCAGTTTCAAATTCGAACAAAGAATCTTAGATGTCAACTTTAAGTTTTGAATTGAGGATTAATAGACGAAACATTTTTAATAGATTGTAATTCGAATGAATGATCTGAATCCGTCTCCGTCATTCAGATTTGAATGAACCCATTCTAGTGAAATTTAAAATGAACTTTTTAAAGGCTATGGACAGTTGTGAAGTGAGTACCAGAGATGGTATTAGTTTTAATATCTGAAGAATGTAATTCTATGGGCAACTTTATTAAATAAAATATTCAAATAACAAAACGAGAAACCGCTATTGAATTTGTTTTATTTTGAATTTCGAATTATTCATTTCCTTAATGAAGGGTGATGAAATGTTGTTAGGGAAATCTATTCAAAGCCTAAATCTCCGTACAATGGGCGTGTGATCTAAGCGAGTAAGTAGTATCATTAACATATCAAGCCTTTTCAACCCTAAACTGTCGCGCATATATTATTATTAACAAAATATTACCCTCTGACTGTGGGTCACTGGGGTAAAAATTACTTATAAAAAACATAATGATACGTGATATTTAATTTATCGCAAAACGTCACACGCTGAACAAATTTGCAAGTGATCCGTGCAGATCATAACAAAAAAATTGGCTGCGGAAAGGCTCGAAAGATCCCAGAGCCATCTGCAATAGCCTAATCAGCCAATGTTTGAATACATTTCCCTATTCCGTTTACTATCTCTCGAAATCTCACTATTTCTTTTTAAAAATCAAACAATTTACTTCATCACAAAAGGACGTCTCTGAAAATCCAATCTCATTTGAAGATCAATTGAAAAGAGATAGATAGAATTACAGTGAGTGTGAAAGAGAGAAAGCTAATTGTAAGCACGATAGTTCTAGTCGTGAAGCACAGCTGACCACAAAAATGGTTAATATTGAATATTTAAATATAAAAATGTAAATTATTTCAAAAGTATAGCCCTCGAATTGATTATGTAAGTAGCAAACAAAATATTTAGAAAAAATGTTTTGTACTATATACAAGTAATTATTGTAAATATATATTATGAAATATATGAATATCGAGCACACTATGCTACGCTTGGCTCCTAATTATATTATAATAAAGCACAAAATTAATTAATAAAATATTAGGAAACAAATATTTAGCAAAATTTGCCAAAACAATAAACCGAGTGTTTAAAAGTACAGTCGTGTTGAAAAGAATTGATGTTTTATTTTTTCTCATATTTTTTTCTCTTCACTGTCTTAGATAGATTCATTTATTATAAACGTGTATGTATATTGGACATATTAAAATAATTATTTAGGTAAAAACTTTCTGATAAAAAAGCAATACGATTCGCTTAAAAAAAACATTATATAATGTAAATAACCATAAGTAGTCGCATAAAACGTTGTTAAAAAACTCATTCATGGATTGAGTTTTAGTAAAAATGTACTAGTGTACCTATTTTTGTCATTTTAGTAAAATAGTTTTACTTTAGTAAACTCAAAAACAGCTCGATAATTTCAAATGTCTAAGATTATCAAAGTAGTGTCAACGAGTGAAATCACTTAAGAATCTTGGAACATCTTAGACTAATATCAAAACTGACCGTCAAAACTCAAAAGATAAAATAGAAAAAATACCACAAATTCATATTCACTAAAATAGTAACTTATTTACCTACTCGTCCCAATAAATAGGTTTCCAGTATTAAAAATAAATAAGGTAACTAATGTAAATCAATTATGGTCGGCCATCACATTAATTCATAAGTGATGTATCTTGTTCCCACTACTTTAGAGATAATTTAGATATCTAAAATTACTCCACAAAATATACTTAAAGTTGAATATTTTGGGAATAAAAAATTCGACCGCGGTTAGGACCAGAAAGTTTCTTTAAAAAATGTATAACTAGAAAATGCTTAGCATGCGCAAAACTTAAAAATAAAATACATTTTTAGTAAAAACACGGTGCAGTATTATGAATTATGAAGTACCTACCTATAATAATTATGTTTAGAGAACAATTTATTGTCAATTGTTAGTGGCATTACACTGTGTATATAATTGAGACTTAACTATGCAATATTGTTCCAAAGTATGAGGCTTTAAATTACATGTGGGTTTTTATTACGATGTACTAGACTAAATGATCTTTGGAAGCCAAATGCTTTGGAAGCATTTCAATTAGATTATTATTACATTGATGATTGTTACTTGATTTCATGTTTTGTTGAACTTAAACTTATTAAGTAAGTAAATAAGTATCAAAAATCAACTATGTGAAATAAAAAGTTGAAAAAGTCGTAAAGTAATAAAAACTCATTCGTAAAATAAGTTTTAAAGGCTCACGAATTCTCTAAGACAATTACTTAAGTAAATGTTTTAGTATTAAGTACATAACTCCGTATACTTAAGAACTTAATTGTATGTCGAAATAATAAACTTTATGCTTAATTGTTTTACCTTTTTAGTTACTAATTGAGTAGATCGTCCTTCTTCCTACAAAAATATGATGTTTTTTTTAATTTTTTACCAATTTACGTAGTTAAAATCGTTTTGCATTTCTCTTTAATAAAAAAATAAATTTTACTCTTCTGAGTATAGTCGGCTAAAAAAGTATTACCTAACCTATATACCCCTATTTTATTTGATCAGTAACCCAAAATACTTTACGTATTTTTTTAAATAAACATAATAACGTAAAACAAAATGTATGTCAGTGACATTGCCAAAACTTTTTTAACCGACTGTACATACCTTCTATGTAAAAGTCTTCATATCAATAAAATACTGCCATTTTAATAAAAAATCGCAATTAATTTTGGCGCCGATTGTACTTAATGCTTTTATAACATAAAGCTTATTGTCTATTTTGAAAATATAATTATCTAAAATCAATGCTTAAAGCAAGACTGTACCTTACCACTTTTAAGTACCCTAAATGCATAGCGATCGCAAACGGCTATTAAACGCGAGGTCCAAGGTTTGATACCCGTTGGTTAAACAGTTATTGGATTTTTTAGGAAATTCTCAATACCACTTCAGTTATTTGTGCCAGAGTAAAAAAAATATTTAAAGTAGAAATTACTATTTATTTTCACTGTCAAAGTAGACAATAAGTTTTTAGGTAACAAAGCTTTTATTATGTTCTGTCAATAAATATTGTGTTACAATTATAATTTTGAAAGTCTCAGAGATTAAGTCCAAATTGTACATTGTACCAAGAATTTTCAAATAAAAAATATATTATATGGATAAGTTACTCATATGACAGTTTTATTTATATCCCCAACAAAAGAATACGTAAAACTACATGCAAAACGCTCACTCTTTGCCTCTCTCTAGGTCAAGGCAGACGCAGTCGAACCGAAGCGTCAAAGCGAGCATTTTGAGCGCGTCTTCGCACGCATTTAAGTACCTAGTAGTGAGAGATGAGTGAGGGACCCGACTGACACTTTGATTCGCGTCGATACACTCGAGTTGAGTTCGCGCGACTCGGAATTCACGTGTTTTTTTTTTGTCTCTAGAAATTTTTGAGACCCGTGCCCAGCAGTGGGACTAAATAATCATAACTAGGTATGTAAAATATATTTACGTACTTTAAATACTTAATACACAATAATAAACATACATAATATACAATATAAACACATATATAGAAGGAGAGTAAATATGTGCATGCTACTGCATATTTACCTATCTTCAGAATCGAATCCGATTCGACTCTGTCAGTGTGCCTACGACTACGACTTTTAAATATCCCTACCGCTATCCGCAATTGTTTTCAGAGAGATTTAAAAGAGCGGTATTGCGAATCCTACTAATATTATAAATGTGAAATCTTATGAGGACGGATAGATGAATGTTTGTTAATCTTTCACGCTAAAACTACTGAACGGATTTCGATGAAACTTCACAGTATTATTATTTATTTATCAGAATAACATAGAGGCTATAATTTATAACGATTTTGAACTAATTAGCCAAATTTTAAAGATAATTAAAGTAATTTTTCCATGCGGCTAGTATTTTCATACAAAAACAGTTCTGATTTCATTTTTTTCTTTGTCAGGCAGACATTGACTAGATATTGTTACCTATGGGTAACATGTTATGGGATTAATATTATGTTCGTGATGTCCCGCCTATCAATCCTATTATTGAAATGGTTGTAGTGTTCGTTTTCTCAAACTAGGGTCATCGCGCGAGCGAATTTAAAATGCACTATAACTTTACCTGCTTACATACACATAAACAAACATCATGCTCAGTTCTATTAGGTTTTAGAAACGGCGAGAAAAGAAATGCGGAAGACAATTTAAGAACAGTAAGTAAAGATACAGATTTACGGAAAAAAAATCGTCTTGATTCTTGAAGATAAAAAGACGCTCTGCAATAATCACAAGTGTATGAATTCAATTTATAACCTGCAATAAAGAATACCTATTTCCATTGCATAACGCTATAATATACTGTTAAAATAGACAAACAAACTTAAATCCTCCTGCCATCTTTAACTGAATTCTCCTAATTCAAATCGCATAACCGTAGTCCGCCTTTCAAACAAGCGCATCACTATTCTCTAGTGACGCCACAACCATAACTCTCCTGATTGGCCAGCTGGGTGTCGCGCATCGCTGCGCTAACGCTGATTGGACTAATGAATCCGGCCTGATTGCGTCATAGCATATTGCATAGTGATTGCGTAAATTCAACAAAATGATCACACAAAGAATATGAAATTGGATTTTTTAAATTTAGGAATATCACAGAAGATTGTTAGTGTTCTTTTGTATTCAGAAGACTTAACTTTTTGGTCATACTAGCTTGAGGGGGTAATTATAACTACGCTGACCAACCAATCTGCAAAGTTAAACTGCGCTAGGTGCGGTCAGTCTGTGGATGGGTAATCATACTTAACATATCGAGACCCTTACGTGCCTCAGAAACCACGTAAAGCTGTCTGTTCCTGTCTTCATGAGAACATCTATGGCAATCGTTAGTAGTACTCCGAAGCCCAAAATGCCTGATAATCAGTATATCCTCAGGATATCAGTATTGCCCCGAAATTGGGTTGCGGAAGTCTGATAGCAATGGCTTCGTATATTGCTGTTATTCAGGCACATCTGGTTAGACTGGAAGCCCACCCCAACACATTAAGGAAAATGTCCTAGCATTTTAGAAGAAGAGTAAGCTCACATAACAACCGGTCCGACCTCCCAAAAATTTTACCTGCACAACACAATCTAATTACTTCGGGGACTATAATGATATTCCCAGGGTTGTCACTGACAAACATACATGCAAATCAGCTTGACAAAGTTAATACAAACGTAGTTATAACTTCAATACGGAATAATGTTTCAGCGAGTTTCAGTTTGGGATGAACGGTTTATGCTATTGTTGGGGTTAGATTCGATTAGGATGTAAACAATAACAATAATATGAATTAGGACACAGTGTGTTAACAAGTTGTTGTCACTGTGATAGATGTTACACACGTATGAGGAAATTTATTAAGTCGATTTGGTTTATGAAGTTCAGTTAAAAAATACAAATATTCTAAATTATGTGTTCATCATTTAGAATATTTGTATTATGAAGTGTAGGTAAACATGACATACACTGTAGCTCTAAGATAGATAGTAATATACACTCGCGAGCAATAAACTGGAATCACTGGACCACACGTTTCTCAAAATTTTTTTTTTTCAATTTCTATGTATATGTGGATTCTGATAAAATTATAATTTGAGAGGTAATTTTGTTAGCTTTCAAATTATATAAAAATGAGGATACTTACTATGCAACAATTCTAATAATGGCAGACCACACACACCATTAACCAGTAGGTCTTGAAGCAAGAAATGCCTAAAGCGCATTTCAAACTACGATAAACTATTCCGCTCTAAAGTACAGCATTAAAAGCCATATTAGAAAGCAAAAAGCCAGACGTGTTGTTTCGTCTATTTGCGGGGTGGTAGGGGGGGGGAGGAGAATGCCAATAATATATTAGGTATGTTATAGTTAAGTGAACGTGTTATAAATAAATGTATGGTGGGCGATAGAGTAATGAACTATATGCTATTATATAATAGCGTAGTCTGAAATGCGCTTTATATATTTATATTTTTTGCCGATTGTACACGAGACTTTATTACAACATTATTAAACCAGGTGTAGTGTGAAAGAAATCTTATTTTAATTAAAAGCCGGTGCATAATCGACCTCGTGTAGAATGTCTTTGTGGGCAGTACGGGACGAGCTCGGATGGTACAAGTTATAAGCAGGGTACCCACTTACAGGTGTAACATGCAATGTGTCTGATACAGTATCAAGAGAGTTCGCTGGAGAGACCGCGATGAAAGCCGTGTAGGGCAGTGGGAGTAATTCCACTTAAATTAGAGCTGTTCGATTGGGCATTTGCCATTAGGAGTACATTAGGAGTACATAAGGAGTACATAAGGAGTACATAAGGAGTACATAAGGAGTACATAAGGAGTACATAAGGAGTACATAAGGAGTACATAAGGAGTACATAAGGAGTACATAAGGAGTACATAAGGAGTACATCAGGGGTACATAAGGAGTACATAAGGAGACTTAGATATTAATTCACTTAACAAGCATTTTTCTTCTGCGGCCGACTTTGATCAGACTACTAAAGCTCATACACTTAATTATCTTTCTAATCTCCCGACTCCCGATATTTCGTCTTTTGTCTTTAATCAATTCACCGCTTGTGATGTTAAAAGGAGCATCATATCGATTACATCCAATGCTGTTGGATGTGACTGTATCAGCCGTAATATGATCATTCCTATCCTTGATGAAATCCTTCCTGTTATCGTCCATATCCTGAATTACTCTGTAACCAGTAGTACCTTTCCAAATACTTGGAAGGTTGCTCACATCATTCCTCTTCCCAAAAAGTCGAATCCCTCATCCTTATCCGATTTTCGTCCCATTTCTATATTACCATTCCTGTCCAAAGTCCTTGAAGGCTTAATTCATCAGCAACTTAGCTATTTCCTCTCCAAAAATGGCCTCCTGAATCCCCTCCAATCTGTTTTCCGTCCGGGACACAGTACCACCTCAGCCCTTGTTAATATTACGGATGATATAAGATCAGGCATGGAGAACGGCAAATTAACAGTTCTTGTACTATAAGATTTTACCAATGCCTTCAATACTGTTGATTTTGATATTTTGATTGGTATACTTCGCTCTTTTAACATATCTCCATCGGTGAATGATTGGTTTCATAGTTACCTGTCTGGTCGCCGACAGCGAATTTGTATCGAAGACTCCTATTCTTCTTGGTGCAACACGTCTGCCGGTGTGCCTCAGGGTGGCGTTCTCTCCCCACTTCTTTTCGCAATTTTTATAAATTCAATCTCTCATACACTAGCTTCCTCTTACCACCTTTATGCTGATGATCTTCAAATTTACAATCAAGCGCCACTTGATAAGTTGTCAGAAGCCATCGACGTCATTAATTTAGATCTTGCTCGCCTAGGTGACTGGAGTACAAAGTTTGGTCTGAAGATCAATCCCTTAAAAACCCAAGTAACCGTTGTTGGAAGTTCCCGGACGGTGTCCAGGATTGATTGGTCGATACTTCCACAGGTCTCTTTTAATAACGTTCCAATTCCTATTACCGATAAAGTCAAGAACTTGGGAATATACACCGTGACTTTATGGTCGTTTTGGAACCGAAACGTGGTAACTTAGGATAGTTAGTAATACAAAAAAAAAATATTAAGTTGACTGTACAGCTAATAATAAAAAAGTCGGCATTTCAAAAAAAAAATTTACTTGTTCGAGTTTGTTCATAGTAGTGCACGAATATTTCATTCTAAAACCGTCGCAGTCTCAAGCTTGCCATTTATCAATGATGCGCGGCAGGCGGCGTGGGCGCGGGTCGCGAGTGGCGCGGGTCGCGGGTGGCGCGGGGCGCGGGTCGCGGGTGGCGCGGGGCGCGGTGGCGCGATCGCGCGGTACGAGTCAGCTCATCAGCTGGTTACCTACCTACAGCAACGCGAGCGACTGACGACGGTCGGATGATCCGTCCGAGTACCTACTACGCGTGATTTAATAGCTAGTAGCTAGACAAATACATTGTATTATTAAAATAAATTGCATTACGATGCAGATAGCGACGTAATTTGATATTAGGTTAGTACCTAGATCGCAGTTCAAATACTACAAGTATGGCGCCCACCGAATCAGCTGATGATACGGGACACGAACGTAATACCTACATTCTTACTAAAAAAATTAGAATAAGACTGTGTGTAGGTAGGTTTTATCGTAGTTTTTATTTAAGAAAAAAACCTTGCCTCACACTAGGATTTTCTCCTGTGTCATGGGTGCATTTACAAACATAATTTTTTACATACACAAACACGCAAGCCCAGAACAATCACCTACAGATCATACAAATTGGTTTCGAGCGAGGATCGAACCCGCGATGGCGCAGCAGTTGCTCGCACAGCCGCTGCGCATGTTGACGACACGCAATCGTATCGTCAACATTTTCACGCCAACTACGTAAATTGTACCTACTCCAATTTCTCGTTCATACTTTACACGGGATTAGGACCTGCAGAAATACTTTATTTGAATTGAACTTATCTTTATTTACTGTAGGTATCAATAATTAAAAACAGAGAGCCAATGAACTGAATAGGTACTTAAGGCGTTAGGATTTTTGGAATTTGAGCTATTTACAAAATAAAAAACTTATGTAGGTACATAGCTAAGTACTTACCTATTAACAGTTTATTTACAAATTGTTTACACTTCCCTGTACTACAACTGCTCGAAAGAAGTCTGCCGCGTTCAATACACAAACGTGCCCGTTTTATGCTAGGTATTGTCTTTTAGCCTATCACTTTTCACTTTATCAAAGACGTCCACTATCGCACTGCGCAACTCGTTAAGACTTTCATGTTCACGGGTATAAACGAGTCTTTTTATTTCCGACCAAAAGAAAAAATCCAGGGGCGTTAAGTCCGGGATCGGTGGTGGGCAAGCCACGGGACCGCCGCGCGCCTTGGCATATCCATCGATCACGGAACTGATTGTTTGGGTAAGCACGCACAACACTTGCATAATGAGCCGGGCAGCTGACATAGGGCAATTCTTGCCGGTGCATCATTGTTGTTGATGACGTGAGCTCGACGGAACTTATAGGGATGTTAAGCCATTATTACCGCCATTATAATCGCATTGCTTCGCCGTGGAGCCCGCTCGAAGTACCTACTCCAGAATAGCGTCTTCGTTCTACTGCGAGTCATTCAGGCGCCCTCGACCTTGCGCGTGAGCCGGCACACGGAATTGTCCATGATCGAGAAGGCGCTGGGTTGCAGCCAAGTTGGTAGGGCTTGAAGGTACTTGAGGACTTTCAATCCCTCGTAGCCGCAGCGCCTTTAAATGTTCTGGCCGGGAATACAACCGCCTGGCCTCTTCCAAATTGTAACTGGCAACAGCGTACAGCTGAACCATTGTCAAGTACCTACTCTTCGTTCAAGTATTTATACTGAAGACTCATTTTCGTGGGTTTGTATCGCGTGGCACGTAAAACGTAAAAAATGCAACCTTTATCGCGCGCGAGTTGCAACAGAACTGGCGGGTGCGGCCGTGCGGGGTGGTTAACGGGGAGCGGCGCGGGCGACGCGACGACGCGAGAGCGCTCGCCGCGCCGGCGCCGCGCAGCCTGCTACTAGGGGTAGGTACGTTATACATTACAGCTGTGTGCGTGGATTGTAGGCAGCGGGCGCCGCGCCACATCCAATGGGCGGATAACGTGTCTAGGCATGTTTTACCGCTTAGTGTTGTGTGTGTAACATTGAATGACATCGATCGTAGTGATCGTAGTACGTAACATTGAGTGGAGTTATCATGAGTTCTCATTTTTTGTTCGAATATGACATTATTTTTCATAATCAATAAAATAATATGTTTTTATTTAAATTAAATTATATTTTAATAGGTTCCATTACTGATATAGAGTCTAAAATTTTCGGTTCCAAAACGACTACAAAATCATCGTGTATATTGATAGGACACTTTCTTGGAATGCGCAACTGCAGGAAGTTAGCCGTAAGATGTTTGCAGCGGTTGGCTCCTTGAGACGCCTTAGAAATTTTCTTCCTATTACCACCAAAATTGCACTTGCTCAATCTCTTCTCCTTCCTATCCTAGACTACGCTGATGCCAGCTATCTTGATCTTACCGAAGAGCAGTTTGATAAACTTGAGCGACTCCAAAACTTATGCATCAGATTTATATTTCGTTTGCGCAAATATTATCACGTTTCTGAATTTCGTGCTAAGCTCAAATGGCTGCCTATCCGCCTTCGCCGGAATGTTCGTATTCTTTCTCTTTTATATAATATTCTTTTTAACCCTTCCACCCCGCTCTATCTAAAAGATCGCTTTGAGTACCTCTGCGACACTCACAATAGATGTTTGAGATCTTCGGACAACTTGAAACTAAAAATTCAAATGCACTCCACCAGCTTTTTTAAGAAATCGTTCACGATTCAAGCGGCTCTGCTGTGGAACGCTTTGCTTAACTTGCTACTCGCTTGCACTGTCATCATTAATTTTCCTTAACTTAATATATTATATTTATATATTTAATATTATAATAATATTTATATATATATATATATATATATTTAATATATATATATTTAATATGTATATATTTATGAGTATATATTTATTTATTCTTATTTCTTACATACTATATAAAATAATAATTAATTTTCAATTTTAGTACGCCTAAACTACCCAATGTGTTTCCTTTCCTTCAGTCCATCCAAAGGTTGTCTGGAAGAGATCGCCTTGTGCGATAAGACCGCCCATTGTACCAACTCTTTATGTAGCTTTTTATTTTTGTAATTGTGTTCTGGTGTGCAATAAAGCGTATATAAAAAAATAAGGAGTACCTAAGGAGTACATAAGGAGTACGTAAGGAGTACATAAGGAGTACGTAAGGAGTACGTGAGGAGTACATAAGGAGTACTTAGGTTAGTACATAAGCAGTACAAGGAGTACATAAGGAGTACACCTGCACCTTTGAAGATCTAAAGAATGCCACTGATGCCGCAATTAACGTGGCCACCTACTGGGCTCAAGTAATACATATAAATAATGTATTTGCCATCGACACGAAAAGAAGAAGAAGACCTAAGGAGTACATAAGGAGTACATAAGGAGTACATAAGGAGTACATAAGGAGTACATAAGGAGTACATAAGGAGTACATAAGGAGTACATAAGGAGTACATAAGGAGTACAAAAGGAGTACATAAGGAGTACATAAGGAGTACATAAGGAGTACATAAGGAGTACATAAGGAGTACATAAGGAGTACATAAGGAGTACATAAGGAGTACATAAGGAGTACATAAGGATTACATAAGGAGTACATAAGGAGTACATAAGGAGTACATAAGGAGTACATAAGGAGTACATAAGGAGTACATAAGGAGTACATAAGGAGTACATAAGGAGTACATAAGGAGTACATAAGAAGTACATAAGGAGTACATAAGGAGTACATAAGGAGTACATAAGGAGTACATAAGGAGTACATAAGGAGTACATAAGGAGTACATAAGGAGTACATAAGGAGTACATAAGAAGTATCCTTATGTAATAAGAAGTATCCTTATGTACTCCTTATGTACTCCTTATGTACTCCTTATGTACTCCTTATGTACTCCTTATGTACTCCTTATGTACTCCTTATGTACTCCTTATGTACTCACCTAAGTACTCCTTTAGTACTCCTTATGTACTCCTATGTACTCCTGATGTACTCCTTATGTGCTCCTGATGTACTCCTTATGGACTCTTTATGTACTCCTTATGTACTCCTCATGTACTGCTTATACACGATGATTTTGTAGTCGTTTTGGAACCGAAAATTTTAGACTCTATATCAGTAATAGAACCTATTAAATTATAATTTAAATTAAATAAAAATATATTATTTTATTGATTATTAAAAGTAATGTCATATTCGAACAAAAAATGAGAACTCATGATAATTCCACTCAATGTTACGTACTACGATCACTACGATCGATGTCATTCAATGTTACACACACAACACTAAGCGGTAAAACATGCCTAGACACGTTATCCGCCCATTGGATGCGGCGCGGCGCCCGCTGCCTACAATCCACGCACACAACTGTAATGTATTATGTACCTACCCCTAGTAACAGGCTGCGCGGCGCCGGCGCGGCGGGCGCTCACGCGCCGTCGCCCGCACCGCACCCACCCCCGTTAACCGACGCGCACCCGCCAGTTCTGCTGCAACTCGCGCGCAGTAAAGGTTGCATTGTTTACGTTTTACGTAGCCACGCGAAAATGAGTCTTCAGTATGAATATTCGAACGCGGAGTAGGTACTTGACAATGGTTCAGCTGTACACTGTTACTAGTTACAATTTGGAAGGCCAAAGCCAAGCGGTTGTATTCCCGGCCAGAACATTTAAAGGCGCTGCGGCTACGAGGGATTGAAAGTCCTCAAGTACCTTCAACCCCTACCAACTTGGCTGCAACCCAGCGCCTTCTCAATCATGGACAATTCCGTGTGCCGGCTCACGCGCAAGGTCGAGGGCGCCTAAATGACTCGCAGGAGAACGAAGACGCTATTCTGGAGTAGGTACTTCGAGCGGGCTCCGCGGCGAAGCACGAGAATGGCGGCACAAGAATTTAATGTTAGCCAATGCTTTGTATGGAAAACATTAAATAATAATGGCTTAACATCCCTATAAGTTCCGTCGAGCTCACGTCATCAACAACAATGATGCACCGGCAAGAACTGCCCTATGTCAGCTGCCCGGCTCGTTATGCAAGTGTTGTGCGTGCTTACCCAAACAATCAGTTCCGTGATCGATGGATAGGCCACGTCGCGCGGCGGTCCCGTGGCTTGCCCACCACGGAGCCCAGACTTAACGCCCCTGGATTTTTCTTGTGGTCGGAAATAAAAAGACTCCTTTATACCCGTGAACATGAAAGTCTTAACGAGTTACGCAGTGCGATAATGGACGCCTTTGATAAAGTGAAAAGTGATAGGCTAAAAGACAATAGCATAAAACGGACACGTTTGTGTATTGAACGCGGCAGACTCCATTTCGTGTAGTTGCTTCGGTACAGGGAAGTGTAAACAATTTATAAATAAACTTTTAATAGGTAAGTACTTAGCTATGTACATAAGTTAATTATTTTGTAAATAGCTCAAATTCCAAAAATCCAAACGCCTGAAGTACATACTCAGTTCATTGGTTCTCTGTTTCTAATTATTGATACCTACAGTAAAATAAAGATAAGTTCAATTCAAATAAAGTATTTCTGCCGGTCCTAAGCCCGTGTAAAGTATGAACGAGAAATTGGAGTAGGTACAATTTACGTAGTTGGCGTGAAAATGTTGATGCGCAGCGGCTGTGCGAGCGACTGCTGCGCCTGTCGCGGGTTCGATCCTCGCTCGGAACAAATTTGTATGATCTGTGGGTGAATGTTCTGGGCTTGCGTGTTTGTGTATGTGAAAATTTATGTTGGTAAATGCACCCATGACACAGGAGAAAATCCTAGTGTTGGGCAACGTTTTTTTTCATAAATAAGAACTACGATAAAACCTACCTACACACAGTCTTATTCTAATTTTTTTAGTAAGAATGTAGGTATTACGTTCGTGTCCCGTATCAGCTGATTCGCTGGGCGCCATACTTGTACAAGTATAGCGACGTAATTTGATGTTAGGTAGGTACCTAACATCAAATTACGTCGCTATCTGCATCGTAATGCAATTTATTTTAATAATAAAATGTACTTGTCTAGCCACTAGCTATTAAATCACGCGTAGTAGGTACTCGGACGGATCATCCGACCGTCCGTCACTCCCGTTGCTGTAGGTAGGTGACCAGCTGATGAGCTGACTCGTACCGCGCCGCGCGCCCGCGCCCCCGCCGCCGCGGCCGCGCCGCCCGCCGCGCATCATTGATAAATGGCAAGCTTGAGACTGCGGCGGTTTAAGAATGAAATATTCGTGCACTACTACGAACAAACTCGAACAAGTGAAATTTTTTTTTGAAATGCCAACTTTTTTATTATTAGCTGTACAGTCAACTTAATATTTTTTATTTGTACTACTAATTATCCTAAGTTACCACGTTGCGGTTCCAAAACGACTATAATTTCACGCTGTATACTCCTCATGTACTGCTTATGTAATTTTAAATTCTCAGTCTCAGAGAATGTTCAGAGAACATTCTCAGTGACAAGAAATCTCTTACGGAGAACATTCTGTCGTCCCATCACAAGTAGTGTTCCTTATGGTGAGCAAGGTTTCAAGTACGCTGCCAGGAAACGTTATGTCAGCAGAGGGATGTCATGTGTGTTTGAATCTTAAACTGCCAACCCAACTATTCCTCTTTCGCAACGCGCAAGTGATCACTCTTGTTGTTGCATGCATCTATAGGCTACGGCAACCGCTCAACATCACCTTAGTTGGTATAAAAAAAAGCTTTAAAATTTGCAGATAGAAAAGTATTAGGTACACTACATGACACACCTCTAAGCGCGGGAATTGATTGGGCTGAGGAGTCCGCCGCCCGCCACGCTCATGGGCGTCCATGAACAGGTCAGACCCGTCCGTAACAATGAGTACACGACGACCACGACCACTCCACCAAACGAGAAAGATGAAAATATATAATAAATGCTTATGACTTACACCGCATCCTCAAAGCTTAAGCCATGTATTTTAGGCCACAAACGCAAGAATACCGGACCACCTTTGTGCTCGGCTATCGTTTGCACGCCCTCATAATCTTGTAGTGATAGGTACACCTGGAAATAGCACACTCATCTGAAGGCATAGGCAACACAAGCGTGTTAATTTCTATCTATCTATAAGTCTATCTAAGCGGATAAACTATTGTTGTTGGTGCTTCTCTACGATATCTTTATATTCTGAAATATTAGTCCTCTTAAAAAAAAACAACTATCTACTTTTTTATCAATCTTTTGTACTTACTGTACCTATTTTTTTTTTATTTAAAAAGACCTTTTTTAAGCAAGAGGGAGATCTAAGAAAGGATTCAGTGATTGTTTCACAGATGATATGATTACAAATAGATTTTATACTATAATGACTTTGGCCCCAACACAAGTATTTATTAATAACTTAATGGGGCTGCCTCATAATAACAATTGTAATGATTTTGGAACAATAAACAATTTATTATTATCTCCTTTATTTGTCTATAAACTTACTAATTACATTTTTAAATATTTTTATAAAATAAAAAAAGACAAAAACATTTAAAAATATAAAAAATAGAGGCCCACTGGTATCGGGAGCAGGGTCCAAGTTACCGGTGGTTACGGCCCCAGAGACAGGAACCTCCTCACAATACGTGCCGTATCAAGGAGTACTGCCTTCTGAATCAGGCCCTTAACCCAGCCACCCAGCTCGAGCCTCCTGAGGTGTTGGTCGAGGCTCTTGGCGATAAGTCCATTGACCGTAACGACGTTATTATTATTCTCTTTATTCATTTATATATACATATTATTGATATTTTTAAATATTTAACAAATAGTATAAAAAGATTGTAAAACATTTAAAAATATAAAAAATAGTAGCCCACCGGTATCGGGAACAGTATCCAAGCTACCGGTGGTCAGGGCCCCAGCGAGAGGAACCTCCTGACGATGCGCGCCGTGTCCAGGAGTACCGCCTTCTGCATCAGACCCTTGACCCAGCCGCCTAACGAAAGCCTCCTCAGATGTAAGTCGAGGCTCTTGGCTATTAGACCATTGGCTGAAACGACTATCGGCACAATGACTGCTGAATCCACATCCCACATGCCGACAACCTCGCGCGCCAAATCAAGATATTTACTTTGTTTATCTTTCTCAGCTTTCACGAGATTCTCGTCATGCGGGATGGTGATATCAATAATCATTGCGCGACGTTCTGATCGATCTATCACCACTACATCAGGCTTATTGGCCATAATAGTCCTGTCAGTGATAATAGATCGATCCCAGTATAAGGTGACATGGCCATTTTCGAGAACTGGGTCGGGCACATACCTGTAGTACGCTACCTCTGAGTCCACAAGGCTGTATTTCAGGGCAAGTTGTTGATGGATAATCCTGGCCACTAGATTGTGTCGGTGCAAGTACTCTGTGTTAGCTAGACGAGAACAACCAGAGATAATGTGACGGATAGATTCACCAGGACAGTGGCATGCCCGACAAATGTCAACTGTGCCGTCCTTCACGATATACTTCCGATAGTTATTCGTCATCATAACTTCATCCATAATTGCACAAACAAATCCTTCGGTCTCCCCGAAGAGGTCACCGAAGCGTAACCAGGCCACGGACGCTAACAGATCAACATCAGGCCCATGTAAGGCCCGCAAAAAGCGCCCGTGGAGTTCCTTACTCTGCCATACCACCATGCGATCATTAGTGCTTAGTACTTGAGGTTTGCGCCAGTTCTCTTTAGCTAAGGTAAGCGGGGTAAGTCCTTTATCCACTGCGACGACATTTTGATGCATCCCCACGTCAGCATGGAGAAAATAATCTCTGAGGCTGCATATCTCACGGTTGTGGAGGGACTTAGCATTCAAAAAGCCGCGACCCCCACATTTCCGCGGGATGTACAACCTCATCACTGACGAGCGTGGGTGATGCATACGATATGACGTCAGCAGTGTGCGGACTCTCCTATCCAGGGCGTCAAGCTCAGTCTGCGTCCACTTGACTATGCCGAAAGAATATATTAAGACTGGCATAACCCAACCGTTGAAGGCACGCACCTTGTTCGCGCCTGACAAAAGACTGTTGAAAACTTTTCTCAGGCGGCAGAAGAAGCGTTCCCGCAACGATTGTTTTATGTCAGCCTCACTAATTCCCAATGCCTCCGACATACCCAAGTACTTATAAGTTTCAGTTGAGGAAAGGGATCGAAGGTGTATGGTGTCCGAGAGCTGGGTTCCCGGGGACTCCACAATCCCCCCTCGCTTCACATGCATGATGGCACATTTGTCCACACCAAACTCCATTTTAATGGATCCACTAAATTCTACAGTTAACTTTAGTAGCTCCATCAAATGGGAATGGTTATGGGCAAACAGCTTTAGGTCATCCATGTAAAGGAGGTGGGATATTGCCTGATCACCTCTTCTCAACCTATAACCCAGCCCTGAACCCTCTAATAATGTGCTCAGAGGGTTCAAGGCTAAGCAAAACCATAGCGGGCTCAGACTATCGCCCTGAAATATACCTCGCTCAATCCTAATCAGTTCATCGCTACCTTGGATTTGTCGACATCCTGGATAGTGAAGGACTGTACTCCATTGCCGCATACATGACATTAGGAAGGTGCGTAGTGTTGTATTTATTTTATACAACTCCATCACCCTCATAAGCCATGTATGAGGTACCGAGTCATAAGCCTTCTTGTAATCAATCCAACATGTAGACATATCCTTTCTAAAGCGGCGAACTTGCTGATTAATGGCCATGTCAATGAGAAGTAGCTCTTTAGTGCCACGGGACCCATTCCTACATCCATTCTGAGAAGCAGACATAATGTTATTGTTTTCAATATGTTGATTAATTTTCGCCCTCAAAATGGATGTAAGAAGTTTATAGACCGTCGGCAAACACGTGATCGGTCTATAATTTTTCGGATCCGCCGCACTTCCCGATTTATAGAGCAGGTGGGTAATACCGGTCGTTAAGAACGTGGGCAATGATGCTGACTCCAAAGATGACTGGAATTGTGAGGCCAAGCAAGCATGTGAACTGCGTAACCACTTTATCCAATAATTGTGCAGTCCATCCGGTCCTGGGGATTTCCAATTGGACATCGGATTGACTGCATTGGTTACGTCTTGCGTGCTTATATGGATGTCCTCCATTTCTTCAATTGGTTCACATGCTAGCTGAACCTCACGCATCCAATCACCCTCGATGTGATCCACAGGCGCCGACCAAATACTGCGCCAAAATGCATTGACAGCTTTATTATCTGGCCGGCACGTGTCAGCCTCACCTTGGTCAGGATGTTCCCAAGTTCTGTATACCCCCCTTTCATTACTCCGGAACATGCGATTCTGGTTGAATCGATCCACCCGCTTTTTATACCGACGGATACGGCTAGCCCATGCGCAAACTTTCTGCTTCAAGGAGTCAATACGCTCTATAACGTGATACGTGTAATCTCGGGGTGCAATATTAGTCCCCGAGAATATCCGCCGTACAAATCGCATTACTTTAGGGCGAGTATTGCCCTCCTTGAAGCTAGTTAGTTTGCCGATGAGTACTCTGGCATCCCCGATACGACGCTCAATCCTACACTGCCAGGCTGGTACGGCGGACCTTGGTCGTGTAGCTTTGACAGTGTTTGGAAATTTAACATTAGCTACACGACATGCCGCAACAGCAGCACAGTACAGAATCGAGTGTGTATCGTTAATATCTTCACTGCTATCAAAATAATTTGACAGCAGTGAATCCAGAGCACACACCATCGCACTATTTTTATTACACATGGGCAAGCGTGGTAGCCGAGGTCTCAGCGCCTGTGGTGTAAATCGATACTCCCGAATCGCATTCTCCAAAGCACTTCTCAATTTATCGTTATACTGGGTACCTACAGATAGAGCCGTATCGCCGTCTTCCCCTACGGTATTGGTGAGCTGTGGTGGCGCCACATTATTTATTTATTATTATTATTATTAATGATCAAACGAAGATAAGGCTCGTAACTAAGTAATAACTACACTAATCAACCGATCTTCAAGGTTAAGCTGGTCATTCTTAACACCTCCATGATTCAGAGAGCACGCAAAGCCGTCGATCCCAGTACAAACACGTAATAACAATCGATAGTAGTACTTAGAAGCTCAAAAAGCCTGACAACAATTCTATCGTCAGGATATCGGTGTGATGGCAGTTGCTTCGTGATATACTGATAGTCACAGCTGGTTAAACTGGAAGCCCACCCCAATATAGTAGGGAAAAGGCTCGGAGCCTCCCGGATGACGATAAGGATCAAACGTGCTATGAACATTTGAAACACCAGAAAATTCACCGATGCATTGCCGATTTTAAATTGAAAAAAGACCGTCTAATAGAGATGTATGAAATAAAAAGACAAACATTGCTGACCCTGAAGGACTTCACAGAGATAATGCATTAGGAAAAAGAATATTTATCCCAATCCTTTTGATCGGGATTAATACTCTTTTTCCTAATGCATTATCTCTGTGACTATCAGAAACAAAGAAGTTCCAAAACGCAGAACGGAGCCAGAACTACAGCAAAACCTAGTTAGCCGTAATCCACAGCAAAACATGTTTCTACTCATTGCACACAAGTATAATTGCAGTAAGTTTTAATCCCCGTAATACCCCACTGCAAGTTGGGCACATTCCAAATAATAAACACGAATGCGGTATGGTTTTTGTAATAGAACCAGATGCACGAGAACGGTTCTTTTTTGGATCGGTTTTCACTGTCAGTATTTGGACCTCTTTACAATTACCCTGGATCAGCTTAATTGAATATGTAGATAGTAAGTAGCTAATACATCAGCCTTTATAATAACATAATCAGAGCAGAAGACAAGAGCAGGGTAGAAAGAAGCAAACCATTGGACTGACAAGTCCCGAGTCCGAATCCAAAGCACGCACGTCTGAGATTTCGCAATCACGTTCGTAATTATAATATTAATGAATTCAATCGGTTAAACGGTGAAGGAAAACATGAAACATGCCTGAGAGATTTTCTCGTTTCTCTTGAAGTCTGCCAACCTGCACCTAGGCCAGTGCGTTTTTACTTGTTCTTTTACACGGTAGTAAAATAATAATTATAATTCAATAAGTTCATACAAATTAAACGCAAGAGGGAATAAATAAATAAATCTTTTAGAAAATTATCTTCACAGCAAGGCATAAACCGACCCATTAATATTAATAATGCTCAAGTGTTTAAACATGAAAATTATTTCACTAATTTTGGGAATATTTGTGAGAAGGTTATATGTTGTAACTCACCAATAGTTTAGCCCCATTTCTCATGAGAACTATGCGAAGCGCACTCTAACAATTTTATTGGAATATCAATCAAATTTATAGCAGTTTTAGCATGAATGGTAACACTTAAAGACGTTAGGAACTCTTGGAGTTATGAATGTGCTACGCTAGAAAGAGATGGTGCTATACAGTTTGGGTCGCCCAACTCTATTTCGCAATGAGGTCTTGCCTCCGTTGGTACACTTAATTGCTCTTAATATTAATGAATGAAGTGAAGAGTTTTGCTAGAGTTGTCGTTCATTAATTTAACACAGTTTCTGTGCAGATTTTTTGTTTAATAAATTGGTAAATTTTTCGTCAAGTGGCTACATACTACAAGAGATCCTTTTTTTTTTCTATGATATTTTATAATCAAGTAAGAATCCGGTACATAATTTTAAACAGAATGGAATGGCTTTCATCACAAACGCATTTATTGTCCGACTTCTGGACATCACCAAACAAAAGTAAATTACCGCCTGAACGGGTTTGGTTAAATAAGCGATATAAGATAGTTAGAAGGTAAGGTGGCATCGTTCGACATTGAACTAACTGTAAAGTAAGTCGTGTCGGTTGAAAAGCAAAAACTTGCTTTTCAATAGGTGTTACTGACGTCACGGATTAAAGACGTAAATTCAGTATGTGAAGGAAAAATTCGACATGACGGGTAGGTATCGCGGTGGTTTAGTGGTCATGGTGGTGGCGTCTGGTGTACCTAACCAGAAGACGCAGGTTCGAATCCTGCCCGCGGTCGAATTTTTCCTTTTCTAAATAACTATCAGAATGTACATTATTATAGCACATATAAATATTATCCTACGAGGCTAAGATTTTGTACCGGCAATACATGTCTTGGGATTATTCATTCATATTAACAATATTTATCCCACATTAACAATGTTCATCCCATATTAACAATGTTCATTCCATATTAACAATGTTCATCCCATATTAACAATGTTCATTCCATATTAACAATGTTCATTCCATATTAACAATGTTCATTCCATATTAACAATGTTCATCCCATATTAACAATGTTCATTCCATATTAACAATGTTCATTCCATATTAATAATGATCATTCCTTTATTAATAATGTTCTCCCCTCTTTTAATTTTCAACGTAAAATTCAAATACAAAGGTTCTATTTCAACTGGTTCCTAAAATTTAATTCTATGCAAGAGAATACGGCAAGAAACTCCATAAATGACACTTCCTTAAACTTCAAGCATAAAGCGGACGAATTTGCGGGCAGAATACTTACACGGGCCAAAAGTTTTACGTGGTTATAAAACAATAAAACGTGAAGCAAGGTTGCATAAGGCCGTATCTCCGGTATATGGTGCACAAATACATAATGTAATAGGTATGTAGGTCGCCTAGTCGGCGCGTTGTAAATCTAATGGCGCGGCGCATTGCGAATGCAACCATCGGGCATACGACACTGGATATAATATAGAGATGATAATACCGACTGTTTTATTTGGGTAAAATATGTAGTTTGGAAATCAATAACCGGCTGACTTGTTGGGCAGCGATATAAGATAATAACAATGGAAAAATATATTTAAACAAAAATTACTACCTGGTCTAGAGTTCAATTTCGAAGTTGGAAATTTACTGGAGTTTGGTTTCGCAAATTTTGAATGACCGTGGTAGAATTAAAATTGAAAATATAAATACCATGAACTAAAATTTAAACGGTTCAACGGATTTTAATGAAAATAATGTATTATTAAACTTTCGTGTATTTTCCATTTCAATATTTTGCAGGATTCAGAAGATAGAATTACAAATAATTGTGGAACACCCAGGGACACAGGTGGTGCTTGATAAAATTTTAAAAGCCGAGTTGCTACTCACAACTTCAGAGCAAAATGCAATAACAGTTGTGCTGGGAATAGAACCCGAACATAACTGTAGCTGCGGTTGAGATCCAACCAACGAGGAAGGTTTTAATAATTTTAGAGTAAAATATGAACTACCTGATTAGTCCCTCAGCTTTATCTGGAGAAAGTAATTTAATTACGTATCAGAATTAATTAGGTTTTAGCTGTAATAAATCTTGAAAAGCAGATTATTAATTTCGTTTCAAATTAATGTTTAACTTTGTTGCTGATAATTTGATCAAAGTGTTCCTAGCGTTATTAAATTTTAAAGTACAAATCTGTTTATTGTCACAGACTTCAAATATATTCTCAAATTGACTGTATTTTTTGTCATCGACTTCAAATACAAAGTTCTCAATTTGACTGTATTTTTGTGAGTATGTTAAACGACTTCTTTCCCGATTGTGAAACGATTTAACTACTTTTTTTACATACTATATGATGATACATATATCACGCCTGTATTCCCCAAAGGGTTAGGCAGAGATGTGCTAATGTACACCCACACTTCGCCAGTATGTTAAAATCCTATGTAATAGGGGTGAGCGTAGTACCATTAACCGCGAACAAATCCAAACTCCGAGCTGCTACTGAGAATTTCATTGCAAAACTCAATAATTGATAACTCGACCTGGGAATCAAAACTATGAATTCAAGCATAGTCGTGCTTATGACCAATAGAGTAGCGGAGCAATTTTCTTTTTATCTCAAACATTATATGTATCATTTGCATAATACTTGTCCCGACTGACAGATTCATCAATGCACAGCTTAAACCATAAACTTAAACTTTTAGCAGTTGATGCCTTTCATGTTGGACCCCTAAGGAGATTACATGAACGAAACGAAACCGGGGCGGGGCTAAAAAAATAATTAAAAAAAAAACAGTTCTCTTTTTGTATTCTTTGGCATTTTCAACGCTAAAATTTATTTTAGCAAAAGTAAAATTCGAACCTTCTCACTTTTAGTTAGGTGACGTCATCTAAAGATGTAAATTCAGAATGTGAAAGTAAATATCGACCTGGTGAGTGGGACTCGCTGTGTCTGGTCATAACGAGAAGACGCAGTTTCGATTCCAGCTAAAGTAATCCCAATTATTTTTATGCCGAGGTGGTATTAACATCTCTTATGCAGTTCTGCCAAAAATTCTATTTGGCTTGGCACAACGCGAATACGTCGCAAGGATCGACCCCCCCGCCGCTCTCTTATATATTTATTATGTGACTTAGACCCGGAGCCCGCGAACAGAAGGCACGCTAAGTTCCAACTAACTTGTAGAATAATTGATTTATCTGTGTATTAGTATTATGAATAGTAAAGCTCATTTTAGCCTCGCGTTTTGTCTTCGTTGTTTTCGTATTAATGAAACAAGAGTGCTAATAGAAGAATACAAATTATTTCATTTAAGAAGACGCTTATCTTTTCATAATTTCTGAAAACAGATCGAAAGTAATCTTTCACAAGTAACATTTTTACACTTTTAATACGTGACGCCAGCGTTTCCTAAATTACGACTGATATGAAGTTAAGCCGAAGCAAAGTCAGAGAATAATGGTCTAGTTCAGACATAGTTGTATGTATGAAATATATGCGAGTGTCACAATGGACAGTAAAAGCAAAATGCCTCATACGTTTTCTTTCAATGAAATTTAAATACAAAAATAACCAAAGACATCTAAAAATACGCTTTTATTAAAGAAATATTGTCACACGAGTTTACAGCTGGTCCTTAGAGCGGAAAATCTCCGGAAAACCGCGGTGTAAAAATTAAATATGGTGTCTCAAACAACACACATATAAAAAATATTGCGTACTTTTTACACGCTTCAAGTTTGTTTTAGGTTAATTTTTTTAAAAAATACGGAAAATATTTTCAGATTTACAAAACCTAATGTATGACATACATAGTATATTTTTAATGTTCCTTTTAAATACTTATGGAATAGACTCTATAAGATAATTATATAGAATAAGGTTCATTTTGGATAGACCTGCCGGCGCGTCTGTACAAGTATTTATGAATATAATATATTTCTCAAAAAAATATTTAGGAACTTGGACACATTTAGAAGTAATTTTTGTACTACATGGGTCGACATTTTCTATAATGGATGTCAAGTAGAAACGCGTAATGTACCCTACCATCATCAACCCATATACAGTCCCACTGCTGGGCACGGGTCTCCTTTCACAGAATGAGAGGGATTAGGCTATAGTCCAATGTAAGTAATATACCCACCCTGCAGAGAATTTACTACAACTGAGGTCTCAAGATGAAAACACGCGACAGATACCTCTGGTGTTGCTGGGGTCTACAGGTTGTGCGTATGTATGTTTGTCATCTTAGTACAAAAAAAAACCTAGAGCCATCATTTTCTGTGACGATATTTAAGAAGAAACGCCGTAACGTAAACGACGTAACACACTCAAAGATTATTTTCTTTTAAAATCTAGACATCATGGCAGAAAATAATTATTATAATTATGTTTTTAAATGTAGAACATAATTATTATAACTAATAATAATTATGTTATGTAATAACTAACCTAACTAACTGTCTGAAATAAAATTATTCATTCATTCATTCATTCATTATTATAAATGCTACACTCTTTCTCTGTTCATCATCTATCAGATCTCATCTAGCCAGAAGGCTATAAGAGAAAGGAGACCCTTTCTCTTATAATAAAAATAAAATAAGCTCTGGCTCCGTAATAACGACGCTAATCAAACAATCTGCAAGGTTAAACTGCGCTAGCCGCAGCCAGTCTATGGATGGGTGACCATTTTTAACAATTCGAGACACTTCCGAGGATCGGAGAGCACTCACTACAAACTCAAGAACGTTATCGGATAATTAATGATGTGGGTATAAAGTAAACTTTGAGCTTGTGGACTGGACAGCAGATAGCAGTTACTGATTCAGCATTTAATAGAAATTATGTGATGCATTCTTAAGTCTACCCTTAATAGTTAATTTTGTTAAATACCGTCAATTTGAAAATCGAGTTTTGAACATACGTTGTATGCACGGGTCCCAGTATGCGTCGGTCCGGGTTATGACAGTCGTTAGTGGTAGTCACAAGTCTCAAAAGCCTGACAACCATAGATCCTTACGACATCGGTATTACCCAGAAATTGAGTTGCGGAGGTCTGTTGGCGGTCGCTTCGTGTAAAATACTGACATTTAGCTGCATCTAGTTAGACTGAAAGCCGACCGACATAGTTGGAAAAACGATTGGAGGATGAACATAAAAATAAAATGACAATGACGTGAATATATTTATAAATACGTCAGCTCCTAAGCTATGATTGGAGCATTGTTCTTGTAAGTCTCTGCAAAAGTCGCGGCACTCCCGTGTCACTCGTGTTATCTAAAAGCCTTCAACTTTTGCGGTTTAATCTTGAAGATCAAATAGGTCATGCATTTCGACGACGTCTGTGGTCTAGTGGTTCAAGTATCGAACTGCTGATCATGAGGTCATGGGTTCGATTCCCACAGGACATTGTTATGTGATAAACATAAGTGTTTGTGTTTGTCTGGGTGTTTCTTATGGATTATAAGAATTTTATTTACAAAAAAAAAGGATATAAGTATTATATCCAATAACCCAGTACCCATAGTACAAGCTTTGCTTAGTTTGGAACTAGATGGTGTTGTGTTAAAATGTCCCACAATATTTATTTATTTATATTTATTTTGATTCCCAGCTCCAACAAGAATAGCCTCTATAACTTCAAGTAAGTAACGCTGTCTCTCTGTTACACTTTCACGCCTAAACTGCTGAACCGATTTTAATGAAATTTGGTACAGATATAGATTAGACTTTGGAGAAGGACATAGGTTACCTTTTCTCTCAAAAAGCCTTATGGAATGCAGGTGAAACCACATACAACAGCTAGTTGTGATTTACTAAAACAGGTAGTACAGTTCCACCGATGCGTTCATTGGAGATCTCGGTTCTCGGAACGCCCCTCCGATAGCCGAGTGTTTTAAGTTGGTAAGAGTCCGACAAACTTAAAGATCAAAAAATCATTGAAATAAAACTAGATCCATGGTCACGGGTAGACGTAGTCTATCCGTGACCATGGACGCTGTAAAGGGTCCGAAACGTCGGGATTAATAATATCAATATACGCGATAAAATCCGTATTTTATTTCAATGTATAATATTCGCGTAAATGTCAGAAATCAATAGATCAAAAAATCCTCTGGATCGTCAGCCACATGGGAAGGTGGCGGGGTATGTTGGAGTGCTATCGACTAAACACCGCTCCTGCCTTCCCCCTATAGTAATGGCCATGGGAGTCGTGAAATTTACCATTACGACGAGCTATGGTCTGGTACAACCACCAGACACCATGAAAGCGAGAGGCCTCTCTTTGCTTCCTGGAGCTTCCTCCTAAGCGTCCATGTAACAGTCGCCGCGCACCGCCTACTGGAGCCATTGCATAACACCTAAAGGCCTACGCAGACCGGGACGTCATGGCAGTGCTCCACGAGGAAACATTGTGTTGGTACTGGGGGGACGTTGACCCTTATAACGCCAACCCAACTATTCCTTTTTCAATACAGGGTCGGCAACGCGCAAGTGATACTCCTGGTGTTCCAAGCGTCTTTAAGCTACAGTAACCGATTACCATCAGGTGGGCCGTATGCTCATTTGCCACCTTAGCAGTGTAAAAAAATGGATTTAAATTTTTCAATGGACATTCAAACAGCCGAAAAATACCTTTCGATGCCACGGCATCATTTTAAAGTATAGCAATATGTCGTATTGTATATTGATACGTAGATTTTATAATAAAATTTCGAACGTAATTTTAGAACTTATAGAAATACGTGGCACGACTATAATATTGCCGTGATTCTCTTGCTCATGGAGACGGCCCCTAAGATAATGTGAACTGTGGAAACTCTACCTAATCCTTCGGGGACACCGACGCGAGCCATTGTCTACATTTTATTTATAAAAAAAGCCAAAATAAATAGCTGACAATGTACTACTTAACCCTTTTACCCTAAAACAAACAACAAACAAGACATTTGCCGCCCTAAAACAATGGAACAACAAATTTGATATTCTTATCATGTTCATACACTATATTCGCATCGATCAGGCGAGAGGCGTGACGCGAATAGCGTGACGCGAATTCGTACACAGCGTAATTGTTTCGAGATGCTGTGATACCGGCCGATGACGTCACTGATTTATGTGCCCAAGCGGCAGTGCCCAATGATTTATGATGCCGAACGTTTTTGCTATGATATTGTTTGGCGTGCGGCAAATTGGGTGCGGGGAAAGTGTTTGTGATTCATTATTTGTAAAGTTACACGGCTTAATAAAGTGAGTCATAATTATAGCCTTTTTTGTTTATAACAAGGATAATTCTCATGGACCCTACCACCCGGGGACGTGGCAGGGTATGTCAGACTCGTACCGACTAAAAACTGCACTTGCCTTCATTTACTCTATAGTCACGGCCATGGGATCCGTGAAATTCAAAGAAGAAACATGAAAGTAATATTTATATTGATTTCTGACATTTACGCGAATATTATACATTGAAATAAAACTACTTTTTACGGATTTTATCGCGTTCTATTGATATTATTAATCCCGACGTTTCAGACCCTTTACAGCGTCCATGTCCATCAGTCTATCCGTGACCATCTCTACGACATTCATTAATTTCATACATATATGGATACATGATAAGGAAGCGTTGAGGAATGAAATAAGATGCAGTAATATGGATTGAGAAAGGTATGTTAAGATGATTTGGTATGTAGAGAGAGAGAATGGATGAACGGATGCTTGGCGAGTATGGACGAAGAAGTTGGAATTGACCGATCTTGCGGACATTCTTATAAAAGGCCAGATGAAAAGCACTATAAACCGACGATCATACATGAGGTAAATTAATGTAGATGAAGCTTAAGCGGTGTGCAAGAATCGTAGCAAGTGGAAATCTATAGTCTCTGCCTTGCCCAATGGTAAACAGGCGTGAACATTGTTCATTGAACAGCGCTCCACGAGGAAACGTTGTGTTGGCAGTGGGGGGACTTTGACCCTTACACTGTTCCTCTTTCAATACAGGGTCGGCAACGCGCAAGTGATACTCCTGGTGTTGCAAGCGTCTATAGGCTACGGTAACCGGTTACCATCAGGTGGGCCGTATGTTTGTTTGCCACCTTAGTAGAATAAGAAATAAAAAAACATAATGTATGTATGTAGTCGTGCAGTGATAGCCTAGTGACCATTGGACTGCCAAATCAAAGGTCTCGAGTTCGAATCCTAGGCCCGCAATTTTAACTTTTCGAAATTATGTGCGTATTAATAATTAATGATCACACGCTTGAACGTTGAAGAAAAACAACGTGAGGAAACCTAATATAAATAATAACAGATTGAAAAATACGCTTTTACAAGGCAATGCTCTATTTTTTTTAAACAAAATGGTGTCGGCGTTTCCTCATTCATGATAAATTCAGATTTCGGTAAATATATATTTTAAAGATACTTTTACAAGCCAATATTTAATTAATTATTCTAAATGGCGCCGGCATTTCCTCTGAGAAGAAACGCTAAAACAAACTTAGAGAATCATGGTCTCTTTTAAAATCCAAACGATAACAGTATTTAATGCTTATTATATTTATGTGTTTATGTTACAATGTAGGCGAATCTGAAGGGGCTTTTGAAGAAAGAACCGGCACGCGTTCATCAGTCATCGTGTAGTTCAACCATTATTTAGGGAGCTCAACGACCCATCGCACGACGTACCAGAAGGTCTACTCCCTAAGCACGAAGTTCGTTGTTTCGGCCTTCGTTACAGGCGTTTCCTACTCCGTATCACCTACGGATGGATGATTCCTTCGGGGCCCGAACTAAGAATGAATGACAACACAATTTGACAGTTGTCCTTACTCCCGATGTGTTTTTACCCGTTAGAAAAATTTAATTTGACACTTGTTTTATCGGACTCCGAAGTTTCGGAGAACTTTCGAACGGCTCGTAACTTCGTTGACGGAGATAGGGAGTAGACCCTCAGATCAGCAAGAATGTGTCCCTCATCCTTACTATTCCTAACCTTGACTAATGCCAAACTCAATCTCAAAACAAATAAAACAAATAGGGTGAAGACATATTGCCCAATACTGGGTCCAAGTTGGCTTGTTGGCAGCAACTTCACAATGAACTCGGGGACTACTTGACGCCAACTTGGAGCCAACTCGGTGACAAACTTATGTTATTTATCACAGGCGGTTGGCATCGAACTTAACTATAAGTGCGGTTTTGGCTTAGTTACGTGGGCCGCTGTGCTTATGCAAACTTATAAAAAACTAAGTTGTCTAGGTGAGGGGCTCGTGGCTCAGTAATAATTACGCTAATCAATCGACTTGCAAGGTTAAGCTGCGGTAGCCGCGGTCGGTCTGAGGATGGGTAACCGTTCTTAACACATCGAGGCCCTCGGTGTCTCGGAGAGCACGTAAAGCCTTAGGTTGTCATACGAACACCTATGACTATCTTTAGCTACCTAGTAAATCGTTAATTAACTAGTAAAAAGGGTACAATTATATATGTATAATATATGTATATAATAATTTATAATATGTAATAATATTTAAAATTTAAAAAACCCTCGACACGATCAGAAATTTATTATACTTAGTGTATAATATTCTACTAGTCAAGCCATTTCATTTGATACCCATATTGTTGTTGTGAAAAAATATGTAAGCCGCCATTTTGATCCGGCGGCCATCTTGGACCGAGTTTCATCAAACATAGCTAAGAACACTACCTACGACTAATTCACCTTTCAAACAAAAAAAAAAACAAAATAAAATCATCATTAATTCATCCATTCGGGATCTACGATGCCAACACACACACACACACACACAGACAGACAGACAAACACACACGTCAAACTTATAACACCCGTCGCTTTTGCGTCGGGGACTAAAAATGATAATGCACTTGCTTCTCCATTGCATGGGACTGTGAGTGAATTATTGCACCTCTGACTAACCCACCAGGGAATCCAGGCGTGATGATATGTCACATTAATGTTTTCTAAAACATTCCACTTCATACACATTTCATAAAAATATTCAGTCAAAAGAGGCATTGTGTAAAATATTATAATGCAATAAATAGGAAACTACGTCTCCATTGAGAAAGCGCCGCTTACCACACAAAGAGCCCGTACCTTTTCACTTTAAAACGTGAAAGGGTACAGAGTAGCCTCAGGGTACAGAGAAAATAGAATTATGAGTTTCTGGTTAAAAGGATACGGTTGATTCTGACGGGTTGGTATTTTGTTAAATTTGGTGTATCTTTTTACGTTATAAAATTCTAATAGGTATTTAGATTAATTTATTATTACAGGGATATCTTCAAAAAAATAAAATTTTGGTGTCGTTATGAATTTTCAATTACATTATCTATATTCTTGTTCTTGCAACCCTCACTAGGCCAGCATGGTGGACTATAAGTAGCCTAATCCCACTCATTCTGTGAAAGGAGACCCGTGCCCAGCAGTGGGACAATATAAATAATGATGATATTCTTGTTTAATTAATTTAATTGTTATTAATTACTTACTAAATACATATAACATTTATACTTTCTAAGAAAAATAAAAAGGTTTTTTTTATTTAGGTTTTAAACATGCACTGGCCCCGTATAAATATTCTCAATTAATCGCTCATGTACCTAGTAAGCGTTAAGTCTATTGCCATTATTCGGGCGGAAATACATAATTCCAATCAGCTACTAAGAATTTTCTAATTTAAAAACTTTGATACCACTACTCGACCTAAGGATGATAATAATGTCCCTAGGACCATGTCATTCTTGCTACAAAAGACGAATAATAGGTTCTTTAATGGCAACCTCTTTTTTTTTCTGTTTATTATGCTAGATTAATTTAATAGTACACATCAAACTGCATTGTTCTCATGAACTATTCAGATTTAGACTGTAATACTGGACACTGTAATCATGTTGTTTTTTTGTTGAAAAGAGTGTCTATGGAGTTTCTTGTCGGTTCTTCTCCATAAGACCCACTTTTTGGAACCGTGCAACTAGTTTGACTTTTCAAAAGTGCTATTTTAAGGGTCTAATTGAAATAAATTATTTGACTTTGACTTTGACTTTAGACTTGGTCCTTGTACGCTACAAAAGGACCAATAATTCCTTGTATCTCTCTGTGTATTATCATTGGTCTATCTATATTAACGCGGCTGACTCTCGCGTCGGATGGGGCTTCCTTGGATCTGATTTTGCTTTCACACTAAAGATCTAGAGGGGAGACGTCATCATTCAGGTAATAAATTAAAGGCAATAAGATTCAGTATACATATATCGTAGCTAAGTAAAAGTTACGCTGATCAATCGATTTGCAAGGTTAAACTGCGTTTTCCGCGGTCAATCTAAGGATAGGTTACCATTGCACACCTATGTAGAGACACGGGCAGAAGGCCCGCCATCTCTTATGTATAACAAAAAAGTCTTAGTTATAATAAAATTAAGCCCGAACGCAAAAAGAGAGGTGTTAATCTTGAAGACTTTGTGTTTGTGGTAGGTACCGTAACTCTAAAACAGGTCAACTGATCCGCGTTGCGCGTCCATTTTTTTTTTTATACACCTATCAAGCAAAAAGATAACGCATTCGTTGATTTAAGATTTATTTAAATCCTTAACACGAGCTAGAAATCATAACAACTCAAAGCAGAAACAGGATCAACATTTTAAGAGCCGAAATCATAGGATTTTAATATAAAAGACGGAAGGCACTGAATGAATTTTGAAGGAGCGAACATGAAAATCAGTGGAGCGGGTATTGCGTTGTGTAAAATATTCAGAGGCGCGGCGGAGGGTAGGATGAGCGGCGCGTTATGATTGTTACCTTACGTACGTACTTGAGGTACTTTTAGGAAATGAGTATTATGATTGTGATTGTGTTCTTTTATCGCTTTGTTGCGTTATAAATACACATTAGCATGATTGTGATGAAATTCGTCGAAATGAATTCGTATTAGTTTTCTATCAAAGGCTATGCCACCAAACCCTGCCCAAATGATGTACTGAGGGTACACTTATTGGAAAAAAATACCCTGTTTTACGCTGGTTAAAACAGCTGTTAAATAATCGTTGGAATTTCCTTCTTTTTTCAAAAAGTGAAATATTGATCGATTCGGTATCGATAAACAAAATGCTTTTTATTTTGGAAGTGTATAAGCTTCCCTAAAAAAAATATATTCTATAATCTATTCTTGTACAGACGCCAGCAAGTCAAGCTATCCAAAACTGTCAATTTTTCCCAATTGAATATGAAGCTTGTTGCTTTGTGTTAAAGTTGAAAAACAACCAAAGAAATTTGACAGATTGTGGTAGCTTGATGTGCTGACCTCTGTACAAGACAAAGCTTTATGCGAACTATATGCTTATCCAATGATAAAATTACTGGCCCGCCCATGTTTCAGGCTATTTGTTTGCAGGCATTTCAGCAATTTTTTACAGTACACAAAAAGTGTTGCTAATTATTCATTAAATTTGTACTAAATTCATACCGAGCTTAATATTATAATATTTTATCAATTACAACATTACACATTACTGACATCTAACCCTAACATCGCCGCGATGTCCCAAAAGTCGTTCCAAACTTTCTAAGATTCGTACCCACTTTTATTATTTACATAACCCTCAAGTTTAAGGTGGTTACTCTGACCGCTGTTTTATGAGCCCCTAGTGTTCCCGTTAATTCTGCTAATGGACTGGTAGGATGACGGTGGCTAATAATTTACAAGGTAGTAAAAGATGTAGCTGTCAGCGTCACGGCCCAGGTTTATGGTTTATCGATCATGTTGTCTCACAATAATAGGTTGTAAAACAGATAGTTTTGAAACTGGGATGGAGAAAATATAGCACAGAGCTAGACATTTAAGATTAAGGGAATGTGTTTTTCACGTTCATTTGGCATGTATTTTTTCTAGCTACCTTATTAAACTTTTCTTAACTTAAAACACTCACGTATCTAATCGTAATCATAATTTATTAATCATATCTAGCGCATATTAAATAGCGGTTTGGGTTGCATGTACCTATTCATTTTGAATATAATTAGTACCTATTAATTCCATCATACTAGGTTGCCTAATTAGTCTCGGGTAAATAAGTGCAACTGCTACGCTAAAGGACCTGAGAATCGAACCTAGGGTTGGGTTTTTCATGAAATTTACCGAAACAGTTTGGAGTTTGAATATACTGCCGAATTAAAGGCAATAGGCTACGCGTACTATATGAGAAACATACCGGTTAATGACGTAGTGATACTATATCCACTAATAACTAAATAAAATACCGACAAACTGTCGATGTTTTTTAGTAGTTCAGTGCATATACTTAGTATGTTTCTTTAACTAGTTTAGAGGAAATCATACATGTACCCCGAAAATAGTTGATCTAGAACTAACCATTTGAGTCTATTGAGTATAAAGCCTCAAATCGATTGACACACCATCGGTATCGACCACTCGCATCGCGTCCCGCATCCTCGCCGCAATTTCACAGTATAATAGTGTTGTAAAATAAACAGTCGATAATAATTCGCCGCCAACGCTTGCAGTGAGGTGCCCGCGTTAAATCCGGTACGTTCCGCTGAATATTTTATAGAGCTGTGACGTGCTATGCTTGGCGCCCGTTGTAAATTATGGAGCTAGTGTTGTACGCAACCGGTTTTTATCGATAATGCATTGTATGAATATTTAAATATGTAGGTTTTTTATATTTGGGACATGCGTTGGAGTATTTTTCGATGGATGGTTTTATGAAATTTCAGTTGTATTTCGTGAGATTGTAGATACTATTTGAGACTGCGACGAGCAGTGATAGCCTAGTGGTATGACCATTGGACTGCCAAGTCGAAGGTCTCGAGTTCGAACCCAAGGCACGCAACTCTGACTTTTCGAATTCATGTGCGTATTAATAATTAATTATCACTCGCTTAAACAGTGAAGGAAAACATCGTGAGGAAATCTGCATACCTTAGAGATTTTTCTCGACGGATTCTGAAGTCTGCCAACCCGCACTAGGCTAGCGTGGTGGACTATAGCCTAATCCCCCTTAATATGAGAGGAGACCCGTTCCCAGCAGTGGGACAGTATATGGGTTGATGATGGTGATTTGGGACTGGAATAAAACTCATTGGATTAAAGTAATTAATGATCTTAAATATTTTTTACTTTGTCTTTAAAGTACAGCGCCTTTTTTCAATATAATCCAGGGCACAACAACAAACCCCCACTAAAATGATTAATTGTGAAGAAACTCTCCGATGTGTTCGCAGCTCTCAACCTAAGAAACTGCTCTTTTCTAGAATTAATAGATTTACCTGATATCCGTCTTGGTACCTTGAAATATACGTTTCCCGACGTAAAGGAGCTTTACGGACTGCACTATCAAGAATCAGGTTATCATGCTTACTATTCGCACTACTATTTCCATGAATACCTGAACACAAGACCGTCTCATCGGCTAGTGGTCAAGCGTGGCTGCTGATTGTGAATCTTTGAATTCGATTTTGAATTAAAGCAGTGTTTGGTTGGTATAGGTTTTTCAATGAAATTTTCAGCAGCTCTCAATTTGAATTTGTGCCTGGTTAATGGCAATAGATACACCATAGTTCCTTATTTCAGACTTAAAACCGTACCTAGACTTAAAATTTTGGTGCCTACGTTTGCGGAGACTATAATTATAGACCTTAATGTCGATATGGTGTATTATGTTCTGTTTACTTTTTAATTAAATCTGAGAAACAAATGCGCAAAGATAGCGTGTGTTTTACAATCATAATTAATACACCCATATTAACGAATATGGGTGTTTAAATAAATAAAAAAATAAATATGTGAATATTAATTTTGTTTTTTGGCGCATACTTAAATGACACATGACGTTACAACCGGTATTGCGGTATTGCGAGGGGGTCAACCAGTCTCACTATTCGATACTTCACTAAATACGATTTATGAATAAGCAGTAAATTAGTACTCTGTACTACCCTTTCAAAAATAAAGATCCAGGTTTGTTTCGCGTAGGAGCTATGTACTAATATCATGCATGTATAAACGTACTGGAAGAATTTATCTAGATGATGGTGAAACCCGTATCAAAATCGGCGATGAAAAACTTTGAAAAGTGAGTTTTTAGAAAAGAATAGTTTATTAGTTAGGCGGTCACCTCGCTAATACTGGTGCGCCGGGTATAGTGACTTTGATTCCCACACGAGACAAATCTTTATATGATCCACAGATATGTTTCTAATCTGGGTGTACTCTGTTATTTGTATGTGTGTAACATCCCCCGCAGCACAGGGCTTGTTCTGTAGTGCAGGCGTTGTCTACTTATAGTTACAAAACTATTCGTAAAGCCGAGAGGAGGTTAAATGGGACCTTATAACGAGTCCATTCACAATATTTAAGAACCGTAGTAACGCTGTACAACATACCCCAAAAAAAAGGAAAACAAACAACATACCTATGAATGAAAAATAGAAAAACTATTAAAGTAGACAATTATTAGGTAAAATAGGTACGTAGGCCTTTATGTTAAATAATCTGGTTCCCTGACATGACAACTGACAATATTTTTAGGTTTGATAATTATTTATATTTTTTACGGGGTATTTTGTAACACGTTGTATACAGGGTGTAACAGGGGTGGATCATCGTAAGTCATATGATGGGGAACTTCAATACCTATCGATATTACCCCCATGTTACACCCTGTATATATGAATAGTTTAATAATAATAATAAAATTTATTCGCAAAAAACATGTGTATACATACACACACACGTAGGTGTATGTAGGGTGACAAAATATAAACAAAGTAGTTGTGCTTAATACATGTTTGCCAAATGTCATGGCATGCAAATCTTTAGAGAAATTGAATTTAAAATACTTAATTTTCAAATAATTATAATTAACAGAATAGAATCTTTATATAAATTTAATTTGTATGTAAGTAGAATAAACATGTCACAGTCCAATTAGTAATAAAAGATCATGATAACATGTTAAAGTCATAAAATAGGAATACAATTATTAGCCAAAAAATCATAATAACAAGTTACAATTATAATTAATAAATTGAGATTGAATTCAATTTGGTAACTTGTCTGCTATAAAATCGGTTAATGAATAATAACATTTATCCACAAGTAATTTTGTAAGGTATTTTTTAAATTTATATAACGGTTGCTCCCTTATACTATGGGGTATTTTATTATAAACAGTGGGTGCCATACACATCACTCCCTTTTTTAACAGTGCTGTATTATATGCACCTGTGTACAATAAACTCTTATACTGAGATCTCATAGTGTTATTTCTTTTCCTGACGTCATTTAAATATGGAAATAAATGTTTATTTGTTTTGACGAATATAGCTAATTCTAAAATATACAGACATGGAAATGTTAACAGTTTATTCGTTTTAAAGACAGGGACACAACTATCCGTTACTTTTAGACCAAACATGGCTCTAAGGCAACTTACTAGGTTAGATTGCTAGTTACGCTTAGATTATATATATTTTGTACAGAAACTCATTAATTACTTCATTAAAGATTTATAGCAACTTGAAGACTGAAGTATTACTTTATTTCACTCCGTATATTACGATCGTATCATATCCATCATCAGCTTATTATTAGTCTCAGCGATTGTAAGTAAATACTTAAAACTGTCATTTTTACACAGCAACATGTAGTCCCTAACCAAGCAGAGCGTATCTTCTAGACAACAGACATATTTTTTGTATAAATACTTTTATAAATACAGACATAATTATATTTAAGTAATTAAGATACACCAAGACAAACACTTATGTTCATAACATAAATATAGAGCCTTGTGGGAATCGAACCCACAGTAGATCATCGATTTGCCACCGACTACATAACGCTATAAAGACGCTCAAAACTGAGTTGATCACACAGCGAGCGAAATCGAACTTATAATACAAAAACTCGTTCACATAAACGCAAAACATGGTTCAAAGCAAAAATAAATATCAAAGAAAAGGGGAGAGAAACTGGTTGTTGCTTTGCTTCTTATTTCTCATAAAATATTCACATCAAAATACTGCGAGCAATTGACGGGAGTTTTCCTATAAACGGGAAGCGATTGTGACAATTTACAACATAATTATGACGTGTTTAGTAAAGATTCCCTGTGATATCCTGCATGTATATTAAACAAGGCGCAGTGCAAGGGAACATCCTGAGTTGTTTCCAAAACAGCAAGAATTTAGAAGTAGAATACTAAGGGATAGAATTAATAAGAAATGGTATACCCCATCTTGTAAGAAGAATGCCAATTTCATGCTTGTTAAAATCTTTAATGGTATACCGGAAGAAATAAAAGAACTTTCCATTAATCTATTAAAACACAAATTAACAAAATGGCTTATGGAAAAATGTTTCTACTCAATTGATGAATTTTTAAAATGGAAAGATAAATATTTATAATAATAATAATAATATAGCAAAGCTGAGAAAGATAAACAAAGTAAATATCTTGTATTGGCGCGCGAGGTTGTCGACATGTGGGATGTGGATTCAGCAGTCATTGTGCCGATAGTCGTTTCAGCCAATGGTCTAATAGCCAAGAGCCTCGACTTACATCTGAGGAGGCTTTCGTTAGGCGGCTGGGTCAAGGGTCTGATGCAGAAGGCGGTAATCCTGGACACGGCGCGCATCGTCAGGAGGTTTCTCTCGCTGGAGCCCAGACCACCGGTAGCTTGGATACTGTTCCCGATACCGGTGTAAATGTTTTACAATCTTTTTATACTATTTGTTAAATATTTAAAAATATCAATAATATGTATATATAAATGAATAAAGAGAATAATAATATATATTTATTTATTCAGACAAGGTCCATCTTTTTTTAGTAACAATTTTACTTAGTCTTTGTTGGTATGGTAGGTTTATCTAGTGGTAGTCTATGTTATTTGTTTTTACAGAAAATTACTTGACAAGGACTCGAATGAATTCCTTCATTATCAGGGAGTCGTACTTATCCGCAATGACCTTTAGGATACCATTAGTACTGCCCCTCACTCTATGCAATAGCGACGCGACACGCTTACGGATGATGGCGTGGAAGCCATCCACTCTTGCGTCCGTAAACATTCTCGATGCGCTGCAGAAACGAGGCAGTCCCAATAGCATCCTAAAGCCATTATTGTATTGGACGCGGAGCGCATTGAGAGATCTCTGAGTATAACTGACCCACAGGCTGCTCGTGTAGAATGTTTGACAATATATCTATGTGTACAATTTCGGTACAAAATGTACCAATTGCTATATCCAAGAATAAAGAAACACACTTTCTCAGAACGAAGACAATTTATTGCTATAGAATTTTGCACCCAACTAAACGCTTGTAACGAAACCATAGCGCGATTCAATTCGATATCAACGCCATCTAGTTGTAAAAAAGAAGTTACTTACAAAATATATTATTTTGGTGGAACAAACATGAACAATATCATTTATCTTCAGTTTAGATTAAATAAAATTACGGTAAAACTTATTGAAATGTAATAGAAGGTATATAAAATAATAAATATGTATTACTTATTATTGGAAATTAGTGGCATTTATCTATTTATTAGTATAAATATTGACATTCTAGTTATTGTACCTATAGGACCAACAAAACATTTGCATGCTACATTAAAAGCAAAAGTATATGGACAACTTTAAATTATAAGAACTGCTGTATTACTGCTATACAATACTTTGAGCAAATAAATAATTTTGATTTGATATTTAATATGAAAATCCGCTGCTGAGAAGAAATTCGTGTTGTAAAAGTCAATAAAATAAAATCTAATGATCCGATTAGGTAGTTACAGTTAGTTAAAAATATGTGTATAGTAATGTTGTATAATTTAAATGAATAAATAATCTTGAACAATTTTACACAACACCATCTAGTCCCACACTAAGCAGAGCTTGTACTATGAGTGCTAGACAATGGATATAATACTATTAATACTTATATAATTTTATTTTTTGAACAAAATTTGGACGACGTCTAGTGGTTCGAGTGTCGTACTGCTGATCACGAGGTCGTGAGTTCGATTGCCACAAGACACAATTATTTATGTGACGAACATGTTTGTTTGTATAATAAGTATTTACAAAAAAAGTACCTATGTAAATATTATATCCATTGTCTAGTACCCATAGTACAAGCTCGGCTTAGTTTGGGACTAGAACGTGCTGTGTAAAATGTCCCAAATATTAATTTATTTATTTAAAATACATACTCACAGTACCAAAGAAACACCTAAAGAAACACAGACTTATGTTAATTACTTAAGTATTAGAGAAGTACTTTTTCTATGGGATTTTTGTATCATCAACCCATATACTGTCCCACTGCTGGGCACGGGTCTCCTCTCATATTTAAGAGGGATTAAGCTATAGTCCACTACGCTGGCCTAGTGCGGGTTGGCAGACTTCACACACCGTCGAGAAAAATCTCTAAGGTATGCAGGTTTCCTCACGATTTTTTCCTTCACCGTTTAAGCGAGTGATAATTAATTATTAATACGCACATGGATTCGAAAAGTCAGAGGTGCGTTGGATTCGAACTCGAGACCTTCGACTTGGCAGTCTAATGGTCATACCACTAGGCTATCACTGCTTTTGATTTTTGTATGATTTATTGAAATTTGGGGTCATCGAGTCAGTCGGTTTTTAATAAATTCAACACCATGAAACTACCCTTATACAGAACCATAGTAACCTGGTTAAAGTGACAACACTGGTCGCTCGATTCGATAACCGTAAAACATCCCGCGCGCCGCATGAGTTACGTAAGTGAGGGTATTTCGAAATTATGACGTCACAGCGTGTATTATGGACGATACGAATTCAACATAGCAAAAGACAAACATAAAGACACCCATCACGTGTAAAATGTGTATAATTTTGATTCACGTTAGAAAGTTGTTAAGGATTTGCTTAATATTTCAATGGTCCTGATTCGATTCCAACAGAACTATTTATGTGTGAAAGTGTTTGTGTTTGTCGGGGTGTTTCTTATGTAGTATATATATATATATATAAGTATTATATCCATTACCTAGCACCCATAGTACAAGCTTCGCTTAGTTCAGGACTAGATGGTGCTGAGTAGAAATATCCCAAAAATATTTATTTTACTTATTTTATCTAATCCTGCGAGCCTTATCCCAAAATTATATTGGGGTCGGCTTCCAGTCTAACCAGATGCGGCTGAATATCAGCATTTTACACGAAGCGACTGCCATCAGATCTGCCCAACCCAGTTTCTAGGCAATACCGATATCCTGGATAGACTAATGACTGTTACAGGTGTTAGTGTAACAATGACCGACGGCTTTACGTGCTCTCCAAGGCACGGAAGGGTCTCGATATAGTCGAAGTCAAATGTTTTATTTCAATTAGACCAATAAAATAGCACTTTTGAAAAGTCAAAACTAGTTGCACGGTTCCAAAAAGTAGTTCTTATGGAGAAGAACCGACAAGAAACTCCATAGACACTCTTTTTTAAAAACAACATGATTACAATGTTAATCTTGGTTTACAAGTTTGTTAAGAATAGTTAATGAGAACAATGCAGTTTGATGTGTACCTATTAATAAATTAATCCAGAATAAAAAATAAAAAAAAGATTGCCATTGACAGTACGAGCTGACCAGCCCCGACAGACGGCACCCGTTCACGAGTACGACGTGTGTATCGGCGTCGACTCAACCATGTTGCAGGGAATAAAACGACCCGATACACTACGCCACCATCAGCAGGACATTTTAGTGAGCATGACAAGCTCAGACCGCAAGGCAATCAATATATATTATGTTGATAACAGTAGGCTAAACATTGTCTATTGCCATTTAACCGGGCACAAATCTTAACTCCGAGCTGCTACTGAGAATTCCATAGAAAAACTCAATAACTTTTTGCTCGACCTGGGAATGGAACCCAGTACCTCTAGCGTAGCAGTCGCACTTAAGAAGACTAGACTACGAGTAACATTGATTAAAATCCTACTAATATTACAAAAGTAAAAGTTTGTGCGGATGGATGTCTGTTTGTTACTCTTTCACGCTAAAACTACTGAACGGATTTTGATGAAACTTTACTGTATTATTATTTATACATCAGAATAACATAAAGGCTATAATTTATAACGATTTTGAGTTAATTAGCCAAATTACAACGATAGTTAAAAATAACTTTTCCACGCGGACGAAGTCGCGAGCAGAAGCTATTAACACTTAATTCAAGCTAACATAGATATACAAATTCCTGCCAATTGCAAATCCGCAATTTTATTGTTAAAACGCAAACGTCTTACGCGACGTTTTGTTACAAACGTACATTTATTTGGTTGCGACTCGCGGAGAAAGGTTATCCATTAAAAACCGCGAATTGGGGGCTGATGTTGTTTCCTATTCGCGGCGGGGTGCCGCCCGAGTGGCGCCGGGGGACACAGAATAAAATAGTGGCTGTATTTAGGCGCAGATGTGACACAAAATTGTACCATGCAGGATAGTTTAACTGCGTGCAAGTTTATTAACGTTTTCTGACAGTTTTGAGTATTTCACGTGACCTACGCAAATGTCTTGTTGATCTGGTCGTGTGACAGGTCTTTGAACTCCCTGAATAAATGGTTGAACTACACGATGACTGATGTATATAATGCGTGACGTCAATAAGGACTGGTCAACTCAAACCTGCTATGGCTCTTTCTCCAAAGGCCTGTTCAGATTTGCCTACATTGTAAAACACATTGTGATAAGCATTGAATACTGTTGCTGTCTGGACTTCAAAACTGACCATGATTCTCTGAGTTTGTTTGGCCGTCGGCATCTAGTAATAATTAAATATTGACTCGTTAAAATTTGTTTAAAAGTTTTATTTACAGAAATAAAAATGAAGCTTCAGAGCAAGAGAATCGAAATCTATCGAAATCGGTTCATAAAGAGAAAAGAAAGCGAATTATGCCGCTCACCGATAAGCGTAGTTTTCCACGGGAAAAAACGTGCACTGACACACGTGCACGTTTTTCTCGTGAAAAACTATATGTAGGCGATCGTCAATGTTGTATGGACCACTGGAGTTTTATTGAAAAACACAGCAGCGCTATGGCACGGCATCGCTAACGTATTATGGAAAAGTAAGAAGTTGGTTTGCATATCATAATTATCGTAATATCGTAGGTATACAAACTGTCACAATTATTCTGCGGCGCGACTAGGAAACCATAGCGTAAACCTTGCCGTCTATAACCGGCCTTAGACGACGTAGTGAATTTCATTACTACGACTTTAAATATTGACTTTGATTTTAAGAGGAGGACTTCAAAGCTAACTTAAAGTCTTGTGAAGTGGACCGGGTAGTTTGTAAGCTCAAGACTTGTAGTTGATATTACGAGATATCTGAATCTCAAAGTTATCATGTTTCGAAACTTGAGTACAGACGCGAACTGACTGACGTAAATAAATAATAAAGTTTGTTATCAAACAATAATTTTATTGTTATCCTCGTATTTATTTATTTTCATTATATTTTTATCTGTACCTATAGACCTATGTCACGCTCAAAGATCGAAAACAGCTCACAACGAGTTGTGGTCAATTATATTAGTTGAGCTTCAAAATGCAAGGAATTATAAAAACTAAATAATAAAAATTGTTTTTTTTTTTAAATAAATACAATATTCGATGCCAGTTTAAATTAAAACAAAGCTAACAACTGATTAATAAGCTGCTACTTTCTAATATAATTGACCACAACGCGTTGAGAGCTGTTTTTCGCTCAATAAGCATTTTCGATATTTAAGCGTAACATAATACATCGTATTGTGGCATAAACTCACGATTACCTCCAAAAAAAGTTTTACTTACAAAACGTCAACCAAGGAGTTTATACGCGTGATGTCAAACACAACTAAAAAATGAACGCCAACAAAAAAAATGTTGTTTTCTAGTGTGCGCGACCCAATTGCAAATCATAAATAGAAATAAAATTAATGGGTTCCGTTTGAAACTAAACTTATAACATAACATACCAAGGGTTAGGCAGAGGTGTACTAATGTACACCCACATTTCGCTGGTATGTTTTAGGTCCCATGTAATAGGGGGTGAGCCTATTGCCATCAATGCAACATGCATCATGCAACTAAACTTATTGCGGGTATTTAACATAGGCTTTCAGCTTATATTAATATTCTGTGGAGAAGCGAGGTGTATAATTGCCCTTCCAACTAAAGGGAGGATCCTCCGACCACCCGCCTGGTCGCGTTTGGTATCTAGAGTGCCACAAAGGAACAACCATACGTACATAGACTGATAAACTGTTGTATATTTGTATACTATAACTACATAATCTATAGTGGCTGCGCCCACTAACGGTCATTAGAAGAATAAACGTCAGTGCGTAATCAACTACGAAGCGTTTCACTTGTCCCAGTCTCCCATACTTAACAGTGGCGACGAGGTACCCTCGATTGTTATAAAAAATATAAAGGAGGAAAAATTTGCAAGATCATGGCCCTATTTGGTGTGCTATCCAGTTTTGACCATAAGTTGCAAACATGGCAAGAATATAAGGGACGATTAATGCAATGGTTCATCGCAAATGACATTAGTCAGGCCACCGATGCGGCAGGCATCAAGCGGCGGGCGATCTTGTTGAGCGCACTCAGCGAGCCTACATACAAACTTGCAGCAGATCTGGCTTTGCCTAAAGAACTCCAATCGGTGCCATTTGAAGATATAGTGCAGCTTTTGGACAGTCATTTTACACCTCAAGTATGTGGGTTTAGCGAAAGATATAAGTTTTATTCCGCGGTGCAGAGTGAAGGAGAAACCTACCCTCAATGGGCGGCAAGATTGCGGGGATTAACTGCATATTGTGGATTCCTAAACGTGGAGGAAGCATTACGGGACCATTTTGTAATGGGAATGCTGCCGGGAACGGAGCGAGAAAAGTTATTCGCTCGGGATCCAAAGACCTTGACGCTGGCAAAGGCAGTGGAGCTGGCGGAAAGTGTGCGGTGCGCGCGAGCAGGCGCAGCGGCAATGGCGGCGCCGTCCGCGTCTCGCGACGATCAGCTGTTCAAAATAGCTACAAAAAACAGTGCTAGTGAAAAAGTGTCGTGTTCGGTTTGCGGATTTAAAAATCATAGCACAGTGGAGTGTCGGTTTGCGAATTACAAATGCAAAAAGTGCAATATGAAGGGACATTTGCGCCGTATGTGTAAAAAAATTAATTATGTGATTAACGAGAATGTTGATGATAACGGCGATGACGGTGAGTTTTATAATATACGTTCTATTAACGGAGAACCAATGACTGAAGTAGTGAATGTTCGAGGAGTGCAAATGAAGTTTCAGATAGATAGCGGGTCAGCTGTTACTGCGATTTCCGAAAAAACATATTTACTTTTTTTTAAAGATGTGTCATTGTCCAAAACAAATAAACGGTTGTTAACGTACACAGGCAATAACATCGACTGTATAGGAATAGCACGATTACCTTTTACATATTCGGGTAGAACGTATACTTTAGAGGTGTATATAATTCGCAACGGTGGGCCACCGCTATTAGGCAGGGATTTTATCTCTATGTATAAATTAAACATGTTACCTGTAAATTACTGTGACAAATCGTCAAACATTATTGAACTGTTACAAGTCCAATACCCTAAAGTTTTTTCTGACGAACTTGGTACATTTAACAAATACAAAGTAAAATTAAATCTAAGAAAAGATGCCAAGCCAATTTTTTTCAAACCGCGGCAAATAGCTTTTGCACTACGAGATAAAATTGATAAGGAGTTAGATCGATTATTACGCTTGGGTATATTAAAACCGGTTGAATACTCTGAGTATGCGTCACCCGTCGTACCTGTCTTAAAGCGCGACGGCTCGATTCGTTTGTGTGCAGATTACTCGGTTACGATCAACAAACAGCTGTTAGTTGATCAATACCCTTTACCTACTGCGCACGAATTGTTTACAAAGCTACACGGGGGGCAGCAGTTCAGTAAATTAGATTTATCTCAAGCATATGCTCAGTGTGTTTTGGAAGAAGAATCACAAGTAATAACTTGTATTAACACGCATAAAGGGTTATTTAAATACACTCGCCTGGTTTTCGGGTTAGCTAGTGCGCCAGCTATATTTCAGCGAGTAATGGAATGTGTGTTATCGGATATGGATGGTGTGTTGTGTATGCTCGATGATATTTTAGTGACGGGTATCAGCAGGGAGGTACATTTAAAGAGATTACATGAAGTATTGCGACGCTTGGAGGATGCGGGACTTACACTCCAAAAAGCAAAATGTGATTTCTTTAAAGATGAAGTCGAATATTTAGGATACATAGTTGATAAGTGTGGGTTAAAAAAATCACCCCAAAAAGTATCGGCTATTTTGAATGCCCCAGTGCCGAAAGATGTTGCAAAATTACAATCTTTTTTGGGCCTCGTTAATTATTACCGAAATTTTGTACCAAATGCTTCGTCAATTTTAAGTCCGTTATATACCTTGCTTCAAAAAAATAGTAAATGGGTCTGGAATGTACAACATGACCGCGCATTTGGTACAATTAAAAAGTTACTTGTTTCGGACCAAGTTCTGGCTCACTTTGACACAAATGCGAAGGTAATTCTAACAGTAGACGCGTCACCGAGTGGGTTAGGTGCGATACTATCGCAAGTTGATGCCACAGGGGTGGAGCGGCCAGTGTCGTATGCATCGCGCACTCTGAACTCGGCTGAACGCCGATATTCACAAATACAGAAAGAGGCAACGGCAATCATATTTGGGGTACGTCGTTTTCATCAATACCTTTATGGTAGATCTATTCCATTTATACTCCGGACAGATCATAAGCCACTAATTAAAATTTTTGGACCACATCGCGGCATACCTGAAGTATCCGCTAATAGGTTGCAAAGATATGCGATGTTCTTGAGTGGTTATAATTTCACGATAGAATACATTCGCAGTGTAAATAATAGTGCTGATTATTTATCTCGTGCGAGCTTATGTGACGAAACAAAATGCCGAGAAGCCAGCGGAACAGCGGAGTTTATCGAGGATAGGGCTTCATACGTTAATTTTGTGGTCGATGCTAGTTTACCTATTACACAAAGTTCATTGCGTGAAGAAACTCAAAAGGATAGTAAATTATGTAAGGTAACCAAATATATTTTAAATGGTTGGCCGAGAAAGGTTACGGACCAAAACCTTATACCTTATTTTTTATGTAAAAATCAACTTTCCGTGGAAAATGGCATAGTCATGCGGGGCCATAAGGTAGTCATACCAGGAATTTTACAATTAAAAATATTGTCCGAGCTTCATAAGTCACATTTAGGAATAGTAAAATGTAAAGCTGATGCACGGAGTAGGGTTTGGTTCCCAGGTATTGATAAAGCTATCGAAGCCATGATCAGTAGCTGTAATATTTGTACACAGCTTAGGCCGTCTCCTACACGTGCACCGCTCCCTCACCGCACCCTCAGCAACCATTTTACAGAGTACACATTGACTTTCTGGGGCCAATTAATAATCAGTCATACTTAGTCATAGTAGACGCTCATTCTAAATGGGTCGAAGTATACAAAATGAGCTGCACTTCATCGGCCGCTGTGATAGCAAAATTGTATGACTTTATGTCAAGGTTTGGCCTTATGCACACACTGGTCAGTGACAATGCTACATGTTTCGTATCGGAAGAGTTTGGAAATTTTTGTACGTATAATGGAATATCGCATGTGACATCTCCCGCCTATCACCCAGCTAGCAACGGCCAGGCGGAGAGCTATGTAAAAGTAGTGAAAAAGGGTCTTAAATCCTGTTTGATGTCAAGTAACAACTTGAAGAAAAATGATGAAAACCTATTAAAATACCTATTCGATTATCGCAATTCAGTACATACTACAACAGGCTCTTCACCTGCGCAGTTGGTATTTGGCAGAAGACTTCGTTCGCGCTTGGATTTGATAAACCCGAGCACGCCACCGTCGTTTTCCTCTAACACTCTTGTTGAAGTTGTAAAAAATAATCAGTGTTTACAGAGTAAAGCTTACGGGGGCACAAATAAACAATGTTTTAAACCTGGAGATAACGTTATGTACAAAAAGTACTATATAAACAAAAAGTTCAATTGGATTAGAGGTATCGTTTTAAGACGTATAGGTAGAATAACATACCTTATAAAGGATTGTAAAACGTTAGTGCAAATTAAGAAACATAAAAATCAACTTGTACCTTATAGAGGAACGGATGGCAACGACGCTCAGTACCCTGATAGCCCTGTCGATATATCGGATTTCTCACTTGATTCCCACGCGGCTGGTTCGCCTTCTACCGAGGTTGGGCATCGGCCTTCTAACGAGGCACAGAACAACGACGAAAAGGGAGAGTGTGACCAGGTTACTTCACCTTCGGGAGCGCAGGTTACGAGATCTGGTCCAACGGAGGAGACACCGGAATGCGAGGAATTTTTTGAGGCTTCGGCTGGCGAAGAAAGTGAGCACGTAGCTGATGCGGTTGAGGGGAATAGTCACCCTAGATCAGGTTTATCGAGCAGGTTGTTGCGTCCGATTCCAAGGGTTAACTATAAGCCATTTTTTTGTATTGACTTATAAGTATAAAAATACTAAGCAAATACTAAGGGGGAGAAATGTTGTATATTTGTATACTATAACTACATAATCTATAGTGGCTGCGCCCACTAACGGTCATTAGAAGAATAAACGTCAGTGCGTAATCAACTACGAAGCGTTTCACATGTCCCAGTCTCCCATACTTAACACATTACCCTCTTTTGTGTCGGGTAGTCAAGTAAAAAAAATGTTATAACCAACATCAAGATTCGATGAACAGTGAACTTGTACAAACATTATATTATATTCCTAATTCAAATTAACAGCACCTTATTTTAAATAAAGAATACGTCATTATCGTTATCATAACGAAACATTTCCCTTTTATTGAATTCTAAATGCAAAACATAAACTACATAAAAGTAACCCATCTACTTAAATTAATTACTCTTTGGCGCGCTTCTCGCTGTTATGCGCTATTTTGTATAAAATTTATTGCCATATGTAACAATATATTTTTCATAGAATAAGAGACTATACAGTAAACGAAATAAGGTGTATTTTCAGTGGGTGTATAGAATAAAATTGGGCTGGTATTTGTTATGGTAAGTAAGTTAGGCGTAATGCGCTCACGTTTAGAGAAAGATATATTATTTGTGTGCCTTGATTTTTGGCTAGTACTGTATAGCGTGGTAGCGTAGTGTGCGTGGACACAAACGTGACGTCACATCTTTTTTTAGTACCTAGATATGTACATATTGTCACACCTGTATTACCCCAAGGGATAAGCAAGGTGTAATAATCTACAGTCAACAAAAAAGTTTGGTATACAGGTAGCGAACGTAATCTGCATCTTTACACAGATTGTAATTTAAATAATTACCTGTCAAAGGGTTTGATGTGTAGCAGCTTACAATACCTGCGTTTTGACACATATTGCGTGATACATAATTACACAATCTTTAAAAAAACACGATGTTTAATTAGCTGCCTGTATACTTAACTCTTTTTTCAACCGTACACCGAAAATTCACCGGTATGTCTGGTCCCATGAACCGAGGACAAATCCAAACTCCGACCTGCTACTGAGAATTGCATAGAAAATCCCCAATAACACTTCGCTTGATCTGAGAATCGAACTCAGAACCACTAAGAACACTAAGCCAACAAGACTGTATTTTTAGCTAATGTTTATATTAACTTTTTCAGTATAAGTATTGAGTGAGCTCTGTGAAATATTTACAAAGTCAAATATTTTATTTCAATTAGATCATTAAAATAGCAGGAACCCAGGACCACTAAGAACACTAAGCCAACAAGACTGTATTTTTAGCTAATGTTTATATTAACTTTTTCAGTATAAGTATTGAGTGAGCTCTGTGAAATATTTACAAAGTCAAAGTCAGATATTTTACTTCAATTAGATCATTTAAATAGCAGTTTTTAAATTTCAAAACTAGTTGCACGGCTCCAAAAAGTGGGTCTTATGGAGAAGAACCGGCAAGAAACTCCATAGACACTCCATAGAAACTACAGACGACAAACATAGGTACTTATATCCGTAATAATAAATGCGAAAGCAACTGATTGTCTGTCTTACGCTTACACGCCCAAACTAATATTGATGAAATTTTGTACAGATATAGATTTGACCTTGGAGAAGGACATAGGCTATTTTCGTAAAAGGAATATAATAAACTGCGTATCAAAAATACTGATTGAGCGACAAAATTACTGATTGAGCACCAAAATACAGATAGGTGAGGCTAGAACTGTGACCACACAACGCCAGAACTAAATCTGAATGTTTTGAGTGTATATAACAATATTTTGAGGGGTATAATTTAGACGGTCACCAAAAATTTGGTGACCATTTATCCATTTTGGTAACCGTTTAGAATTTTTTTGGTAGTAAAATAGGTACTTTTTTGGGCGGTGTTTAAACACAAGCCTTCGTAAAAAGCCCTTTGGAATGCGGGTGAAATTGCGGACAACAAATACATATATCGTAAACATACGAACACCTATGACATTTGTTAGACCATCTATGACTAATCTATCCCGTCATTATTGACGACGTCTGTGGTCTAGTGGTTCGAGTGCCGCACTGCTGATCATGGGGTCGTGGGTTCGATTCCCACAAGACACAAATATTTGTGTGGTTAAAACATGAGTATTTGTGTTTGTCTGGGTGTTTCTTATGTATTATAAGTATGTATTTACAAAAAAAAAGTATACATATAAGTATTATATCCATTGTCTAGTACCCATAGTACAAGCTCTGCTTAGTTTGGGACTAGATGGTGTTGTGTAAAATAGGAAAAATATTTATTTATATTCATCAGCCTATATTAGTCCACTACTGGACGTAGGCCTCCCCTAATGTGCGCCATTTCACCCTGTCTTCGGCTTTTCGCATCCAGCTTCTCCTGGCAGCCTTTCGCAAATCATCACTCCATCTTGCCGGAGCGCGTTCTACACTATATATGCCGAGTCGCGGTCTCCACTCGAGAACACGTCTACCCCAGCGGTTGTCGGTTCTTCTGCAGATATGGCCAGCCTACTGCCACTTCAGCTTGCTAACAGTTGTGCTATGTCGGTTACTTTGGTTCTCTGTCGGATAACCTCGTTGCGTTTTATCCTACAGAGAAACTCCAAGCATAGCACGCTGCGCGACTTTAAATTGGTGGACTAACCGCACTGTGAGTGTCCACGTCTCAGCTTAATCTATCCCATTTACCCAATTTCATAAATTGGGTGGCGGAGGTCTAATGGCAGTTGCTTCGTGTAAATTAGTCATTCAGCCGCTCTGGTTTGACTGAAAGCCTACCCCAACATAGTTGAGAAAGGCTAGGTTTTAATTAGTCGTTTATCATTGAGAGGCTTGCTCTCATATAAAAACTATGCTTCATTTTTTTTATACCACTAAGGTGGCAAACAAGCTTACGGCCCACCTGATGGTAAGCGGTTACCGTAGCCTATAAACGCTTGTAACACCAAAGGTATCACCTGCACGTTGCCGACACTGTAAAACGAAAGAGGAATAGTTGGGTTGGCAGTATAAGGGTCAAAGTCCCCCCACTGCCAACACAACGTTTCCTCGCGGAACAATGGCCTCCTTGCTCACCGTAAGGAATACAAAACAGCTCAAAGCAGTGTTATTTCACTTCAATTTTCTGCAAGGCGGAGGTACTTCCCCAGTCGGGCAGCACCAATTTGAGTGGAATTACTCCCAGTATGCCCTACCTCTCTTATTGGCTCGGAGGGAGATTTTAATTTGGTGTTTATTGTATGGAAATGAAAACTTGCTCTCATATAAAGACTATACTACCAACATCTTATAGGGACATTTTAATCCAGTTTCTATATTCACTGGGATGAAACCGCAGGCAAAAGCTAGTTAGACACTAAAACTAAAACTGTGTAAAACGAATCACACGCACAAATCGTCCATCAAATCAGATAGTAATTAGAGACCAATGAAAAACATTCGCTGGTCACCTATCAATCGTCTTTATACGCTGCGACTACGATACGATAAGTTTATTTATATTTCGTATTAGCGACCCTCTCCGACTTCGCATGGGTACAATACATATTTAATTATATTATAATTATAAACCTTCCTTTTAAATTAATCTCAACGGTAGTGAGAACTGCACTGAAATCCGTTGCGTAGTTTAAAAGATACCTACGCCTACCGAAGAACAGACAGCGGGAAGGGTCAAAGTCCACACAACGTTTGCTCGTGGAGCACTCACTGGCAACCTTGCTCACCGCAAAAAACACAACACAGCTCAAAGCAGTGTTATTTCACTTCGATTTTCTCCAAGGCGGAGGTACTTCCCCATTGGGGCAGCTCCAATTTGAGTGGAATCAGTCCTACTATGCTACCTATAATAATGGACTGGAACATTATATTTCATTGAAATAACACTACTTTTTACGGATTTTATCGCGTATATTGATATTATTAATCCCGACGTTTCGGACCCTTTACAGCGTCCATGGTCACGGGTAGACTGAGGTGGTGGGCGTCTTGATGATATTATTACTGACAGCTACCCTACATTTTTTTTTTTATTGTAACAATAAAAAATGTAGGGTAGCTGTCAGTAATTATGTCAGTTTTATTTCAATGTATAATATTCGCGTAAATGTCAGAAATCAATATTATATTTCATTGTTCACCGAGCTAAAAGTGCATGCGTGTATGTGACCTTCTATAATTGGAGGAACACACCTTTTATGAAACCATGTGCCTATTTCTATCGTGGACATGTATTATGTGTATCCTGTTGAAGGTCCATAATAAATAAATAAAAAAACATAACCCGAAAAGTCTACAATGCTGATAATGGATGGCATGATGAGAATCGAGTCTCCAGCAGATCATTCAACGAGGATAGCAAAGGACCGCGATAGATGGCACGGACTGAATAAAGCGTATACATTCAGACAGAGTGGTCTGAATGATGAATTATTAGCAGACACAATAGAAAAACAATTATTTTGTCGACCCTCTGGAAGAACACGGTTTCTGTGAAAAACATAGGTAAGTATCGATTTAATTATATGGTTAAAACATTTACATCAACACACATACAACGATAAAACATTATGATATAATGTTTGTTACGTATTTACACAAACACCAACTAAGCTTTAATGAAATACTAACTGGTGAAATTAATCACAGAATTAATTAGGTACATATTTAAACTTTGTAGAATTAATTAAGATTATTTTGTCAGGACGAGACGGTTGGGTTTTTTATTTATTTATTTCATGAACATGGGACAATAAAATTATACTCTATTTAATTTGAGTGATATTCGTTCGTTCAGAAAAATAGGACAGTTGATAAAAAAATAATATTAGATACTTACATAGAATAGATCAGATAAAAAAAAAGAAAGTATTTTTTTATAATAATAGTAATATTTTTTAAATTATCGGAAAAATGTGTTCTGTTTTTGAAATGGAATTTTAGGAGTTTTTATTACTTAACTTTTGACTTTTAAATTTAGAACGCAAGATTGTTGAGTTGAGGTTTCTTGAAGGTGTTTTAATTTAAAACAAACTAATTGATCATTATTCATTATAATGAAAGTATACCCTATAAGTTTTTGTTTTGCTACGTTTTTATTTTCGCTGTCGCAATTAATTTCATTTGAACTTTTCTGTAAGTGCCTACCAGATATTAATTATTTAAAGGGAATTTAAGTGAAACCGTTTTAGATGAAATGTTGTTTTCTTACAAAGTATTTAAATAAAATAACAAGATTAAAACTTAGTTTGTACACAATCATATTGCAGCGAAATTTCACCTCTAATTGAATTTCTCAATATTGTGGCAGGGTCAAGCTTCCCTAACGGATATTACAACGTCCCGACGACGCAACGTTGCAGTGAATTCGAATGTAACACGGTTACAAGTTCAAATTCAATACTCACAGTTCAATTCAAGTCACCAGTATTACATTTTCTTACATGAACACAATTTTCTAACTCATGAGTTCAAATAGAAACTAAAAAAGGAAAGGAAAAGAATGTAGAGCGTAGTCAAGAAAAATGTTAAGGGGTTTTTTACAAATTTAAGTATTCTTAAACAAAGTTCCGAAGGAACGCTATTTATGTTCTAAATATGAATTGAGCCCAGAGTAATTAGTGCAATGTGGCCTCTTTGGCTCTGACCTTTTTAAAAAATCATGTATTTCCAATAAGCCAAAGTCAAAACAATCAAATGTTTTATTTGATGTGTGTGTAAAATATTTGTAATTCTTTCAAATAATAAGTAAACTATTAATATATTTTAAATTGTCAATTTTGTGGAGAAGAACTAGCATAAGCCGTGTTTCTCTACATAATTACTGAATTTTTCTTTTGTTTACAATTTTGTTCTAATAACGTGAGCATTATGTAGGTTCATGTGAAAGATAAGAATAAAACAAAAAAACAAAGTGTACCGTTCTCGCTCGACAGATAGCACTCGTTCATGAGCATAACGTATGTATCAGCGTCGTTCAACTCCACCATGTTGTTGTAATTATGCGATTTTGGTATTTTTATACCAAAATCGTATAATATAAAGAGTATCACCAATCTTCCAAAGATTGCCTATTAGTAAGGGTGGAACATACGTCGTGGACGTATTTGTGCTGGCTGCGAGTAATCCATCACTAATCAGCGGCGACTCATTACGGGAATGAACGGGGAATTCTCGTAATTACACAATTTTCCTACATTCATCGTCACCATTCAGCGGAGCGTGGGTTTCTTTTGGAGAAAAGGGATCTAATGTTTTCGTGTAATTCATAGAAACTAAAGTAATAAGTGTTTTTTTAGCTCTTTTGAATAATTATTGTAGAGCTTGTGGTGAATTCAAGGAAATCATTCTGCATATCTTGTGTTATTGAAACGACCTGGCGAAAAAACGGATGATTGTATAATTCTAAAGTAGTCGTCGTGTCGTATCAAGTGGCCAAACATCTTTTCTCTCCTATTCTCTACGGTTCTTGATAACTGTCTTTTCTCGTCTACAATTTTTAAGACTTCCTCATTTCATTTCTATCCAACTGATCTTCTCCATCCACCTCCAGCACCACATGTCAAATGCATCTAACCTTTCTCTGTCCCTTTGGGCCATAGTTCAAGTTTCACAGCCATACAATGCTATGCTCCTTAGTTAATAATCTATCTAAAATTATAAACAAATATTCATCGTAACTTCTTTTGAAGAATGAATATTGTTGACGTCACCACTGGCATAATAAACAAAACTGAACTGCTGTATATTTGATTCCTGACAGCGATTCTATCTACATAATATATCTATCTATACTACATGATTTCACAATACCCTTCAACCACAACATCAGCGGAAATTGACTAACAAAATTATCCCCCAAAATCGATCCGTACAAATTCTATTAATTAAGACGCCAATATTATTCAAAAGATTATCAGTGATCGTCAGCAAGCGTATACAAACATACACACTGTGTTTATACAGTAAACTACTCCAGGGTGGAATTAATAGAAGCAGTGTGTGACCCAGATGTGTTACTCTATGGAAATATAAGTAATACTAACTTTTGTCTGCAACTTTGCCCCCATAGAGGAAGAAACTGCACTGACATTAAGTTAATTTAATTAGAATTATGGATGGTAAGAGAACCATTTTTCTTTTTTTTTAATTTAGCCCAGGCAGCCATGCTTCAAAATGAAGACAGTTGTTTAATTTAATGTATCATTAGTTATTACAATAACCCACTTATCAAGATGAAAGATCTTAAGAATCTAGAAATATTTGAGACTTCGTTATAAAATTATACAGTCTTCTTTGTTTTACCGATACAAAAACTCTGTAACAACCAGACCGTAAGGTACTCGTCTACAATAGTAACCAAACAATTACAATTTCTAATACAATTCGAATGAATTAATAGTTCAATTCGTCCAACCCACTGATTGGACGGTACGTCAATGTCGCTTTACAACTCTTCCACCACCAAACAAATTTACACTTCAAGATTGAACACTAAAGCTCAAATTTGAGTAGCAGAATGTAGTAATTACAATAGATTCTAAACTTAATTAGTCCGTACTAAGAAGTTAGTTTGAACAATGAATGATATTTCAAGTAAAATTAATATCACGGCGTAAGTTTTAAATGTTTTCAAATATAGATATTTTAATTTGGTAACACAATCCGTTTTCATAAACTTTATGATTTTCTTTAGTAAAATCTTCAAAGGAAGGTGCCCATATTCTTAGAAAGGATGCAGACATCTGATATCATTATTTAAAAACCGCCGAAGTGCGAGTCGGACTCGCGCACGAAGGGTTCCGTACCAGAACCCCCCTTAAATATTTATTTTATTTGAATTTTATGTTGTATTTATTTTTAAAGTGAATATACAACTAAATATGCAGAGAATATTTCAAGCCTCTATCTGTTGCCGTTATTAACATCGAACAAAAAACGGCAAAAAAAACACGTTTGTTGTATTAAATATTTATTTTATTCTGTTTTTAGTATTTGTTGTTATATGGGCAACAGAAATACCTCATTTGTGAAAATTTCAACTGCCTAGCTATCACGGTTCATAAGATACAGCCTGGTGACAGACGGACAACGGACGGATAGCTGAGTCTTAGTAATAGGGTCCCTTTTTTACCCTTTAAAAAGGAGTAACCTAAATATTCATAGATAACTTTTATTCAAATATACAGTATGATAACAGTTAACATAATTTAATATTCATTTTAAATCCTGTAGGTATGAGAATGAAAATAGACACAGACGGAGGAAAGCCTCATACCCAGCAATACGTCAAGCTGTAGATGATCATCATGATGATAATAAAATCCTGAAAACGTACACAAAGCCATTTCTGGAGTAGTACTACTACTCCAGGCTTTTTAAACATTTCCTACTTGTTTGTTTCTTGCTAAAACTAAATTTAAATAAAAACTATTTATAATTATATAAATATCTATAAACATCAGAACAAAGACCAGAATATGCAAATAATGACATCATCCAGATAATACAAAACTTTATTTAACGACTGATCCAAAAATTTCGTCGGCAGATATCGAATTCCTTATAGCAAGGGTTTGGAACGGGGCATCCCAGCGGAGGCCCGTGCCGGCTCGGTTCTGGGTGAAAGTTTACACCTGATATCGACAGGCAACAGCATTACACAAAAGCTTTGAACTTGTTCCATAAATAGGAAATTCAGTTTTAGCGGACTCAGACTTTTAAGTGAAAAAAATATAAGTGAATGGAGTTACACCCTTTTATTTTTGCATAATATCCGTAAAACTAGTTAAAACAAATGGGTCTTCTATGTATACTTAAATATGATATGGTTCATTAAACAATATATCTATTAACGTGCCTACATAATATTTCAATATCTTCGTATAGTAAATCCATGGTAAAAAAATACCTCATAGTAGATAGAGGTGACTGGTAAACTGTAACAGTTACAGAAATTATAGCTAGATACGGACTAAGGTTAAGATAATCCTTTTTCCTCTACTGTTTTTGTTCTTATTATTAGGATTATTTCGCGAGAATTTCATGGTTCTTTAACAATGATCTTAGATGAATCGGAAATTAAAAATAGGTCAGGTTATTTATTTTTTGCCAAGTCCCTACTTAAACTAGCACCCTTAAATATTTCTAACTCGTCCGATACCGAATACTGAATTTCCGTCGGTATCCCATTCTGTATTCAGCAGGGGAGCGGATTTGATTTTATTATTTAAGATGACGTTAAAATAACAATATAGATCAAAGAGTGGGATGCTTACGTCAGGGAGAATAGAATATATGGATAGCAATTGTATGTCCTTTCGTAATTTTGTGGATGCGTAGACCAAGCAATGGAATAAAGAAAACTTTTTAACAAAAAAATTAAACCGCCGAAAAACTGAAAAGCAAAAAATAATAAACGTTTCTTATTTAATAAGGTTAAATAACTAAGTTCTTGGACTAATGTAAGTATACCTAAGTAATTTTGAGTCGGCGCCAAACAATCGATGAACAATGATCACTAAATAGCCAAATCAAATTAACAATGAAAAGTGAAATCTCCAGCATTCTAAAAAAATTGGCGCCGACTCAACCTGAATCTAATCTAAAATCTGCCCCTCCCATTTCTGATAGATCCTTTTTTCAGCGTTGTGTAAACCACGTATTTCCAATGCCTCAAATTATGTCATCAAACCACATTGCTGCTGGGTGCCACATACACATCAATAATAATATATCCTTATTCCGCCCACATCCAAGTATAGCTACACTTTTTATGCCATGCTTCATTTCTTTACATAATATAGGTATATTTATAAAATTATTTCAATTTAGCACAGCCCTATAATTCGGTACAGCGATGATGAATCGTTCCCCGCCGGACAAGTTGGTACATGTTCTGCTACAAAGCAAGTTTGGCAGCCCTGAACTTAATGACGTAGCCCGAGTTACTTACATCCGTATAGGTTTAACAAAGTTTCATGTACATAGATGGGACCTAAGTTCAGGTTGATTAGGTATGTTTTACTTGATCTTGATTGACTTAATTGACAATTGCAGTTGCATAGTTTTTCTGCAATGGCTACAATTGGATCTCTGTATAAAAAAAACTAGCCTACACGTAATTTCGTTACGAAAAAAGCCTTGTAATTGTAGCATTTCAAAAAGGAGTATTTTGTTGTCTCTGATTAACCGGCTAGCCAATTACCACGCGACAATATTTCAACTGAATGTAGTTCAGCCATTATGTACCCGGTCAAGCAAAACAAACTCGATAGGCACTGTATAAAATATACATATATACCTCGATATAATTTAAAAAAAAACCCTTGATTAAAAAGTTTAACAGCCTCCCGCCAAAAATTCAATTGAACTTTCTTTACAATAACATTCAGCACAAAGGTGATGTTTTCTTAAAAGAAAAGCGAGATAGGGGCATAAAATAAACGCAAGGAAAAAATCAACAATCCGCTTTCGGGGACGCACCTCAGAAGTACTACAAAGGAACGTAGTACCTCTTGCGAAGCTTCCTTTGCCACAATCAGTCTTTTGTATAAAATCACAAAAATAATTTTAGAATCAATCAAATTCCTTGCCTTCCTTGCTACAACGTAATAGCGTTTAAAATCACCCGAGTAACAGTTTTTGAATTGTAAGACTATATTTGTGTTTGCTAGTATACGTCATATTGCCCGAAGGCGCGAATCAAGAATTTTGCGCGTCGCTTCGCGCCAAAACAATAGAACCGCCATCTTGAGGTGTTGTTCAAAGGAAAAGAGTTTTTTTTTTTTTAAGTTACACTAGAGAATTGCAAACGCGTGTACGTATTAAGTAGAGATATATATTTTTATCCTTTTCCGTTGACATTTTCATCTACAAGTATGAAAAACACAGTTTACCAAATAAGCTCCATTCGAAGAGTTTAAGTTAGGCACACCATAGCAGGTTAAGCCAAGTGTTCATTGATTTTTCAGCTGTGATTTCTCAGTAGCAGCTCAGAGTTTGAATTTGTGTCCAGTAAATGTCTATGGACTTCTCGTTATTACATGGGGTCTAAATAATACCACCGGTATGATCTGAATAGCCTTATTCCAAGCAAAAACTAAAAGATGGTGGAGGACGGCCATTTTTACCCGACTGCCGAAGGAGGAGGGTTATGTGTTTGACGTGTATGTATGTATGTATGTATGTATGTATGTATGTATGCATGTCCGTTCCTATGTCCGCTCGTAACTATTCAACGGTGCAACCGATTTAGATAAATGATACCTCATTAGATTTGTCTTGATGGCACGAGTGTCACTGGGTACACGAAATTAAAAAAAAAACAAAATGGCGGATTTTCTGCGCTTTAATGCGTGGGCTGAAAAATATGTTTTGAGCATTCCGTATCATGCGTATTCTCAAATTTTCGGTAGCAATTAGTGAAAGCATTACATTACTTTATTGTTAAGGGACTTGTAGGAAATCATCTACTTTTTCATATAAATAATTTCTTCGTTAATGTCCGTAGGTAGTTTTAGATTGAGGTTAGGAAATACGATTTGTTTGTTATAATTTATTTATCAAGCATTCTGAATAATTTTTACTATCCATATGTACCTATTTAGTTTTCTTTACGTAATATGTGGGTGACTCACATACACACATAGATACATACAATAGTAAACCATTACATAACTGAAATAAATGACTTAAATACATATTATAATCAAATAAGCGTCTGCGCAATTAAGCGTCTGCAGCTTTTTCGTAGTTTTGCACTAAAAATCCGGAAACAAGTTACGTAATTAAAATAACTAAAAAACCCGACTGCATAAAACACTTTAAAAAAAACTAAAAAGACAAAAATAAGTCTAGTAGTCCAGACCTATGTAAAGTAATATTGAATAACTACACCATTTAAATGTTTTCATGATCGATAAATACATAAAATAATAAATTATAACGTAGAATAAAGTCAATCTTGCCGTCGGGACCCATTCAAAATCGTGACCGTCTCTAAAATTCCCAGTAATAGGTCTGGACTACTAGACTTATTTTTGTCTTTTTAGTTTTTTTTAAAGTGTTTTTATGCAGTCGGGTTGTTTAGTTATTTTAATTAGCAGTCTAAAATGTAAAAATGACGTTCTACCTAGATGTATATATATTTTTTTTATACCACTAATGTGGCAAGCAAGCATACGTCCCACCTGATGGTAAGCGGTTAGACGTAGCCTGTAGACGCTTGTACACCAGGGGTATCATTTGCGTATTGCCGACCATGTAAAACGAAATAGGATTAGTTGGGTTGGCAGTATAAGGGTCAAAGTCCCCCCCACTGCCAACACAACGATTCCTCGCGGAGCACTGGCAACTTTGCTCACCGTAAGGAACACAACAGCTCAAAGCAGTGTTATTTCAATTCGATTTTCTGCAAGGCGGAGGTGCTTCCCCAGTCGGACAGCTCCAATTTGAGTGGAATTACTCCCACAATGCCCTACTTCTCTTAAATTAAATTTTGACTTTAGTGTCCTTATGATTATCCACAGCTAGACTTCGCCCGCTTATACGAGTAGGTATAGACGTCCCACATTTCTACCATCCGTAACGTCCCCGAGCTATTCTCATCCTTATACCCTCCGATCCGATATGGATGAAGGTGATGATGTAATTCTTTGCGGACTAAAAAGCGTGATGTTGTGTTTCTGAAAGGATGAAAATGTAAATAAATTATATATTATATATACATATAATATATAATTTATATACATTTTAAGTATACACTTAGTTCTGTAAATAGTTTGGATCTTTTAAAGACATTTTAACTAATAATTTTTTAAACTAGGTGGCACCGGAATTTCTTAGCTAACAATATCTGAGGAGAATCGCCAAAACAAACTCAGAGAATCATGGTCTCTTTTGAGGTCCAAACAAAGTACCTAGTATCAATATGCGAGTGTTTTAAATTACAATGCAAGGCAATTTCTAAGATGGACTTTGAAAAAAGAGCCGCAGTGGCTTTGGGTACACCAGGCCCAGCTAACGACAGGCATGCATCTGTCATTATGTAGATAAACCATAGTCTAGGAAGCTAATGATATATTATTAATTCCATCCTAACCACCTTAAACCAGGCCCAAATTAAAAGTTTACTTGTCTTGTTCATATAATAACACCGTAGCACCTAAGCTTTTATTTTTCGCAGACACTAAAGAGTTTAGCCAAGTTAGATTAGTAAGTTACTGCCTGGGGTGCTAAGGTCGGACAACCTCCTCGTGTGCTTCGTGGCTATCAGTCCTTTCGGGATACGTCCTGGGGGAACGTTAGTCATGAAGCCTGGTGCACCCTGGGCAACTCGGGTATCAACTCTTCCTGCCTTTTGGGGAGTCTTGATGCTCGAGGCTAATGGTCCGACACTGGGGAAAGGCCCTTTTCAGGGCCAAGGGGGGGGGGAGCCCTCCGCGCGGCCGCGAGGCTTAGTGGGGGGAAAACGGCCCTTTTCAGGGCCACGTCTGGGGAGTCCTCCGTGTGGCCGCGAGGCTTTTGCGGAGAAGAAACGGCCCTTCTCAGGGCCAATGGGGATGGCCCATTTACTGGGTCAGAGTGGCGGGCTCGGCGTGTACTCACCCTACCACCGAGCCGGCAGCGGAGTTTGTCTCTCTGCCACCGCCGAAAAATCGGAGGGTACTCTTACATATGCTGAGTGCTGTGGTCATGTCTCGCGGCTCAGCGTGAGGTGCCCTCCGTCGGTCTTGGCTTGGTCGCCCGGACTGCGGGGAAGACAACCTCGAGAACAAATCACCCCGAATCCCAAGCGGCGGCGCACCGCGAGGGGATGTGTGGCTGGTCGGGGCTCCTCGGAGCAACCAGTCACTAGTGCGACTCCCACCAGGGTACCTGCGGACCCCCTGGTTGGGTTACACCCTACGCTTACCCGGGTACAGGGGGCACTGCCCGGGTGGACCTTTATTTCCCCCACACTCGTGGGAATTCATATGGATAATTCAAACAAAAAACAAACCGTAGAGGAAGTGGAGCAGGATGCAGTATCCGAGTGCGGATCTGCATCAAGTGATATGATGGTGGTGGAGCACAGCACTGAGCTGAGCCCCTCCAGATTCTGGAGAGATGGGGAGCCAGGCCGCAAACGCCGCTCTAGCGATGTGAGCCGCTCGGGCTCCGAAGCTGATGAAGACTTGCCGGCTGCTAAAGTCGGCATGGCCAGAAGAGGGAGAGGTCGTCCTCCCACTACTGGCGAGTACGTAGGGCTCGCAAAAGCGAAGGCTGAGCTAATTTCGTACAGGCGGGAGGAGCTTCGCCTTCGTGCCGAGGAAGAGGCTGCTGACTTAGTCGAGCTGGCTAAGTCTAAAAAGATGACGCCAAGGACCGATTCTGGTTCCACAGGGGGAGACCTGACTGCTGCTGCTCTTTTTGAGCAGGTGACGGCTGGACTAAAGGTGGTGCAGCATGTCGCCACCAAGTCCAGTAACTTGAAGGGCACTTTTACGCGGAGCCTCAAGGAGGCTATGAATATTATTGAGGGTGCAGCCAGTGGACTGCGCCACCTTTCCGCGTCAGAAGAAAATGGCAAGCTGGAGGCTGCCAATAGTCGCCTGCAGGAGGAATTGACCAAACTGCAGGCTGACAATGGACGTCTTCAAGACGACAATAGTCGCCTGAAGGCGGATCAGGTGTTAATGCGGCGAGAACTGGAGCAGCTCAAATCTGATGTAGCAAAGATCCGCCAACCAGCTGCTCCAGTAGGGGTAGCGCAGCCGGCTGAGTCGGAGCTGATGGGTCTGCTCCGTACAGAGATGGCCAGCCTGGCTGCGAGATTTGGCGTCATTGAGGGCAAGATCCTGCGCCCGCCTCTCGCTGGGGACCGAAACTCTCCAAAACAAGCGCCAGCCACTTCGTCCTACGCGGCGAAGGCAGCAGCGCCTAATGAAGGACCAAAAACCGGTGGAGCGGCTAGGAAAGGCCAGGCCAAACCGGCCACCACCACTAGCGCGTCGACCTCGGCCAAGACCACACAGGCCCAAGCCGCTCCAACACAGGCGAGTCCGCCTCAGCCTCCGCAGGAGACACCGAGCCAGGTCGCTTCATCCCGGGGCGCGCCAGGGCAGGCTAAAAAGGGAGCGAAAGCTCCTGCTGCTTCTCAGAGCCAGACAGATGCCAGTCCCAATGAAGAGGAGTGGCAGACTGTCGGCAAGAAAAAGAAGAAGAAGCAGAACAAGAACAAAAATCAAAATTCTGCTAGCAAGAAGCAAAAGCTGCGGGCTCCGCGGTCGACAGCAGTAGTTATAACGCTGCAACCAGGCGCAGAGGAGAGGGGCATCTCGTATGCGTCTGTCCTAACGGAGGCCAAGCAGAAGGTCGACTTGGCTGGCCTCGGGATCCCCTCTCTCAAATTTCGGACGGCAGCCACGGGTGCACGATTGCTGCAGATTCCCGGAGCCACGAGCGGCGACAAAGCTGACTCTTTGGCAGCTAAGCTCCGGGAATGCCTGAAGCCTGATGATATCAGGGTCTCCAGACCCACCAAATGCGCAGAGTTACGCGTGTCGGGTCTGGATGACTCTGTAACCTCGAAAGAGGTTGGCGAAGTTGTCGCGCGAGCTGGCGGATGCTCCGCAGAAGACGTAAAGGTGGGGGATATTCGCATCGGTCCTTCCGGCTTGGGTTCGGCCTGGCTTCGATGCCCTGTTACAGCAGCGAAGAAAATCACCGACGCTGGTCGTTTGCTGGTGGGGTGGGTCTCCGCAAAGGTGACACTGCTGGAGCCTAGACCCATGCAATGTTACCGATGCCTGGAAGGCGGGCATGTCCAGCACGTGTGCTCATCGGAGGTAGACCGCAGGGATCTTTGCTACCGCTGCAGCCAGCCGGGGCATAAGGCCGCCCAATGCTCCGCGACACCGCACTGCTCGCTGTGCGCGGGCATAGGCAAACCTGCGGAGCATAGAGTGGGCGCAAAGAACTGCTCGGCCCGCGCGACCAAGAAGAGGGGTGGGGTGAGAGTATCACAAACTCCCCCGACTCTGTCATCGGCAACTCAGGCCATGGATGTGGTGGAAACGGATGCGGCACCGCAATCATAATGGCCAAACCGTTCCTACAGGGGAATCTCAACCACTGCGCCAGAGCTCAGGATCTACTACTCCAGAGCATGGCGGAGTGGTTAATACACGTGGCCGTGATAGCGGAGCCGTACTCCGTTCCGCCAAGGGACAACTGGGCAGGCGACACCACTGGCACAGTTGCCATTGTATGCCAGATGTCTACGGGGGCCACAATGACAGTTGTGGATAGGCACCCGGGCTGCGTCGCTGCCGTCGTGGACGGTGTCCTGGTGGTTGGGGTATATTTTTCGCCCAACAGGGTCCTCGCTGAATTCGAGGCCTTTCTCGGAAATGTGGGAGCCCTGATTGGGCGGAACCACACCCACCCCGTCCTCCTCCTTGGGGACCTCAATGCCAAATCTTCGGCTTGGGGTTGCCCCGCCACCGACGCACGCGGCGACGTGCTGGAGGAGTGGGCGATTGCGACGGGGTTGGAAATCCTTAACCGCGGGACGGTCCACACGTGTGTGCGGCAAAATGGCGGATCGATCGTGGACGTCTCTCTTGCAAGTCCATCTGTGGCGCGCCGCATTCAAGGGTGGAGGGTGATGGAGGGCGTGGAGACACTCTCCGACCACCGGTATATTCGGTTCGAGATCTCCACGTCTTCAGCGAATAGCGGCCGCCCGAGCCGGACCACCTCCGACAATCCGAGGTGGGTCCTAAAACAGCTCGACAGAGACGTCCTCATCGAAGCCGCAATTGTGCAGGCATGGTTCTCCGCTCCCGAGGAGCCGGTGGACGTGGACGCTGAGGCCGCCTGGTTCCACCACGCACTAACGCAAATCTGCGACGCAGCTATGCCCAGGGCCAGGGTGGGACCTCAGAAGCGTCAGGTGTACTGGTGGTCTCGGGAGCTGGCGAATATGCGCGTGGAGTGCGCTGCAGCCCGACGCCTGTACACCAGGCACCGTCGACGGCGCCGTCGCGACCTCTCGCTGGAGGCCCAGCTGTACGAGGCTTACAAAGCGGCCAAGGAAGCTCTGCAGCTGGGCATCAGCCAGGCGAAGGAGGCTGGCAATGAGCAGTTCATAGAGCTGCTCAATAGTGACCCCTGGGGGCGCCCCTACAAGCTCGCAAGAGCTAAGCTGCGACCCTGGGCGCCGCCTCTGACGGAGTCTCTCGAGCCAGCCCTTCTTGGCACAGTCGTGTCCGCTCTATTTCCCAATAGAGCGGAACACATACCGCCGTCAATGGGGTCGCGAAATTCCGTGCCTGTGGAGGAGCCTGACGTGCCTGAAGTCACCGAGGCGGAACTTGGCGCAGCAATTCTGCGCATGCGTGCCAAGAACACGGCACCAGGACCGGACGGCGTTCCCGGTCAGGCCTGGGCTCTGGCCCTCGGGGTCCTCGGCCCCCGACTGCGGAAGCACTTCACTGAGTGCTTCAGGCAAGGCCGCTTCCCAGAGCGCTGGAAGACGGGCAGACTCGTCCTCCTCAAAAAGGAGGGGCGCCCCGCAGACTCTCCCTCTGCATACCGCCCCATCGTACTGCTTGACGAGGTGAGTAAGCTCTTTGAGCGCGTCACCGCTGCCCGCCTCGTCAAGCATATGACCAGAGTGGGCCCCGACCTGTCCGACAACCAGTTTGGGTTCCGGGCAGGTAGGTCGACGGTTGACGCAATCCTGCGCGTAAAAGCCCTGTCGGAACAGGTGGTGGCGGACGGCGGAGTGTTGCTCGCAGTGTCGTTGGACATCGCCAACGCGTTCAACACTCTGCCGTGGAGCTGCATCATTGAAGCACTCCAATACCACCAAATACCGCCCCACCTACGTCGGACGGTAGGGGACTACTTGCGTGATCGGGCGATCACCTTTACGGGACGCAACGGGGTGTGCAGCAGAGGGATGACGTGCGGTGTTCCGCAGGGTTCTGTCCTCGGACCGCTCCTGTGGAACATCGGCTACGACTGGGTCCTGCGTGGGGCCATACTCCCGGGCGTCAGCGTGACATGCTACGCTGACGACACGCTCGTCCTAGCCCGGGGGAGTACGTATAGGGAGGCTGCCCGTCTTGCCACTGCAGGTGTGGCACAAATCGTGGCGCGCATCCGCCGGCTAGGGCTGGAAGTGGCGCTGAACAAGACGGAGGCTCTGTCATTCCATGGGCCCCGGAGAGCTCCTCCTCAAGGATCCCATATTGTCATCGGTGGGGTCCGCATCGATATCATGTCGTGCATGAGGTACCTGGGGCTCGTGCTGGACAGCAGGTGGAGCTTTGACGTCCACTTCCAGCGCCTGGCACCGCGGTTGATGGGGGCGGCTGGCGCCCTCGGACGGCTCTTGCCGAATCTCGGTGGCCCAAAGAGCAGCTGCAGGCGGCTCTATTTGGGGGTCATTCGCTCAATGGCCCTCTACGGTGCCCCTGTCTGGGCCACCGAGTTGACGAGTCGCGGCGCTACATTGTTGCGGCGGCCACAGCGTGCGATATCCATACGGGTTATCCGCGGATATCGCACGATCTCGGCAGAGGCGGCGTGCGCACTGGCGGGTTCTCTCCCTTGGGACGTGGACGCCCGGGTCCTTGCGTCACTCTATACATGGCGCAAGGACGTGCGGGAAAGAGGAGAGATGGTGGTCCCGAGGGAGTTGAACCAGTGCAGGGAACTGCTGCGGCGAGCGGCGTTCGAAGAGTGGGCGGAGCGGCTTGGGCGACCAAGCGCTGGACTGCGGACGGTCGAAGCCCTCCGTCCCGTTCTGAGGGAATGGGCCGACAGGCGTCACGGTGTGCTGACCTTCCGGCTGACGCAGGTGCTGTCGGGGCATGGATGCTTCGGCAAGTACTTGTGCCGCATCGCCGGGAGGGAAGCAGACACCCGCTGCCACCACTGCAGCGATTGTTTGGAGGACACGGCGCAGCACACGCTCGAGCAGTGTGTCGCATGGGCCGAGCAGCGCCGTGTCTTGAGAGGTACAACAGGTCAAGACCTCTCACTCCCGGCCGTAGTCAACAGCATGGTCGGGAGTCCAGACGCCTGGGAGGCGATGCTCTCCTTCTGCGAGGACGTGATGGCGCAGAAGGAGACCGCGGAGAGGGAGAGGGAGACTGCCTCCACCCTGCCGATCCGCGCCCGTCGATCAGGGCGCAGGAACAGGGCAGACAACGCCCTGTTTCAACCACCATAAACGGCCACGGGCGGCGGACTTGGGGAAGTCCGTCCGCCCAACAACACAAGGCCCGAGATGGAGGTGCGGTTGGTGTTTCCGCACCCCACTCACGTGGATCGGTAGGTGGGGGCACGCAAGTGTCTCCCTAAACAGAGCCGGAGACCGCGAGTTTGCGGTCTGCCACTGCTGGGGTCGCGGAGGAATGTTCTCGCTCCCGTAACCCCAGCAAAAAGTGGTGAGGCGAAACACCCGTATGGTTTTAGTCGGTAGGTCACCCCCTATGGGTGGAGTCCGACACACCCCACCGCCTTCCCCGGGCGGTGGATAGTCCATGAGGATTTCCATACGTTAAAAAAAAAAAAAAAAAAAAAGTAAGTTACTGCCTGCCACAACTTAGCTAATTAGGCGAGCTAATTAGCAAACTACTATCCTTATAAGCTGAAACTTTGTCGTGATTAAATCTCAACGTGTCTTCTTGAATATTGAGATTAATGACCTCTTTGGATTTTTTACTCATTTGTCAGTTATGACTTATATGTGTATTAAGTGGTATGGTATGACAATCATATAGAAAGGGATTATGCTATAGTCCACCACGCTGCCCTAGTGCGGGTTGGCAGACTTCACAAACCGTCGAGAAAAATCTCTAAGGTATGCAGGTTTCCTCACGATGTTTTCCTTCACCGTTTAAGGGAGTGATAATTAGTTATTAATACGCACATGAATTCGAAAAGTCAGAGGTGCGTGCCTTGGGTTCGAACTCGAGACCTTCGACTTGGCAGTCCAATGATCATACCAATAGGCTATCACTGATGACATCAATGGTATGACAATTCTAAATTTAAATTTGACAAGCATGAGGCAGCTGCAACGTTTTTTTTTTTCAACTATTCCCACGTAGAAATGTTGATATCTACTACCACATTGGTCGCAAGAGCAGCTATTGAATGTGAAGTCCTGGGCTTGTTTACCAAGTCAAACAAAAAGTGTGTGAAATTTTCTAAAAAAAAAACTAAAAGCGTCCCTGCTCGGAGTTTGTATTTATGCCCGGTTACTGGTATCTGGCCCCTTTTTACATGGGACCTAAAAATAATTATACTGATGAATTGTTGTGGGTGTCAATCAGTAAAGCTCAACCTCACACTTGTACACAGAGATGTTATTGTACGTACAAAAAAGGTATAGGTATGTTGTTTTTTTATCAAGACCAAAATACTCACAACATAATTCTCACCGTAAAATCACACGGCAATCAAATTAAATGTTACCAAATACTGCTCTCAACGCTTCAATCTCATATTTTATTCACCCCCACAGCCACACACTCCTCTACTACGCAGGCAATTTAACCTGAATAATTTAAAACATTCGAATTCCGAAGTTCACTCAAAGTCGAAATGGTCATTTACAATTTAGGAGCATTATAGACGTGTGGCCCTATGGGGCAAAACGGGGATGTTGGGTCGCTGTGAGTGAACGAGTGAATAATGAATGAGAACGGTGCGAACGTGAGTGTCAACAGGGTATGGAAATAGCGCGGAAAAATTAGGGCTTCGATTTAGGTAGGTACAGGACCATCCTCTGAGCCTTTTCACATCTATGTTGGGGTCGGCTTCCAGTCTCTCGTCAGACGACCTCTGTGATCTAGCGGTTCGAGTCGGACTGCTGATCATGGGGTCGTGGGTTCGATTCCCACAGGACACATATATTTGTGTGGATAAAACATGAGTATTTGTGTTTGTCTGGGTGTTTCTTATGTATTATAAGTACGTATTTACAAAAAAAAAAGTATCTAAGTATTATATCCATTGTCAAGTACCCATAGTACGGTCGAAAATAGAGTTAAGTATACAGGCAGCTAATTAAACATCGTGTTTTTTTAAAGATTGTGTAATTATGTATCACGCAATATGTGTCAAAACGCAGATATTGTGAGCTGCTACACATCAAACCCTTTCACGGGTAATTATTTAAATCACAATATGTGCAAAGATGCAGATTTCGTTCGCTACCTGTATACCAAACTCTTTTGTTGACTGTACAAGCTCTGCTTAGTTTGGGACTAGATGGTGTTGTGTAAAAATGTCCCAAAAATATTATTATTAGTCTAAGCAGATGCGGCTGAATATCAGATTTTTACACGAAGCGATTGTCATCGTGTATATACTGTGTCATAAAAAAAGCAGTGATAGCCTAGTGGTATTACCATTGGACTGCCAAGTCGAAGGTCTCGAGTTCGAACCCAAGGCACGCACCTCTGACTTTTCGAATTCTTGTGCGTATTAACAATTAATTATAACTCGCAAACGGTGAAGGATAACATCGTGAGGAAACCTGCATGCCTGAGAGATTTTTTCTCGACGGTTAGTGAAGTCTGCCAACCCGCACTAGGCCAGCGTGGTGGACTATAGCCTAATCTCTCTCAATATGAGAGGAGACCCGTGCCCAGCAGTGGGACAGTATATGGGTTGATGATGATAATGACCATTGAACTACCAAGTCGAAGGTCTCGAGTTCGAATCCAAGCCACACATCTCTGACTTTTCGAAATGTGAAATGTGCGTATTAATAATTAATTATCACTTGATAAAACGGTGAAGGAAAACATCGTGAGGAAACCTGCATGCCTGAGAGATTTTCTAAACGGTGTGTAAAGTCTGCCAACCCGCACTAAGCCGGCGTGGTGGACTATAGCCTAATACCTCTTATTCTGTGAGAGGAGACCCGTGCCCAGCAGTGGGACGGTGTATGGGTTGATAATGATGACAGTCATTGGCCTAGTGGTTGCAACTACGGTATTGTCTTGGGTTCAATTCCGAGGTCGAGTAAAACAGTTCTTGGGATTTTCTTTTCCCACCAAAAGCACAGGCGATAAAGGCACGTTTTAGGGGTTGTTCAATATATTACGTAAGTACAAGAAGTACTATCTCGTAGTCTATCATGAATTGATTTGTCTTTGACTGTACAAAATTTCCTACGAAGTTTGGATTTGCGCATTTTTAGGGTTCTGTACCCAAAGGGTAAAAACGGGACCCTAGTCCCGGACGGACAGAGTCCTATTACTAAGACCCCGCTGTCCGTCCGTCCGTCTGTTACCTTTATCTCATGTACCGTGATAGTTAGACAGTTGAATTTTTTACAAATTATGTATTTCTGGTGCCCCTATAACAACAAATACTAAAAACAAAACAAAATAAGTATTTAAGGGGCTCCCATACAACAAACGTGATTTTTTGCCGTTTTTTGCTCAATATTAATAACGACAACAGGTGTCTAATATTTCAAGTGTCTACTTGAAATATTCACAGAATATTTAGATGTATATTTCACTTTAAAAATAGTTTTTTAATGAAATTAAAATAAATATTGGTACCTTTCGGTAAGCAGTGATAGCCTAGCGGTATGACCACTGGACTGCCAAGTCGAAGGTCTCGAGTTCGAACCCAAGGCACGCACCTCTGACTTTTCGAATTCGTGTGCGTATTAATAATTAATTATCACTTGCTTAAACGGTGAAGGAAAACATCGTGAGGAAACCTGCATACCTTAGAGATTTTTCTCGACGGTTTGTGAAGTCTGCCAACCCGCACTAGGCCAGCGTGGTGGACTATAGCCTAATCCCTCTCAATATGAGAGGAGACCCGTGCCCAGCAGTGGGACAGTATATGGGTTGATGATGATGGTACCTTCCGTGCGCTAGTCCGGCTCGCACTTGTTTAGTATTCATCGGCCTACGCCATCGAGGACACAATGCGAGTTGGTATATATTCTCAATAACCTATATTTGATACAAAATATCAACGTATTACTTCAAACATTCAACCACAACTTCAACCACGCCGCAAGTCGCCAATTACCCGAAAACAGTTCTCCGATGGGATTGAAAATAATCAATTTACATCAGACTACAAACATAAATGCTTCAACAACAAATCGTAAGGGGGACGACACACGACCGACTTTTTTTAAAGTATCTATATCGTTTGGATTCTATCCACATACAGATTTTGTAACGTTTCTGTGCGTAAACTTCTTTTCTTTCGTTCTTTCTTACTTCGAAGTAGAGAACTGAAGAAGACTTCTGTTGACTTCGAACTTATTAGTGCAATTTGGAAAACTACATCATAATAATAATACACGGATGGAAGATTTGGAAAGGGATGATCTCGGCAACCAGATTACGGTCGTTCTCAAAAAAGGCCAGGTTAATAGTTCCCTAAATCGACGATCAATGCATGAGGAGCTTAATGAACGAAAATGAAGTGAAAGTCCCATGAGTCTCACTGAATGGTAGACGCCAACGCGGTAGGCCCAGACGGAGATGGCGGGACGAGCTGGACTCATTTAAGAAGGATTGGTCCCTGGTAGCAACGCACAGAGAGAGGTGGAAGAAGAGTGGGGCGGCCTTTGCCCTGCAGTGGGACACTACAGACTTTTAATAATAATTATTATATTACTCTGATAGTCATTTTTCTGACCAAACAAATCGCAACGTATAATCGCTCGTTTGCAGTTTACCTTAGTCATATAATCATTTAATACAATTGTCTGAGCCGTGGCTGACCAAACTCAGTACAAAGGGTTATAAGTACACAAACCTATAGATGAAGATAAATGGGGCCATGGAAAATCATATTAGAGTGGCGTCTTACGTCTCAAATCTCTGATATAATTATGAGGGGGCTAAGTGATAACTAGTTACGCTAATCCACAGATCTGAAGGTTAAACCTCAAAGTCAAAATCAAATGTTTTATTTCAATTAGATCATTAAAATTCTAGACTTTTGTGGCACTGTATGGAGCCTATGTTTTACCATACATATAAATAGAATTGAAAGAATACAAAAAAAGTTTTTGAAATCACTTAACTGTCGCTACTGAAGTGAGTGTAAGCGACGTTGATTGGGACAACAAATAAAGTTCTCAGCTACTCACTATCAAAGTTTATTGCTCACTCAGTACACTTAGTATTTTGCACAATTACACAGCCGAATACTACGTAAACTAATTACAGAGAGAACTTATATAGAACGCTTTGCAAACATACAACAGTTATACTTAAGACGCTTCATATGAAGAGGCATTGCGTAGACATAAACTGGTAAGTCTTAGACACAGACGTGATATGTTCGACATTATTCAATTGTTCAAAATTTTAAACTTGTAACGTTGCAACAGGATGCAACCTTACAAACTAATTATAATTAAACAAATATTATAAATCTAATTAACTAATTGTAAATACTAATAATAATAAACAAACAAACTTAATAATACAAGAAACATACGGAACCTAAACAAAAAATAATATCGCGCTAGGGCTTTCTATCACGCGCAGTCTAGTATGCATATCTCTAAAAACTAATGCTTCCGATGTCAGTCTTCGGTTACAAGCGGCGGCATTCGGATCTTGTTCGTTCGCCAGTGAGTGAGGGACAGACCTCTGTGGACACGAACGTGCGCCCGCATCGCACCTATCTCTGTTTAAACCGTTACAATAATAACGAACGTTTTAAATTTAAAATCAGTGCTGTTATTCGATCCCGCTGGGGTGAATTCTCATGTTATGTAATTAAGTGCTTAAATCCAAACCTACGACCATGCTTGTTGTTATTCCCTGTAGTGCAGTAAAGTTATATTCTATTTGCAAGTCCGATTTACATTGTTCTTGTGCTAAGCTTAACCTAAAGCTATGTGTACCTGTTCTTACTCCATTCCCTTCCGCTGTAGTGCTGCTTAGCGATCCCCATTAAAAGTAGAAAGGTTACTGGACCTAGACTTGCGGCACGCTACCCTTCCTGGTTAAAGTCACGCTTGCTAATGGCCACAACCCCACGATTCCAGGATCCACTTCTACCTTCTTTGAGCGTCTCCACGTCCTACCAGACACAGACTCCGAGAGAACATCCCCCGGTCAGAGTTGCTGCCGGATTGGGGGACTACAGCTGAACCTGGAATCCTAATTCCGTCAGGCCAGTGTACCTAAATCTACTTTGCTTAAAAACCGTAGTGCAGGAAGCAAGATTAAATTATATTTGTCAAATGTGAACAGATGTTTCATTAACCCACCTACTTCCTAATCTGTTGACCTCAGGTCTTCCCCAGCGGTTACAAACTCGCTTTCCGATTCACCATCACTTGCCAAAATATCATTTAAAGCACACGTTCGCCTACCCGTACGTCCCTCACGTACAAAACCATTCTTTGTTCTCCCTCGTCTAAATAAAATATACACTCGTAATTCATTTTTATACCGTTCCACTAACAATTTTAATAGAGAATTCACAGATATATATCTTTTTAACATTTCTCTTAATAATCCGAAATTAAAGCTAAAAAGTAGATATTATGTAACCTAATTAAAACTTACCTTCCTTAAATACCTACTTAACAAACTGATAATGTCAATTATTTTCACTGAACTTATGTTCTGATACAGAAATTAGTATTTAAACGCGTCTTTCCCTACTAAGGGTTTATTGTACTTATTTTTATTATTACATAATATTGTCGGCACTATAGGTCTATTGTAAGGAACCATCTGTCTTAAAAGAAGAAAGATATTTATTTGGCCAAAAACATGTGAGACCTTACGAGTACACATAAATGAAAATAAAATCCATAAACATGCAACACTTAAAATAAAATGTAAAAAAAAAAATAAAGAAATACTAAAAAGGTTATGCGTCTCACGGCTGGGCCAAATGGGTCTCCAGATCAGCATAATGCCAAACACAATTAGTGCTTGACGCTGGTTTTCATCTGGAGCCCTAGTGTTTCACGGGTGTCAATCAGAAATTAAATAAGACAAACAAACAAAAAATTAACACAGTGAAGATAAAACAAAAACCACACACAACATTGCATAAAATTCAATTAGGTTGAAATAACTTATTAAGTTGCCGCTTATTGTAGCACAGCACAGAATTTTTATATATGAGTCAATAATAATAAATAATAAAAAATAAATTAATTATGTAATAATTGTGTAGCATAGTTTAGAAGTGAGTACTTATAATGTTTTTTTTATAATATAATCGACAAATTCGCTTCCACGTTGCCTAGCTCCCGTTGTGCATCAATTAGATGCTGTCGAAGTCTTTTTTTAAAATTCGACAGTGATTCTACTTGTCTAATAGGTGGTGGGATGTTGTTCCATACTTTAGCGGCTGCATAACGGAAGCTACCTCTTAGTGTTGCCGTTCTGTGTGGTGGAACAGAGAGTTGTTGCGCACAGCGTCTAACCACGGCATCCCTCTTGCTCGAGACCCAATTTAGCTTCTGGTACAAATATGAAGGCTTTTTATGCTTAATCACGTCAAAGAGAAAGCATGCCAAGTGTAACTTACGACGTAATTTCATTTTAAGCATATAGTTCTGATTGAGAAATGGGGTGACATGACTTCTTGAGGGAACCGAAAAGCAGAAGCGTGCACAAGCGTTCTGGACTCTTTGTATGAGCCTATTTGTTCGAGCTAATAAGCGTGGGCCGTATGTATGACTATTTGATGCCCAAAAAAACAAAAATAGCACTTTTAAAAGTCAAAACTAGTTGCACGGTTCCAAAAAGTGGGTCTTATGGAGAAGAACCGGAAAGAAACTCCCTAAACAAAAACATGATTACAATGTTAATCTTGGTTTACAATGTTTGTTATGAATAGTTAATGAGAACAATGCAGTTTGATGTGTACCTTCTAATAAATTAATCCAGTATAATAATCAGAAAAAATAAATAAAAAAGATTGCCATTGACAGTAAGAGCTGACCAGCCGCGACAGACGGCACCCGTTCACGAGTATGACGTGTGTATCGGCGTCGTTCGACTCCACCATGTTGCAGGGAACGACAATCGAACATTCGTAAGTGGTAGTCAGGAGCCCAAAAAGCCTGATGACCAGTCTGTCCTCAGGATATCGGTCGCATATAATATTATAGGGGCAAGCCTATTACCATTAAGTCGGTATAAATCCAAACTGCTACTGAGAATTTCATTTGACAGATTGGGGTAACTATGTTCTAGCTAAAAAATTAAAGATATTAAATTACGAACACAGTTAAAGCTGAATTCTGGTTCGTGAACGATATCTGCAATTAGCACAATATTCGATTACATTTTAGCCCGCGACTGTAAATTGGGATTACGGCAAGCTAATTGTGAAATATTGCACAAAATGGCGGCGATTTCAGCTCGTCTATACCTAAGTTCTACGTAATGATAATACTAAATATTCTTGAATTTTACACAACACGATCTAGTCCCAAACGAAGTAGACCTTGTACTATGGGCACTAGACAATGGATATAATACTTACTTTTTTTTTATAATACATGTAAGAAATACCCAGACAAACACAAAAACTTATTGATTGACACTTCTTATTGATTTTTTAACCGACTTCAAAAAAGAATCTCCTCCGGTTCTCAATTCGACTGTATTTTTTTAATGTTTGTTACCTCAGAACTTTCGACTGGATGGACTGATTTTGATGATTCTTTTTTTTATTTAAAAGCTAGTGCTTCCCGTGTGGTCACATTTAAATTTGGTCCAGTTCTGACATTGACATCCATAAGAAAACCAATTAAGTCTTTTTGTATTTTTTTGGCATTTTCCATGCTAAGATTTTAAAGTTATTTAGCGAAGGAAAAATTCAGACAGACCGCGAGACACACACTCGCGGTGGCTTAGCGGTCACAGCGTCTGGTGTACCTAACCAGAAGACGCAGGTTCGAATCCTGCCCGCGGTCGAATTTTTCCTTCGCTAAATAACTTTAAATAACAATTAAGTCTTATTTTTACACACAATGCTTAAAGTCGGTTTTCTTTTATGTTAGAAAAAAAGTCACCTGTATAAACCTACATTATCAGCGATAATATGGGTGTATTTTCTAACAATCTACCCGTGTCAAACCAGGGCGGATCACTATTGTACAATTGAAGACATTTCAATAAAACAAGGAGTTACCATATAAACGTTCCCGAACCTGAAGATGTGATTATTGGAATTCTTGTCAATTCGTCTCTTTGTTAGAAGTTGATACAAAAACTACTACTTAATACTACCTCTGCTTAATCCTTCGGGGCTACCTATGACTGAAGCGTAAAAGATATTCTTATCCAGCTTATTATATATAGATTTTAATTTTGTATTTAGTGTTGGAATACATTGTCATTGTTGGTCAAATATCAAGCTTAACCTCCCATTGAAAGAAGAGATTATTACCTAGTTTTGGTTTCTTAATAAACGTATGCGGAGCCGGAGCCGCGAGCAAATTCTAGGAACAACTACCTAAATAAACTTTCTAAACTACAACGCCACTGAATTTTATGTACAAATTTACAACTAGCAACACTGCAGTTTTATTAAAACCTATTTCACATTTGCTTTGCGTGCTCGTAAAAAAACCACAATCATTTGACGTACACTCTAAAAGGAATATTTCATAAAGTTTCATTTTGGTAGCTGCATCAACATTTAAATTGTGATTTGAATTTTACACTGTCGAAAAAAGAATTAGGTATACAGGCAGCTAAAATACCACCCGCGTTTTACACATAATTATTACGGGGTACATGATTCCACACAATCCTGCAAAACAGATGCCGTTAGCTTATAGCTGCCTGTAAAATTAAATCTTGTTTCGAGTGTACATTATTTATATGTTTTCAAAAGCAGTTTTTGCTACTGAACTGATGAGATAAATGATGGTCTCATTGTCGTGCCTCAAAGAGCACTTTAAGCCGTCAGTCCCGGTACTCACTCAAAATTTACCAATGAAAACGTTCGTTTGTTGTGATGAATGCGTGTCCACCACCGTGCGTTTCTCAAGAAACTTTTTACCACGAACGACTGCTCTGTAGAATAAATTACCAGCGGAGGTACTTCCGATCCGGTACGACATGGCAACCTTCAAGAAGTGAGCCTATTCTTATCTCAAAGGCTGCCTTCGCACTTGCAACCCCTCTGGTGTTGAGGGTGTCAATGGGCAGCGGTGATCACTTACCACCAGGTGGCCCGCATACTCGCTTGCCTCCCTCTTCCATAAAAAAATATATAAGTAATAAAAAAAAACCAATATACCTTAAAATAAAAGCCGACTGCATATTGATTAAGTAAATATATTTCAATTTTTCAATTTTTGTTTGCAGAACAAGGATTGCAATATTTTTATTTACTCCAAGAAAAATATTTGTATTCTGTTCAAATAACTTTTTACCAGATTTTGCTTGCTGACCGAATAATCATCATCATCATCATCCACAGCCTGAATCTACCCACTGCTGAGTGTAGGCCTCCATTTGCTTATGCCACCTTTCTTGATCCTGTGCTAAACTTATCCATTTGTGACCAACCAAATTTCTTAATGTTGTCGACCCATCTTGCTACCGGACACCCAACACTCCTTGACCGAATAATACTTGTTTGAAATAATTACCAATCTGAAACATTGTTAGAGCCCAATTGTCTATGTAGGTACACTACTTGCGCAGCCGGTACCGTACATATAACTTCAGAAACGTACAGTTATCACACAATAGAATCCACCTACCTACCTTTGTCGCGATCTTCGGAGATGATTGGCACGTTGATAGCGGTGATGAAAGTTCAAAGTCCGTAGTTGGAAGATTTTGCTAACACAACACATTGTAATCACTCAGTTAAGCAGTTTATACATAATATATCACACCTGTAGGAGCTGTGCTAAATATTTGAAAAGTTTATTGTGAGAGACACCGTTCCGTTTAGCATGCGTCCGCCATGACATCGAACTGACCGGGAAACGATTATGATTAGTCGACGCGTTCACTATTTAAATCGCACCGTGCGTCAACGACCAAAGGCGGCAAATTTAAATAGGGATAGCAACTGAGGAACTAGACTTAGTGCAATGCTATCTGTTGAAACCTCTTTGACATCATTGCTAATGTCAAAGTACGTTTTGATTGGTTGTCGTAGTAAGTTTCATTGGATAAAGGTGAATTCGTGTGTCAACACTATGAAAATATAACTCATATATATTAAATTCGGTAAGTATTATTAAGATGCGACGGAATTATTAAATTATTTTTATAATTATTCAGCCACAATTGGAAGCCTCCGAGCCCTTTCCCATCTATGTTGGGGTAATATAGACGGTAAAACGGCCGAAGTATGATAATAATAATATTGATAAGTGGAATGGCGAATGTCAGTGGAACCGCCGAGTGGGGACGCCCTAGAAAAACTTATACCGACCTTATTGGTGAGGTTCTTCAAAAAGGTCAGGTGCGTAGTACTCGCAACCGGCGTGTATGTATGACAAGATGTATGAATGTGGTCGAAGCGAAAGAAGTATGCAAGAACCGTAGCAAGTGGCGTTCTTTAGTTTCTGCCTACCCCTATGGGAAAAAGGCGTGAGTGTATGTATGTATGATAAGTCTCTGTTACAAGGGGCCATAATTGAAATTATTAAAAAGAAACAGCTTTTAACCCTAAATACTCTGAAGCTAACTGAATATTATAAAGTACTTTTATTAAAAGAAAATGGCTTGCGGAAGTCTGATGGTAGATGCTTCGTATAAAATACTGACATTCAGTCAATAGAATTCACCAAGCCAAAGGCTCTTAAACCGTGGAAAGTGGAAGGACGGTAGGGAGGTCTTTCCTGTTATGGTCATGGCGAATTTCACGGATCCCGTGGCTATGACGAGTGAAGGCAAGTACGGTTTTTAGTCGGTATGAGTCCGAATATAATACAATAATCTTTATTTGCCGAAACACTGCCGCCTCCTAAGGTGGCGGATAGTCATTGAGGATTTTCCGTACTATAAAAAGGGAGATGTTTACAGTGAGCGATAACTCATAATTCACTCACTTACTCACTTCATCACGAAATCTGAAAAAACAATGTACTGGGAAATATGAGATCAACGCAATACCGCGGCACACAGATAGTATAAAATATTTCCACCTCTACCGAACAGAATAAACCTGACCTCACTTCTCGACAGTTCAAATTATGCAAATGGGAATCAAACTTGCTCCAAAGTTTTCAACTACTCCACGTAAGTTTCATCGGCTTTTCAGAAAAAAAGTTTTAAACAACGATCAAGATCTTTCATAGAAAAAAGATATAATAAAATACCTACTCTTTAACTAGTTAAAGAGTAGGTATTTATTATAATATCTTTGTGCAGTTTTTAGGAGCTATCTACTGTATAACCAAAAGAAATACCAACTATTAAATTAATATTAAAATACATTACATTTCTACATAATTTTGACTCCAAAGGTGTCGACATCGATTTCAGGAATGTCAACATCGATGTCAAGAGTGTCGATGTCGATGTCAAGTGTCGACATCGGTGTGAAGAGTGTCAACGTCGATAAGTACAGTGACGACATCGATTTCAGAAATCTCGACATCGATGTCAAGAGTGTCAAAATCGATTTCACTAGTGTCGACATTGATGTCAAGGGTGTCGACATCGATGTTAAGAGTGTCAACATTGATGTCAAGGGTGTCGACATCGATTTCACGAGTGCAAAAATCGATTTTGCGTGTCGACATCGATGTCAAGGGTGTCGACATCGATGTCAAGAGTGTCGACATTGATGTCAAGGGTGTCGACATCGATTTCACGAGTGCCAAAATCGATTTCATGAGTTTCGACATCTATTTCAGGAGTGTCGACAACGATGTCAAGAGTGTCAAACTTGCTCCAAAGTTTTCAACTACTCCACGTAAGTTTCATCGGCTTTTCAGAAAAAAAGTTTTAAACAACGATCAAGATCTTTCATAGAAAAAAGATATAATAAAATACCTACTCTTTAACTAGTTAAAGAGTAGGTATTTATTATAATATCTTTGTGCAGTTTTTAGGAGCTATCTACTGTATAACCAAAAGAAATACCAACTATTAAATTAATATTAAAATACATTACATTTCTACATAATTTTGACTCCAAAGGTGTCGACATCGATTTCAGGAATGTCAACATCGATGTCAAGAGTGTCGATGTCGATGTCAAGTGTCGACATCGGTGTGAAGAGTGTCAACGTCGATAAGTACAGTGACGACATCGATTTCAGAAATCTCGACATCGATGTCAAGAGTGTCAAAATCGATTTCACTAGTGTCGACATTGATGTCAAGGGTGTCGACATCGATGTTAAGAGTGTCAACATTGATGTCAAGGGTGTCGACATCGATTTCACGAGTGCAAAAATCGATTTTGCGTGTCGACATCGATGTCAAGGGTGTCGACATCGATGTCAAGAGTGTCGACATTGATGTCAAGGGTGTCGACATCGATTTCATGAGTGCCAAAATCGATTTCATGAGTTTCGACATCTATTTCAGGAGTGTCGACAACGATGTCAAGAGTGTCAAACTCGATTACACTAGTGTCGACATCAATTTCACGAATGCCAAAATCTATTTCATGAGAGTCGACATCTATTTCAGGAGTGTCGACATCGATGTCAAGAGTGTCAACATTGATGTCAAGGGTGTCGACATCGATTTCAGGAGTGTCGACATCGATTTCAGGAGTGTCGACATCGATTTTACGAGTGCCAAAATCGATGTCAAGATAGTCAACATCTATTTCAGGTGTCGACATCGATGTCAAGAGTGTCGACATCGATGTCAAGGGTGTCTACATCTATGTCAAGAGTGTCGACATTGATGTCGAGGATGTCGACATTCCGGAGTGTTCACATCGATTTCAGGAGTGTCGACATCTATTTCCGTAGTGTCGACATCGGTGTCTAGGGTGTCGACATCGATGTCAAGGGTGTCGACATCGATGTCAGGAGTGTCAACAATGATGTCAAGGGTGTCGACATCGATGTCAAGAGTGTCGACATCGATGTCAAGGTTGTCGACATCTATGTCAAGTTTCAGGAGTGTCGACATCTGTTTCCGTTGTGTCGACATCGGTGTCAAGGGTGTCGACATCGATGTCAAGGGTGTCGACATAGATTTCAGGAGTGTCGACATCGATTTCAGGAGTGTCGACATCGATTTCACGAGTGCCAAAATCGATGTCAAGATAGTCAACATCTATTTCAGGTGTCGACATCGATGTCAAGAGTGTCGACATCGATGTCAAGGGTGTCGACATCTATGTCAAGAGCGTCGACATAGATTTCAGGAGTGTCGACATCGATGTCAAGAGTGTCGACATCGATGTCAAGGGTGTCGACATCGATGTCAAGGGTGTCGACATCGATGTCAAGGGTGTCGACATCGATTTCACGAGTGCCAAAATCAATTTCACGATGTCAAGGGTGTCGACATCGATGTCAAGAGTGTCAACATTGATGTCAAGGGAGTCGACATCGATTTCACGAGTGCCAAAATTGACGTCAAGATAGTCAACATCTATTTCAGGAGTGTCGACATCTATGTCAAGAGTGTCGACATCGATGTCAAGGGTGTCGACATCTATGTCAAGAGTGTCGACATTGATGTCAAGGATGTCGACATCGATGTCAAGGGTGTCGACATTGATTTCAAAAGTGTCGACGTCGATTTCACGATTATCGAAAATGATTTCACGAGTGTCGACATAAATTTCAGGAGTGTAGACATCTACTTCAGGATTGTCAACATCGGTGTCAAGAGTGTCGACATCCATGTCTGGAGTGTCGACATCGATTTCACGATTATCGAATACGATTTCACGAGTGTCGACATAGATTTCAGGAGTGTCGACATCGGTGTCAAGAGTATCGACATTGATGTCAAGGGTGTCGACATAGATTTCAGGAGTGTCGACATCGATTTCAGGAGTGTCGACATCGATTTTACGAGTGCCAAAATCGATGTCAAGATAGTCAACATCTATTTCAGGTGTCGACATCGATGTCAAGAGTATCGACATCGATGTCAAGGGTGTCGACATCTATGTCAAGTTTCAGGAGTGTCGACATCTATTTCCGTAGTGTCGACATCGGTGTCAAGGGTGTCGACATCGATGTGAAGGGTGTCGTTAAGATTTCAGGAGTGTCGACATCGATTTCAGGAGTGTCGACATCGATTTTACGAGTGCCAAAATCGATGTCAAGATAGTCAACATCTATTTCAGGTGTCGACATCGATGTCAAGAGTGTCGACATCGATGTCAAGGGTGTCTACATCTATGTCAAGAGTGTCGACATTGATGTCGAGGATGTCGACATTCCGGAGTGTTCACATCGATTTCAGGAGTGTCGACATCTATTTCCGTAGTGTCGACATCGGTGTCAAGGGTGTCGACATCGATGTCAAGGGTGTCGACATCGATGTCAGGAGTGTCAACAATGATGTCAAGGGTGTCGACATCGATGTCAAGAGTGTCGACATCGATGTCAAGGTTGTCGACATCTATGTCAAGTTTCAGGAGTGTCGACATCTGTTTCCGTTGTGTCGACATCGGTGTCAAGGGTGTCGACATCGATGTCAAGGGTGTCGACATAGATTTCAGGAGTGTCGACATCGATTTCAGGAGTGTCGACATCGATTTCACGAGTGCCAAAATCGATGTCAAGATAGTCAACATCTATTTCAGGTGTCGACATCGATGTCAAGAGTGTCGACATCTATGTCAAGAGTGTCGACATTGATGTCAAGGATGATGTAAAGGGTGTCGACATTAATGTCAAGGGTGTCAGAATCGATTACACTAGTGTCGACATCTATTTCAGGAGTTTCGACATCGGTGTCAAGAGTGTCGACATCGATGTCAAGAGTGTCGACATTGATGTCAAGAGTGTCGACATAGATTTCAGGAGTGTCGACATCGATTTCAGGAGTGTCGACATCGATTTCAGGAGTGTCGACATCGATTTAACGAGTGCCAAAATCGATGTCAAGATAGTCAACATCTATTTCAAGAGTGTCGACATCGATGTCAAAAGTGTCGACATCGATATCAAGACTGTCGACATGGATGTTAAAGATGTCAACATCGATTTCCGGAGTGTTCACATCGATTTCAGGAGTGTCGACATCTATTTCCGTAGTGTCGACATCGGTGTCAAGGGTGTCGACATCGATGTCAAGGGTGTCGACATCGATGTCAAGAGTGTCGACATCGATGTCAAGGGTGTCGACATCGATGTCATGAGTGTCAAAATCGATTACACTAGTGTCGACATCGATTTCAGGAGTGTCGACATCGATTTAACGAGTGCCAAAATCGTTGTCAAGATAGTCAACATCTATTTCAGGAGTGTCGACATCGATGTCAAAAGTTTCGACATCGATGTCAAAAGTGTCGACATCGATGTCAAGGGTGTCGACATCTATGTCAAGAGTGTCGACATCGATGTCAAGACTGTCAACATTGATGTCAAGGATGTCGACATATATGTCAAGAGTGTCGACGTCGATGTCAAGACATTGATGTCAAAGATGTCAACATCGATTTCCGGAGTGTTCACATCTGTTTCAGGAGTGTCGACATCGATGTCAAAGGTGTCGACATCTATGTCAAGAGTGTCGACATCGATTTCACGAGTGCCAAAATCGATTTCATGAGTTTCGACATCTATTTCAGGAGTGTCGACATCGATGTCAAGAGTGTCAAACTCGATTACACTAGTGTCGACAACAATTTTAGGAGTGTCGACATCGATGTCAAGAGTGTCGACATCGATGTCAAGAGTGTCAACGGCGATGTCAAGAGTGTCGACATCGGTGTCAAGAGTGTCGACATCGATGTCAAGGGTGGCAACATCGATTTCACGAGTGCCGAAATCGATGTCAAGAGTGTCGACATCTATTTCAGGAGTGTTCATCGATTTCACGAGTGCCAAAATCGATTTTGCGTGTCGACATCGATGTCAAGAGTGTCGACATCGATGTCATGAGTGTCAACGGCGATGTCAAGAGTGTAAACGTCGATGTGATATGGTAGTGTGGGATGCACCCCAGCCAGATGGACCGACGATATCAAGAGGGTGGCCTGCGGTGGACTGCGATAGGCTGATTTTCAGTGATATACATCGTAATTCAATTCAAAGTATAATTTTTTCTAGTGTTTCGAGTAAGTAGGTATTATAATCCGTAGTACAAGCTCTGCTTAGTTTGGGACTAGATCGTGTTGTGTAAAATGTGCCAAATAGGTATCATACTACTTACTTACTTCATCATGAGATTATATTCTTGTTTATTTTTTAAACACTAATCCCAAATTCAAATAAAAGACCTTAGTTTAGCAGTTAGTTTAGTTTTTATTATACCACGGATAATGGGCATCTGCGAACATAACTGATGCCTTTTTCTTGGTCTCAGCGTAACTGATAATTTCAGGGTACTGTCGCCTATAATTAATATATTTGTGTGCTTTGCCAGCATCGATGACCTTTGCTTCCCTGCCATAGGCCAAAACGTAGAAGTTAACAAGTTTTTCAAATGCAATTTCGACGTAGAAGTGTATTTCTAAAAATTGAAAGCCGTAGCACATTCCTTTGGAGCCTGCGCACCACCGGCGCAGGTACAGCTCTGGTGTCCCCGTTACGTCTTTGTCATAGTTAGCTTTGAATACCACACAGGAGTATTCCACATCGCCAATTATAGTTACCTGAAATTGACTTGTATCAGCGCCAGCATTTTGTGCTTGAGTGTCGTCACATAACACCTCAGTGGCTGTACCACCACCTATTATTGCGATCGTTTTCCGATTGAGAGAGAGGGATGTCGCTCTGTAAATTAAATAGCGCCATCCCTTTCTCACAACCTAAAAATCATCGCATTAACACGTTGTGGTATGGCCCCTGTTATGTGAGGCGACACGTTTTACAAAAGTATTGAATTTAACTTTTTTTTTTTAAATCACCACCTTGTTAACAGATTTAAGATAGGTAGGGTATAGTAGGACTCAATTTGGAGTAGCACGACTGGGGAAGTACCTTCGCCTTGCAGAAAATTGAAGTGAAATAACACTGCTTTCAGCTGTGTTGTGTTCCTTACGGTGAGTAAGGTTGCCAGTGCTCCGGGAGGAAACATTGTGTAAGTGGCGCGACTTTAATAATAATACTTTGACCCTTATACTACCAACCCACCATTCCTTTTACGTTTTACAGGGTCGGCAATGCGCAAGTGATACCCCTGGTGTTGAAAGCGTCTACCATCAAGCGGGCCATATGCTTGTTTATGACCATAGTGGTATTATTATGGTGCCCGGCTGCTGGCATCTGTGCTAGGGGAACCTCTAGCGTAGCTTCAATTCTTAGAACAAGCAGTGTTATGGGGTTATTCTATGAAATACTCAGTAGCAACTCGAGATTTTGGATAACATTGGTACACCACTGCGTAACGTACCACGTGCACCTAGACTCGATATTTCATAAGTGCCTGTATATGGTTTATATGAAAATAAAACTATTTTGATTTTTTTATTTTTGAACGCTTTGGAAATACAAGAATGGTAGTATGTTTTCGTTGTCGATAACTCATGATAATGATGAAGAGGTCAAAGAACTTACGTTATACCTGATTTTTCCACGAGTGAATGCGATCCTGGTGTGGTCAGTATAGAGCTCGCGTCTAATCTCCCCTTCGTCACACGGGCCAAATCTCTGTACGTTAGAGAGAGCTAGAACATATTTGCGATATTAGTACATATACAGGTGTTACAAAACTACCCGTAAAGCCGAAAGGAGGTTAAGTGGAGGTTAATTGGAATAAAATATTTGACTTTGAATAAAAGTAAACACGGTTTTTAGTTGGTAGGAGTCCGAGATACCTTGCCTCCCCTAGTGGCAGACCATCCTTAAAGACTATATAACGTAGTATATAAAAAAAACATTCTTTCTTTCATCTTACTTCGTCTCAAAACGATATGGTTCGCCGCCAACGTGGTGACGGCTGGTCTGCCGATCCTCTCGACGCGGCGCTGCACCCAAGTGTTGTACATGCCATAGTCCAGGAAACGGGCCGGCGCCTGGCACCCTGGACCATACACGCCGAAGCCCAGCTAAAGAAACAGGAACAATCGAGTGACAAAACAGTGTAGGAGCCTATATAACTTTGATACTGTGTTCGTATGGGTGTGCACGGCTACCATAACACATTTCCTTAGTCATTAGTTTCAATCTTTGATTATATACTTGTCTAGATGCCACATTGACACGTCCAGAACGGCCCAAATAAAGTCTACTAAAATTGGTAGACTCTCTTCTCACTTACGTCAGTGTCATTTGGATCTCTGTGTGGAGTGTGGAGTTCTCGAAAAATAATTAATTATGTCGGTATGTGCTGTCAAATTGTGTCGCAATTATGTGGGAAAACCGTATAATTACACTAAGATCACAGTACATCGGTAAGTTTTGTTATTTAACCTCTATTATTTTATGAAAACATGATTTTTCAATTCGTTAATTTGTAGGTTCGACAGATTAGCCGGTGTTGTCAATTTATTACAAGGGAGATTTGGCGAAACTATGGGAGATAAAATGCAAATATCAGTCATCATCTTTCGATGAGAAAATTTTATTATTTTAATAATTACCTACATAATTTATTTGATCAGTAAATGATAACTTGCCTTCACAAAATAAATGAAGTCATTCACTAAATAGTATTTTTGTTAGTTCTTTCTAATATTTTGGGTTTCAGATTTCTTAAGACTGGAGAGACATTATACAGCGGACACGAAATGAAATATAAAAAAAAAATATTTCGAAAACAAATACAAAGAGATGGATTTTGATCTATAAATTGCTGTATATATTTTTTCATTGTATTTTTTGTTTTTATTAAAATAAATAAAACACTAATCTACAAAATAATTACTTTATTCAGCCTATTTCGTTTAACTGTCATCCCATTAAATAATGGAGAAAAGGTAAGTTAATAATTTGGAGCAGGCATCCCTAAACACGCACACCTTGACAGATTGACTACAATAAGTACACAAGCGGTACTCACACATATCATGCAATTTGGCCCCAGTTTTCGCGTGTCGTTTGTTTGCATTGCTCCATCTAGACAAGTATATAATCAAAGGTTTCAATATACCCCACAATAAAATAAATGAAATTTTATTAAAAATATCATAATGTAAATTTATGTTATACTAAAAATTTGATGTTGCTATAATTAGCTGAGTTGTGTAATCATAAAACTTAGAAACGCGTTTTTAGTCTGTAAAAGTTAATTAATTGTATTGTTTACTGTTACCTTATTATGTAAGATCTGCAGTTCTTTTCTTTATTAACAATTAATAACCTGTTAAAAAAGGATTTAAAAAAAAAGCTAACAAATACTGACCAATCTCCACCGCTTGCCGGTCTTCACCGCCAGGATGGCGCCGCTCCGCCACACGCAATGCCCCCCTGTCAAACTCCGAGCGCAGGCCGTGTGAGATGGCCACATAGTATCTACATCCAGCTGTAAAACATACCACCATCAGCGGAGTATTGTAAAAGTTTGGAACAATAAGTTTTTATTGTTCACGTTCTTGCTGATTAATTAAGTAGCGAACAATTAATTTAGTAGATTTTGAAAGGTGTCTAGTAATGAATTGATTGATTGTCAGATGATTTTAAGAATTGCTTGAGTAAAATAAATAGAAGCCTAAAATTGCATCATTGCGTTTTAAATTAAAATACGTAATATAATAACCCGGCCTCTACAGTATCAATCATAATGAGCATAATGTCAAAAAAAGAAAACGCTAGATAAAGAAGTTCCTCACGGCATGAATGTAGGGTAAGTACTGTTATGATGCTAGTGAGGTGGTAAATAAATGAGCACATATATAATTTACTAGTACCAGATATTTACTATTTACATATTACTTATACATATAAGAATGACCTGACTGAATGGCTGCGGGGAGACGACTGATGCACCGCGCTAAGCCACTCACTAAAATAATCGTGCGCCTTGTACACAATAAAAACTTATACGTCAGCAGTGCTGCTACAACGAACGTAATTTGATATTATGGATATTTTGACTGTTGATATTTATAAATTATCAAAAGAAAGAAAGAAGAAAGAAAACAAGGAAAAAGCGTTGTCTTTGCCATTATCTCTCTCTCTTTCCCTTTATATCTCTCTATGTCTCTATAATTTTATTGTTTGATAATTTCTATCATTTTTTCAATGTAATTATTGCAAAGTAAGGAACAATAAAAGTTTTATTCAATACTATTTTTTTTAATAAAATATATTCACCCCGGTCCGTCTGTAGAAAGTTTTGCATTGTTCTGGAGAAACATATCTCATCCTGTGTATTCTCATCTTAGATCTCTTGCAATCTAGAAAATATGCCATAATTATTCTCCTTTAGACTATGTAGAGACACCAGCAGTTCAAGTTATCCAAAACTGTCAAAATTTCCCAATTGAATATGAACCGTATTTTATTGTATTAAAGTTGAAAATCTTACAAAGAATTTTGACAGATTGGGGTAGTTTGATGTGCTGTGTACAAAATAAGTCAAACAGCAGGACAAGTTACTGTTAAACTATATTAATATCAAATCGCTCTACGTCACCATAACGACGTAAATTCACAATGCGAAGGCAAAATTCGACATGACGGGTAGGTATCGCGGTGGCTTAGTAGTCATAGCGTCTGGTGTACCTAACCAGAAGACGCAGGTTCGAATCCTGCCCGCGGTCGAATTTTTCCTTTGCTTAATAACTTTAAAATCGCTCTAATTTTCTTATGTCAGCTTGACAAACAGAAGAATCAAATCAATTCGGGTTTATGGTAGAACCATAACCCGTAACCGTGGCTTGACATTTTCAATACAAGAAGAATCAATTTCAATCAAAAAGATTAATAATTCAAGAAATGTTTGCTTAATATTAAAAAAATACTTGGTAGCGCACTTATTTTGGCTTCGTGTTTTTCATGTATTTAGTTAAAAAAGGAAACTGTATATACATTAACTAATTCAAAATTGCTTCATTAAAGGATCAAGCAAATGAAACATTTCGACATTACGACAAACGTCAGTCTGTCAGTGACGTCACTGCGTACTAATAACGTAACCTAGCTGTCACGGGAAGAGAATACCTGTTATAATTCAGACATTTTACACAGTCCCATCTAGTCCCAAACTAAGCAGAGCTTGTGCTATGGGTACTAGACAATGGATATAATACTTATATACTTTTTATTTTTGTAAATACACACTTATAATACATAAGAAATACCCAGACAAACACAAATACTCATGTTTTATCCACACAAATATTTGTGTCCTGTGGGAATCGAACCCACGACCATGATCAGCACTCGAACCGCTAGACCACAGAGGTCGTCAAATGTACCATGATCGGGAACAAAGTTCTTAATTTAAAAGGAAAAATATAATCCTTCTCTTATCACTGAATAAATAGCCGCCATCGATTTACGGCCGGGCGTAATAACACATAGGTAATATCAATCGGTAGATTTACTTACTAAAGATATGGTTTTGACATTACTTGTATGAACCTTATGTTAAAATACTGTCTCTAGTAAACAAATTTACTGACAGATATTGTTAATGGGAACGACCGTAAATCGCCACAAAGAAGAGTGAAGATTTTGAGGCATTGTATTTACATTACACTCACGCCTTTTTCCCATTGAGATAGGCAGAAACTAAACGATGCACTTGCTACGATTCTTGCATAGGTCTTACTCTTCGTCCATATTCATACATCTTGTCATACACACACGCCGTTTGCGAGTACTACGCACCTGACCTTTTTGAAGAACCTCACCAATAAGGTCGGTGTAAGTCTTTCTAGGGCGTCCCCTCCCGGCTGTTCCACTGACATTCGCCATAAAACCCCTTTTGTTAGTCGCATTGTATTTACAAAATAAATAAGTGAAAAAGTATTTACTATCAGATAAGACCATAGCGAAGAAATGCTGGTTGGTGAAATGCGACGGAGGTGGACATATCGGCCTTAACTCTGAAACAATACAAATCGTAAATAAACAAACTACCTACCTACTTACAATCAATTATATTTCTCGTAATAAAATTAAATTATTTTCTTCATTAGTCCATTTGGATAACTTCGTCCGAAAGGTTATTTTATAAGAGATAGGTTAGCGTTTCACCACAATCTTACCTGATGGTCAGTGACGATGTGGTCTGAGATGTAGCACGCTTACCTAGAAGATACCTATTCACTCGTGACTTGAAGACCCCCAAATTGTACACGTCAGGAAATACAGACTCAGGCAGCTGATTCCCTTCCGTCGCTGTACGGTTATGGAACGTCGAGGCAAAAAGCTTAGTGCGGGTTTCGGGAATTTCCACTATGAAACGGTGATGCTTTACAGTTTGCCTGGTTGTGCGATGGTAAAAGGGAGAATACAATACATTATTTATAATACATTACATTACATATTATACAACTGCCTCAGTAGTCTAGTTTCAATTCCAAGATAAAGAAAAGAGTTTCTAGATTTTTCTATGAAATTTTCAGCAGCAGCTAACCTCCCCGAAGAGTTAAACAGACGTGTACCAATATACACCCACAAATCATTGGTATATTCAGGTCCCATGTAATAGAGGATGAACCTATTGGCAATAACGGGACACAACTCCAATCTTAGAGTTGCTACTGTAAATTTCACAAACAACTGAAAAACCAAGTAACATTCGCTCGTGAACCCAGGATCTCAAGCATAGCAGTCGCGTTTACGACGTAGTTTATAGTATTAATAGTGGCTGTGGTTTCACCCACCCTAATTTCTTCCGTTTTGTTCGTCTCCTAAGGGTCGTAGCGTATTGTTAAATACTCTATAAACTTTCTCAAGAATTGGACTACCAAATGCATGCATTATCAGAAATTAGCACGTTCAAACAAAAAAGCTCTTCATCTTTATTATATTAAGTCATCATCAACCCATATACTATCCCACTGCTGGGCACGAGTCTCCTCTCATATTGAGAGGGATTAGGCTATAGTCCACTACGCTGGCCTAGCGCGGGATGGCAGACTTCACAAACCGTCGAGAAAAATCTCTAAGGTCTCAGGTTTCCTCACGATGTTTTCCTTCACCGTTTAAGCGAGTGATAATTAATTATTAATTATATTAAGTATAGATATGAATTATGATTGATCATCCTACAAGCCTTTTTCTCGACTATACCGGGGTCGACTTCCAATCTAACCAGATGCGGCTGAATATCAGTATTTTACATGCCATCCAGACCACCGCAGCCCAATTTCTGAGCAATACCTTAGGAGCTAAAACACTAGGACGCGGTGAAGGGCGGGCGTTTTGGGGGCTGTCTTAAATAATTAATAAATAAATATTTTTGGGACATTTTACACAGCACCATTTGGTCCCAAACTAAGCAAAGCTTGTACAATGGATATAATGTATAAATATCCTTTTTTTTTGTAAATAAATACTTATATTATAAGAAACACCCAGACAAACACAAACACTTTATATTCGTCACATAAATATTTGTGTCCTGTGGGAATCGAACACACGACCTTACGATCAGCAGTCCGGTACTCGATCCACTAGACCACAGAGGTCGTCACGTCACGTCAATGTAAAAATGACGTTCAAAAAGTTCCTACTTAGTAGACTATCTTGAATAAAAATAGGATTTTGACTTTTATACCGATATGTTTTAAAATCTTTGAAATAACTTGTTTTAATCATATTATTTTTACCTAATTTTTGTTGAATTTTGAGTTTATCCTCCATAATTTGAATTGAATTGTTAATTTGTATCTGTACTCTGTAATTAATTATATAATTGGACAACATATTATGTATAATAATTATTAGTTTGAATAATATATATATATACCGTATAATATTTCTAAGAATGCATAACTACTTAGTTGCTAACTAGTTGTTTACTTAGTTTTAAATTGTAAATATGTTGTTGGTGTGCCTTGTTTAATTAAATAAATAAGTAAAGATTATTCTTACCAAATTTCACATGGTCTGTTTCCAGCTGGATCATGGCCAGTGTGCTATATGTCTCTCTTGAATAGTCGGGGTGGTAACTGTAGTCGCGAATGCCGACGCTCTGCCCAGTACAGTTGACCCCTAAAATAACGCGAGCTCTTGTCCTGAAAATAATAGAACCGCCGTCATATTCATTGTGTGCGGAAAATTCTCACGGATCATCTGCCACCCTTAAGAGGGGCTCGAGGCTAAGTATTAACTGCGGTCAGTCTGTGGATAGGTGACTATTCTTAACACATCAAGACCCCTCCGTGCCTCGGAGAGCACGTAAAGCCGTCGGTCCCGGTTATCATACGAACACCTATGACAATCGTTAGTGGTAGTCAGAAACCCAAAAAGCCTAACAACCAGTCTATCCTCAGGATATCGGTATTACCCACAAATTGGGATGCGGAGGTCTGATGGCAGTCGCTTCGTGTAAAATACTGATATTCAGCCGCATCTGGTTAGACTGGAAGCCGACCTCAATATAGTTGGGAAAAGGCTCGAAGAAAGAAATCTGCCACCCTTAAACGATGGCTTAAACGGTAAAGGAAAACATCGTGAGGAAACCTGCATGCTTTAGAGAGTTTTATCAACGGTGTGTGAAGTTATGCAAAAAAATAAGTCTGCTAACCCGCACTAGGCCAGGGTGCTGGACTAATAGCCTAATCCCTCACAATCTGTGAGGAGACTAGGGCCCAACAGTACAAATACCATTTATTTTCTCCACAAACTTAAAGTACAAGTTACACCATTGTTACATACATTTCATGTATATGTTGTGGAGACTGAAGCCAGTACTATAGTAAAGTACTAGTTTAACTTGCGTTACAGGTAGGACAATATATGGGTTGATGATGATCTGCCACCCTGGGACGTGGTAGGGTATGTCGGATTCGTACTGATTTTAAACAGAGGCATTCGAGATGAAGGGAGTTCGAAAAAAGGGGTTCTTTTTTCGTCCTAGCTTTTTCCAACTATGTTAAGGTTATCTACCAGTGTAACCAGATACAGTGGAATATCAGTACTTCACACGAAGCGACTGCCATCAAACCTCCGAAAGAAAGGTATAACGGCTGTATCAATATAACGCGATAAAATCCGTAAAAAAGTAGTTTTATTTCAATGTAAAATGGTCCCTTTTTTGAATCACAGACACACGGTTTTACAACGCGCTATATACATTTCCAGTATAAGCTGAGCTTATACTGTTAAAGTTTTTTATGCATTTAGAGGTCAGATACTGGAAGTCAGATCAGGTCAGCTTATTATACTGGAAGCACGTTACGTAGCCATATATCCGTGTGTATTATAATCATATGTGACTATTTATTCTATATTACATAATCACATATTGCAGTTATTATTTTAACTGAATTAAAAAAAAAATGAAATTGCTATAGTAAACCTACGTAGCTGCGTAACAATAGTCTATAGCCGCGTAGCAATAGTTTGTAACCACGTAGCAATAGCTCGTAGTGCATTGCAAAATTTCGTAAGGGCGTGTGGCAGTCTATGAAGGACGAGCAAGACTATTGACAACGTCTGTAGTATAATATACTAGGTCTAGTCTACTAGGTCTGGTTCCATAGGATACAAATACTTATATCGTCTATAGGCTACGGTAACCGCTTACCATCAGGTGGGCCGTATGATACTTTACCACCTTAGTGCTATAAAAAAAAACCTATGTGAACGTTATAAGTGTTTCTGTCAGTTTTACACAGCACCATCTAGTCCCAAACTAAGCAGAGCTTGTACTATGGGTAATAGACAATGGATATAATACTTATATACTTCTTTTTGTAAATACATACTTATAATACATAAGAAACACCCTGACAAACACAAACACTTAAGTTTATCACATATATATTTGTGTGTGGGAATTGAACCCATGACCTCGACCACAGATGTTATCAACAATAAACTACATACAACTTCTGAAATTTACGCGAATATTATAATACATTGAAATAAAACTACTTTTTACCGATTTTATCGCGTTATATTGATATTATTGAACCCGACGTTTCGGACCCTTTATAGCGTCCATGGTCACGGGTAGACTCTACCCATGGATAAAATCCATAAAAAGTAGTTTTATTTCAATATTATTCTATTCTATTTACCTAAAGTCTAATTTTGGGAGTTTATCAATCTCCGCTGCAGCCGCCAACACTATTTGCCTCGTCACCAGAACCACGGCGGTTGTGAATTTTTTTCCATCTATATTAAAAAAAAGAATTATCAAAATCGGACTACATTATAAAAAGTTATGCGTGGTCATACATAAAAAAAATATATATACACGTAGACTTGAGAACCTTCTCGGTTTTTTGTTTCGTCGATTGAAAAAATATTATCCTTAGAACACACTACAATAGATTACTACAAATTATTTCCAGTTATAACAACATACCATCACGGCTGTATTCCCAGAAGGCAGGGTAAGGCAGAGGTGTACTAATATACACCCACATTTCAGCAGTATATTCAGTCACATGTATATGTAGGGGCTAAGCCTATTGTCATTAACCGGCACATATCCCAACTCCGAGCTGCTACTGATAATTTCTTAATGAACCCTAAGAACAGCTTGTTCAACAAAAAGTAGAAACAGAGAGGTAGACTCCGTTACACCCATACGTATGTAATATCAAAATAAATTAGAATTCAAACATTAAAAAAATATCACGTGATTTAATCAATGATAAATGCTATATAATTTTTGCAAATAGATCTTTTAAAGACACTTTTAATTAATTAATACTAAATGGCATTTCCTAGCTGACGACCTCTGAGAAGAATCGCCGTAACAAACTCAGAGAATCATGGTATCTTTTAAAGTCCAGACAGTAACCGTATTCAATGTTTTTTAGATGTGTTTTACAATGTAGGCAAATCTGAACTGGACCTTTTCAAGAAAGAGCCATAGCAGTTTTGAGTTGACCAGTACTTACTGACGGCACGCATACATCAGTCATCGTGTAGCTCAACAATTATTTAGGAAGCTCAACGACCTGTCGCAAGACGATACCAGATCAGCAAGACATCCTTTTCACCCTGTGTGTTATACGTAGCTGACGACAGAGGTCGCCCATGTGCAACAGTAAACAACTAAATCTTAATGTTGTGTTTATAAGAACAGATAACACTGTAATATGCTTTTACGATGTTAATAACAAAGTTTTGATGTTAAAGTTAAACTTCGCGTACCTAGTATTGAGGGTAAGGAAGTCGTCACTAAACAGACACTTTCAAAAGGCCAATTATAAACAAATATAACTAAAATATAACACACGACCATGACGACTCGCTTGGCTCAGCGAATGAGCGATTGGTTTCGGTAACACGGGTTGTGGGTTCGATTTCCAGACCGAAGAGATTTATTTGTATGACGCTACATGTTCCGGGTCTGTTTTCATGTGTTTATATGTGTAAAAAAACGCACCCACGATACAAGAGAAAATCTTAGTGTAGCGCACCATTCTTTTAAAAATAAAATACAGTCCACTTTCATTCTCCCTGCCCTATCCACGGAAGTTAGACGAAGAACTACAATGCTACTTGCTCTGCTTAAATGCCACTTGTGCCTATCGTGGCCCTTCTAAACATACCTCCTTTGTGGTTCCATACAGAACAATATAACAAGAAACATAAACTTAGCACTAAATTGTGTTAGCTTTTCAAACTTATGTTGTTTTCTTTTAATGGTTCAGACAGCCTCAATGACAGACGATAATATTGATATTATGATTATCCAAAGAGAGAACAGCCCTCAACGAGATGGACAGACCTGGTAAAAGTTACTGGAAGTCGTTGTATGCAGGTGGTATATAACCGGTCCTTGTGTCTATAGGAAGGTCCTTGTTGAGTTTTTTTATACCCTAGTATAAACTACATTATATGGGTGCCAAATTGTATCCAAATCCGTTCAGCCGTATTCACGAGCTTTACATGCAACCTTTCACGTATTATGAAATATCAAAGCATTGAGAGAGTGGAAGAAGGAAAGGGAGGATACACCTCCCTACACCTCTAGCCGCTCACACCGCTGTTGCCGCCTTCTGTCTGTACTTTCAGCTTTTCGGGGAGCCCAGCTAGTGAGGTGGGGAGTCACCGTCTGCCATCCCTAAGGATATTTATTCGAGGTTGTAAGGTAGACGCAGTTTCTTCCGGCAAAAGAAGTTATTGGTCCACCTAACACATCCATAAACAAAATAATTTTAAGATCCATACTTTGCAATAGCCCTGCACCTACCCGGGAGATTCCATGGCTGTACTATCATAGTGCAGTTATCTTGTTATTAGGTTGGTGCCCCATCCCATATTGGAACAAAGTTCTCCAAGGAGCCTCTACGTGTTGGACCTGTGTCCCCGCGCAAGCTTTCCAAAAGACCTCACGGCCTCTTCTTCACGGAAAACATGCCGTGAACACTTAAGGAGATATTAATAATAAGACATTACTAATATATTCTTAACTGACTGTGATTCTGTCCTTCTGTTCTCCAAATCCTGTCTTCATCAAAATCGGTTCTGTTTAGGCTTGAAAGCGTGACAGACAGACAGACTTAATTTCACATTTATAATGTAATATTAGTAGGTATTAACTTAAACAGAAATTACGGTCGTGAGCAGCGCAGCCAAAGAAACAGATAGGTACTTGCCATGTGGGTAATAGAGTACACCAAGCCAAGGATACGTCTCTATTCTGGCGAGACCGTCGTACACGTGGGATACTGGAGAATTGTCTATACCACACGACATTCCATACACTGAAAACAAAATCAAATCATTGAAATAAAACTACTTTTTAGAGTTAATTCCAGCTGAAAACCAGCGTCAGATGGAAGTCCCTATCTATGCCCTATCAAGCTATCCAAAACTATCAAATTTTCCCAATTGAAAATGAACCTTGTATTCTGTATTAAAGTTGAAAATCTATCCAAGTAATTTGACAGATTGGAGTAGCTTGATGTGCTGGCCTCTGTACTTAATAATTGTTCCAAAAGGGTCACAGCTCAGCATAAAGTCTGATGGCAGTGATAGGGGCTACCAACTAACGCTGGATTTCAGCTGCAACCAAAAATAAAAACTCGAGAGTGCTATTGAGATTTTCATATAAATATCCAATACCCCGCTGGTGTAGCAGTCGCGCTTAAGACTAGACTAATGAGGCAGACTTAAGATTTTAATAAACATATTCACTAAATAAAAAATAAACCAATTAACACGTACCTTTATATACAAATGCCGAGAAACTAAACAAAATGGTGAGCACATCCATCGTGATCCCAATTCCATCCACACGGTTTACCTCTTCAAATGAGAGACAACACAACACAATCCTCTTTTACCCAACTGCGCTAAAAAGTTTACATTTGTTACACTTCACTTATTCTTTTAGTTCGTAACTTAGGTTATAGTTTAAGCATACGTATGATATCTAATTATAATATTCACTCGGTGATTTTCCACAGCATTTGCGGTATAAAGGAGAGTGGTGTCTCTGGCGTACCACCCCTGCGGTACGCCGGCTCTCCCTCCTGCTTGCAACGCTTGCGGTACGCCGGCTCGCTCTCTCCTGCTTGCAACGCTTACTCTCTCTCGTGCCTGTCACTCCTTCGGGGTTTTTCTACTGCCCGCGCCTCTGCAATACGCCCACCTCCCTCTCCTACCTGTAACGCCTCGGTCTCTCTCCTATCTGTGACGCTTTTGGGTTTTCTCTCCTAATAATATTTTTACTACATAATCAACCGGGAAAAATATTAACACAATGAAAGCCACGTACGATATACGAAGAATTATGAGCGTAAAAATAATGTTGTTCAATTTTTAAAAACCATTATTTATTATGTAGGTACAAACATCTCTGTTCAATGTGCAGATTGAAATGAATTTGTAAAGAAGTAGAATTACGTTTATTTATAAACAGTGATCTGATATTGTCGCTATGCTCTCATATTTGTAAACAAGACAAACTATACTGAGTGAACGTAACATAACCACCGGCTTCATCATCCTTCGAGCCTTTTCCCAATTATGTTGGGGTCGGGTTCCAGTCTAACCAGATACGGCTGTTCCCTCTCAGATAAGTTGAGTGCGCCGCCCAAGGCACGCACTCACTTACCCTGACGACCTAATCACCCTAGCGCAGGAGTCAAACAGAGTGACTAGCACTCTCAAAATACACGCACACAAACGCTGCCCGATAAACCGTCCTCGCCGGCGAGGCCCGTCGTGAAGACCCCATAATGGTAACCCTCCCCGTCCCTTGCTCGAGCCGGCCCGTGCTGAGCCAGTAGCTTTAAATTCGCCCCAAAATAATTTAAACCCAGATCCAGCCGTCCCTAGCTGCCCCCACAGCAACGCTCTAAGCCAAGGTCCGAGTCCCGCAGGGGACGCCCTTAGCTGTGTTGCGTAGTTTATAAGTTGCCCCTGGCTGGAGGCATTTGATGCCTCGTCACATAGTCCAGTTAAGTTTTTAAAGCTCCCTCAAGCTAAAAACTATGTCCGACCTTATTAAAAAAGAATGAAAATTTAATTTTGTTATGTCAAGTTGTGTCAATTGTTTTATATGAAATGTCATTGTAGTGTTCTTGCTGTGCAACTAAATAATAAAATATTATTATATCTGAAGATTGTTTTCTCTAAGGCCACCTTAATCCTAACAGGTTATGGGCCCAGGATACTTTGGTATTAGAAATTAGAAGAATATCGAAAGAAAACAGCAAAGAAAAATTTTTCAATCATTGTTGAAATAATTTCAAAATGGATCCCACACGACCAATGCAGTTAGAAAAATTTGATGGAAATAACTTTCGTCAATGGAAGTTCCAGATAAAATGCGCTTTAAAGGCAAAAGGAATTGATATTGGAATGCCAAAAACAGAACACAATACTGTTGAATGGTTGAAAAATGATGGTATGGCTATGTACATTATAACTTCGTCTATGGATTTCAAACAAATAACATTAATAGAAAATTGTGAAACTGCCAAGGAAATCATGATGAAACTTGAATCGATATATGAACAAAAGAGTGACATGTGCAAAATGTTTATTCATGAAAAGTTTTATCAGTACAAGATGGCGTCGGGTGATAATGTAGCTCAACATATTTCGAAAGTGGAAACCTTGGCAAAACAACTAAAAGAATGTGGTGAGACGGTTAGTGACATGGCTATCATAACAAAAATATTGGGTACATTGCCGCCCAAGTACAGATCATTACGTCAAGCGTGGATGTCATTAGACTCTAAGCAACAGACTATTGCAAATTTAACTGCTCGTCTGTTGGATGAAGAAGCAAGTTTTTCAAATGAAGAAGAACAAGAGACTGCTTTCCTTGTTGCTAATAAAAGTTGGAAGATGAAGCCAAAACAAAATGAACCGATGCCGTGTGGTAGTGGGATGAATCAAACTAAAAATTTCAAACATAGGTTTGAATGCTATAATTGTGGAAAGCGAGGCCATTTTTCTAAAGAATGTCGTGCTCCAAAGAAATCCAAGTACAGAAAACCTCAGCAAGAAGGTGCAGATAATATGTTAGCATTTTATGTAGAGAATAATGCTTGTAACACTGAAGAAAATACTTGGATTTTAGATAGTGGTGCCTCTGCGCATATGACTTTTAGAAAGGATTTGTTTTTTGAACTGCTTGAATGTAATCAGAAATCATTGACATTGGGAAATAAACAATCAGTGGAAGTATCTGGTGTTGGCAAAGTATTAATACAGAGATATGTCAATGGACAATGGGAGACAAGCAAATTGCATGATGTGCTGTATGTGCCAAGCTTGAGAAGAAACCTATTTTCAGAAGGTGTGATAATACGAAAATCATATTCTATTGTCAAGAAAAACACAAGTGCTTTAATTTATAAAGAAAATGAAGTTGTGATGAGTGCTAAGATCACAGAAAATAATTTGTACCAGTTGAACATAAAAACAGTGATTCCAGATACCTGTAACTTGGTACAAAACAATCACAGTGACATTAAAATGTGGCATGAGAGATTGGGACACATTAATTTGAAACAAATTAAAAGCATGAGTGCAAACAATGTTGTTGAAGGTTTAAAATTGAATGACAATGAACAAAATAATTTTGTTTGTGAGGCATGTGCATATGGAAAGCAATGCAAGTTTCCATTTCATAAATCCGAGAGAGGAGAATTACAGCCAGGTAACCTTGTATACAGTGATGTATGTGGTCCAATGAGTTTCTCATCAATTCAAGGTATGAGATACTTTGTATTATTCAAAGATGCTGCTACGAGTTACAGGCATGTATATTTCATTAAAAATAAAAGTGATGTCATGGAAGTATTTAAGAAATACAATGCAGTAATAAAAAATAAATTTATGCACAGTGTCAGAATATTACATACTGATAATGGAACTGAGTATGTGAATAAAGCTTTCCAGGAATATCTGGACAAAGAAGGAATAGTTCAGGAGCGCACTGCACCATATACGCCAGAGCAGAATGGACGTGTAGAAAGGGAAAATAGGACGATAATGGAGAGTGCACGTTCTATGTTGTATGCACGAGATGTACCATTGGTTCTATGGGCAGAAGCGGTAAATTGTGCAGTATATATATTAAATAGAACTTCGTCTACCCAAACTCCTAATACAACACCTTTTGAACTATGGAATGGCATCAAACCCCAGTTAAGTCATGTAAAGGTGTTTGGCAGTGTTGGTTATGTGTATGTTCCAGATCAACTAAGAAAAAAATTAGAAAAAAAAAGTGAAATGATGATACTAGTTGGCTATGATAATACCAACTACAGGATGTATGATACAAATACAAGAAAAATAAAGATATCAAGAAATGTCATATTCAATGAACATCAAGTTCCAACCACAAGGAAAAATATTGCACAAATAAGTATTATTGATGAAGAAATGCTGATGAACCAGAGTAATGACCAAGACAGAGATGTAGATAGTGCTTTAAATGAAAATTCATCAACAGAGAATGAAGACAGCTTGTTGAGTTGTAATAGTGATGACCCAACATATGAACCGTCTCGAGAATTGGATGATTCAGTGGTACGGAATATTAATTTAAGACCACGACATAACAGAAACATTGAAGCAAATCTTGTAGAATTGTCATTACCTCAAACATATGATGAAGCACTGAATAGTCAACAGAAAAAGGAATGGTCTGAAGCTATTAAAGAAGAATTATCAGCACATAAAGAAAATAATACATGGACTACAGTTAAGAGAACTGATCAGAGAACCCTTACTACAAAGTGGATTTTTACTATTAAGAAAAACGAGAATAATGAAATTGTACGCTATAAGGCTCGTTTATGTGCACGTGGGTTCAAGCAGATCAAAGATATTTCATTTGCTGTAAATGTATTAAGCAGATATGTTACCAATCCAGGCCAACAACATGTAAATGCGGTTAAACGTGTAATTAAATATCTAATGAGTAGTAAACATAACATATTTAATATAAAATATGGAGAAAACAGTGGTCTTTATGGATATTCGGATGCTGATTTTGCTGGTGACCTAGATACACGAAAATCTACCACTGGTTATATTTTTTTAATGAATGGAGGAACAATCACATGGTCCAGTCAAAAACAAAAGACTGTTGCTCTCTCCACAACTGAGGCAGAATATGTAGCTGCTTGTGAATCTGCCAAAGAGATAATTTGGTTACAGCAACTGATGTTGGATTTAGGTGAAAGTTATGATTGTATTACATTAATTGTTGATAATCAGAGTTCAATAAAACTGATCTGAGAGATCAGTTTTTATCTGGTTAAATAAAATGTTTATTTTTATGAAAGTTAAATTTTAAAGGGAGTATTAAAAAAGAATGAAAATTTAATTTTGTTATGTCAAGTTGTGTCAATTGTTTTATATGAAATGTCATTGTAGTGTTCTTGCTGTGCAACTAAATAATAAAATATTATTATATCTGAAGATTGTTTTCTCTAAGGCCACCTTAATCCTAACAGACCTAAAAAAAAAAAAGTAGATCTTTTAAAGACACTTTTACAAGCCAATTATTTTCATTTTTTAAGCTAAATAGCCCCGGCATTTGCCAACTGACGACCTCTGAGAAGAAACACCGAAACAAACTCAAAGAATCATAGTCTCTTTTAAAGTCCAGACATCGAATAGTAACAAATATGTGAGTGTTACAATGTAGGGCAATGTCTGAAATTGACTTTTGAAGAGCCATTGCTTTGAGTAGGCTAGTCCCAGCCAACGGCACGCACACATCATTTTGTAGCTCGACCATCATTTAGTGAGCTCAATATCAATATTATTTTATACGAAGCAAGTGCTGTTAAACCTCCGCAATCCAATTTTTGGGCTTTTTTTATACCACTAAGGTGTCAAACAAGCATACGGCCCACCTGAATTGGTAAGCGGTTACCGTAGCCTATAGACGCTTGACACACCAGAGGTATCACTTGTGCGTTGCCGACCCTGTAAAACGAAAGAGGAATAGTTGGGTTGGCAGTATAAGGGTCAAAGTCGCGCCACTGCCAACACAACGTTTACCGATATCGCTTTGTTCTCCATTCCTACATTCTAGTTCTTAGTTTGGGACTAGACGGTGCTATAACTTCCTGGACAGATCGACTATCTAACACAAAAGGATTTTTTCAATTCGAACCAGTAGATTTCAGAGATTAGTGCGTTTAAACAAACAAACAATAACAATCCTCAGCTTTAGATCTCTTTAATCTCTAAATTAATAAGTAGGTATAGATGCACAATTCTTAATTAATACAACCTTCACTTAAATTATAATTACAATAATAATTCATTTTATTTCGGACGACTAATAGCTCCATAAAATTATTAGTAACAGATTTGTATTTAAAACACTATTGTTAGTAGCTTAAAACTGAAGAGGAAATGTATGATTGTATTTTATTTTGTGGTAGTGATAGTTCTTATTAAGTATTTTGTTTTACAAGGAATAAATTGTTTTACTTTCTTTGTTTCTGTGTAAAAAAAATCCCAAAATATTGATTTCATTTTTATTTATTTATTTTCGCTTTTTCACTTTCTCTCTTGTCCTTTCACGACACTGACTACATAATCTATAAAACCTCAGGCAGATCCCTCTTATCCCAGGTAGGATACGTACGGTTTATTAGCTGCTCACTCGCTTTCGAGTAAGATGAGGCAAGTCCTCAACCCTTAAAGGAGTCCAACAGACCACATCGGTAAGGTCGTGCCAAATGTGATGTCGAGTCCCACCCCGGTAATAAGGTCAAGGAAGATAAGTGGACTGTCAGTGTTATCCGCACCAAAAACGTTACGTGCGGTACGTTTGGGGTGGTCTATTAAGAGGACACAGTGAAGGTGGCCACCGGGGTGGTTTTAGTTGGTAAGAATCCCTCAGTCCCCAGTTTTATACCCGTAGAAACATCGCATTATGAAGGATTCCCCCGTAAAAAAAATCAATTCGTTGTATGATAGGCATGCTAAGAAAGTATTTAGGGAAACTCCCCTCAGCAAGCCACAGTTAGTATAATGTTCTTTCTTTTTATTATCCCACTGCTGAAAAATGGCCTTTTTTGTCCACTTTTATCGATGTTGCTTAAACAGTAACATCATTAAAAGATTTTTTTAATATTTATAAATGTAATTTTAATATATTTATGTTTATATAATTTAATAGGTAGGTACATTAGTTTATTTTATCTTATATTTATTCATGTTTTCTGTATCTGTGTGTCACTGCCCGGGATCCAACTGAAAACCAGCGCTGGGTAATAAATACGCCCAGCATAATGCTGAGCTGGCAACCCATTCGGGACAAGCATGCCGACAACACATAATACAGTGATCCTTGTGGTCTTTTATATAATTATGTTCTTTAATTATTTTAACTGTGTGTTGTACGGACCTTGTCCGAATAAATGTGATTTTCTTTCTTTCTTTCTTCTAAAAGTACTAAAACATAAGACATTAGCCTTGAAGCTTTTTCAACACCGCGTCAGCCACACTTTTAACCCCGGTCTTCGTAAACAGAACATCAAGGGAGGGCTTCACAGTCCAAAACTGTGTTATGAAATACATGTGATTTTTCATATCTACAGGAGGAACTGTTATTTTTTCTTTAAAGTACATATGATTTACATACATTTTGAACTGATGAGTGTCTATTAATTTTATTTCGTGGCCGAAAGCCGCCACCTGGTAGGTGACTTCGTCCAAGAAATAAATGTCGATTATGAAGTTTATTTGGAGGATGCTGAAGTCATAGCAGGCGGGGAATGGGTTGGTACACCAGCGCCGCAGCATTAGCCGCGGGGTTCCTGTCGAACTCTCACGCCCCTTAACTCTCAACTTCACGCAGGAATATTCCACATTAGCCAGCAGAGTCAACTGTCAACAAAAAACCCATATTTTTATATGTTTCAACCGATATCTTTACTGATCGTAAATATTCTTCCTAGTAGTTCCCAGTTGGTCCCATAATATACTTCCTAGTAGTTCCTAGTTGGTCCCATAATATACTTTATAGTAGTTCCTAGTAGGTCTCATAATATGCTCCCTAGTAGTTCCCAATAGTCCCATATTATCCTCCCTAATTTTCCCAAGAATGGTCTCAACTGTTTCGGACTGTCTGTGTTCGCTATGTTCCTGACGTCTTGGTTTTTCCTATTCAATTTTTATTTTAAGTTAATTTTTTACGCAGTTTTTTTCAGTCGGGGTTTTTTATTCCCTACTATGAATATCAGTATATCTCACAATAACAAACGCACAATGGCATATTAAATATTGTTGTACTATGTTATTATACGTCGTTTCGTGTTATTATACATACATCTGTTTTTATAAAAATATCAAATGCTGTTCGTTAGTTTTTTTTATACCACTAAGGTGGCAAACAAGCATACGGTCCACCTGATGGTAAGCGGTGGGAATCAAACCCACGTTTTCGTGTTCAGCAGTCCGACACTCGAACCACAAGACCACAGAAGTCGTTTGGATACAAGGTTTAGAAACTAAGGTCACGGTAGGTCATTACTCTACCCTGCAAGCGTAACTTACATTATACGTAACCGTACTGAACTTGTGGTACATTTTGGGATTCGGTTTAATTGAGGAGTAATCGTTGAACAACTCAGATCGTGTCTCCTCTCCGTCGCAATCACCGAATCTCTGGAATTGAGTCAGGCCTGGAACAAATTGGAATCATCATCATCGATCCATATACTGTCCCACTGCTGGGCACGGGTCTCCTCTCAGATTGAGAGGGATTAGGCTATAGTACACCACGCTGGCCTATTGCGGGTGGGAACAAGTTGGAATGAAAAGTATCTTATTTCTTTTTAACCGACTTCAAAAAAGGTTTTTTTTTGTATGTTTGTTACGCGATTAGGTACTCCGCTAATTATGAATTGATTTCGGTGATAGTCACATTGTTTGGTAGATCATTTGGAGGTGGTCCCATATAAATTTTATCGAAATTGATTCAGCGCATTTTTGAAAAAAATAATCTTACTTCTTCTTATTATGATGTGGTCAGGTCCTAGCCTGGTGATGGCGGGCCTGCCGATCCTGGCCAGACTCTGCTTCACCCAGGGATAGTACATGCCGTAGTCCAAGAACCTGGCAGGAGCTTCGCATCCGGGCCCGTTCACACCGAAGCCTAGCTAGAAATAAATAGAATAAAAAAAAATACAAATCTGATTGGTTAAAGCCAAAATAGTGAAGAGAATATTTGTCTTATAACTACCCGCAAAATAGAATATATCATTACTCTCCGAAGGATTAAATAGAAGTGTACCACTGACACTCAGAGAATACATAATGTTAATATTTTGTATAGTGGAGAAGCAGTTTTATTTTCTATAAAGTATTAATATACAGGATTACTGGTAATATATCGGCAATCCGTTAATGCGGTGTAGGAGAGATCATTTGCAACCAAATGAACTTTGTGCAAATTTCAACCATTTTCGAGCAATTTGAAATTTTATATTTTTTTGAAGATATCTGCGGTATACAACTATGAAAGGTATAAAACAAAAACGAATGCATGAATTTTTTTATTTTTTATTTCAATTTACTCGAAAATTTTTGACATTTGCAAAGGGGTCATAGGGTCATTTGGTTGCAAATGATGTCAACAACACCGCCTTAACGGTATGCCGAAATATTAAAAGTAACCCTGTATACAAAAAAACTTGAGAGGTGTCAAGGGACACCCGGATGGAACGAAGTTCCTTTCATTCAAATTTAATAATTAAAAATAAAAAATCCTGTATACACTCAACAATTCACAACGCGCGAAATTCAAATATTGTCATTCACTCAATAATTCGAAATTCAAATATTGTTGACAAGCAAAAAGTGTCGTGACAACTTTTCGTAAGAATTTTTTCCGTCTAGCCCCCTTTCACAACGCGCGATAAGGAACTTCGTTCCAATATCATCCTAGCAACTAAAGATTCGGTGGCGACGTGACGGTCAGTAAGTATAATTATAGTCCATAATGTATATTCACCAGCCTCCACTGGTCGTGGTCTCGCATGACGAGTACTGTGCCGCTCCTCCACACGCAGCTGCCGCCGCGGGTGGCGCGCGCACACGCTACGTGCGTCGGCCACATGCTGGATAAATCCAACTACAAACAGACTGATCATTATCTTGAGAATACCATACCTATATTCCTCAAAGGTCCCACAGTTCTCCAGTAAGTACAACGTGTTACAAAATACCCCGTAAAAAATATAATTAATTAACAAAGCCCAAAAATGCCAAAAATTTTGTCAGCTGTCATGTCAGGGAACCAGATTATTTAACAGAAAGGCCTACGTACCTATTTTACCTAATAATTGTCTACTTTATAATAGCTTTTTCTATTTTTCATTCATAAATTTTGTTGTTTTCCTTTTTTTGGGGTATGTTATACAGCGTTATAAGGCCCCATTTAACCTCCTTTCGGCTTTACGGGTAGTTTTGTAACATTCTGTATTCCTGTATTCCTCAAAGGTTTAGGCACAGGCGTACACGCATAGCTCGTCAGTATGTATAGATCCCATGTAATAGTGAGCGAACCTATTGTCATTTACTGGGCACATAATATCCAAAATTATGAATAAATAAATAAATCAAACTAAGCAAAGCTTGTACAGAGGCCAGCACATCAAGTTACCACAATCTGTCAAATTTCTTCGATAGATTTTCAACTTTAACACAACATAATAAGGTTCATTTTTCAATTGGGAAAGCTTGACAGTTTTGGATTTTGACCTGCTGGCGTGTATTATATTATATAATAGGTCGAAAGTTAACAGAATTTTCTGTACACATATAGGTAGGTTAGTAGTAGGTAGGTAGGTAGGTACACAATGAGGAAAATTAGACAATTTAAATCATCATCCATAAATTTATATTATATAACGTGTTGGTTTTTCGACTTGTCTTGAGATTTGGCTCGGCCAGCTCCCACCCCCTGATCTCATTTTTAATTTAAAGACGTCTATCTGTACTTGATTAAGTTGGATATACTATTTAATATTTAAAAAAAAAAACATAAATATAAAAAAAAAATTTACTATTTGAAAACATAACTCGACGCGAACCCTAAAGACCGTAACTAATGGACGCCCCGCTAAGAACTATTAATGTAAAATAAAAACGATTGTACAATTTCAGTTCAGTAGATACAGAGATTACCTCTTACAACCTCATAAACTTTACCTCTTTATAATATTATTACCTATGATATTATAATATTATAATGAATATATATAAATATTTATTATATTAATATTTATAATATTATAATGAATATTTTATCAGTTACTAAATCGCGGTATAAGAACCAGATGAACGTATCTACAAAAAATCAAAAAAAGTTTTTTTTTCATAAAACGGTTCACAATATAGTCCTTTATGAATTGCCAAAACGACGTAACGGTAAAATCAATATTTATCAAATTCCAAAAAAACGAAATAGCTCAAGAATCACTTTCAATGGAACCAGAAAAACGTAATAAGAATACCGTTTAAATAGTTCTAATATCTTCCTACCTCTTTAGAGCTATAGGAACGTATTTCTAAAATCAAATATTTTTATTCTTAGAATATAGTTTGTTTGGCAATATTATACAAACCATAACAACGTAAAAGCTGATACGTTGTTTTGGTCGTTAAAAAAATTTGTTTTGATGCTTAGTTTAAAGAGCCAGTGTAACGTTTGTGTATTTACGTTTTATTGGCACAAACATTTTTGTTAGATAAATAATACAAGTCAATGGCCAAAACGATGTGTTACGATTTACGTTTTTGTGGCAGTACTATTTTGTTTGATTAGTATTATTGTCCATTGACAAAATATAAACTTACGTTAGTTTGGCACCTAAAAGTTGATGTAAGGTCTCAACGAGTTGAAACACGCAGTGCAGGGAGCCCCCTGATTTGAAGTTAGGAGAATACTTTTTTTTTGCTTTTACTTCGTAATTGTGATTTTAAGTGACAATAATACAGTGATTCAATAAAATGAAGAAAAACAATAGAAATTGGAAGATTTTGGAATCGTTGGAACGAAGAGAACCATCTCAGGTTCACGACGAATTCTATCAGATTTTTGAACAGGTGAGTTATCTTTAATACCTATATTTCAGTCTTGACTGTTATTAATTTGCATTAAACGTGCTGTTCAGGGTTCGATTCCCAGGTAAGTTTAAGTGTAACAGAGTTTGAGCTCGGATAATACTAATAGTAACAATAATATTGTGTTATTTGTATTATAAAATGTGTGTTATTTACGATTTAAATTACTAATGTTATAAAACCAAACCCAACCTACAGCAATGATATCGCACACCTAGATCTAAAGAGAGTTAAGTCAAAAATCTGTGTAATTATGCTCACCATTCCATAGGTATACCGTATACCTATCTGACCAATAAAACAATGTTTTAGCAAACAGATAGGTATCCGTATAGGAAATGAAATGGTGATCATAACTCAATCACACAGATTTTTTACTTAACTCTCTTTACATCTAGGTGTGATATTATTTAATTTTACTTTACAGTTTAATAATTTTGTTTGATTTTGTCTTAGGAACCAACTCATTCAATCGAGACCATCAGCTGTAATGTTGCCCTTGAAGAAATCAACAATTGCTTAAGCCCTCAACCAACCTTTAGTAAATTAACGACAACTTTAGAAAATTAATCTCTCTGTTTTTGGTGAAACTGGACCGTCACCCACAAAATAATTGACATTGGAAAATGTGGATTTTAAAATGATTAAGATTATCAGAAGAGGCAAAAGACTACGTGTGGAACAAATTGTGTTGAAAAATGCATATGACAAACCCTTACCCATTTCTAGTGAAAAGTATGACGATTTACAAGACTTATGCAGACAAGGCATCATTCCAACGCAATACCATAATTTTTATAAAGAGTTTTCAGTTGGAACTCCAACAACAGATGACGAAGATAATTAATATTTTTCTAAACGCTGATATGCTGATTACAGGTTTTATTATTTTAATTGTACTATTTCAGGAGTAAATAAAGATGACTGATTTATTACTTATTTTATTACTCATTTTATCATTACATACATAATAAAACTTAACTTCACAAATGACGTATTTAAGTTTGATAACAACATAAGTTTGAAAATGATTAAGGGCCACACTAACGTATGTCAACCGAATTTTAAAAATATATTTATTACGTCTATGTAAGCATATATAAATAAATAATTTCTATTTTTTTCAAAGCTCTAAGAGTATGGCAATACATAGAAAAATATTTTTTTTTCTTTAGTAGTATTTTATCTGTATTAAAAAGCTGGTAAAGTTTAAAGAGCCGAATTTTCACAGTATTTTTGCTTTCCTGCAAAATTGAGAAAATGTAGATACGTTTATCTGACTCTTACACCGCGAAATATTCTATAAACAAGTTACACATATAGTAGGAATCAAAGATACTTACGTTAGCTCTTCTGTAATATTCTTTGCATTCTTTAGGATCGACATATTCCATTTTGTATATTCTTACCATTCTACTGGTGCAATCTGGAATAAAAGTTAAAACTAAAGACCGGACTTACAGCCGACTACAGAATATACATTACTATTTACATGTAGCTGGAGTGAGTTCGCAATTTATTTACTATTTATATCATGCTACAAGCAAAATGGTATCATTTTGCTTGTAGCATGATATAAATAAAAATTTAAATGTTAAGTATTTATTATCCTACTAAATATTGGGTAGGTATTAATGTCCTGATAATAAATAATTTAATAATGTTTTAATTTGTAGTTTCCAATTTTCTTATTGTAAATACATAGTTTAAAAAGTTTATAAGTACCTACCTATATAATGAGTGTTAGATTTAAAGAATATTTATTCTCAAAAGAACAATTACAATTCACTGATATGAGAAAACAAAAAATTACAAAACTATATAAACAAAGATGTCGTCTAGTGACGAAGCATGCATACACTTATTAAAAATAGTATATTCATAATTAAATTTAAACTTTTGCCCCACACTAGGATTTTCTACTGTATTGTGGGTGCGTTTACAAACACAAACTTTAACATACACAAACACTCAGACCCGGAACAGCTACTAGTAGGTCATAGGTATACAAATATTTTCCGTGCGGGGATCGAACCCACAACCCGTGACACACAAGCCGATCTCTCAGCAGCGGCACCAAACGTGTCGTCTTACACCGAACTATTTAATTGGAAGTGTATTTTCCTGTTTTATATTATCCAACGGACTACGATTATTTTCGTGATTAGGACAATTTTTTACGTGATAAAAAGTTTTCTTCCCAAGAGGCAGTACAAAATGCTTTCACACAGTTTTTCGACTCTAGATCACCAGAGTTGTATCGCAAAGGCATAAATGACCTTCCTATTAGATGGCAGCAATGTACTATAGATAATAATGGTAATTATTTTGATTAAATAAATATGTTAAGTTAAAAAAAAAACTAATTTCAATTTTTCAGTACAAATCGGCAATTTCATACTTTAACCCCTATTATTACAAGAAGCATAAGTATATACTGGTACTTAGTATACGAATTGCTCGTTTCAGGTGAAGCTCAAGGTTAGTGTAAGGTAATTATAATTTGTATTAAATATTACCGTCAGTCAAGGTCATAGCATAGACCTCTGCGTTTTTCAAAAGATTTGGTGGTGGACAGATTGAGCGTAGATCTGGAATAAGAAATATTCAATTTACATATTTATACACATAACATACCATCACGCCTGTATTCAAGTTAGATGGTGGTGTCCTAATGTACACCCTCACGGTTTGCCGAAAAAATTTTTGCAATGGCGGGAAAAATTAATCAGTTTTCCTATGTTTTTATTTTTTTTATTTTTTTTTACTCATATGCGCGCGCATCTAACAATGGCGAATAATGGCGATCGGCCATAGACTAAAAGAATGAGGCTTTTTTTTGCTTTTCGCGGATAGCGTTTTAGCCACATACAAAATCGCGAATTCAAAGTTTTCTTTATTACAGAGAAAACCAAAGTTTTATTTATTAAAAACGTACAAGTTGAAATTATCAATTTAAATACGAAGTTGCATGTAATGAGAAAGCAATAGTTACATTATTTTATTTTATTTTGCACTATTTAACACGATTTTTTTTGTATCGAAACTTTTTTAAGAACAAAGCAACTCAACCAATAAAATAAAAAAAAAACCCTATAACTCACTTGTGAATAATAGCAATGAAAAAGTCACAGTTTGATAACAGGTGTCATTATGTGCCTAATTAGAAGTTAAATTAGAGCCATTTATGAGCAAGTGTGTTGAAAAAGACATTTTTGGCATCATTTTTCCATAATTTATTGTTTATTTTCCTTGGCAACATGTCTCCCTTGGCGCAAAATCATGTTTTCATCTCAATCTCCTTAAATGATTTTTAGGAATCTATCACCCCTTACTGAACAATAAAGTAATTAAAGCAGAAAATGTAGCCGCTGAAATTACTATGCATGAGACTTTACAACCTCGGTCCCAAGATGTATCTCGAGTAACACAACTGGTGTTACTGGCGTCTAAAGGCTAGGGCGGCCGCGTAACGTCAGGCGGGCCGTATGCTTGTTTGTCATCCTATACAAAAGAAATCACCTATTTCAAAATACATACTTAAAGCGTGTTACACACTTTTTCGGGTTCAGCCAGGCGATAAAATCGAAAAATGTAGAAAAAGAAAACGACCTCCACGCAAGCCAAATAACTACCAACTGCCCGGGTTTTACTCATATCCTAAAGGAATTTTTGAAAAAGGTTGCCTATTTCCTCCAAAGTCCAATCTATGTGCATACTAAATTTAATCAAAATTGCTTCCGCTGTTTAACCCTTACACCGTCATGGACGTCCATAGGGGTCAAATTAAAACTTGCTCACGACGCCAACGACAGCATGGCACGTCAAAAATACCACATTTTTTTTAGTTCAAAATAAATGTAATACCTATACAATTTTTTTTTGTTTTTTTTTACCTATTATCAGATACTAGAATTTGTCGCGTGGCGTAGAGAACACGGATTTTCGTTATTGACGTGGCGGTCAAAAGGTGAACCGTTATAACGTAACAGAGTTAGTTACTTTCGCATTGAGAACATTAATATGGATTGCTTCGAGTAAACTTTCTTCAGAGCAGATTCTAATAAATTGAATCTACCGACCCGCCCAAGTGTGTAACGTGCCTAAGAGTCAGCGGAGGGTAGGCGGAGAACTGTTAGTTAAATATCGTCCTCATCCAATTTAAATAAAGTTGCAAGAGTTCATTTGCTCTAGACAGCAGTGTGGGCTCGGTGACTTGCCGTAGATGTGTTCTATGGACGAGAACATGTTAGAGCAAGCGCGGACAGTTCTCCATCCACTCTCGGACCTTAAGAATGTAAATGCGACATACGTAAACGCCTCCAAACGGACAATGTATCCAACTGTATCATTGCCACCGTGCTGTAAGTGGTCGTGGTGAAATCCGGGTGATAATTATAGTTCAGTACATTTATGTATGGACCGCTGCAGTTGGTGCCTAGCACCACGCGGGAAAGGGACCTGAAATTAGATAAATATAATATACCAACAAGCATTGTGTTCCCTACAGGTTTGGCAGAGGTGTACTTATGTAGATACATAGATACAGATGGTCCCTGGTCTCATCCAGAGTATAAAATTTAGTGTTCAGTGAATGTACCCTTCTCATCAGCAGGCCCTATTTTAGGGTTCCGTACCCAAAGGGTAAAAACGGGGCCCTATTACTAAGGCGGAATCTTAGTAATAGGGTCCCGTATTTACCCTTTTGTCCGTCCATCCGTCTGTCACCAGGCTGTCTCTCATGAACCTTGATAGCTAGACAGTTGAAATATTTATAACAACAAATACTAAGAACAGAATAAAATAAATATTTAAGGGGGCTCCCATACAACAAACGTGATTATTTTGCCGTTTTTTGCTCGATATTAATAACGACAACTTGAAATATTCACAGAATATTTAGTTGTATACACTTTAAAAATAAATATGTAAAAAAAAAAAAAAAAATATTGGTACCTTCCTACCCTTGATGCGCGAGTCCGACTCGCACTTGGCCGGTTTTATTTTATTTATTTTTTATTCACGATATTGCCTACGCTTGACCGCTAGTTCGCCTGATGTTAAACGACACTGCGATCTACGGTGGAGCGCGCTTGCCTAGAAGAAACCGATTCACTCGAGATTTAAAGACACACAGATTATAGTTAAAAACCCACTTAGGAAGCTCATTCCACATTTCAGCAGTACGCCCCACTTAGGAAGCTCATTCCACATTTCAGCGGTACGCCCCACTTAGGAAGCTCATTCCTCATTTCAGCGGTACGCCCCACTTAGGAAGATCATTCCTCATTTCAGCGGTACGCATGATAAAAGTATACTTAAAGTGTCTATCCCTATCAAAGAATATCATCGCTGCAGCTTGATTTGCTTGCTGCAGCATAGTGCTGAGATAGGGACCTATTCTGACATCGCACAAGATAACGTACTTCTTTAGTTTAAGACTTGAATCTATTGTTTTGTATTTTGTCTTGTGTTGTGACTGTCACAATATTTTTTTCTTTCTAGATAGATTATTCTTTATTGTACACGTAAAGATCATCAACACACATACTGTTCCACTGCTGAGCACGGGTCTCCTCTCAGAATGAGAGGGATTAGGCTACAGTCCACCACGCTGGCCTAGTGCGGGTTGGCAGACTTCACACACCGTCGGGAAAATCGCTCAGGCATGCAGGTTTACTCACGATGTTTTCCTACACCGTTAGTACGCACATGATTTCCAAAAGTCAGAGGTGCCCTGGATTCGAATTCGGGACCTTCAACTTGGTAGTCCAATGGTCATACCACTGCTTCACAGAAATAAATAACATTTATAATTTAATGGGCTTATTAAGGTAACCGCATACCGTAACTATGCCATTTTGTTACGGAGAAGATACCTGAAATCCTTTTTGGGATATCTATCGATATCCAACGCCGCTGCCAGCGCCATCTGGTTGCTAATCAGCACGATAGTTGTCATCTCCAGTTCATTTTCTGCAAAATAATGTTACTTTTAACATATTAATAGATAGCAGTGGCGGAGGGAATGCAAGTGTGTCTTTCAGTCGGTACAAGTCTGACTTGCTATTTGGAAATAGCAGGCAGTTATAGTAACTGCTCCAAAGGGGCAAGCTTTTGCCACTGATAGATCAGGGGGTCTAGACAAGTTACAATATAGCGTTCAAATCGACAAACGATTTACCCGATTTCACCGGGTACTCGTACCCGATTTTTCAAAAGCTTATGTCATTTCCATACTTTTTGTTTCTATTCGTTCTGTTATGGTGCATCCACACCGCACTTATTTTTTGTTGAGCAACAGAATGCGACACGATAACATTAGGTAACATTCTTCAACTTTCACGGCAACATATACTAAAAACAAATAACTTTTTACTAGGTATCGGATGTTGCGCACTATCACGTGGAAACTGCTCAACAAAAAGTAACTGCGGTGTGGATGCACCATTATAATTATGTCTCACCCGAATTTCGTTTTAAAAAAAGATAAGTATTATTATAAGGATATTTATTTAAATTGATAATACTTGTTTACACTAGGTGAGACCTCGGTTAGAGTAAGAACCCAACTAACTGCCTGAACTAGTTGTAACTATGACCTAAGTACTTATTAGGCATTACGGTTAGAAATTTCGTTAACAGACGACAGCAGGTCAAGATATCCAAAACTGTCAAATTTTCCCAATTTAATATGAACTTTATTGGTTTGTATTAAAGTTGAAAATTTATCAGAGAAATTTGACAGATTGGGGTAGCTTGATGTGCTGCCCTCTGTACATTGACATGGTATAACAGTTCGTCGATCCGAACGATAGATTTCAATTTGTCTAGGCTCCCAGGTAGATAAGTCTATTCTGTACATCAAAAGACAAAGGGAAAAATAAAAAATCAGAGCGGTATTATCTTTAAATGTAATGTCTTATAGACAATCATTAGACTGGAGTACAGACCTCCTTTTTCAATTTCATCAAAATGCTCGTTTACTAAATGACTTATGGAATCACAGATGTCGTAGACATGGTTAACTGACAACAATCATCAATTATTCTAAAGTAATTTAAGAAAAAAAAAGCGCGGGATTTTTTTTAATTGTTTAGTTTCGTCTTTATTGGAAATATGAACAAACCGTGCGAAGACATCATAATAAAAAAATAACATTATTGACACTTTAAAATAGCAGAGACATAACAAGTACTAAATTTTTGGATTAATGCCCGGTTAATACCGATTCCGAGCCCCAAGACACAAGCTATGCTTAGTTTGCGGCTCACTGTTACTCGTATCCATTGAATGTTACTTTTTTTTGTCAATAAAGAATTTGTATTTGTAATTTGTATTTGTATTAATAGCAATAGAGTCGCCTAATAACACGAAAAGTATAACCAACTATGGGTGTATATTAGTACACATATGAATAACCCTGCGGGGAATACAAGTGCTTTGATATGTTACGTTATTATGAATCTTCAGAGGCGGTCTTTTAAGCCCCGCCGCCGCTACAGTTCCGACAGCATAATTGTGCCTCTGTGACGTCATACGTAAGCGGCTGTGCAGTGGTCAACTTTAAGATAAAAAGCTCAGTGTAAAATTGGTGTAAATGTTTCACATTCGTATTTATTTTCCTTACAACTTTCGATATGTTTTCACAATAAAACTTATTTATGACTTTACCAGGGGGGCTAAAATGTCCACTTTTAATGTATCACAAGAAAAGCCTTTACAATGCGAGGTAACCTTATACGGTAGACTTTGGCCATCAAAAGTGACTTGCTGTTGAAAGTTGAATGTAACTATCTTTTTGTATTTTTTTGCATTTTCCATGCAAAAAAATTCGACTGCGGGCAGGATTCGAACCGGCTCCGTCTTCTGGTTAGGTACACTAGACGCTATGGACCACTAAGCCACCGCGAGTCCCACCCGGCATGACGAATTTTGCCTTCACATTCAGAATTAACGTCTTTATGGTGACGTCAGTAACACCTATTGAAATGCAAGTTTTTGCTTTTCAACCGACACGACTTACTTTACAGTTAGTTCAATGTCGAACGATGCCACCTTACCTACTAACTATTGTTGAATGAGTTGAATGTTACTTACTAGGGCCTAGTGGGTAGAAGAGCACTCCAAGCCAGGGATACATCTCAATATCAGCTTCCCCTTCATGCAAAATGTTCGTCTTTGAATTGTCTATGCCACAAGAGTATGAATTAACTAAAAAAGAAAATAAACAAATAACTGTAAAAGGAAACGTAGGCCTACAGTGGCCAGCACATCATGCTACCACAATCTGTCAAATTTCTTTGATAGATTTTCAACATACAATAATGATAAGGTTCATATTCAAAATTTGATAGTTTTGGATAGCTTGACCTGCTGGCTGTCTGTACAGTCGACAAAAGAGTTTGGTATACTGGCAGCGAATGACATGTGTGTTTTGACATAGATTGCATTGTAAATAGTTGTCATTCCCCAAATTAAATGCCGTGTAACTAGTCCTTAAATTGTCCTAGTTATTCAGAGTATACTTAGCATAAGTTTAATGCATTTGTTACGGCTATACCTACTATTTAAGTAAATAAATATATATAAAGTCGCCAAAGAGTTTGGTCTCGATCTCGGCCAGCTACAGTGGAGCTAACAACATCTGCGTTTTGACACATACATGGGTACTGCATTCTTTATCTTCATATCGTATACCACCTCAATAGCGTTAGGCGTGGCCGCATAGAGATCGAGTACTGCGTGATACATTATTACAGAATCTGTGGTTAGCAACCTATAGCTAGAGCTCTTTTGACATCTATTATTTTATTTCGTTTTAAAAAGTTTTTTTTTTCATGTCTACATATATTCTACATATAACACCATTGTATTTTACCAATATTAATAAAACACCAAACCAACTGAACTTCATTCTCCCTTCAACTGAGCACAAGTTCGTTTAAGTAAAGAGGTTTAATTCTATACAAAATAGTTTGGACTAATCAAATCACTATTGTAAATCATTAAGGCTCAAGCAGAAAAAATAGAAAAACAATTGTTTCAGAGAGGTAACCGTTTCTTTAATTAATTAATTAGTTTGTGGAAGAATCTTCTCTTGGATTCTATATAATTATTTTTTATATAAAACGGCTGAAGGAATTAACAGCAAAAGTTTATATTTATTTTCAAATACATAGCATGATAAATTAACGCAAAAGCATTCATAGCCTATATCGACTATAGCGTCCAAACATACTAAAAATCCCACCCAAAATAAAAACATTTTTTTATTTTATTATTAAAACATAATATTATATAAAGACGAATAAATATCTAATATAGGTACTTAATAGGCTAATAAAAGTATTTATAATATTATAACTAAATAAAATCCCCTACTTACTTGCAACGCTCTCATAGCTTAGGCACACAATAGTAATTATAACTGCAAATACCTTTTCACTATACATTGTTTTTTTTTTCTTTTAGACTGTCATCAAATATTGAGTTTTCACTATAAAGGTTTAATTAAGCACGTACTGAATTATAAGTTGTATTTTCACTGGCAAAACAAAATACAATCGAATTAAGCTGTCGAAGATTATTCATTAATTAAAAATGATTATCGAAACTAATACAAAAGTACCTTTCGTATGATATCTCTACATACGGTACTTGTTAGTTCCGTTGTGATCCTCCAATTAAACTGTATAAAGAATCGGAATCAATTATATTTGGTGATAACATTTGTTTGTATTTACATTATTGTACAACAAAGTTACGTGGCCGTTGATTGATGATTATGTGTTAAATATATATACATAAACAAAAAAATTGTGCGTCAGTTGAGTTCCGCGATTATGACAAGAACGTTGACTAAACCAAATAGACTGAACTGAACATTGATTACACCACCCACAACTATGCATTTGCATATTGAACGCTCTGCACTGCGTATCGGTAACATTTCTTTAAAATTACACTGTGTAAAATGTACTCCATCATCTATGAATATGCTAGATCGTGTGGGCTAAAGCATTCGATACCATCTCAATCCCTATCCTACTAAAAAAGTTTGAGAAGAAAGGAATATAAGACTGAATTGCCTTTAATTAAAATTTTATTATAATATTACGGACTAAAACCACAGAAATTATTGCCCTCGATAATAAATACCGGAAGAGATCACTTTTGGGGTACCACAAGGCGGTATTTCGGAACCATCGCTCACACCACGAAATAACAGAAATTAACTGAAAGATTATAAGAGAATCCTTTATATATAATTTGCACACAAAACTTATTTTGTAAGCCACATACCTACATGTTTCTATTATCACATAGTTGTCACATTTTTATGGGCTTTTCCTTACCTTTAATTTATTTTTGCTGAATTACGAATTACACTATGGAATTGCTAAATCTAAAAAAAATAGAACTTATCTAAATATTATCAAATAGGAATTCACGTTAGTACAATAGCATCCCTCACGCATCTTCATTATTCATTAAGATCCAACACACTAACAAGTCCACCTTCAACTCGAAGCTTAGGCACCTTGTTTAACTTCCAATCGTTTCTGCTAATTTCCATTAATCTCTTCATATTGACATTATTGTATGTCGTCCCAAACGCGCTCACTTTGAAAGTGCACGTATACCTGAATCTAATTTCTACGTAGAAGTAGACAGCGCGCTTATCTTCTGCACATTTCTGTTCGGATTCTGTGCACCAACGTCGTAAGGAGATGGAAGGTTTGGTGGTCATGTTGAACTGATTCCACACTCGGAGGGTAATGCATTGGTAATTTACATTCCTCAATAACGTCACCTAAAAATATTTTCAGAGATTATATAGTTGCTCTACCAGAAATTTACGTTCAATAGTTAAGGAGAGCCGGTGATAGCCTAGTAATATGTATAACTATCGGACTGCTACAAACATAAAAGCAATTAACGATTGGTTGGATAGGAGAGAAGAAGTGTGCCGTGGACATAATTGTGTTAGGTTATATGCGAATAAGGTTCACGCAATCGGATAAAGTATTTAAGTATGTAGTATTGGCTTTAAAAATTCAGAAACAAAATTATAAAACATGTAGTTTTTGAAAATCACTCATATATTATTCTGTAACTAGATTTGATAGAGATGGGCAGGGCACAAATCAACAAGACCAGAAGATCTTAGGAGTACGAAAGCAGTAACTGAATGGTGGCCAAGGTATACAAAACGATCGCAGGGAAGACGTGAGGGCAATGAGGGCAGTGAAGAATCAGTGGGTGCGACTTGCATAAGATCGGCAACCAGTCGTGGGTACAAACTTACGTTATATATAACTATTCCGATCTGTTCTATTCCAGCTAAGTCGTATGGTGGCACAAAGCTCGTCCGATCAGTGAACAGCTCCAGTTTCGTCTCCTCAAGGTCACATGGACCATATCTTTGAACATTGTTATATGCTGCAATATATTGGAAATAAGTAACTTAAAACTTTAGTGCACTATCGTCTTTCTTTTTAAATTTCTGACGCAAACATCTGTGGCATCCAAAAAGATATCGTAGTTCCGAAACGAATAAACCTACTTTCTGTTTGAAAAGTGACTTCATTGTGTGGACTAAGCTATAGTTCTTGGTTATGATTGACATTGAAAAACCATCTTGAGGGGCTTGTGGCTAAGTTATAACTACGCTGATCAACCGATCTGCAAGGTTAAGCTGCGCTGCCTGCGGCCAGGCTGTGGATGGGTGACCATTCGTAACACATAGAGACCCCTCCGTGTTCAGAGAGCACGTTAAGCCGTCGGTGGCAGTCGCTTCGTGCAAAATACTGATATTCCGCCGCATCTGGTTAGACTGAAAGCCGACCCCAACATAGTTGAGGAAATCCTCGGAGGAACAAGAAGAACTATAGAAAATATGTGGAAGAGGTGACGTATGTTGCGACTCCAACCAAAGGGAAGGATCCTCCGACCAGGCGGGTGTTTTACTTGGCGGGAATAATTGTCACTAAAAATGCTCAAAGTAACTTTATTCTCACTTCGTCTTAGTATGAGATGGTCGTGGGCTATCCTAGTGATCGCTGGCTCACCAATCCTGGAGAGGCTGCGCTTCACCCAATTGCGGTACATGCCGTAGTCCAAGAACCTCGCTGGAGACTCGCACCCTGGACCGTAGGTGCCCACACCTAGCTAGAAATTAAGCATAAATGAAAGAACCTCAAAGTAATTGTAGGTGATGGATTTGCAAAAGCCGCAACAGAATGACTGACAAGTAATGTAGTTTTTTGTTTGTTTTAACCTGTTAAAGAATAATCATATTTTCATTCTTCCGCATTCGGTATGGATTGGGTAGAAAAATATGGTGTTTCTTGTCAGATCTTCTCCATAAGACGCACTATTTGGAACGTGCACAGTTTTTGTCAATTCTAAAGTATTTACTCGTACTTGAACTAATGGATGTAAAACATTTGAATTTGAACTACCTAGTATGGTTTAGCTGTTCTTCTGTATTTTTTGTTTTTACTTTTTTCTTTGGTTTTATAGTTTCCTAGAAAACTTACGTATTTTTAGATGCAAGCTTGTGTTTTCACTGTAGCTGCGTAAATTTAATGTTTCTTTCTTTCTGTTACCCGCGGTTTCATTTGTTTTCATATCCATTTGGATGGAAAGATTATTGTTTAGTACCAAATTAAAAGCTAGCTTTTTTTAGTATGCCTCAGAATACAATATATTCGTAACGAAACAAACAGACAGTTTCACAGTTAGTTTCACATTTATAGTATAACTATCGATGTTACCCAATCAGTAGTTAAATAGAAGTATGGATTAATAAACATTTGGGATATTTTACACAGCACGATGTAGACCCACACTTAAAACATAGCTTGTACAGCAGGTCAAGCTATCCAAAACTGACAAATTTTCCCAATTGAAAATGAACCTTATCGCTTTGTGTTAAAGTTGAAAATCTATCAAAATAAAATTGACAGATTGGAGTAACTTGATGTGCTGGCCTCCGTACTGTGGGTACCAGATAATGGATATAATATTTTTATACGTACTTTTAATATAATAAGAAACACCCAAACACAAACACGTCTTGTTTTAATGAATGAAACGAATAAATGAAATGATCGAATGTCATTCATTCGATCATTTCATTCATTTATTCGATGAAATGATCGAATGAACGAATGAAATTAATGATTATTATCAATGTAAATAATTATTTACAGCTACCCACTTATTCAAGTTAGCACGTATTGCTTTTTGACACTGGGTTACCAGTTTCCATTGTCCTTGGTCCCGTATAACTAGTGCGGTGCCACTGCGCCAGATGCAATGTCCGCCATGTTGACCCCGTGCGCATGCCAGGTGGGTCGGCCACATACTCGGTATGTCCAACTACGAGTGAAAGAATAATAACAATAATCTACATAACATATCATCCCGCTCATATTCTTCGAAAGGTTAGGCAGAGGTGTACTAATGTATACCTACAGTTCGCCGGTATGTTTAATCTTTTGACCGCCACGTCAATAATGAAAATCCGTGTTCTCTACGCCAAGCGACAAATTCTAGTAAGATCTAATAATAGGTAAAAATAAACAACAAATTTTTGACAATTTTTTGTATAGTAGGTATATATTTTGAACTAAAAAAAAAGTGGTATTTTTGACGTGCCATGCCGTCGTTGGCGTCGTGAGCAAGTTTTCATTTGACGTCTATACACGTCCGTAGCGGTCAAAAGGTTAAATCTCATGTAATAGTGCGAGATTAGGTATTACCATTGAACCATAGAACAATCCAATACTTGCTCGACCTGGGAATCGAACTCGGGACCTCTAGCGTAGTTGCACTTACAACCAGACTAACGAAAGCAATAATAATCTAATAATACTTATTTATCACTGGTTTAAATGGTGCAGGAAAACATCGTTTGGAAACGGAGATGCATGCCGGAGAGATTTTCTTGATGACGTGTCAAGTCTGTCAACTCGCATTAGGTCAACGCGGTGGACAACAGCCTAATCCCTCTCATTCTGTAAGGAGATCGGTGCCAAGCAATGGGGCAGTACATAAATTGATGATTATGAAAGTTGCCACAAAAATATTACAATTATTTTTTATTCTTATACTGTTACTATATCTGTTACCCGCGGGTTCGCTTGCATCCAGAAGTACTTTTTATGACAAAAACTTAACCTATGTGTCTATTCAGACACAAGGAAGCGATTTTTTATCTTAAATAAAACGACGATTAAGTACCTACATCGAATTATAAATATAATTAAAAACCTTTGTAAAGCAACAACGGTCTCAACCGCTTGGACATGAGACGGCGAAGCGATTTATAATAATTTTTGTCACAATTTTTACAACCACCGTCATTACGTAGCGCCTGATAACATTATAATAACAGTTCAAAATATCTGTAACTAATTGCCTTTAGTAATTGTAAGGCGCAGCCGCAACACTATGTCAGTGTGTCGTTCATCAAGATCCAATCTATCTCTATACCAAAATTCCCCGTAACCCGTAATATTCTTTGTTATCGTATCACAATAAAAATATAATACTTACGCCAAGTCTTATATAAAAGTCTCGGCATTGTGTCAAGTCTACATATTCCACTTGGTGCACCATCACCATTGAGCTGTTATAGCAATCTGAAAGGTCATTTAACAAATATTAAAATTGGAAACAGACAAAGACCTGGGGGCCTAAAACGTCCTCGTTTAATGAATCACAATATTAAGTTATTCTAGCGGAAAAATTGAAGGTGATGTATGAAACAGAATGTGAAGGCAAATTTCTACCTGGCGGGTGGGACTCGCGATGGCTTTAAGTCATAGCGTCTTATGTACAGTCAGCAACGAAAGTCGCTGAACATGTTGCAATCTTCAATATGATTTTTAACAAGTATGAAGTTACTGACCTACGAAGGTTATGCGAAATAATTGCATAGATGACCATTAAATATTTAGGTTACCTTAGTAGAAAAGACCTGTTGCCAAGTTCTGGAGCTGTGACAATAAAAAAATTTAGCTGTGTTCAGCGACTTTCGTTGCTGACTGTACCTAACCAGAAGACGCAGGTTCGAACGCTACCCACAGTCAAATTTTTCCTTCGCTAAAATAAATTAAATATAAATATTAAAAATATACATAATATAAATACTACTAAATATGTATATTTAATCTAATATAATATACTTAAGTAATATAAATAGAAATAATAAAAAAAAACAATAGTAATTATAACATAATAAATATAAATAGCTATAAAATATAAATAAACGATAAAAATAACACAACCTATGTAATTTAATTATTACATAGGTTGTGTTATTTTTACCGTATAATAATATATATCCAAAAAAAAAATCAAAGGGCCAGTTGCTTTCAATTCCAATCACCATACATAATTATGCATTATGTATTTCGATACGTAATGTGCAATATTCTTTACTTGTTACTATTTTAACCTACCTGCATAATATTATTTTCTTTTTTTTTTATTCAATATAGGCCTACGCTTGACCACTAGCTCGCCTGATGTTAAACGACACTACGATCTACGGTGGAGCGCGCTTGCTTAGAAGAAACCGATTCACTCGAGATTTAAAGACACACAGATTATAGTTATTGGGGAAGATCCACTCAGGAAGCTCATTCCACATCTCAGCGGTACGCATGATGAAACTTGATTTAAAGCGTTTCGTTCGGGCTTTTGGGATGTCCATCATGAATCGATGACGCTTTTTCGTGCTTCTGGTCGTCCGATAGTAGAAAGGGCACGGGGGTATAAGATCGTGGAGATCTGATGCACACTCTCCGAAATGCATCCGATAAAAAACTGACAAGCTAGCGACTAAATCTAATATCTTCTTGCCAATGAAACTGAATTATTGTTAACTAAGCTACCCTACTACTTATTGTTATTTTATTAATGCAAGTATGTACATATAAGAATATAAAAATTACTTTACACTGTATGTATTAATGTTAAAAATTTATTAATTAACTAAACTAAGATCTACCGTTCCTATACTCGTTCCATTGAACCTAGTGTTTCTCATTTTAAGTGAATTGTATTCTGTCTGAGAAATAAATATCTTAAACCATAATATTTCAATTAATTCATATATCTTTCTGGGACAACTGGACCGCAGGCTACGAGTCCAGTTACTGAGGGTATTGTTACTAAACCATACCCTTCAGAATGCTGTTGGTGCTCCCACGGATCCTGCGCATCAGGGATGCCGCTCTTTCTACAAGCTTTTTTATCATTATAGCCTGAACTGTCTATATCCGTTTCAGCAAACATACCTGACGCATTGAAATAAAACTACTTTTTACGGATTTTATCACGTTATATTGATATTTTTAATCCCGACGGGTAGGGTCCCAAACGTCGGGATTAATAATATCAATAATTCAATCTATAATATTCGCGTAAATGTCAAAAACCAATATACATGAGGCACTATAGAACCGCTGAAGCAATATATTGCTGAAGCAAGTATATTGAAGCAATGTTTTAGATATTGCTTTTAGTTACCGTTCACTAAAGTCAAAGCGTAGATTTCCTCTGCTCTACTAAATTCTTCAGGCGGTGGACAGATAGGATATACGTCTGCAAAATTAAAACATAGGTTATAGCGTGTGGCAATTAGTAAATAGTAAGTAGGCAACACCGGTTAGTTGTTTCCCTTGCCGCTATTTATGTTTTTTTTTTTGTTATTCTACTAATTGGAGCTGCCCGACTGGGGCAGTACCTCCGCCTTGCAGAAAATTGAAGTAAAATAACACTGCTTTGAGCTGTGTTGTGTTTCTTACGGTGAGCAAGGTTGCCAGTGCTCCGCGAGGAAACGTTGTGTTGGCAGTGGGGGGACTTTGACCCTTATACTGCCAACCCAACTATTCCTCTTTCAATACAGGGTCGGTAACGCGCAAGTGATACCCCTGGTGTTGCAAGCGTCTATAGGCTACGGTAACCGGTTACCATCAGGTGGGCCGTATGATTGTTTGCCACCTTAGTAGAATAAAAAGAAAAAAGAACTGTGAGGATTGCCTCATTATACAAACCTCATTATGCCTGACCTAAATATAGTTGGGAAAAGGGGCGGAGGTTGAATTGGCTTCTGATTAAAATTGAACTAGTTTTGTTTTTTAAGCGTCTTGATTCAAGTCTTACTTATGCCGAATCTCCTTGTCTCCAGTTGTACGAGCGCCAGGGTGCTGTACGTGGTGCGAGTGAAGTCAGGATGGAAGCTGTAGTCTCGCACGCGGATGAACGGACCAGTACACTTGTTGCCCAGAATCACGCGAGACCGTGCCCTGGATAAGAAGATGTTGGTGTCAAAGTCAAATGTTTTATTTCAGTAAGACCATTAAAATAGCACTTTTGAGAAGTCAAAACTAGTCGCACGGTTCCAAGAAGTGGGTCTTATGGAGAAGAACTGGCAAGAAACTCCATAGACACTCTTTTTAAAAAACATGATTACAATTATATTCTTAGTTTACAATTTTTGTGAATAGTTACTGAGAACAATGCAGTTTGATGTGTACCTACTAATAAATTAATCCAGTATAGAAGAATAAATAAAAAAGATTGCCATTGACAGTAAGAGCTGACCAGCCCCGACAGACGGTATCCGTTCACAAGTATGACGTGTGTATCGGCGTCGATCGACTTAACCATGTTGCAAGGAATAAAACGACCCGACACACAACGCCACCATCAGCAGGACATTTTAGTGAGCATGACAAGCTCAGACCGCAAGGCAATCGGAAGGTATCCCGACGTTTCGGACCCTTTACAGCGTCCATGGTCACGGGTAGACTGAGGTGGTGGGCGTCTTGATGATAACTATGTAATGATCGACTATAGGATAGGATTCCGGAAGAGTTCGACCACCGCGAGACTACTAGCCACTCAAACGTCCCAAGACACTTAAGTGTCTAAAAAGTTTTTGTCATCTTACGTCTGGGTACACTATAGTGTCTACTGTGGTCGTTTAGAGGCAGTGACGAGAATCCACTTTATACGGTTGCATCAAAGCACCTTTTTGCAATATCTCTGGTATTTAAGACGCGGAAGTAACCGTAGATGGCGCTTAATTGTACAAGCAATTCATTTCTTTTTAATCTGTTTTTATACATATATACGTCAGTTTGAAGTTGGAGTGATTTTGTGTGTATTGTCACGCTGAGGATTGTCCGCAATTAAGTCGTTATTTCTTTTTTCTTATTACTTATATCGTATAATGTATTACATCAAGAGTTTTCTAAAGATTTGCTCGTGCATATAAAATAATCATAGTTCTGTGTGCGCCATGATTGAAAAATTGTTTAATAAATTGGAGATGGTAATATCGGAATACGAGGGAAAAATGTCTACTGTCTAAAGTTCTCTATTTATTTTAAGTATTTAGATCTGGGTTTGGAGCATATACTTTTAAATAATCATATTGTCTATTTATCAAACTATACTACGGTATTTTTTATTTTAATATAGCTCATTTAATTATCTTTTGACAAACTTTTTTATCGGTAGAGATACTGAGCGATTTCTAGCGCGAGATTTTGCACTTACATTGTGACGTATCTGTGGTTTGACAGTTCGCGGCTTGAACGTTCAAGTGGCTAGTTTATTTAGTTTTGTAGATTATTACACTATATTTACTACATGCTATACCTACAGAGAGGTAGTAATTCCATCAATTCCAATAGTGGGAGTAATTCCACTCAAATTGGAGCCGCCCGACTGGGCAAGTACCTCCGCCTTGCAGAAAATCGAAGTGAAATAACACTGCTTTGTGCTACGTTGTGTTCTTTACGATGAGCAAGGTTGGCAGTGGGGAGACTTTGACCCTTATACTGCCAACCTAACAATTTCTCTTTCCTGTTACAAGCGTCTATAGGCTACGGTAACCGTTTAGGTGGGCCGTCTGCTTATTTGCCCCCTTAGTAGTATAAAAAAGCACATTAGAAAATTGTCAAGGAAGAATTGCTAAATGGGGCCGTAATTAACCCCAAGACATCTACCTGAAGTTATGCTTGGGATAGTAGTCGATGTCAAGTGCCGCAGCCACGGCAATCTGTGTGGTGATCAGGATAACTGTAGTGGTGGTACGGCTTGGACTGCCTGCAAGGAAACAATAGCATTATTACTTGAAGGTTTTAATAGCTGAGGCACAAAACACCTACGAACTGTGGATATACTTCTGCGTTATGCGAGATGTATCTTTATACTACTAAGGTGGCAAACAAGCATACAGCCCACCTGATGGTAAGTGGTTACCGTAGCCTATAGACGCTGGCAACACCAGGAGTATCACTTGCGCATTGCCGACACTGTAAAACGAAAGAGGAATAGTTGGATTGACAGTAAAAGGGTCAAACACAACGTTTCCTCGCGGAGCACTGGCAACCTTGCTCACCGTTAGAAATACAACACACCTCAAAACAGTGTTATTTTACTTCGATTTTCTGCAAGGTGGAGATACTTCCCCAGTCGTGCAGCTCCAATTGAGTGGAATTACTCCCACTATGCCCTACCTCTCTTAAAACTTTCGATAATTCTATATAATAGGCTGCTGCCAATTTAGTCTTACTCCCACTTAGCTCGTTTTAGTATTAAGAATACTTACTGTAGTATCCCGTCGGGTCGATCCTGTAAAGCTGGTAAGTAACGTATTCACTGGCTCACTACCACACCAAGTTCCCGAGCTGTGTAGCCACACACTTTTTCACAGTCGGCTACTTTCCCGCCATTCTCCGTGACTGACAGTTGACAATTGTGACATTAGCTACCTCACCACTTGTGTGTGTGAGACAGTGTTTACATATCTATTTAATAGATACACTACATCCCTTTCTTATTATAATTTGATATGTTTTGCTGAGGACGCGTTATCAATAATCATAGAAAATCAAAATCAAAACATGTTTATTTTTAATTAAATGTAATCAATAGTAATATATTAATAATGAGCAATTATGAAATTAAGAACTAGTCTGATGCACTTCATCATCTGCAGATATGATCTCATTGTCATCTTGGATTCGCTGCCACTTACCTTCCACCCTTTTTAAGTGTACTACATTTCGTCTTAGCCTTTGTCCAGTTTCCTCATTCCTGACAGTGACATCTCTTCCATTGGCCTGTTCTACTACATGCGGAGTGGGATTAAAATTGCTGGATAGTTTGTTAGACTTTTCCATATCTTTGATGTAAACCTTATCGCCTTCTATAAGTTCTGATTCTGTGGCTCTTCTTTTCCTGTCTGCGTATTCCTTCCCCTTTTCCTTTTGTAATCTGTCCCTGTCTCTTACCTCTGAGTCATCTCCTTTTCCATTTATATCTCTTATCATGGGAATTTTGTCCCTATTCTGTCTTTTAAAGAAAAGTTCCGACGGTGTCTTTCCCGTAACGGAATGTGGGGTTGAATTATACATCATGAGATACTCATAAAGAGTTTCTCTGATGTCTCTGTGTTCTATTTGACAAATTTTTAGTCGTTTTACAATATCCTTATTTTGTCGCTCTACCTCTCCATTCATCTGTGGCCAATAGGAAACAGTATTAAAGAGCCTTATATTACATTCTTTACAAAAAGTCCTAAATTCCTCGCTTACAAACTGTCGTCCATTATCAGCGGTAATGGAGACTGGGTAACCTAAGCGACTAAATATTTCTTTTAGGATTTTTATTATTTGTGCGCTTGTAATAGTTTTGGTTATTTTAATTTCCTTAAAACGGCTGTAATAATCAATTATTACTAATAGGTAATCATTATTAGGGAGAGGACCTAGTAAGTCTATAGCAGTGTCGATCCATGGCTCTGCTGGAAGTTCTCGTCGTTTCATCGACGCCGGTGGATTAGGTAGTCCCACTAAGGTACACCCCTTGCAACTCTTTACCAGTGTCTCAACATCTTTATCTATCCTTGGCCACCAAACCTTGGTCCTTAAACGAGCCTTCATTGCTACTATACCTGGGTGACCTTCGTGAGCTGCATCTAATACAGCTTTCCTCAATTTCTCAGGAATTACGATTCTGTTCCCTCTTAGAAGAATATTTTCGTGGAAACACAATTCATTTTCGAAAATTTTGTAATTCCTTGACGATTCATCCCAATGATTGTTATAAATTCCCTTTCGAACAGTGTTAATTTCTGGGTCAGTCTCTGAATACTTAACAATATCTTGCATAGGTATTGCTTGTGGTCTCGCAAGTTGTACAATTTGATATACATAATCATCCACTTCAGGCTCAATGATGGAACCTTTGCACAACCGTGATAAAGGGTCTGCAATATTTGTTTTCCCCGGCTTATATTTTATATTATACCGGTATGCTTGCAACCTAAGAACCCACCGTTCAACACGGGCACAAGGTTTTGATTTCGAGCTAAACAGGAACTCCAATGGTTTGTGATCGGTAACTAAATCAAATTGTTTCCCGAAGGAATGAAAGGAAGGAAAAAGGAATATATTAAAATGTTCGATAGCCCAGACAAGAGCAAGGGCTTCTTTTTCTGTCTGACTATACCTACGTTCACAGTCTGTTAGCGTTCTGTTCCCGTATGCTATAATCCTAGGGCCATTTATGTCAGTTTGTACTAGAACTGCTCCAAGCCCAACTGGGCTAGCATCTGCAATGACTTGCGTGCTGTCCATAACATCGTAATATCCGAGGGTCCTTATTTTGGTTAGTGTTTCTTTCAAGTCTTTAAATGCTTCATTTTGTCTATCGGTCCAATAGCTTTCTATGCTTCCCTTTTTTCCAAGTTTTTTTCGTAACAACTCCTTTAAAGGTTCACTTCTTGTGGCTAAATTAGGTACCCATTTATTTACATAATTGACTAGGCCGAGGAAACTCTGCAACTCTTCAACTGTCTTGGGAACCCTAAACTGTGAAATGCTCTCAATGTATTTTGGTAACGGCCTTACTCCCTCTGGTGATAGTTCATGACCTAAAAAGTTGATTCTTTCCGCTTTGTAAATACATTTGTCTTTATTAAGCAATACATTGTTTTCCTGTAAGACTTTCAATACTTTCGATAATCTTAAATCATGTTCGGTACTGTTTCCAAAGATCAAAATATCATCAATGAAATTAATAACGCCTTCACATTTAACCAGCATTTTCTCTAAGATTTTCTGAAACAATTCAGGCGCACATGTGACTCCAAACATTAATCTCTTATACCTGTACAATCCGGTTGATGTTATAAATGTAGTGATATGTCTGGAGTTCGGATGAAGCTCTACTTGGTGGAACGCATTTTTTATGTCTAGCTTGGAGAAATATTTAGCCTTTCTGATTTTGGGTAGTAATTGATCCATACAGGGTAACGGATGATTCTCTCTGAGTATCGCTGCGTTAGCACGCCTCATGTCTACACATAACCTCACATCTCCGTTATCTTTCAGTATGGGCACTACCGGAGAAATCCAAGAGGATTGTTCATGTACCTCCTCAATAATGTCTGCATGCAATAACTCCTTTATTTTTTCGTTGATTTTATCTTCAATGGGGATTGGTATTCTCCTATAAGGCTGCATCACTGATCTAACAGACTCATCAATTGGTATCTCAACTAGTACATCTTTGAATTTGGGAAACGGTATAACTTCCTGAATTTGGTTTATACTGGTGCCTAATTTTAATACACCTAGTCGTAATGCTGTGTCCTTGCCCAATAAGTTCCTCGAACCATTTTTTATTACATATATAGTACTATGTGCTGTTTTTTTGTTTATCCCGATAGTAGCTTCGAAGCATCCCTGAATATCCAATGGTGTCTTACTACCATAAGCTAATAGGGTTTTATTTGGTTGTTTCACCTGCTTACAACAAATGACTTTGTTACTCTTCAGATAATCCCAGGTTTTATCGGATATTAAATTTAATTTACAACCCGAATCTATAAGCATTTCCAATTTAATTCCTCCAACGTTACATTCTACCGTTGCATCATTGTTCATGTTGAATACATATTGGACTTCTTCATCTTCTAACGCGTTTACTGTATTGTCTTTACGTAGTCGCTTTCTATTAAATTTAGACACTTCCGTTTTTTGTTCGACTTTCCTTTTGTGCTGTATAAGTTTAGATTTACAACATCGTTGGTAATGTCCTAGCTTCCCACAATTGTGACATTTTTTTCCTTTTGCTGGACAGTTCCAATCCTGAGATTTGTGTGTACCACTCCCGCATCTCGGGCACTTGAATAATTTTGGATCAGTATCTGGTTTATCTTGGAATCTTTCTCTTCTATATACTGATTTTTTGTCTGCAACTGCATTAACTTCATTCGTTTTGTCTTTATCTCCCTTTGCATAATCTTTCAATTGGTGATTTACGACTTCCAATGTATTGGCTTCAATCACCACCTTGTCTAAAGTAACTCCGTCCCCCATGATCAAAATCTTTTTTCTTAATTCATGTGAGGAACATCCTTCTATAATTTGGTCTATTATATGGTCGTCTGATTTATCAAATTTGCACTTTGAAGCTTGATCACGAAGTTTTACAACAAATTTGTCAAAGCTTTCTCCTTCATTTTGTTTAATAAGGCGAAAAACATGTCTTTCATAAGTCTTGTTCTGCTTGGGTAAAAAATAATAATCAAGATTATTAACTGCAACTTCGAAAACGTCGACTCCCTCAGACTCCTCAACACTTGCTCCTGGGATATTATAGAAAATTTCTTGAAGACCTGTACCTCCTAATAATAGCAATAGTGCTCTCTTTTTTGCAGGAGTTGTAGTTTCTGTTGCCTCAAGATAAATTCGTAGAGATCTTTTCCACTTTTCCCATCTTATTCCCAATGAAGCAGGGTCTCCCTCAACATCTAATTTTTCTGGAGGTGGTAATAAGTTTGACATGATGGGTCAATTTGAAGTGACCTGCAACGATATTACGTCCGATTTAATGGATGTCAAATACGTCCAACTAAATGGATGTCGGGTACGTCCAATTTAATGGATGTCGGATAGTCCAATTTAATGGATGTCGGGTACGTCCAATTTAATGGATGTCGGGTACGTCCAATTTAATGGATGTCGGGTACGTCCAATTTAATGGATGTCGGGTACGTCCAATTTAATGGATGTCGGGTACGTCCAATTTAATGGATGTCGGGTACGTCCAATTTAATGGATGTCGGGTACGTCCAATTTAATGGATGTCGGATACGTCCAATTTAATGGATGTCGGGTACGTCCAATTTAATGGATGTCGGGTACGTCCAATTTAATGGATGTCGGGTACGTCCAATTTAATGGAAGTCAGGTAGGTCCAATTCAATGGATGTCATTACTAATCTATTAGCCCAGTAATAAATATACTTCTATGTTTGTATGTATATATGTATATGTATATATTTTATTTTTTAGTAAACACAAGTATTAGACAACATCTTATTTCTTAAATGACTTGTACAATATACATGTAAGTATTAATTTCACATGTGTTTATATGTGGTACTTGTAACTTAATAACCTACTATATTATACTACTGTTACTATACTATACTTAAACAATTGGAATTAAAACAAAATTAATTTATTCATGACTATGCCAATTCACAGCCACTTTTAATTATTATATTTAAATTAATAGTAGATATCTAGTTTTCCTTGCAACTGGTGTGTGGCCATGAAAACATAGGTACATTAATGTGGGTAAAACAAAAGAGGTATTCAGGAATCGCAGCAAGTGGCATTCCCCAGCTTCCGCCTACTCCCATGGGAGAAAAAATAAAATAAAAGCAGTGTGTTATTTACTGTGTAGATATAATAATAGTTATAGTTATCAATTTACCCAATAATAATTATAGTATACTTACTATCATAAATAATTTAACTTTTTTTTTTTTTTAGTACTTTATCCAGTGAATCTCATAATAGTTGAGGTGTCCAAGAACAGTGCACTCAACAGATTAAAATTACAATATTATAGTTACACTTGTTTCTTTCACTGAGACTGTAGTTAGTCTATTGTGATCCTCAGAAGATGTGTTTACAATATCATAGTACTTACATATTTATTTATGTTTTTTGGTAAAGTATGCAATGCCCCCTTTTTTTAACAAAACTGTTTTATAATTAAATGGCACCTTATACATATAAGAGCCAGTTTCCACATGTTTTTACCCTAATATGTATGTAACTTCCATAAACCATAAATATCTGTAAAATTTAATGAGTAGACCTACATTCTAATAAAATGAATATTGGTAGTTTAACAATAAAACTTATGCAAGTACCGGTTTTATCCAATTAACACTATTGTAGTTTAAATAGATATTTACTACTAGTTATAGTTTATTGATAGTTTTCAATACTTTTGACTTCTCTCAATCCACTTAAAGCGCAAATAATACTCAAAAGTATTTCATAACAAAAAAATCAGGTAAGTATGTAGTTAAGTTCCTAATAATTTATTCAATAAGTACCTTTAAAAATATATTAAATTATTCATCTTTCTCTTGCCAACACCCTTCTGTATATGTAAATATGTATGTCAATCCTAAATATGTATGCTAGTGACTTCTCACAATTTCTGAATGGGGTTAGTATTCTTAAGGTAGTAAATAGGTAGGTACTTACTTAATTTATTCTACATTATAACAATATAGAATGGTCAGTGTCGCCTTACAAAATACTTAAAGCGGTTGGCAGTAGCCAGTAGTTACTTACAGAGTACAGAATGTAACATTTTAACTTTGTATCAGCATTATGCATGCATTAGGTAGGATGGTTAGATATCATGTTATTGTTTTGCAACAAGTCATATACCTACATACATACAAACTTTTCATAATATTTATTTCTTTTTCTGACCTTTATCCTCGTCGCCACTTGTAGTATCCCGTCGGGTCGATCCTGTAAAGCTGGTAAGTAACGTATTCACTGGCTCACTACCACACCAAGTTCCCGAGCTGTGTAGCCACACACTTTTTCACAGTCGGCTACTTTCCCGCCATTCTCCGTGACTGACAGTTGACAATTGTGACATTAGCTACCTCACCACTTGTGTGTGTGAGACAGTGTTTACATATCTATTTAATAGATACACTACACTTACCTATGGGATATATGAGCAAGCCGAACCACGGATAGCTCTCAATGTCAGCCAGCCCCGGGACAACCGTGTCGTTGGGTAGGTTGACCACTCCACAGGACTTCAATTCAGTACTAGTCGCGTTTCGGGTCATGTTAACGATCTGGCCTGCAAACAGAAAGTGATAGCCAGTACAACACGAGGGTTCAAAACGATTTAATTCTTAATTCAACACTAGATGGAGCCGGTATTTCCTAGCTGACCACTTCTGAGAAGAAACGCCGAAACAAACTCAGAGAATCATGGTGTGCTGTTAGTAATTATATCATCAAATCGCTCACCACCTCAGTCTAACCGTGACCATGGACGCTGTAAAGGGACCGAGACGTCGGGATTAATAATATCAATATAATGCGATAAAATCCGTAAAAAGTAGTTTTATTTCATTGTATAATATTCGCGTAAATGTCAGAAATCAATATGATGATTAAATGATCATAAATAAATCTAACACTTACTTGAGCAGCAATTCACATAGAAAAGAACAATAATGATGGTTGACACTATCATTTCAGTTATTTAAACAAATACCACTTGTAGTCTGAAGAAGTTTCCATTTAAAAAAATTCAGCACCTTGAAGTCCAAAGAGCGTAAGTAATAGACACTACAATATTTTTCGTATGTGATAATTCTATTAATTTCCTTTCTTTCCATCGCCTCGTTAGTTTAGTAGAGTTCTATATTAGAGATCTTGGGTTTTATCCCCATGTCAAGCAGTGTTATTGGGTTTTTCTATGAAATTCTCAGTACCAGGTCGGAGTTTGGATTTGTGTCTGGTGCTGGTGATAGGCTCGCTCCCTTATTTGTGGAACCTAAACATACTGATGAACTGTGGATATAGTACTAGTGTAGGTACCTCTACCTAACCTTTCGAGGAATGCAAGCGTAATAGTATGTTAATCTTATTCTACCATACTGCTCTATCATTCCACAACTCAATCTTTCAAACAATCCGGCTCGTTATTTTATAACTACGCTGATCAACCGATTAGCTGCGGTCAATTGGTGGATGGATAACCGTTCTTAATACATCGCTAATAATTCTAAATGCCTCCAAAATCACGTAAAAATCTATAATCGTAAGTGATAATCAGAACCGGCAAAGCCGCAGGTAGCAAAAAGCATGACAACCAGTCTATCCTCAGGATATCGGTATAGCTCAGAAATTGGGATGCGGAGGTCTGATGGCAGTCGCTTCATGTGAAATACTGATGTTCAGTCGCGTCTAGTTTGAGTGGAAGCCGACTCTAACGTAGTTGGGAAACACTCGGAGCACGATGACGATTGATACGAGTATGTTCTCTGTCGCAACACAGCGACTTTTAAAAGAAACTGTTTTATTATTCTTTTTTAATTTGATCTCCTTGCTGTCCATCCACATCATGCACAAATCTGTTTTCCATCCCTCACGTATCACGTCACACACTTAACTACGCCTTCCATTCATGCCATTGATTAAAAGCCTCCTAATTAAAACACGAAAAGAAACAAACTGTATTGAAATTATAAATGTCATGAAGTATGTACCGACTCTAACATATTTTTGTAATTGTATTTTGATGTGCAATGAAGTGTATATATGTATAAATAATTAAGTACAGAGGCAGCACATCAAGCTACCCCAATCTGTCAAATTTCTTTGATAGATTTTCCAACTTTAATACAAAATAATAAGCTTCATTTTCAATTGAGAAAATTTGACAGTTTTGGATAGCTCTGTACATTGTTTCAATTCTTTCGTCGATTTGTCGAGTCTTTTGACGTGACGCTCTTATGCTCTTTGAACTCAAAGGTTTAACATTCACTATACCACAACAAGTACGCAATTTTTAACTGTATTATCTCTAAAATAAAGGTAAATTTAAAACGACTATTAATAACGTTAGTTTAACACGAGAATCAATCCGATACTGTGGCATGATGTTATTATCATTGATTTGTTTTCAATATCATTTATACAATGAACAATAAACTGAGTCAGTAAGTATTGTGTTTCTTTATACATCTCTATTTAACATACCATCACGCTTGTATTCCCCCAAGAGTTAGGCACAGGTGTACCACAGTTGTATCAGATGCGGCTGAATATAATATGGGTAGGTATTCAGCCATCATGAAATATATTAATACTTATATGTTTTTGTATTTTTTGGCATGTTCCATTCTATAGTCCCTTCCCGTTGTTTGTCCCTCTGTACGCTGGTTAGTCTTTTTGTATCTACTGCTGTTGCTACAGCCACAGTTTTTCCATAATCCGGGGCAAATACAAACTCATTGCTCGATCTGGGAATCGAACCCAGGATCTCTAGCTCAGCAATCACTACTACTTTTTATGTATGCAGTTGTATACTACATACATTAAAAAAATGCAACGAATTGAGAACCTTTTTCTTTTTGAAGTCGTTTTATTAACTATTGTAAGTAGTTTCGATTTTAAAAAAAAAGTAGTTACCTATTTTAATGGTCTGATTGAAATAAAACATTTGACTTTTGATTAAGAAACGTATAACGAAGTGAAAATTGACACAGTGTAAAAACTACAGATATTGTAGGAGGATCGCGATAAAGCATAACATTCGCGAATCGCCCGCTCTGTGGTGTTATCCGGGATCTGTACGTGCTGATCCGACGGTCCACCATCAGATAAGCCTCTTGTAATATAAGTGTCTACTTGAAGACCGTCTCAGGAAGCTTTACCCGGTTGGGGAGCGATGGCGGGTGCTGTTTTTGACTCGTGCACATATACCTTATAATTTTTTACGTAAATCACTTACAAGTCATCGTAGAATCATGTACAAACGCCAATTGGTATCTAGCCAAAACTGACAAAGGAGTCCATCAAAACTCCATACAACTCAGCACAATTTGTACCTAAGGTACATGACAGCTATCAAGTTGACAGTTTCTACTATAAAAACACTATGAAACTGATACAAGTGTGTTAAAATGGCGTGCGTTTTTTTTTTCAAATTTAAAGTTATTTTTTCTCATCCCCTAGTGAGCATTAAAAAATTATGACTAGAGTTTTAACCAGCGTAATACAAGGTATTTTTTCCAATAAGTGTACCCTCGGTACATCAATTGGGCAGATTTTGCCTTTTCGCTATTGAAAATGTACCTTATTGTTTGACTGCCTTTATTCATTCATTAGTCTAGTGGTCCTAAGCGCGACTGCTACGCTAGAGGTCCTGGGTTCGATCCCCAGGTCGAGCAGTGTTATTGGGTTTTTCTATGAAATTCTCAGTAGCAGCTCGGAGTCTGGATTTGTGCCCGGTTTATGGCAATAGGCTCGCCGCTATTACATGGGACCTAAAACATACCGGCGAAATGTGCGTGTACATTAGTACACCTCTGCCTAACCCTTTCTCCACTCCACGATCTTATAGTCTACGAGAGCAAAGATTTTAATCCCTACATAATTGTTAATTCATTCGCATTTCAAAATGAAAAAGCTCCAAATTTCATACTTTTGTATGAAATTGTAATATTGGTGCAAATTTGTTGGAACAAAACTTATGCAGACATCCTTTATTTGAAGAGTCCAAATTAAACGTTTAAAAGTTAATAGCGAAAAAACTTTATGCACTGAAACTACTCAATTATGGCAGATTTACGAAAGGTACTATAAGAAGAATTTCTCGGGGAAATATAGACTTAAACTAGAAGGACACAGAGTCAGTTTTCGAATGTACAGACGCCAGCAGGGCAAGCTATCCAAAACTGTAAATTTTTCCCAATTGAACATGAATCTTATTGTTTTGCGTTAAAGTTTAAAATCAATCAAAGAAATTTGACAGATTGTGGTAGCTTGATGTGCTGGCCTCTGTACATTCAATTTTCAAAGATAAAAAAATCTTACAAAAATAATTCTTTATGTATTTTATTTGTTTTAATTTTTGTAATTGCAAAGAGGTTATGCATACTTATTGCACCATACTATACAAAATAAAGGGTTACAAAACTACCCGTAAAGCCGAGAAGCGGTTAAATGGGGCCTTATAACACAATGCCCTTTGGCCTTATAAAACAAAACACACAAACATACCCCAAAAAAAGGAAAACAACAACATTTATTAATGAAAAATAGAAAAACTATTAAAGTAAACAATTATTAGGTAAAATAGGTACGTAGGCCTTTCTGTTAAATAGTCTGGTTCCCTGAGAAATTTTTGGCTTTGATAATTATATTTTTACGGGGTATTTTGTAACACGTTGTATACCTATTATATTATTTTTACTCTTTAATATTATTAATAATATATTTGTATTTATAAGACTAACCGCGGCAAGCGCAGCTTAACCATGCCGATCGATAGTTGAGGGTAGTTATTAATAATAATAACAATCACGCCGACGTGGGAATGCATCGAGATGTAGTAGCAGTGGACAAGGGACTCACCCCGCTCTCCTTGGCGAATGAGAACTGGCGCAAGCCTGTAGTGCTTGATACTAACGACCGCAGGAAGGTATGGCAGAGTAAGGAGCTCCACGGACGCTTTTTCGGGGCCCTACATGGGCCCGATGTAGACCAAGCAGCGTCCGTAGCCTGGCTGCGTTTCGGTGACCTTTTTGGGGAAACCGAAGGTTTTGTCTGTGCAATTATGGACGAAGTTATCATGACGAATAACTACCGGAGATTTATTGTGAAGGATGGTGCGGTTGACATCTGTCGGGCATGTCACCGCCCGGGTGAATCGATCCGCCACATTATCTCTGGTTGTTCTCGTCTAGCTAACGAGGAGTACTTGCATAGGCACAACCTTGTAGCCAGAATTATCCATCAGCAACTTGCTCTGAAATACACTCTTGTGGCATCGGAGGTACCGTACTACAGGTATGTGCCCGACCCAGTTCTCGAAAATGGCAATATCACATTGTACTGGGATCGGTCCATCATCACTGATAGGACTATTGTAGCCAATAAGCCTGATATAGTGGTGGTGGACCGAATTGAGAGGCGTGCAATGATTGTTGACATTACCGTCCCGCATGACGGGAACCTCGTGAAAGCCGAGAAAGATAAGCAAATCAAGTATCTTGACTTGGCTCGCGAGGTTGTCGACATGTGGGATGTGGACACAGCGATCATTGTACCGATAGTCGTGTCAGCCAATGGCTTAATAGCCACGAGCCTCGACCAACACCTTAGGAGGCTCTCGTTAGGCGGCTGGGTCAAGGGCCTGATCCAGAAAGCAGTACTGCTGGACACGGCCCGTATTGTTAGGAGGTTCCTCTCTCTGGAGCCCTGACCGCCGGTAGCTTGGACCCTGTTCCCGATACCGGTGGGCCTCTATTTTTATATTTTTAAATGTTTTTGTTTTATAATTTATTTTATAAAAATATTTAAAAATGTAAATGATAAGAATACTAATGAATAAAGGAAAATAACAATCATATAAACTTTATTTCAAGCACAAAGACTCATAGGGTTAGTAACAATTTGCTTAAAACTAAGTGTACAGGTATGTATTTAGGTAAATGTAACTGACAGCAGTGAACTATTTATGGACAATCCACTCTGTCAGCTATCATGTTCAGAACTCTGTTGGGGCTGGCCATAACTCTTGCCACAAGTGATGCTGCACGTTTGCGCATTGTAGTGTAGAAACAGTCTACATGCGCCGCCGCAAACATACCTGACGCACTACAACGTCATGGCAACCCCATCAGTCTCCTGAAAGCGTTATTATACTGGACACGTTATTACTTAGTCCCGAGTCCTCAAACACAAAACCTCTTTTGTGGCGCAAACGATAATGCGAGGGCGGGCGGACGCGGCAAGTGGCTCTCGAATGACGCTCAGCATGACGATAATGTGACCCCTAGCAGCGCAGCAGCTGAGAGGACACGAGGGCCCGGGTTTGGGTGCCAGGTTGTGTCTTTATCACCTACTACAAAATATGAGAAAATCCTCAATTTTGTCCAAATTTGATGTTCACTTATTAGGATTCCGTACCCAAAGAGTAAAAACGGGACACCATCACTAAGACTCCGCTGTCCGTCCATCCGTTCGTCTGTCACCAGGCTGTATCTCATGAACCGTAATAGCTGGACAGTTGAAATTTTCAAATGATTTATTTCTGTTGCCCCTATAACAACAAATACTAAAAACAGAATGAAATAAATATTTAAGGGGGGCTCGCATACAACAAACGTGCTTTTTTTGCCGTTTTGCTCGCAAATATTGGAACCCTTCGTGCGCAAGTCCGACTCGCACTTGGCCGATTTTTATTAATTACTGATTTGAATGAAAGAAATAATATTACAACCGAATTTTGGGTAATACCGATACCTAGAGGATAGACTGGTTGTCAGGCTTTTTCGGCTTCTGACTACCACTAACGATTGTCATAGGTGTTCGTATGACAACCGGGACCGACGGCTTTACGTGCTTCCGAGGCACGGAGGGGTCTCGATGTGTTAAAAAGGGTCACCCATCCACAGACTGACCGCGACTAGCGTAACTTAACCTTGCAGATCGGTTGATCAGCTTAGTTATTACTTGTCCACGGGCCCGCTCTCTCTTATGATCTCTCAGACTCTCCGTCATGAGTGTGTGAAGAAAATGATAAAGCCCAGGCGCGGTGAGAGTGCTCTTCAAGAGCATCTCCGGGGCGTCGATAATGTACGATGCCTGTCGACTTACGAGTATGTACACCACGTAGTGCTTTAGGGGTGCTTTTGGGGAAGGTAGATAGGAGGCAAGATTTTTATTCAATACTTTTTGGAACGAAGTTCCTTATCGCGCGTTGTGAAACGGGGCTAGACGGAAAAAAATCTTACGAAAAGTTGTCACGACACTTTTTGCTTGTCAACAATATTTGAATTTCGAATTAATGAGTGAATGACAATATTTGAATTTCGCGCGTTGTGAATTGTTGAGTGTATACAGGTTTTTTTATTTTTAATTATTAAATTTTAATGAAAGGAACTTCGTTCCATCCGGGTGTCCCTTGACACCTCTCAAGTTTTTTTTTATTATTATCGTGGGAGACTGGTGCCTAAACTAGCTTGTAAGCCTGTATTTCAGGCCACCAGGACTCCGCCTTTTACAAAGTACGGTCGGGGTCATAAGTCCAGTAGCAGTTTCACAAATCTGTCGCATCAAAACAAGTCGCACTTACGACCTTTTTATATAACAAAAAGCAGAATTTCTCGGGGAAATATAGACTTAAACTAGAAGGACACAGAGTCAGTTTTCGAATGTACAGACGCCAGCAGGTCAAGCTATCCAAAATTGTCAAATTTTCCCAATTGAATATGAACCTTATCATTTTGTATTAAAGTTGAAAATCAATCAAAGAAATTTGACAGATTGTGGTAGCTTGATGTGCTGGCCAGTGTACAATACTGAGAGAATATTATGCTGGTTTCTGACTTACGCGAATACCTATTAGATATTCAAATAAAACTACTTTTTACGGATTTTAGCGTGTTATATTATAGAAGGGTTGTGTCTAAGTTATAAACTACGCTGATCAACCGATCTGCAAGGTTAAGCTGCGCTAGACGCGGTCAAGCTGTGGATGGGTGACCATCCTCGGAGAACACGTTAAGCAGTGGAGACCGTCCTACGTTGCATTTCACGAATGTATTTTTCGAATTGACAGCCCGAATGCTCCAGTAACCGAATCATCACTTTTAGCGCTGTGCGTCGATGATTCCTACATGGAAAAATATTTATATTTTAGTTATTAAAGATTGGGGTGTTTGTGTATATGAATATGTATGCTTCTAAATGCACCCACGGATGACGATATAGAAGAAAGTAATAGAAGATAGTGCAGAGTGCAGTATTAAAAAAGAGAGAAAAAATCCTCGTAATAATTGGAATTCGTTCGTTATTCCTACAAATACGATAATGAAGCAATATCAGACAAGTCTTCAGTCTCCCCTCCCATCCGCCTCTCCCTCTCCTTGCACTCTTCGCGGCACCTGAGAGTACCTAGTGCCGAAACTGTCGCGATGTTTAAAACGAAGCCAACTACCGCCAGGGTTGGCACAAAAAAATAACGTGTTATGATCAAAGTGCCTTATTAACCTAGTTGTCGAAAGCGTAACTGCTATGCTAGATGTCCTGTTTTTGGTCGAGCAGTCTTTTTTTTTTTTGTTTTTCTTTTATGGAAGATTGAGCAATCGGAGCAAACGAGCAATCGGGCAACTGATGGTAATTGTTCACCGCCACCCATTGACACCCACAATACCAGAGGGGTTGCAAGTGCCTTACCGGCCTTTGAGAAAATAATAGGCAGGTTATTGGGTTTTTCTATAAAATTCTCGGTACCTAGCAGCTCTGAATTTGGATTTGTGCCGGTTAGTGGCAATAAGCTCGCTCCCTATTACATGGGACCTAATAAACATACTGGCAAACTGTGGGTTTATATTAGTAATGTGATGTAATTTTTTATTTTTTTTCAAAAAAGGTGATTTTGAGTCGTCAGTTTTTTATATGTGCATAACTTTTTAAACTGTACAATACTCCACCGATTTTCACCACTATTTCTGTTGGAAACGACCCTACATTATGTACACATTTGGTTGGCATCGTCACCTTAATGTGTTGACGTAGTCACATACAGATTTCTGTAGACAATTTTTTTGTTTGCGCTGACGGTGGAACAGAAACTATAAGGAATGTCAATTAAATACATACAAGACTTCATTTGCTAATAAGAAAATAAACATCACTGCGATGGCAAAATCTTTTTTTTATACCACCGTTGAGCAAAGGTTCCTGATCTCCTTCCACTGATCTCTGTTCAGTGCTTTCTGACCTCAGTCTGTCCAGAAAGTGTCCAAATCGTCCATCAATACAATTTTATTAACAGAAATATTTAGTATCGCGTGACAACCCTGAGCATAGATCATTAGCGACTTGAAAGCTTCCTATCGATAGTTTACGTTTTCTCTGTAACGATGCGATCGACGCGACACCGGCGCGACACGGCACGGTAATGCTTCTGCATCGAAGCTGCACAAATTGTTTATTACTAGTTTTTAAGCATAGTTTATGAATTCCTTATTCAAAAAGTTTTTAGTTGAAGGAGGTCGGATGCTGGTACAAAACTTCCTTACCGCTCGCTAGGAAGATAGGTAGGTGTTGTAAATAAGTCAAAAACATGACATAATATACCATCACGACGACTGTATTCCCCGCAGATTTAGGCAGCGGTGTACTAATGTACACCCACAATTTGCCGGTATGATTCGGGTCCCATATAATAGGGGGCAAGCCAATTGTGGCTGCCACTGAAAAATCCATAGAAAAATCCAATAACACTGCTCGACCTGGGAATCCATAAACAAAGACCTCTAGCGTAGCTTATATTTTCGCTTAGAATCCTCTCTGAATATTGAGCTTTAGAGTTCAGAATCCTTCCAAACAAAGATTATACATGCAAGACGCTGTCTCCAATCAATAAAACTGATGCACATAACGTACTTGAGTTACGTATGTCACAGAGTAGAAACTAGATTCAGTGTTCCAAGATATGCAAACAAGTTGTGTTCGCCCGTACAGTTCTGTAAGTACGACTGACTGTCACACCGTAGGGTAATCTTGACCCTGTCGTTTTTTATGCAGCTGTAGTATCACTGCTACAGTATTTGGTCTATCATCATCGAATGTTCGCTCTGATAAAAAATAACAGTACAACGTACAGAACTAACTTTAGATACTCCAATACTTCCCAAACTTCGTTTAGTGCTCGTTGTATCTACAACAAGGGTCAGGTAAGTGAATAAACACAAATCAAAATGACTTTTTAATGTACTCGTATAGACACAAAACCAACCAAGCAAGAGTGTACCAACGAGCTTAGATAGTGGAAAATCTGAATCGGAAAGTTTAAGTTTACGATCCAACACTTATTCACTCAGGTTGAGTGAATTTTGCTCTGCAATATCAATATTTTTAACTATTATAGAATAAAGAGTTCGTCAAATATAATACATATATTGTATAGGCTTCCGTTAAATTACTATGCTTTAATTAAATATAAATATACTCCTGACTGTGTGTTTATAAGTCCAAAAATAAACAGTGTTAAGACAATAGATACCTATCATCAGTCTAATTTAGATACATGCACAATATGGTTCTGGAAAAAAATGTTTTGTCACTAGTTATGTGAGTTAATCAAATCAATTTCAAAATAAGTATATTATATATGCGTAAAAGCGACCCCTCGTTTTATATTTTTGTCTCAACTGTATCATGCTGTTGTTGTTAGAACAGTTTATGTACATGAATAAAATTCTATTTATTCTCGGATTCATTTCGGTGTAAGAAAAGTAAGCCGAACTGTGTTTTAAGATTCCGTAGGACAGCTTAAAACTTTTGCTACAATGTTCTGAGATGAGTAAAAATTTATGTGTTTTGTGATAGAATGTCTTCAGTTGAGTAGGTACAAGTAGATAAGCAACACGACAGCGCAAAGCGGCTTGGTGGGTGATAAATATAACAATGTCTATCATTAGGTACCAGATTTAATGTACCAATTTTTTTTAAGAGAGAATATTTGGAGTAATTCCACTCAAAATGTAGCTGCCCGACTGGGGAAGTACCTCCGCCTTGCAGAAAATCGAAGTGAAATAATACTGCTTTGACCTGTGTTGTGTTACGGAGAGCAAGGTTGCCAGTGCTCCTCGAGGAAACGTTGTGTGCTGGCAGTGACAACTTTGACCCTTATATTGCCAACCCAACTATTTATCTTTCGTTTCACAGGGTCAGCACCGCGTAAGTCATACCTCTGGTATACCAAGCGTCTATAGGCTACTTTAACCGCTTACCATCAGGTGGGCCGTATGCTTGTTTGCCACCTTAGTGGTATAAAAACATAATAATTATATAAAAGCTACAATTTAATTGTAAATTAAGCTTTGTAATTATCTGTATGTTTTGATTTTGTTTTGTTTTTTGAACCAATAATTTTCTTTCTTCCCTTAGATCGGAACTGTTTTGAAAATTGTAATTTACCAAAATTATCCTTGGGAAGGTGGATCTCCCTTTACGTTTTCAATTAATTTACTTGTTTACCTTTGTTCTTAAGCCCATTACTTGTACAAGATGACAGTCTAAACACAACATCATACCCTTTTAATTGTTAAATTAGCATTTAAATGAACGACAATTATTTACTTCCCTTTCCTTTACTAAGTACAGTCAGCAAAACAAATTTCTAATAATTGGGTAACGAGACACGCTGTTTATTATTATTATTTTTACAAGCTGCCGCCCGCCATGTTATCCTTTTTCCTTCTTGCTGTGATGCGTGAATATGTCTATCACCGTCTTTAATAAATGCACTATACAACACAAAAAGTTTTATTTTCAATTCGAACCGGTAGAACAACCAAACCAACTCTTCACCTTTAACATACTGGCCGCCTGATGGTAAGCAGCAAGCGCAGCCTATAGACGTCAGCAACACCCGTTATCATATACGGCCATTTATATCAAATATTTAGACACTTGCTTATCAATGAAAACATTTCGCTTTATATTGTACTGTCTTCCACGGTAGGTAAGCACTCTACTCAGCAGTCTTTTTTTTTAGGCTAGTATTTAACTGCAAATCAAAAAATGTTGTTTTGTATAACAAAATAATTCCCAATCCTAAGCAAAAATACTTATTGCACAGCAAAATAGTCACCTCAAAGTATTGTTATTATATACACTTTCTTGGTTTTCAGATTCGGTATCATTCTGATTTGGTTCTGGCACTCGCCGGCCGGCCGCTACCGCGGCACCGCTCACTTCGCTCGCTCGGCTCGTGCGATGTGTGGTCACAGTTCTAACCTAATCTAACCGATATCTGTATTTTGCTGCTCAATCAGTACTTTTGTCGCTCAATCAGTATTTTTGATGCGCGGTTGATTATATTCCTTTTTTTTACTGCGGTAAGATGACAAACAAGCTTACGGGCCGCTTGATGGTAAGCGGCAACTGTAGCCTATAGACGCCAGTAACACCAGTGGTATCACTCGCGCGTTGTTATGTTCAGACCTCAGGGATACTTCCGACGCATTAGATTTACATTGTGCAGGATTGAGGATGCAGTGATAGCCTAGTGGTATGACCGACTGCCAAGTCGAAGGTCTCGAGTTCGAAACCAAGGCACGCACCTCTGACTTTTAGAATTCATGTGTGTATTAATAATTCATTATCACTCGCTTAAACGGTGAAGGAAAACATCGTGAGGAAACCTGCATACCTTAGAGATTTTTCTCGACGGTTTGTGAAGTCTGCCAACCCGCACTAGGCCAGCGTGGTGGATATAGCCTAATCCCTCTCATTCTGAGAGGAGACCCGTGCCCAGCAGTGGGACAGTGTATGGGTTGATGATGATGTGCAGGATTGTGTTAGCTTGTGGGTTAGCGTGACGCACAGCAGTCGTCTCCCCGGACCCACTCAGTTGGTATTTAAATAATTATGTAATTAAGGATACCTGGTACCTACCAGTAAAACACATATTTATATACTTTGATTATATACTTGTCTAGATGCCACATTGACACGTACAGAACGGCCCAAATAAAGTCTACTAAAATTGGTAGACTCTCTTCTCACTTACGTCAGTGTCATTTGGATCACTTCAGGGTGTGGAGTTCTCGAAAAATAATTAATTATGTTGGTATGTGCTGTTAAATTGTGTCGCAATTATGTGGGAAAACCGTATAATTACACTAAGATCACATTACATCGGTAAGTTTTGTTATTTAACCTCTATTATTTTATGAAAACATGATTTTTCAATTCGTTAATTTGTAGGTTCGACAGAGTAGCCGGTGTTGTCAATTTATTACAAGGGAGATTTGGCGAAACTATGGGAGATAAAATGCAAATATCAGTCATCATCTTTCGATCAGGAGAAAATTTTATTATTTTAATAATTACCTACATAATTTATTTGATCACTAAATGGTAACTTGCCTTCACAAAATAAATGAAGTCATTCACTAAATAGTATTTTTGTTAGTTCTTTCTAATATTTTGAGTTTCAGATTTCTTAAGACTGGAGAGACATTATACAGCGGACACGAAATGAAATATAAAAAAAACTATTTCGAAAACAAATACAAAGAGATGGATTTTGATCTAAAAATTGCTGTATATATTTTTTCATTGTATTTTTTGTTTTTATTAAAATAAATAAAACACTAATCTATAAAATAATTACTTTATTCAGCCTATTTCGTTTAACTGTCATCCCATTAAATAATGGAGAAAAGGTAAGTTAATAATTTGGAGCAGGCATCCCTAAACACGCACACCTTGATAGTTTGACTACAATAAGTACACAAGCGGTACTCACACATATCACGCAATTTGGCCCCAGTTTTCGCGTGTCGTTTGTTTGCATTGCTCCATCTAGACAAGTATATAATCAAAGTTTATATAGAAATTTGACTTTCATTTAGTAAACACCTCACATCATCATCACAATGCAACACAGTTGTTGAGTCTCATTTGCTCAGTAAATTAACTGGTTACGTTGCCCTTCATATCGGAACACAATAATTGCTAGGCGGCAAAATATTTGGCAATTCGGTGGTACAACTCTAGACAAGCTCAAACGAAAGCAGACTAGTCCTACCACTTTTCAAAATAAACCAACAGCTGACGGTAAGGAAATTAGTATTCTACGTGGGTCGGGGGGCTGAAGTAGTGGGGAGATTGCAGTGCCCGTTGCAGGTATGCAAGCTTGAATAAATTAATACTTTCTACGGATTTTCCTGTACATGCTGGGGGCTTATTCGCTACGTAAACTGTGATACCTAACAGTCACCGTTGACAACTATGTAAGTCCCGCTCCTAGTCCCGTAGCTGCGTGGACTATGGGACTCAGGATCCCTTTTTTATACTACTAAAGTGGCAAACAAGCATACGGCCTACCTGATGGTAAACGGTTACTGCAGCCTATAGACGCTTGCAGCACCAGGGGTATCACTTGCGCGTTGCCGACACTATAAAAGGAAAGAGGAATAGTTGGGTTGGCAATATTAGGGTCTAAGTCCTCCAACTGTACCCCACTACCAACACAACGTTTCCTTGCGGAGCACTGGCAACCTTGCTCACCGTAAGGCAACACAGCTCAAAACAGTATTATTTCACTTCGATTTTCTGCAAGGCGGGGGAGTCCTTTCCGTACACTTAGAAGTGGCCATTTTAACCACATCTGATTTATAAAATTAATTATTCATTGATAGAAAGCTATACTATGCCTGAGTGACACAACGTCGCCCCCTATTACCTTCGTTGTATATTAGGACCCCTCGAGGATACAGATTATAAATATACGGATATATACAGATTATGTACGAAAAACAGCCAACCATTGTCAAATGACTTCTGGTCCTTTTCAATCGAGTCCTTTTATCCACTAGAGTACACTCGTGATGCGTATATTTATGTTGTGCGCAATGTGTTGTATATTATGCGCAAGCGAGAGGCCGCCGCCCGCGATCGGAGGCGGGTATAAATAATCGAATAGGTCGACGAGCCCGCCCGCTTCGAGAGCATCGTCCACTTCGGGACCGCTCATATTTTGGGTGGGCGGCAAGGCATAGGCGATAGCGTTCTATGAGTAGTAAATAAAAAAAAAGGTGAATAATCTTGATTTTCTCTTCCTTCTCATTTTCGTTCATAAATGACAAGAGATAGTTTCGATAACTACTTAGTGCAGATTTGAAATTCAGAACACCGCTGGCTGCGCGCTGTTTCTATTGCGTCAATAAATATTGTATAATATATCATACTTATATTATAAATGTGAAAGTTTGGATGTTTGTTTATTTGTTACTCAATCACGCAAAAACGGCTGAACCGATTTGCATAAAATTTGGTACGCTAATAGTATGTGATAGGGAATAAAGTATAGGCTACTTTTTATCCCAGAAAAATGTGGGAATATCCCGGAAATCCCGATAAACGGATATAGGGGAACTACCTACGGGATTCGAATGAAATTTCATACATACATAGTATGTGACTGGGAATAACAAATAGGATATATTTTACCCCAGAAAAATGTGGGAACATCCCAAAAATCCTGAAAAACGAATAGCTTACGGGATTTGAATGAAATTTCATACACACATAGTATGTGACCGGGAATAATAAATAGGATATATTTTACCCCAGAAAAATGTGGGAATATCCCGGAAAACTCGAAAAAACAGATATCTTACGGGATTTGAATGAAATTTCATACACACATAGTATGTGACCGGGAATAACAAATTGGATATATTTTACCCCAGAAAAATGTGGGAATATCCCGGAAATCCCGAAAAACAAATACCGGGAATAGCAAATTGGATATATTTTACCCCAGAAAAATGTGGGAATATCCCGGAAATCCCGAAAAACTAATATGTTACGGGATTTGAATGATATTTCATACACACATAGTATGTGACCGGGAATAACAAATAGGATATATTTTACCCCAGAAAAATGTGGGAATATCCCGAAAATCCGAAAATTTCTAACACTTACGTGAATGAGAGACAAAATACTTATTACGGATTTTATTGTGTAATATTGATTTGTCACTGGTAACCATGGACGCTATAAAGGTTCCGATACTTCGGGATTAAATTATCAATGTAACGCAATAAAATCCGTAATAAGTATTTTTATTTCAAGGTGAATAAGGATAAGGTTTTTGTAAAAATAAGGTTATTGTATTAAAGTCATGACGTCATAGTTTTATTTAGCATTGGACGGTGGTATGTTTTATAATTCAATTAAAATTAACATTTTAATAAAAAATTGCCAGCTTGCGCCTATGGCTTGCGCCGACGCATGGCTCAACTCGCCCCGTATTATGATTTTACTCGACTGCGCTTATTGAGACCACTATCTCTACGCTTCGGACTCTCGTTGTCTCTACACCGTCAGCAAAATACACTTGCTTTAGATTAAAATTGAATTTTAAATACTCTGCAGTCTGAATACAAAATTTAGAATATTTTGTTAGTGTCGAAATGCTAAATTCTGTACCTAAACTATTTTTAAGTTACCATACCCAAGGACCTTTAGGATTATATAGCTGCCTAATTCTAAACTTATTTCAATTTACTACAGTCTTTTTTGAAAACTGTTTTAAATCAATCTTGAGGTCGTAATGAACCAGTAGATTTTTATTTCAGTCTAATAAAAACGATTTTTTATTTATTAAATTAAATTTTCACTCGGAAGTGCTAGCCGCCATGCTGTTTCGGCTCGTGACGTCACTCAGTTAGTAAACTATAACAGAGAGCACGACAAAAATCTAGTTTATGTTATGTATGATCTAAACATACATAGTAGACCGCTGCAATGATGGAATGTTATGTTGATAAGTATTGTTGTCTTGAATGCGTTTTAACGTAAAACGGAGCACACAAGTAATATATAGGTACCTTTTTAGGTTTCCTTTTAGGTCCAACACGCTGGTCTAATGCGGTTTGCAGACTTCACACACCATCGAGAAAAATCTCAAAGGCATGCAGGTTTCTTCACGATGTTTTTCTTCACAGTTTAAGCTAGCGTTCATTAATTCGTTGGAGGTGCGTACCTTGGATTCGTGCTCGAGACCTTTGACTTGGCAGTACAATGATCGATGATGTTGCGAATTTTGCTTGTGCGATTCAGGATTTGTTCGTAGTTCCATGTAGCGCGGTAGATGTCACTACAATATTATCAGGCTATCACTGCTCTTTAAAAAATAAAATGAAATAGTAAAAATATATTTCTCAAATAAGCAGCATTCCTATGCTATCGGTACCGGCAGTCATTTCTGAGTATCGTCGGTAGCGGGATCTCTTTAGCGTGCAGCGTCGATGTCTCCAACCTGCCCGGTTCACATACTACTCTTTGTCTTTTAAACAAAATCTGTGCCATATCTATACCTTCATAACTCTAGGTATGTCACTAGCCTATAGCTTTGCATTAAACTTGAAAATCTATCAAAGAAATTTGACAGATTGGGTTAACTTGATGTGCTGGGCTCTGTACTTAAATGCGAAAATAACTCTATCTGTCGCCTTTCCACGCTTAACCCCTGAACACATACTAAATTGACTCTGGACTTGAACACTCCCTATTACATGAGACCTAAATATCGAACTGTAAAAATGTCAACAAATAGCAATTTTCCGTATACCAATCCATGAAATAGCCGCAGCTAGTGCAACTTAGCTACACAAATAGCTATATATAGCCACATAACCCCTTCAAAGTCAGTTCTGATTTATGTACCTTCTAGAAATATCCGTGGAGACGTATAAACTGTATAAATCAGAGCCATGTCGCTTCGAGGCTCATTTGATTAGTCTCAATCAACTTGATTTAGGGACGTTTCCTTCCCCCGACGTGAGGAAGGGGCAACACTCATGAGAGAAGTGAAATTTTGGAGCTGGCTATACTGTGGAGTAATATTTTTACAATGCTCAGATTGAGAAACCAGAGATATAGGTTTAGCTGAAAAAAGGTCATAAAAGGACTGATCTTACCCATTCAGAGAACAAATTAAACATTCTCCTTCTGAGGCAACTGTTTTGTCTGTCCCATTTGCTAAAACAAGGTACAGGACTAACACAGTCATTTGTTTTGCGCGCATGGAGTTCTTTTAATCAACTACCATCTATTAAAGACCTATTCTGCTCTGGCACTTCGCTGGTTAAAAAACTGTGCACTCAACCTAATCGCTCTCAGTTCTTTAGTACTTTGTATCCGCTATCTGTGAAGATTTGTAAATGGCACAGGATTATTTATATTTACAAGTGGTCCCATAGTGGCCGAAATTCGACCTTTTTAAGTTTTAATGTTTCAGAAACTTTAAAAAAAAACCAATTGACGTATTCACATTATGTAGATGTGTTTGACATTGACAGATCGAACTTAAACAATGAATATTTTATTTTATTGAATTTAAGGAATTTGTAACATTTATTATACAATAATTTTAGCTTTTAGCACTCCTTTTCCATGTAATTTTGAACTATACCAAATCTCACACTCCTCTGTGCGCGCAATATTCTTTAAAAGGGGTACAAACTTTTCGCTTCACGTATTAATATATAGATAATGTTACTATCTCTATCTGTCTGTAAATCTTCAAAACTCTAAATAAATTCACCATGAAAACTTTTTTATAAATTGGATAGGTTTGCTCTTACCACTACCTCACCAATGTTAAGTGACGATACAGACTTCCTGTTTATATTACGTATCCGGTAACACAGACTCCGGGAAAGAGTTCCACTCCCTAACAGGACGTATGAGAAAGAAGGATGCATATTGCATAACGCTTCGTGCGTATAGGTTAAGAGAAACAAGAATTTCCAAAAAAAAAATATTTATCGAGTAGCCTGTCAACATTTCATTATCATACGGTCGGTCTACTCGGTCTACAATCTGACCAGATGCGGCTTAATATCAGTATTTTACACGCAGTGACTGCCATCAGACCTCCGCAACCCAATAACTGAGCAATACCGATATTCTAAAGATAAACTGGATGTCAGGCTTTGACTACGTACTGCAAATACCTGTGGCTAGCTAGCTAGGCTAGCGGGTTATAGCCTAATCTCTCATTGTGAAAGGAGACCTATGACCAGCAGTGGGACAATATATGATGACTACCATATACCAATTACAACTGTTATAGGTGTTCGTATAACGACCGGGACTGATGGCTTCACGTGTTCTCTTGAGATTTTTTTTATGTAGCCTACCCAAATGTTCCGCTGATCTGGTATCGTCGTGCGACGGGTTGTTGAGCTCTCTAAAATTATGGTTGAGCTACACGATGACTGATGCATGCGTGCCGTCGGCTGGGACTGGTCTACTAAGAGCCGCTGTGGCTCTTTCTTCAAAAGGCCATTTCAGACATTGCCCTACATTGTAACACTCGCATATTTGTTACTATTCGATGTTTGGACTTAAGAGATTATGATTCTCTGAATTTGTTTCGGTGTTTCTTCTCAGAAGTCGTCAGTTAGAAAATGCCGGAGCAATCTAGCTTAAAAAAATTTGTAAAACATTTGTGTGAAGTGCCTTTAAAAGATCTAGTTACAGAAGTAAATATAATTTATCATCATTCTGTATTTTTTTACATTTTCCATTCTAAGATTTAAAATTTGAAAAATTCGACGTCACCATAAAGCCGTAAATTCTGAACGTGAAGGCAAAATTCGTCATGGCGGGTGGGACTCGCGGTGGCTTAGTGATCATAGCGTCTGGTGTACCTAACCAGTAGACGCAGGTTCGAATCCTGCCCGCGGTCGAATGTTTCCTTCGCTAAATAACATAAATATAATATCATTCTCTGAGGCACGGAGGAGTCGCGATGTGCCAAGAATAGTAACTCATTCATACAATGACCACTGCAAGGGAAACTTTACCCTGAACATAGATTGATCATCTTACCGTGGGAGAGCCATGCTTCAGCACGAATGGGCCGGCTCGACCGGACTTGATACCACGGCCTCACAGAAAACCGGCGTGAAATAACGTTTTCGTTGTGTTTCGTCGAGTGAGTGAGGATACCGGAGGCCCAAACCCCTTAAAAGGGCGGCAACGCACCTGAAACTCCTCTGGAGTTGCGGGTGTCCATGGGCGGCTGTAATCGCTTACCATCAGGCGATCCGTCTGCTCGTTTGCACACCCTATCACATAAAAAAAAAAAAAAAAAAAGCGTAGTTACGAGCCCCATATCTTCTCTCCTAAAATTATTCATTACTGCGGTCATTGTACATAGATATAAAGAGTAATATAATTTACATAAAACGTTACTTAAAATTCCAAAGCAAACCCAACTGTAATGGATAATATTTTCACGTAGCGGACTCATCAGCCGAATTACGCATAATTAACAATTATTCCACAAATCCAATATAAAATGAATATGAATACATTCGTTATAATAATATTATGTCAAGTATTATTATTTATGAACACGCTCGGAATTGATTACCCAAAGCAAAATGAGAGTTGAGATTTTTAAACATTCATCTGTTTGTGTCATCGCTACTTAAATCATCATCATTTTATCATCGTCTTCAGAAGGTCGGTCGCGGCTTCGATCCGAGCAAGGAACAAATATTTGTATTGTATGGACTACAGATAGTTCTCCCGAGTTTGGGTGCAAGTGTAGTCCAACTATGGCCTAGCCTAGCATGCGCACCACAAAATAAATATAAATAATATTCTTGGACAATGTTACACAATCATCTAGTCCCAAATTAAGCAGAGCTTGTACTATGGATACTAGACAATGGATAATTATAAAACTTATATACTTTTTGTAAATACATACTTATAATATAATAAGAAACACCCAGACAAACACAAACACTTATTTTCATCACAAAAATATTTGTGGCCTGTGGGAATCGAACCCACGACGTCGTGACCAGCAGTCCCATACGCGAACTAATGGTTCGCGTATGGGACTGCTGATCACAATCAGCAGCTGCATGTCGTAGCTTATTGTGTGCCACAAATATATGGCGAACGACGAGATAATATGCCGACAAAATTTTCTCGCTGCAGAAATTCAGTGAGCGGAGATCTCTAGCATATCTGTCAAATCCTTTTTACGATAAACCGGTATAGCGCCCCTAGCGGTCACCTAAGGAACTATGTTTTCCATACAACAAATTTTGACAGATTATATTTTAGCTCAAAACAGTCACAGACTGCAATTTTAGATCCTAAAGTTGCAGTATTTCAAAATAAAAACTTGCCTTTACAAGATTTGTAGTATTCCACAGCTGAACGGAGGGTATTGGCCGGTATTGAGGGCGGTGCACGTCTTTGAAGGGGCTTTGTGCCCTCCGTTGTCACGTCCGTCGCCCACACAAAAGATTTTATGAAAGAAAGTACCTATATAGCTGTGTGACACAACTTTTCTTTCCAATTTTTCAAGCGAGACAGTTCTAACGAGATAATAGAAAAATTTTATTGATAGGTATTTGATTAAATGCGTTCAAACAGTCCGCCAAAATGAAATTTTGTTACGATTTTCGCAAATAAACACAGGCTTTATAGGTAAGTAGGCTCTTTTCGTGTTGCTGATTTCTCCTGGAGTATCATCAACCCATATACTGCCCCACTGCTGGGCACGGGTCTCCTCTCAAATTGGGATTAGGCTTTAGTCCATCACGCTGGCCTAGTGCGGGTTGGCAGACTGCACACACTGTCGAGAAGGTTTCCTGTAACCACCGGGTAACACGCATGTATTATAGATATAAACCTTTCGAAAGGAATCATCTAAATGATAGTAAAAACCGTATCAAAATCCGTTGCGTAGTTTAAAAGATATCAGCTACAGAGGGTCAGACAGCGGAAAGTGACTTAATCTATACTAAGTATGTATACTTAGATTAAGTTTCAGTTTGTTAGTAAATACTTTCGTAATCGTTTCTTTTTACTTGCCTAGTTTTTTTGTGTTGTTAATGTGGTAAATATATTCAGAAATACAAAGTTTCAATATAACAAACTTTGTACTAAAACATAATATCTTTTTGTATTTTTTTTGGCATTAAAGTTATTTAGCGAGGGAAAAATTCGACCGCGGGCAGGATTCGAACCTGCGTCTTCTGGTTAGGTACACCAGACGCTATGACCGCTAAGCCACCGCGAGTCCCACCCGCCATGACGAATTTTGCCTTCACATTCAGAATTTACGTCTTTATGGTGACGTCAGTAACACCTATTGAAAAGTTAGGTGTACCTAACCAGAAGACGCAGGTTCGAATTCTGCCCGCGGTCGAATTTTTCCTTTGCTAAATAACTCTAGAACATAAAGTTTGAAATTCGTTATCATAAACTCCGCAACTAATTTTCTTATGTTTCGTCGGTTTGCGTTGGAAATCTACAATTTAAATATTAATTGATTTGACTTTGAAATCGATTATTTGAATTTTCGATTAAACTGATTACCCCTGGTATTATTGGATCCGAATTATAGGGAGTCTACTGCAAATTAATTTGAATATCTTGGCGTTGCGCTACCGTACACCCTGCCGCATTGGATTGGACTATATTGCAATCCAGAATCGATCGAATTCGAATACAATACTTTTTCTCTTATTTTGTTCAGACCGACTTACCTGCACACTGTGTAATTCAATTGTTCCTATAATACGGACAGTGCATTAGCACAGTGTGGTATTTCAATTAGACTCGGCCACATAATCGACGTGGCCGGAATCGGCGGTCGGATCTGATTATTTGACAAATTCACTCATTAAGTATGCGTGTTTACATGCATTTCGGTAAATCAGGAACATTGTGGTCAAACATCTTAGCAGTCTTTTATTAGGCAAAGTATTATAGAATTCTTCCCTCGTAAAATCATTTTAATTATTCAGCAACAATCGATTAATGTATTTATATAGCGGTATAGTCTCTATAACTGGTTCAGATAAATAAAACATAATTATATCATTGGATGGAATTCTCTGCTATGTGGTATACTAGCTGTCAACCGAAACCCAAGGAATTTCTGAGACAAAAGGTAGCTTTATATCTTTCTGCAATCTATATCTGTACCAAATTTCATCCAAATTTATTCAGCAGTTTAGGAATGAAAACGTAACAAACAGACAGAGCCACAAAGAGATATAATATATAGAAGAGAAGAGAATAGAAAAACTATATATATAAAAAAAAAATGAGCCTGTTTCCCTTGATCGAATGACTTTACCGATTTCATTAAACTTTTTTTTTTATTAAAATTTTCTAATGCTATATAGGAGGTTCTAACGAAGCAGCGCAGGAAATTCCAGATAACTTAACGACTAGATACTTTTTGTCCAGGTAAAGTCCACGGAGACGAAGTCGCAGACAGAAGCTAGTATAGTAAAAAAAAAATAGAATAGATGCGAAGAGCTACTTACGCATTTATAATATTGGTAGGGATAACATGTAGAACAATTTCGCGAGCTCTCATATAGACCTACCTACCTTATATCGTTAAAACTCCAGAAAAGATGGCAATAAAAACGAAATTGTTTTTCACAGCCTTTCAAGCAATTTCACGTTTCATAAAAAAACTCGAATACCATATCGACAAAGTCAGTATTTCGCGATAAGAAATAACTCGAATCATTATGTTTAATTTTTTTTCTCCCAAATATTAGAGAATATTTTCTTTGCTGCGTTCGAAAGAGGAATTCGTTATATTTATTTTCTTTTTTCACGATATGATTGTGAAAATGTTAACAGGTTTTCTTGAGGCACAAGTCGTATGAAATACGTAGTACCTAGGTTATAAGGATAATAATAAAATTTTCACTTTGTCAATGGTAATTAATGGCTTTCGTAATGGCTATTGATGGCCCTCACTTTCTACACATACTTATTATAGGTGTATTCACCTACCCAAAAGCAGTGATGGCCTAGTGTTATGACCATTGGACTGCCAAGTCAAAGGTCTCGAGTCAAAAGCCAAGGCTCTGACTTCGAATTCATGTGCGTATTAATAATTAATTATCACTCGCTTAAACGGTGAAGGAAAACATCGTGAGGAAACCTGCATACCCTAGAGATTTTTCTCGACGGTTTGTGAAGTCTGCCAACCCGCACTAGGCTTGCGTGGTGGACTATAGCCTAATCCCTCTCAAAATGAGAGGAGACCCGTACCCAGCAGTGGGACAGAATATGAGTTGATGATGAATAGTAATTAAACTTAGTGTGAAAACCTGCACGCCCTTAGAGATTTTTCTCGACGGTTGTGAAGACGGGTTGGATTAGACGCTAGCTTAATCCCTACCCGTGCCCAGGAGTGGGACAGTATATGAGTTGATGATGATGATGACATACCATCACGCCTGTGTTCCTCGAAAGGTAAGGCAGAACAGTATATATACACAGTTCGTTCGTCAGTTATATTTAGGTCCCAATAGGTGGTGAGCTTATTGCCATTAACCGGGAACAAATCCAAACTCCGAGCTGCTAATGAGAATTTTAAGTATTTCATAGATGAATTCAATAACACTGCTTGAACTTACGACCTCAAGCGTAGCAGTCGTGCCTGGGACCACGGGGCTAATGAGACCGTTATCTTACTAATTTTTTTATACTACTAAGGTGGCAAACATGCATACGACCCACCTTATGGTAAGCGGCTACCGTAGCCTATAGACGCTTGTAATACCAGGGGCCTGGGGTATCACTTGCGCGTTGCCGACCCTGTGAAACGAAAGAGTAATAGTTGGGTTGGCAGAGTCAAAGTCCCCCCACTGCCGACACAACGTTTCCTCGCGGAGCACTGGCAACCTTGCTCACCTTAAACAACACAACACAGCTCAAAGCAGTGTTATTTCACTTTGATTTTCTGCAAGCAAATCTCTATTATCAGATATGTGAGTTACTATATTATAACTGCGTTGATCAACCAATTTAAGGTTTGAGATATCTTTATTTCTCATAAGAATTTTACAATAATTCACTTACATGAGAAAGTTTAAACACATAAAATCAACTTATAAAGACGTACAAGAATAAAAATTTACTCAACACTTTCAAGTATACATTTTAAGCTATTTTTTTAATTCTATAAACGAAATACAATATGCAGGGTACTTGTAAAAAAAATAAAAAAACTTACACAAACAAGGAGCAAAAAATAAAAATAACAATTTATAAGGTTAAGCTGCACTAGCCGCGGTTAGTCTTGGAATGGGTGAATACTTAACATATCGAGACCCGTCCGTGCCTCTGAGAGTACGTAAAGCCGTCGGTCACGGTTGTCATGGTAACACCTACGACTATCGAAGTGGTAGTCAGAAGCCCAAAAAGCCTAACGACCAGTCTATCTTCAAGATATCGGTACTTATTGCCCAGAAATTGGGTTACGGAAGTCTGATGGTAGTCGTTTCGTGTAAAATTCAGCCGCATCGAATTAGACTGGAAGCTGACCCCAACACAGTTGGAGAAAGACACGGAGGATGATGTGTTTTGCAATAGTCAAAGTCAAATGTTTTATTTCAATTAGACCATTAAAATAGCACTTTTGAAAAGTCAAAACTAGTCGCACGGTTCTAAAAAGTGAGTCTTATGGAGAAGAACCGGCAAGAAACTCCATAGACACTCTTTTTAAAAACAACATGATTACAATGTTAATCTTGGTTTACAATGTTTTTTTTTTTTCTTTATTTTGTAAGGGCTTTTAGTCGATATTCGACTATGCCAGCCCCATTTAGTATTAACATATTATAGTTACGTAAGTATATTTATAATCATGTAGTATACAGCCTTGGCCGCCTCGCTTAGGGGCGCTGCTAGTATAATGTTTGTTATGAATAGTTAATGAGGACAATGCAGTTTTATATGTACCTACTAATAAATCAATCCATAATAAAAAATAAAATAAATAAATAAAAAAGATTGCCATTGACAGTAAGAGCTGACCAGCCCCGACAGACGGCACCCGTTCACGAGTATGACGTGTGTATCGGCGTCGTTCGACTCAACAATGTTGCAAGGAATCAAACGACCCGACACACAACGCGCAACGCCACCATCAGCAGGACATTTTAGTGAGCATGACAAGCTTGACAAGCTAGCAAAGCAATAGGGTAAAATCTGAACTGGCCTTTTGAAGAAAGAGTCATAGCAGCTTTGAATTGACCAGTCAATAGTTCCCTATGCCTAATCCTTCGGGGAATACAAGCTTGATGGTATGGCATGTTACTTTGCAAAACTAGTTACTCCAGCATCAGGGTTGGTAAGCCCGTCTTCATTAAAAAGAAAGGCATGCAAGTCAGCACATAGGCGCGTGACCGCACTCGCGAGATGACGTCATCGCGCCTCATTATTCTGCACCGCATTCAGGTCAAGAGCACAGCTCTAATATGCACGTTAGAGACACAAAAGAACTGTTCTAGGAAGATGTAAGCTTTTTACCTCATTGTGTAGTAGGGTACGTATGATTCTAGAGAGTACTTAAGCATGAAAAACAGGTGACAATCTAGAAAAACTGATTGTTACTGGCAAAGTGGAAGAAAGAAGACAACGAGGCCGCAGTCCCATAAGATGGACAGACCAGATCCGTAGCTCACTCTCCATCACTGTTCGCGACGCTGTCCAGGCAGCGAGTGACCGAAAGAGATGGCAAAAAATCATCCGCGATAAAGTAATTCCTAGTGAAGGTCACGACCCTCAGCATTCAGAAAAAGGTACGACTTCAGGAGGCTCCTCCTCCTGAAGTCTTTGCAGAAAATCGAAGTAAAATAACACTTGAGCTGTGTTGTGTTTCTTACGGTGGGCAAGGTTGCCAGTGCTCTGCAAGGAAACGTTGAGTTGGCAGTGGTGGGACTTTGGCCCTTATACTCCCAACCAAGTATTACTAACGGCAACGCGCAAGTAATACCTACCCCTGGTGTGGCAACCATCTATAGGCTACGGTAACCGCTTAACATCAGGTGGGCTGTATGGTTGCTTGCCACCTTAGTGTTATAAAAAAAACTGTCTGAACTTTAAAAACGATCATGAGATTATGATTATGTGTAATAATTGTCAAAAAAAAACTTTCATAAAATAAAATAATTATTGTTTACGCGAACGTAAACAATGAATATTTTATTTTTTAAATGTTACAGAAGCCCGAAGCCCGAAGCTGCCCGAAGCTGCCCGAAGGCTGTCAATGTCAAACAGACACATAAATGTGAATATGTCAGTTGCTTTATAAATTGACTTTGACAATAGAAACTCTATGGCATTAAAACTTAAAAAGGTCGCATTTCGACCACCGTGGGGCCACTAGTATCTTCGTGTACCGAAAACTTTGTACCCCTTTTCAAGAATATTGCGCGAATAGTTCAATTTTATAAGGAGAAGAAGTGCAGAAAGATAAAATTTATGAATAATAAGTATTAAAAATACCTAGGAATTTAAATATTAATTGTTTACATTCGGGCCGTCAATGTCAAACAGAAACACATGCTTTTTAAACAAACTGACAAAAGAAACTATCCTAATATTCAAACTGAAAAGGTCGCATTTCGACAACCGCGGGACCACTACCACTAGTACCTAATATAAGTCCATAGTCACATCAGTGCTTCCAAGAAGTTAGATTTCCTATTTTCCATAATAAGCTCAACTCTGTGTGCTAATCAATAATCCAAGCTGAGAAACACTGAAAAAGCAATTTCCCGCTAAACAGAATAATAAAACTTAGGTAAAAAGTGTCGGAGCCACGCCTCAGGGAAATAACCTTGAGTAGACAGACACAGAAGGCTCATAGCTGAAGGTATTTGAAGTGGTAAAACTCGCGCATTGAAGTGGTTGGCTGAGCATTGGTCCTATTACCACCGCATTGCCAAAATATTCTACAGATCTGGTATCGTCGAGCGACCGATTGTTGAGCTCCTTAAATTATGATCGAGTTACATATCAATGGCTGATGCATGCGTGCCGTCGGCTGGGACTGGTCTACTCAAAGCCGCTATGGCTCTTTCTTCAAAAGATGGCCTTTTGAAGAAAGAGCCATAGCGTCTTTCAGATATTGCCCTGCATTGTAACACTCACATGTTTGCTAATATCCTATGTCTGGACTATAAAAGAGACTTCTCATATTTAGATTCATCGAGCTTAAAAAAATGTAAAACATTGACTTGTAAAAGTGTCTATAAAAGATCTATTTGCAGAAATAAATATCATTTATATTCCAGATTGAAGGGTAATGTAGTCACATGGTACAATTATGACAGGTATTCTCTTCCCGTGAGGTCACGTCATTGGCACGCAGTGACGTCATCGACAGTCTGACGTTTGGTATGTTGTCACTATGTGTAAGTAAATTACCTGAACAAAATGCATTTATGCACTTGCTTGTTCCTATAATGCAGCAATTTTTAATTAGTAATTGTCTAAGTTTACTTTATTAACCGAATAGAAAAATATATGAGCTACTAAGCAATTTATTCAACATTTATCTTGAATTATAAATCTCCTTAATTGTGTTGAAAATGTCAAACAACGGTAACACTAATCGGTACAGTAAACGGTTACCGCATACCGAAGTGGAAAAAGAATACCTTGGGTATGCTTAAAATTCTACCATGTGTAGTTAGTGACAGCCATTTAAAAGGGCCTTCTACACGATCGGCACCAATCGCCAACCATCGTGCCCTTGGTCGGGTCAGCCAATTTTTGTCGTCGGCCGACCACGGACGCAGCCTGTCGCGAGGGATGCGCTCACAACCAAGGCCGTTGACATCAACCAAATGTTGGTCGGTTAACCGATTTCTACACTGTCCATTTTTACATCAACCCGACCAAGGACACAATGGCAGGCGATTGGTGTCGACCGTGTAGAAGGCCTTTAACTGACGTCTCAAGACGACAACACGCAACTCGCTGTGTGTCATATTCTTTCATACCTCTGTATCAAATTTCACATCATAGGTACAGAGGCCAGTACATCAACCTATCCCAATCTGTCAATTTTCTTTGATAGATTATCGACTTTAATACAAAATATTAAGGTCAGTTTTGGATAGCTTGACCTGCTGGCGTCTGTAAAACCTTCTTAGTCTTTTTAGTTATTTTTAGAATTTTTCGAAAGTTTGCAATGCATGTTCCTACTGTATTTTCATACGCTGTGGCTCTCTGCGTAAAATACACTAAAGTTTTTCTAAGAAATTATTATGTATCGTGATTTTCTCTGACGCAGCGAATTGTTAGTTGCTCGACAATAATAAATTAGATGTTTTTGTTTTTTTTGCAATGAACAACGGTTGTTTACTTAGGATAGAAATGCGTTTTGTCATCTTTAAAGCATAAATATCCAATGAAAAGATAGAAAAACATTATCATTGAGCAATATGTCTAGGAAGGCAAATGTTGTATAATCACTCGCTTTAAACAATGGACAAACATGACATAATATACAATCACGCCTTTATTCTCGAAAGAGTTAGGCATAGGTGTACTAATGCACGACCACAGTTCGCCGGTATGTTTAGGTCCCTTGTAATAGGGCGAGCCTCAACAACTCGCCGCACGACTACCAGATAGATACCAGATAAGAGGAACATCTGCGTAAGCCACGTAAAAATTCTCAGTTACGACCGTTTTTTTTATAGGATGGGGGCAAACGAGCAGACGGATCGCCTGATGGTAAGCGATTACCGCCGCCCATGGACACCCGCAACACCAGAGGAGTCACAAGCGCGTTGCCGGCCTTTAAAAAGGAGTACGCTCTTTTCTTGAAGGTTTGAAGGTCATATTGGACCGGAAATACTGGAGGCGACAGTTCATTCCACAGTTTAATTGTGCTAGGCAGAAAGTTTCTAGAGAAACGCACAGTGGACTGCCAACCATCTAGATGATGGGGATGGAACTGCTTGCTGACGCCTGGAACGATGGTGGATGGCGGTGTTTAATAGGCAAGTGAGACAACAACTGAGTTACCTTCTAAAGGTGACCACGCGTGAGTGATAGTGAAATTATTCTCATTCTGAGCGGAGACCAATACTCAACAATGGGCCGATAAGATGAGTGTGAAAGATTTTATTTAAGAAACAATTACACTACGGCTTTTACCTACGTATCTTAACTGTTACGGTAGAGGTTTGGGTTCGATTCCCGGGTCGAGCTATTGGGTTTATCCTTTTTCCCAGTAGGATTTGTGACCTAAACATACTGGCCAGCGAACGATAAGTGTACATTTTTGTTACACCTCTATCTAAACCTTCGGGGAATACAGACGTGATAAAACGTTTTATCTTGGCTTTTAAATAATAAATTCGTATTGGACAATATACACAGCTCAGCCATAACCATAGATGTAAGTTATGTACAACAAACTATAACTTAGGCACCGCCCACAATACTCAATACGTCACACCTGAGGTACTAGTGAACACAGAAGCCATAACAATATTAAAATTTCATGTCCATTATAGAGGGTCTTGTGGCTCAGGAATAACTACGCTAATCAATCGATCGATTAACCTGCGCTCTCCGCGGTAGGACTATGGATGGGTATAAGCTCCATTTCACGCCATTCATCCCTGTTTTAATGCGCTTATCGTATTGAGGTCTTTCTAACACACTTCACTATTATCATAATATACATATCACAAGAGAGGTAGGGCATAGTGGGAGTAACTCCACTCAAATTGGAGCTGCCCGACTGGGGAAGTGCCTCCGCCTTGCTGAAAATCGAAGGAAATAACACTGCTTTGAGCTGTGTTGTGACTTGTGTTCCTTACGATGAGCAAGGTTGCCAGTGCTCCGCGAGGAAACGTTGTGTTGACAGTGGGGGGGACTTGACCCTTATACTGCTAACCCAACTATTCCCCTTGCGTTTTACAGGTTCCACAACGCGCAAGTGATACCCTTGGTGTTTAGTCTATAGGGTACGGTAACCGCTTACCATTAGTTGGGCCGTATGCTTGTTTGCCACTTAGTGGTATAAAAAAAAACACCCACTACGACGACAAACTAAAGAATAAGTACCTAAGAATTCTTCTTCCTAGGAATTAAGTATTGCTAATAATATCTTTGCCTTCAACCTCAAGCTCAGTAGGTGCGCTTGCAACCCAAATATCAACGAGCCAACGCAATGCATTTTCAAAACTATCAAACCTACATTCTATTTTAATCGTGTCACATTCGAAGGAATTGGAGCTTAAAATCATGCCGATTTCGCTCATTCAGGCTGAGTATATAGTATTTGGCTTTATGTTGACAATAGTACTAAAGGCAGATCAATCTAGATTACTACGGACATGGGCGTGGAGCTATCATCAGTTTAGTTCGTGTTACTAACGCCACTGGTTACTGACAACGGAGTATGAATTAAGATGTAGAACGCTGGCGGACTAAAAATTCCACATTAAATATTTTTTCTGCAATTAATTCCTAGGTATCTATGTACTCATACATTTAAATTCTAATTACTTGTCCTGACTGATTCATTCACCAATGCAAAGCATAAACTGGAGCTAATAACTTGAAATTATGGCATTTGATGCCTTTATGTTTACATAAGCATTCATTAAAGGAAAGATTTTTGGAACGTCGGGGCGGGCTGCTAATTTTTAAATAAAATCCTTTATACATTAACCATAATGCTAGTTTGATGTCTGATATTAAATAGGGAACTTGTGACTAAGTTATAAATACGCTAATCAATGTGCAAGTCTATGGATATCTAAAATAGAGCCTCTTCGCGTCTTGTAGAACGCTTTTAGCCGACAGTTCCAGTTGCCATCAGAACTCATATAACAATGAATGGCAGCACAAATTAAATAATGGTAGTCAGAAGACTTAAAAGCTTGACATCCAGTTTATCCTTAGTAAATAAGTTAAATTTTTTTTTTTTTCTGTGAACAGGTGAAAAACAAACATAAGGTTCGCCTGATGGTAAGAGGCAAAAGGCGCAGCCTATAGACGCCAGTAACACTTCAGTAAGTTCACAGGCAACATTGCCTTTAAAACCGGAACACAACAATGTTAGCACATTATTGCTAAGCGGCAGAATATTTGACAAACCACCAGTAGGACCCGTACAACTTACAAAGTACACGTGTGAATTCAACATAAAGCTTGTCTTATTCATACTTAGGAAGACCGGATAGTGCCGTATAGCACCGGATAGCGGCGGTCCGAGCCGGAATGACGGGTGATTTAGACGACGGAGTGACGATCGGGTGACTGAGCGATGGCAACCGACTGCCTAGCTAATGTATTGTACTGACAAGCTTTGGTTACGAGGCCTGGTTTCTCTCGGTAACATAACATAACAAACATACCATTAGTTTGAACTCTGTTGGGGTCGGCTTCCAGTCTAACCGGATATGTGCAGCTGAATATACCTAATAATTGAAATAAAACTACTTTTTACTTTTTAATGTCATTGATCATGTAACAATAAAAGATTAAAAATGTAAGGTAGCTGTCAGTAATTATATCATCAAAACGCCCCCCACCTCAGTCTACCCGTGACCATGGACGCTGTAAAGGGTCCGAAACGTCGGGATTAATAATATCGATAAAATCCGTAAAAAGTAGTTTTATTTCAATGTATAATATTCGCGTAAATGTCAGAAATCAATATACCTAATAATTTATACGAAGCTGCTGTTGTTGTTTATCTTCGCTACCCAATTTCTGAATAATGTTGATATTCTGGTGGCGAGTGTCGTGGGTTTGATTGTCTCGATTGGGAAGAAATCTTTGTTTGTGTAACCCACAGATATTTAGTAAACTCCCTCGCGACACGGGACTAGTTTATCTAGTGTTCTATAGGATTTATTTCGATGAATGTGTCCAGGAACTTCACAACCTTGTCTTCCCTCTCCATTCCTTCATCGGACGACCAGACGCAGGGATTCCACCCCTTTGTAGTTGATATTCCACTTATACGCACGAAGCGTTTTGCTTCCTCCTTTATCATACGAAGGGCCAAGGAGTGGAATTCTCTGCCGGCAGTTGTTTCCCGATACATGTAATTTAGGAACCTTCAAGGCGAGGGCGAGGGGGAATAGCATATTTGAGAGTGCGTGCTACATCCTCCGTAACATCGTCACTTACCATCAGATGAAATGCTGCCAAACGCACTCAAGTAAATTAGGAAGGCACAGACGTCACTCATCCCACTTCGTCGCTGGTCGTTGTTCATCATCATCAACCAATATACTGTCCCACTGCTGGGCACGGGTCTCCTCATAAGATGAGAGGGATTAGGCTATAGTCCACCCCGCTGGCCTAGTGCGGGTTGGCAGACTTCACACACCTTCGAGAAAATCTCTAAGGCATGCAGGTTTCCTCCACCGTTTAAAAAGAGTTATAACATACCACCATCACGCCTGTATTCCCCGAAGGGTTAAGCAGCAGTGTACTAATTTAGGTCCCATGTAATAGGGGGCGAGCCTATTGCCACTAACCGGGCACAATTCCAGACTCCGAGCTGCTACTGAGAATTTCATAGAAAAACCCAATAACAGTTTCAGTTTTATTTAATTAATTATACGCACATGATTTCGAAAAGTCAGAGGATGGATTCGAACCTTTAACTTGCCAATCCAATGGTCATACCACTAGGCCATCACTGCTTTTTCGTCGTTGTGATAGTAACACGGAATGTCTGTCCAATCAATTTTTTTTTTTTTTTATGTGATAGGGTGGGCAAACGAGCAGACGGATCACCTGATGGTAAGCGATTACCGCCGCCCATGGACACCCGCAACACCAGAGGAGTTTCAGGTGCGTTGCCGCCCTTTTAAGGGGTTTGAGCGTCCGGTATCCTCACTCACTCGACGAAACACAACGAAAACGTTATGTCACGCCGGTTTTCTGTGAGGCCGTGGTATCAAGTCCGGTCGAGCCGGCCCATTCGTGCCGAAGCATGGCTCTCCCACGGTAAAAATTATATTTATTGTTATGCGTGTTAAAAATCCTAACGTAATCTGAACTCTGTAAATGGTTACTTTGGCATACAGCCTTATTAAACCTCTTTATGAAGTTTTATATTTGTACCATATACATATCACATATAAGGCAACCCTATTTAACCATAACCATTATTTTTGTTAAATAAATAAACAGTCTAAGATCACAAACAGATAGAACAAGCAATTCATGTAAATACTTTTTCGGTTTTTTCACATGTACACACGACGGAACACAATAAATCAGTTTAATAATGCTGTTATATTTTTTAGACCTGGCAACATATGTTCGTGCCAAGATAAAAAACCTTCAAAATAATGTGTGAAACAATCTGAAACCGAAGGATGTTAACATCTTGGCTTACCGCCTGTGCCAACAGTAACAGGCGCTAGGGGCAGCATAACAACGCAGTCGTTTGGTCACAGTTTAGTTAACATTCAATAGAACGCCGAGAAATCTGCACGAACATAACAGAGATTATTACGAGGAACGATATTTAACGAGCAATATTATATTCTTTTTAACAATAGAAACGGCTTTTCATTAGTACATAACGTGTTTTAAATGGCTGAGGTCACTATCAAGAAAAATATTGAGAACCATCCGAATGAAGTCAGTTATAAAAAGGACATGCGAAAAAGGAAGCAATCTTTACGTTTGAACAAAATGTTTCGTCAAAAGCGTTTGATAAAACATAATTTATGATGCACCTTATAAAATTTCTAGGAATGCTCTATGGGTGCTAAATATAGATTGGAGGAATTGGTAGATATGACCTTCTTAGCTGGTATGAGACTACCTTTCACTTAGGAATGGGGGCTTATTGTTATTATGGTTGTAAGACTTAGGTACGCCTCATTGGGCGCGCGCATTCCTAGAGCGGAATTAAACAACTTATGCACCAGCACCAAGTAATGCGAGCCACGACAACAAGTCCAATCCGACGATGCACGCGGGCAGCGTTCGCTTTCATTCATGTCATGCACTCTTGTGACTTACCCCCCATAAGCCTAAGAGTGTACGACATTAAGTAAACGGGAAAGTCATCACTTGGTGGTGGTGCATTAGTTGTTCCGGTCATTTTTTGTAAAAAAGATGTTGTTTGTGTCTTATATTCGCGTGCCCGAAACCAATAAGTCTTACATAACTTATCGTTTTAATATCACTTTACAATCGTTCCTCGTAATACTCGCAGCGCCACAACTATCAATATCCCAGCTGTAGTTTAAATGCAAAACATGGCTAGCCGGGCCGGTCAAACTTTATAGCCCTCTCACGTGACCACTTCGTTTTGCTGGCTCTAATGCCCGAGTAATTATACCCGGATATACTATGCAAACGTTATGAGTACAATTATTGTTTTATACATTAGGTTATAATAATAATATGCTTTAGGTTAAATTTGTAGATTTTGCATAGATTTATCGACTGTTTTTAGGCACAAAAGTGGTATAATGTTTATTTACAAAATAATGTTTTTATGTTCAGTTGTTTTGTTTAATTTTTAAAGTGTTTTTTAAATAAAAACTGAGAAATCTGACGCAAAAAGATTAAAATAATTCAACAAGAGAAGTTATTGTTTGTTAGATGTATGAAGTATAAAACTTATTCCAAAGATAAAAACCTAATGATCAAATGTAGTTTTTGCATAGGATAGGAGCTAGATTTTTAAATTGTCATAAAATTGCACGGGTTTCCTCACAGAATAAGAAGGATTAGGCTATAGTCAACCACGCTAGTTTAATGCGAGTGGCAGACTTCACACGCCGTCAAGAAAATTTCAAGCATGTAGGTTTCCTCAAGATGTTTTCCTTCACCGTTTATAGATGTAGAGTGATAATTATAACACATCCATGATTTCGAAAAGTCTAAGGAATTGACTTGGCAGTCCAGGTCATATCACTAGGCTAGTACTGATAAACCAGTTTTATTTTTATTTTTAAAAGTGTTCACGTACAGATGATACAAAGGCTGACCACAAAGGAAACTATCGAATTTACGTTCGGACAGTATCAAAGCTATGATTGTGGGCAACAGAGTTTTAAAAATAGAAATCTAGATAGTCTTTGCGCTCGTTAATATCTTTGTTTTGTCTACACTACTTTTGTCCTTTAAAACGAAACGGCAATTTAGAATTTTCTATTCCACAGATAGACACACAGACGAAGGATACATCACTGTTTAATAAAAAAAAAGAACATCGAAATAAAACTACTTTTTACCAATTGTATTGCGTTAATATTGATGTCCCGACATTTCGGACCCTTTAGGTTACGGGTAGAATCGGTAATGAATCCGTAAAAAGTAGTTTCATTTCTATATCTAATATTTGCGTAACACTCAGAAATGAAAAAGAACAACGTTTCCTGGTGCTCTTAGACATTCACACTAACAATACTTTTTATATCTCTACAACTCTGAGAACAATGCTATCAATAAAACCATTACAAGTTTTCAACACGAGGCGAAAAAAGATGAAATATTATCCAAGTTTGCAAGCAAATGTGCGGCAGCCGGGCCACAGCGCTACATTTGTCAACAACATCGCCGGATTGCTATATGCACGCCTCCCGGGAGCACTCGGTCGACATAGCTTAGGAGATACGTAACTAGAAATCAACCTCATGTTAATTTTCGTTATTCATTTATTTTTCCCCACTGCTGTGCAAAGATATTTTCCATTATTTTGGGGTCGCTGTGTCACAGATAAACAAAGCTTTATTCAATACCACTAGTACAACTTATTACCTTCTCAGTCTGGATTTACCTTTACAAGTTAATTCCCATTCCCAACATATCTAACTCCAACCAAACAAAGAAACATTTTGCCATTTCACGAAAGCCCAAAATTCCTTGAAACGTCAAGTGGATCACGAGAGCGAGCTCCTAAACTAAGTTGGAGTGAGCTCTTCTAACAAATTGATAAAAATTCTTGCACATGTATGTGTCTCTTGAGTTTCATACTTCGTTTGTCACATTACGTGCTTGCCGCGGGGTCGTTATTGAGGCTTTTACTTTGGTAATCGTGTTTTTTTATTTCCGGTGTCACGCCTTTTTAGTACTTAAGCATTATGAAAGTACTAACCTAATCACTCGCGGGTCACTATCTGGTGATAATGACCTCAGTAGGCGGTACGCGTGTTTCTCACACGCTGTAATCTAACAAGACGACACACCCAAAAGAAAAATCTAAATTCGAATCGAAGATACTGCAAAAATGTCTAGGTTGCCTCATGTTCCGTCGACTGTGAAAAATAAAATTCGGGGCGTAATAAAATTTGCGAGGCGCGAAGACGAGGCGAGGCAAGGCGAGGCACAAGACGCGTAAAGCTTAGTACACTACAGTTGATTTAGCGAGGCATTCCGCGTTTGGCTAATTTGACTCGGTCCTTCTCTTTGAGACGGGGATGTGGCAATTTTTGGATGTCACCAGGATAGCAAAATATTTATTTAATTCATGATCATTATTAACTCGCAGCCAAAGGACGTCTGATGTCCTTATCGTAAAGCTTCAAATTGATTTAAACCACGACTGCATAATTCTGTACTCAGAAGCCATTCTACATTCAGGTTTTGTCTACACTACTATTATAAAGAGGAAAGATTTGTATTTTTATGTGTATGTTTGTAATGAATAAACTCAAAAACTACTGTGCCGATTTCAAAAATTCTTTCACCATTGGAAAGCTACATTCACCCTGAGTAACATAGGCTATATTTATTGCTAGAAAAGATTAGGGAATCTTATGTCCACCCGTGCGAAGCCGGGACGGGCCGCTAGTTACTTATAAAGACGACGATTTCGCAAGTAGGTACGACAAAGTTAGATATGTCATCGTTTTGATCCAAGAAAGTTGTTGTTGTTCCGGGTTTGGGTGTTCGAAGTATGTGTGACAATTTGTATTGGGTAAATACTCCTACGGTATAATGACAACATTTTTTTAAATAAATTATATTGTAAGTATTACCTATTTTATATTATGTACAGACGCCAGCAGGTCAAGCTATCCAAAATCCAAATCTGTCAAAATTTCCCAATTGAATAAGAACCTTATATTTGAAAATCAATCAAAGAAAGACAATTTGACAGATTGTGGTTGCTTGATGTGCTGGCTCTGTACTTATAGTCGTCAAAAGAGCAACTAAGGACATCTGTGTTTTGACAAAGTTTGTGTAATAATAATAATATTCTAGCTCGAGTTGGGTGGCTGGGTTAAGGGCCTGATTCAGAAGGCAGTACTCCTTGATACGGCGCGTATTGTGAGGAGGTTCCTGTCTCTGGGGCCCTAACCACCGGGGTAGCTTGGACCCTGTTCCCGATATCGGTGGTCTGACTATTATCTTATATTTTACTTCATAAAAAAAATTATATTTATTGACTGATATTATTTATAATAGACTTACTAAAATAATACTAAATCTCAATTTATTTTATTAAGTATTCTATGTTATTTATTATCTATTTACATAATGTACAAAAAAAAAGGAAATTGAAAAGAACTAATAAATAATTATCACGTCCAAGCGTCAAAGTATTCCTCCGCATCGCTGTCATCTGGTAACGTTCCCAGAAGACTGGCCGCATTTCCACGTTGAATGGCAATGCTAATTCGTTGACCCAAGAATAAACCAGCCCTCTGGTCGCGCGAAGCGTCGATAAGTTTTTTGGTAATTTCTTTAAAAAGGAGTCGCGCACTCGGGCCCCACGACCCAAGCGTTTCGACCCCAAACGGCTCAAAATTATAGCTCCCGTTGAGGTTACTATATTTGCGCCGCTTTAGGGTCTCCGCGGCCGCAGCAGCAGCCCCGGCACAGCCAGCTGAGCTTGGAAGATGAGATGGAGCAAGGGTATCGACGCAAGTTGCATCCCACACCAAAGGCCTACCCAACTTCCAAGGCACTAATGACATACCGTCTGGTCTCTTCCCATCGTCACGTGCCAAACCATTTGGCTCTAATACGGCTGGCACACCGGCGGTGGCAAGAGCACGACGAATAATATCATTTATATTGGCATGCCGTGCTATGCGCCCTGCACTCCTGCAGCAAGACAGGCCATGGTGCCCGAGGCTATCGACAGCTTCACCGCAGTGACACCGGTGCGGAGTAACACAAGGAGCGCCTAGACGTAAGCAAGTAGCACACCGAAAAGTAGTGTCATCCAACAAGCTACCAATATTAGGTGATGGAAGTGCCTGAAGCCAAAGATCTTATATTTTTAAATATTTTTGTTTTCTTTTTTTGTAAAAATATTTAAAAATATAATGTAAATAAGAAAATAAATAAATACGAGAATTAAAATAATAATATCATATTTTAAATGTTATGTTACTACCTATATCTAGATATTGTTTGGACTACATTCCACCATTGTGAGAGACTGGTGCGTGAGGTAGGTTTGAGAAAAACCTGTGTGATAATCACGTATTAGGTACGCAATATTTATAATCGTTTTGTGAGGTTATAAAATTTACAAGTGAACGAGGTGTCTGACATGCCCTGTCACCTTGCAGGATGAAAATGATCTATGAGGATTTCCCGTATTTAAAAAAAAACTAAAAAAGTACTTTTAATTGCGTACCTCATCCATGTACAATTCTGTCGGTGTCCAACAGCCTTGGCCCGCCGACGCCGCCAGACGTTGATTGCCGGGCTCCTATATTTATCAGATAAATATTGAATCGTTTCATTTGCTCCGTTTCGCGGCAAAACTGGGTTTTTTACGTTTACTAAAAGCCGAGGCAAACATCTTACTGTTAGTTGCTTTATAGTTTGCCGTAAACATGACTTTGACCAGTGCAATATACAACTCTATTTTTCTTCTACCGGCATGATCATCGTCATCGACACCTATGCCTACTGTCCCACAGCTGGGACACGGCAGAGTCGTACCTCCTCTCAAAACGATAAGGATTAAACTATAGTCTACCTACTGAACTACTGCGGGTAGACTTCACACGCCGTCAAGAAAATCAGTTTAAAGGTAAGTGAAGCTTGACATTTTATTAATTTAAAAAATATATATATAAGTATATCGCTAAGCCACACGCTAGTGGTCGACTGTTAGTCTTGAGGTCCTGGGTTCGAGTCCCAGGTCGAGCAAAGTCTCAAAGTTTGGATTTGTGCCTGGTTGATATCAATATGCTAGCCCTCTATTAATAATAATAATTCCTTTATTTCAATCACAACTGGATCATAATGATAGCATAATATAAGTACCTACCTACGTTAAATTAAAATTAGAAAAATAAGACAAAACACAACACAAAATTACATTAGAACTTAAAAATTGACTTGGCAAAGTCAACAAATTAAAATTAATCATAAATAAAAATTAAAAAGTAATCATTAATATAAAAATTATTGGATAGTCATTTATAAAATTATTTTAACATGGGACCTAAATATACCGACAAACTGTGGGTGTACTTTAGTACACCTCTGCCTAACCCTTGAATACAAACGAGAGGGTACCTACTTAGGTTCTACAACTCGCTTCGGTCGCACCGCACATAGTATGAAAATGAGATAGACGTTTTGTCTCCTTCGAGCTCCGATATAAAAAAGTCATTGGCCTCAAAATTTGAACCACCGTTTACATCATGCGTGAGTTCTGTTTGCGGAGCTTCCTATACTTTGAAATAGATGATCTTACTACAGTAGAAAGAACATACTTTAGGCTATAGGCCTTTTTATACCTGGCAAACCACGATGCCAAAAACGCAGGAGACAGAAACCGGGACCTCTGCTTTGAAAAGCGACCACTTGGCGACAATATTTCAAGCAAAGTTTTCTGTATACATTATAAACATTCCCACTCCGAACACAGCTATAAAACTGTTGGACTTTTCTTTTTAAAATGTTTTGTTTGGACCACGAGTTTTCAAAGCCTCTTTTCCAGTGCATACGACACACATTGAAGCCTGATCTTCTTAGATTATCTATTAATATAAGTTTGATTAGATTTAAGTACCATGAATGGCGCGCAAAAGCAAAAATGTATCCGAATCGTAACCGTATGTATCGACACCGAAAGTTGGCCGTTGATATTGACGAGTAAAAATGCAAGGAGAAATAAAAATATTGTAGAATACCTTGATAATGAACAGCAGAACTGTCGTGAGGTCAATAGATTTTATCACAATTTACCTAAAGGTCACATTAAATAAGTTTGATTTTTTATAGTTTGAAGCAACGGCGGCGGTACGATCAATCACGAGCGCGGTAATTTGGGCCCACAGATTAATAAAATAGTAATTTAGTAAACTAAACAATTCGACTATTCTTTTAAATATCGATTTTTGAGATAATGTTGCAATGAAATACGTGGGGTGGCGCCACTCACTAAGATTTCAGCACAATAATATTATGTCTCGCTCTCGCTCGCACGCGTTCAATAGTTATTGTGCAGAATGTATCAATAAGGGGTAAAAAACATAAAATAATCATCAAAAATAATCTTAAGTTCAGATGAAGCACTGTCTAAGTGCCTTAATTTAAACCTGTAATGATTTCTTGCATGATCATGACAATAAATAAAATAGACCTGGCCAGTATGTACACATACCTAAATACAATATTTTGTAGATAATTATATGTCGCGCGATTATGAGTCCTGAAAATAACAAATAATTAAGTTTATAACTCTCAAGATATGAGGCAGAAATGCAACAAATGCCTATTTTCTTGCAACCTGAAGTCTTGCGAGTGTCGACATAAATGGAACACCACACACGTAAACACTCGATCGCTTATTCCCGACACTTTATTTTTACTAACTACGTCATCGCAGCCCCTTTACACGCTATAGGCTGCTCTGCGCCCCTTGCTGGGGTCGTTTTCGACATACAAAGTGTAATGTACACTTTGTATGTCGAAAACGACCCCATTGCTTTATTTATTATTACTTGGTATAATTCAATATGGATAACGACTTTGTCTATGTATTCACCAAGGTTTTCAATCAGTTGAAATGCATTATGCATTAAAGACGCTCATCGTTGTCAACGTTAAGTATAAGTACCTACGTCTCGTACCACGAAACTCATTTCAAACAAGTAGGGATTTTATACTGAAAATCAACCCGTAAATGAGCACTTAATTTCAGCGCTGCTTCCTCTTAATCCTCTGCATACAGTACACGCTTAAACTCTGCTTAAACAATAACGAATTCTCTGTCACATGTACTTAGCACGAATAATACTCTGCCGAACGACCTACGGTATCGAGCAGGGAATTGAAATTCGAATATCCTGTTTGAAACATATCCATCTCTTTCCCGCGCTCGGTGTTAAAATATCTCCATCCCCCTCTTTAATTAACCCCCTGTCAGTTTAGATGGAAAGACACTTGACGCGGCCGCAGTGACTCTGCCAATTTGACGGCAAACTTTTGAACCGCTTGCGTTGCTAATTACGTAAACTATGGCAACAATCACTATTGTTAGGCAGGCTTTTGTTAAGTAACTATGAATAGACTGATCGATTTGCGAAGTCAGACTGCGTTCAAGATCTTATGCACTTTGGATCACTCGTATCTCAGAAGGTAAAGAGCGCCTCTTTATACTGAAACTCATATTGAGCCTCATAATTTAGAATAGAAATGGTAGAGTCAGAATTACAGTGTGAATTGCGAAGTCCATCGCTTTTTTGAATAATTAGAGACCGTGACTTCCCAGAAGTCAAAACAATTTATTTTCAATTATATTAAATATATTTCAATTGAAATAAAACTACTTTTTACGGATTTTGTCGCGTATATTGATAATATTAATCCCGACGTTTCGACGTAAAGGGTCCGCAACGTAGGGATTAATATTATCAATATACACGACAAAATCCGTAAAAAGTAGTTTTATTTCAATGTATAATATTCGCGTAAATGTCAGAAATCAATATTTATATTTCAATTTATTTTGTATCTGCAAATTGATAGATAAGAATAGTATAATTTCTCAAAAACTGACGTAAGCCTACTCTCTTTATATTTTTCTATGTTTTATTTCCCGAATTACTTTCTGTTATAGTTTCAGACGGAGCGAGCTGTTGTCTGTCAGCATTTCCGCTGTGTTTATGCCGACTGCCGTTGACTAATGGCAGCTTTTCAGTTTTCAAAAATAAAAACTATTTCTAGATGAGCTTGCAGCCCGCCTGTGTCGATACCAGCAACGCTATAAGTTCTTTTTAAGTAGGTAGACAAAGGTTTTAGTAAAATTGTAGATACGGTATAGTTACTATCGCAAATATGCTAAACCCCTTATTTTTCAATAACCGTAAAAACATTAAGGTGCCATTGTAGCCATCATTATGATTGAATTTTACTATGGGACCAACCCTGAAGATGCATAAAAAATAACAGCTGTATACATTTATGTTCACTCAACACCACAAAATATATGGAACAGCTGATTTATTTTGCCTATTAAATCTTCTACAATAAATAGGTAGTTAAAATGGATGTAATTATATAACTATGAATAACTCGCGAAAAATCTTATCGTTATTGTTTATTATTAAAATTTGAATTTAGCGGGTCAAGTGAACTCAAGGTAATAATAGTTCATAGGACGATTAATGGCGCTGCTTGAGACTCTTATGTCAAATAATTGCCAGACCGCCAGTGGTCTAAGGTAGTAGGCAGAGGTAATATGAACCATCTCTGTGTATGAAAAAGTGTCCATCAAAAGGCATTTCAAAATTAGAGTGGCGTTATCATAGCCAGTGGGCGCTATTAAATGCACAGAAATGTTTATTTCTGTGTACGACCTTGCTTCTCCCCTCCATAATACACTTACATCATTTATAGTCTAAGTTAGTATTAACTTTACCATGTTTCATAGCCTCTACCTATACTAGCGCCATACTGGTAAGTCCTGGAACTATTATTTATTGCTTTTAGGAAGCCTGAACTCTTTTGCATAATCTCCTTACCTCTACCAGCGTTGGTCTGGTCCACGTCAGTAGGCCGATTCACGTAAATTGATCTAATTATGGGCATCGATTACAGCAAAAACATTGACATGAATGAATACATTCACAGTGAAACTGCCAAAGATATAATTTAACCAATTTTAAGAGCTGTCAAATCCTTTTATCCCTGCCTTAAGATTCATTATGACTAGTTTGAAACTGAACTCTACCGAAGTACCGAATACCGATAAGTTGGTAGCACTATACGAAACGTGTAAGGACTGACGTCGCGAGTAAACGTCAACGTCAAGTCGAGTATCATCGAATCGCATCGCCGCATTTATTGTATTAATACTTTTATTATCTCTGAGCACAAATTCGTTATCTCGCAAAATTCGGCGCGTATTTAAAGTTGCACAGGACACAGGTAGGAAAAAAGTGAGCCAGTTACACCTCGGTAAGTACTAAAATCTTAATTAATGAATCAATTTCTTTGTTATTGATCGGGTGTACACTTTATCTATAATAAATAAAAAAAAATAAGTATGTAATTAGATATATTTGTAACTAAGTCTATTTTAAAAGAAAGCGACTCTGACCAAATAAAAGTTTAAAAAATAATTCTTATTATTATACCAACATGGTTGTCTCAATCTTATGAATTAAATATAATGTTCTGAATAGAGCAACTGAAGTCAAGTCTTAAAGTTAATATATTATTAACATTTTTAAATTAGTAATTAATTCACAAATAATCAAATAATTTAGTAGCTGTTCAGCCACTAAGAAAGCCATTTATTTATTAAATTTAGTTTCAAACAGCTTGTGTTTCACCGGTTTAACCACTTCAATCCTAGTATGTATAAATAAAAAAATAAAATAAAATAGTTTATTTGTTTTCAGTGGTACAATATAGTGGATTAATGTTTGGAGTCTTGTTTTAGGCAAATAATGCCTGTGTTAGGAAACCCCACTCTTCCTTAACAAAACTATAACAAGTATGACCAGTTGTAATACATTTCCTAAAGAATTTAACATGATGAGGTATTTCCATAAATATAGGATTCCATAAAGGATTTGTGGTTTATCAAATCTGATCACCACCTGGTGCTGTGTTGATGAAATTGCCCAAGAATATTTATTTTGTAAGTGTAGCCGCAGATGAAAGTTTGTATTATATTATTATAGTATTGCCACCTTTGATTATATACTTGTCTAGATGCCACATTGACACGTACAGAACGGCCCAAATAAAGTCTACTAAAGTTGGTAGACTCTCTTCTCACTTACGTCAGTGTCATTTGGATCACTTCAGGGTGTAGAGTTCTCGAAAAATTATTAATTATGTCGGTATGTGCTGTCAAATTGTGTCGCAATTATGTGGGAAAACCGTATAATTACACTAAGATCACATTACATCGGTAAGTTTTGTTATTTAACCTCTATTATTTTATGAAAACATGATTTTTCAATTCGTTAATTTGTAGGTTCGACAGATTAGCCGGTGTTGTCAATTTATTACAAGGGAGATTTGGCGAAACTATGGGAGATAAAATGCAAATATCAGTCATCATCTTTCGATCAGGAGAAAATTTTATTATTTTAATACTTACATAATTTATTTGATCAGTAAATGATAAAAAAATAAAATGTGAAGTGAATGCCTTCACAAAATAAATGAAGTCATTCACTAAATAGTATTTTTGTTAGTTCTTTCTAATATTTTGGGTTTCAGATTTCTTAAGACTGGAGAGACATTATACAGCGGACACGAAATGAAATATAAAAAAAAAAACTATTTCGAAAACAAATACAAAGAGATGGATTTTGATCTTTCATTGACTTGGAGAAGGCCTATGATAGTGTGTGGAGGGAAGAATTGTGGTCGACACTATCTATGTATGGAGTGGACGGACACTTGGAGAGAATGGATGAAAGGCGACTAACAAAAAGGATTTATATGGCGAATGTCAGTGGAACCGCCGAGAGGGGACGCCCTAGAAAAACTTATACCGACCTTATTGGTGAGGTTCTTCAAAAAGGTCAGGTGCGTAGTACTCTCAACCGGCATGTATGTATGACAAGATGTATGAATATGGTCGTAGCGAAAGAAGTATGCAAGAATCGTACAAGTGGCGTCCTTTAGTTTCTGCCTACCCCTATGGGAAAAAGGCGTGAGTGTATGTGTGTGGATTTTGATCTATAAATTGCTGTATATATTTTTTCATTGTATTTTTTGTTTTTATTAAAATAAATAAAACACTAATCTACAAAATAATTACTTTATTCAGCTTATTTCGTTTAACTGTCATCCCATTAAATAATGGAGAAAAGGTAAGTTAATAATTTGGAGCAGGCATCCCTAAACACGCACACCTTGACAGTTTGACTACAATAAGTACACAAGCGGTACTCACACATATCACGCAATTTGGCCCCAGTTTTCGCGTGTCGTATGTTTGCATTGCTCCATCTAGACAAGTATATAATCAAAGATTGCCACATTGAAGTATCTTTACTATTGATTTCTGATATTTACGCGAGTATTATCGGGTTATATCGATATTATTAATCCCGAAACGTCGGGATTATAATAATATAAATATAACGCGATAAAATCCGTAAAAAGTAGTTTTATTTCAATGTACCTATCTTTACTATTTTATATCTAAGTAGAACAGAGGCTTAATTATAAGAAGATAACTAATTTCAACAAATAATCTATACTTAAGTAATAAACATTGCTAAGTCTATAAAATAATATTTTTTCTTAGTCACTGACTAATATTCATTGTGGCACAGGAGCAATGAAGAAGTCATTAAATTTGTCTGGTTACATACCTATGTTACAAGACCACATATCTATTTTCCAATTTTTCAGTTTGTTAATGCTATTTCTAAGGTGTAAGAATAATAGTTATTTTCTTTTCAACACTGGAGCATCATGTCAGAAGACTTCAGCACTTTAACGCAGGTGTCGCCTGCTCTCACCAACGACAAACTAAGCCAAGCTCTCTCTGATTGGTTCAAGGAGCCACACACATTCACTCACTGGGAGGTAAGTAACCATTGTACTCCATAGATTACCACAACCCTTGCCAAGTTTATAGGTACAGTTGGCATAAGTGTTAGCTGCCTACCTAATGTATCCTAACAATAAAAAAACAGATGAAAGTTAAAAGTCCACAGATAACCATGTGGTTATCTGTGAACTTTTAACTTTCACCTATAACCTGGCAAGGGATATCCCTTGCCAGGTTATAGGTACAGATGCCAGCACATCAAGCTACCCCAATCTGTCAAATTTCTTTGATAGATTTTCAACTATGATAAAAAATCATAAAGTATATATTCAATTGGGAAAATGTGACAGGTTTAGATAGCTTGACCTGCTGGCGTCTGTACTATTGGCAAAAGTGTTAGCTGCCTACCTAACGTATCCCAATAATAAAAAGACAGATGACAGTTAAAAGTCCACAGATTACCATATCCCTTGCCAGTTTATAGGTACAGTTGGCAAAAGTGTTAGCTGCCTACCTAACGTATCCCACTAATAAAATGACAGATGAAAGTTAAAAGTCCACAAATTATCACATTTGCCTAGTTTATAGGTACAGTTGGCAAAAGTGTTAGCTGCCTACCTAACGTATCCCACTAATAAAATGACAGATGAAAGTTAAAAGTCCACAAATTATCACATTTGCCTAGTTTATAGGTACAGTTGGCAAAAGTGTTAGCTGCTTACCTAACGTATCCCCATAATAAAAAAACAGATGAAAGTTAAAGGGCACATGTTTAGATGAGATCTGCTTTTAACTGCTTTTTCTGCTTTTTACTTTTGTCTTGTGTTGTTATGAGGTAGTTTATTGTGGGGTAATAAAATGCATAATTAAATTAATAAATAAAATATTCTGACACTGCTTTAATAACCACGCCTGTATTCCTCAAAGGCTTAGGTATAGGTGTACCAATATACACCCACGATTCGTCGGTGTAATAGGGGTGAGCTTATTGCCATTAACCAGGCACGAACTGAAACTCTAAGCTCTTACTGAGAACTTCATAGATAAACGACACGATTGGCGCAGCGGCTGAGCGATCGGCTTCTGCGCCATAGGTTGTGGGTTCGATCCCCACACGGAACAAATATTTAAATGACCTACAGGTAGTTGTTCCGGGTCTGGGTGTTTCTGTGAAAAATGTGAAATGTGAAAATCTGTGTTTATTAACACCACGATACAGGAGAAAATCCTGGTGTTATATTAAGAGGTTTTTTTTTTTAAAAAAAAGCAAAAAGCTTAACCCAATAACTACCAAATTTAATAATAAATGGAGATATTAGTTAATTATATAATAATTATGATAATAGTTTTGAATACGTTAATCTAAATCTATGGACCTGGTCTGAAAATAAATTATTTTATTTTAATAACACTTTGCTAGACCTGGGAATCCGTACAGGACCTCTAGTGAAGCAGTCAAGCTTACGACTGCTAAACTAATGAACCAGACTCCCTCATTTCACCAAATAACTAGAAAAAATCTGTATTGTATATCTTTACGAGATGTAACTTTCTATTGATTACTATATATTCCATTCCAGTATGTGAGCGATACCGGCAAAGGTGACTCCTACCTCAGCGAACTAATGCGTATCAGAATACACGGTGTCGATCGAAATAACGACGCAAAACACGTCCAAGTGATACTCAAAAACATTCCGAGAAGCGTCTCCCGAAGGCTCACATTCAGAAGCCACGAGTTCTTTAAAAACGAAATCAATTTCTACACGAAAGTTCTACCGGCTTTATTAGACTTTCAGGATACTAAAACTGTAGCGGACCCCTTCGATAAGTACGTTAAACTGTTCCTATTTTACTCTGATGGAACCAACGATGTTTTGTGCCTGGAGGACGCCAACATACAAAACTTCGGAAGCGCTGTTCGACAAGAAGGGATCGATCTAGAACACTGCAAGCTGACTTTCAAGGTATTAGCACAATTCCACGCTCTCTCCTTCGCCATGAAAGACCAGAAACCCGAAGAGTTTGAGAAAATAAGGACCGAAGTCTTCGAGACGTACTACCACGACCGACTGTGGGACTGGTATTCGAGATTTTGGAAGAGAATATCGGGAATAGCAATAGATGCTGTAGAAAAATCATATCCAGATTCCATATACGTGGAGAAGATAAAGAGATTCGCCGTCCCAGAGAGGTATCAGGACATGATAGATGCTGCTACCAAAACCATTGAGACGGGTGTTATATCGCACGGCGATTCCTGGACGAACAATTTCCTCTACAAATACAAAGATGGCCGTCCAATTGACGCGAAAATAATAGACTTCCAACTGTCTAGGTGTGCTTCACCAGTCTTGGACCTGACCTTCGTCATTTACGCGTGTACTGGTCAGGAGTTGAGAGAGGAGCATTACGACGAGTTGCTGAAATATTATTATGGGGTATTGTCGTCTCAAATCAGTGCTATGGGCAGTGACCCGGAAAAGGTGTACTCTTGGGAAGTGTTTATGGGTGAAATTAAAAAGTATTCTTACTTCGGTTTAGCGTTCAGCTTTGAGTCGACGCCTTTCATAATCCTTGATCCAGAAGACGCCGTTAATATGGAAATGAAGGTAACTATTGTATATACATTGAATTTATTTTTAAGCAGGTTCTTAAACTATTATTATGTAATTTAGATTCAATGTATAGAATGAGTATTATGACACTGACATTTGAAAATTACCCTTAACCCTTAGGATAAAGCTGAAATTAGTCAAGTAACAGTTTACTCAAGTAGAAATCGCGCCGTATTTTTATACGATTCGCAACTCTATTTTAAGTAGATAAGGACGATATTTAAATACCTCGCTCTCATATTTTTTCTCCTTATTTATACTGACCCATACCAAGACTTCACTTTTTGCAAATTTATGTCGTAGTCCCTTTCTTTAGAGTGTTGTGTTCGGTGAGTAATGTTGCCAGTGAGCCGCGTGAGTGGGCTTTGACCCTTATACTGCCAACCCAACTATTCCTCTTTCATTTTACAGGGTCGGCAAACATTCGATGGGCCGTATGCTTGTTAGCCACCTTAGTGGTATAAAAAAAACAGAACCATTATGTTTTTTTTTTTTTTCATTACAGGGTGACGTAGGCTTGAACATAGATGACGTATGGCAGATAGGACCTTTCAAAACTGAGAAGGGGAGACTAAGAGAGGCCAACAACGTGAAGCACTGTGTGGACATGGGATACATATGAATCATGCGCCTTGCGTAGAAGAAAATGCTTGTAGAACTAGTGAAGGATACACTGAATGCAAGCTATGGTTTGTTAAACATTTATTTATTTATTAAAGGCCTCCAACAAGTGATGTATACAACACGTGATTTTTTACAAAATACAACGGTAATAATGTCAGTATACTCCCTCAATTATAGGAAGCCACAACATGCAAATAATATAAAGACTAAGCACTTGTCCAGTACAATTAAAAACTAAAATAAAATATCAACGAACAATGACAATAAAATTAAGATCACAGTAAGATAAAATTGATAAAAATTACAATAAAATTGATAAAAATTACAATAAAATTGATAAAAATTACACTAAAATTGATAAAAGTTACAATAAAATTGATAAAAATTACAATAAAATTTATAAAATTAAAAAAAAAAAAGTTGATAAAATTGATAAATGGGATAACATACTTTTTGGTTGGGTTAGTTTCACTATTTTCCTCTCATTAGCCAGCTAACCTAAAACCTAACGACATTTAATATATATAGTATGTACTAGTTTTCCGCCCGCGGCTTCGCCCGCGTCGAGTTCGGTTATATCGCGTTTCCAAGAGAACTCTTCAAAAGTCCGAGATAAAAACTATCCTATGTTCTTTCTCAAGGTCAACTCTATCGCTGTACCAAATTTCATTAAAATCAGTTCAGTGATTTAGACGTGAAAGCGTAACAGACAGACAGAGTTACTTTCGCATTTATAATATTGATATTTTAGTACTTTTTCATTATCATATTGACAGCCATTCATAGTCAAACTACCCGCAGTTCAACCAAAATTACTTTTACCATTTATTTTTAGAGATATTATATCTTATGCCCCTTATGTACAGAAGCCAGCACATCAAGCTACCCTAATCTGTCAAATTTCTTTGATAGATTTTCAACTTTAATACAAAGTAATAATGTTCATATTTGATTGGGAAAATTTGTCAGTTTTGGATAGCTTGACCTGCTGGCGCCTGTTAGGCCTATGTTCTTCAGGTAACAGACAAACAGATTAACTATCGCATTTATAGTATTAGTAGGGATAACGTTCCATAATTATTATTTTTTGTCTTGGATACCTATGATGACAAGGCCTCTAATAAAGGCTCAGTCTCTATTCTATTATATTACGAAGTCCAATGACCGAGCATTTGATCTCTATTAGTGTTTAGACCTTTAACGCCATCTACATATAAATAGTCAAGGGCGTAGCTAGGATTTTGTTACGGAAGGGGGCAGGCGTAGACAAACCAAGAATATATCTAAGGTAAACCCTGCATGAGCAATGGGACAGGTTACGTTAAAAATGAAAAACGAATCTAGATTCAACCATTCATTGTACAATTTCATTAAATTCGCCTGTCATTAGAATCAACTTTGTTTTTGTTTATTAATAATAGTACTTTACTGTTCGCATTCCGGCGCATTCTGTGAGCATTCCTACATCTTTCAGTGGGTGGGGGGGTTAAGCAGCTGCCTCTCCCCTGGTCGTACGTAATATTCGTAATATTGTGTATATTACAGCTAACTATACTTCTACATATTTTTGTAGGTAACTAAACAACTTTTTTTAAAGTTTGAACTATTAATAAAATTATAAAACCCGAACGACATTGTCTTGTTAAAATTTCAGTAAAACATACATTTATTTATTATAAAAAACGCTCAATTTTAGCCAAACCTTCCAACTTTTTCTACGAAAAGCTTATTCGGACTAATATGAACATTATTTTTGTACAAGTACACGAATTGAACTCAATTAAATTCAAGTACAGATGCCAGCAGGTCAAGCTATCACAAACTGTCTAATTTTCCTTAAATGAAATGAACCTTATAATTTTGTATTAAAGTTGAAAATCTATCAAAGATATTTGACAGATTGAGGTAGCTTGATGTGTTGGCGTCTGTACTACACAATTTTAAAAGAAACGCAATAAGTTTAAAAAGTTTTTTTTAACAGATCTACTGTGATAATAGGCTGGAAATACAAATTTTATATACATATAGGTCTTGAAAAGATTAATTAGCTAAATAAATACAATGAAATAAAACTACTTTTTACCCATTTACAGCGTCCATGGTCTACCCGTGATCTTGGACGCTGTAAAGGGTTCGAAACGTCGGGATTAATAATACCAATATAACGCGATAAAATCTGTAAAAAGTAGTTTTATTTCAATAAATAAATACAATTATTGAAGAATATTTATATTATAAGAAATGTTTTTGCTCTATAGAATATAAGTATATATATGTAAATAATTAGTTCCTATTACATATATGACAAATAGTTAATAGGTAATTAATTAGAAAAATATATTACAATTTTACACAAAACACTACCAGTATTTTATACATATAACTGTAGTCAAATGTATTATTTTGTGATTAATTTATATAATTATTTTATGTTCAATATTTATTTACATACGTCATTGTTAAAGGGAATATTGGATAATAATACAAATGACAATCGTTAATGGTAGTCAGAAACCCGGAAAGTTGGAAAACTTCCTAGTTTTTAAGCCCAGAAGTTGGGTTGTGGAGGCCGGTGGCATTCGTTTTATATAAAATGTTCAGCTGCATCTGGGTAGACTGGAAGGCGAACCAGACCCAGATATGTTGGGTTCGGCCCCCAGACTAACCAGTATATGAGGCCATGAGAGCCAGAGTGGCCTGACTACTTAAACAATACCTTTCAGTAGTAAAGAAAAAACAGAAGCCCTGATTTCAAATAATTGTAACTTTAGAAAATAAAATTTTATTTATTTATGAAAAAAAATGTTACTAATTTTAGGCCACTGTGACGCTATGACTTTTACCGTTTAGAGCAGTTTTTTTTTTTTAACCTTTTAACTGCACGTCATTAATGAAAATCCGTGTTCTCTACGCCAAGCGACAAATTCTAGTATCCAATAATAGGTAAAAAAAAACAGCAAGTTTTTGTATAGGTATGTATTTTGAACTAAAAAAAACGTGGTATTTTTGACTTGCCATGCAGTCGTTGGCGTAGTGAGCAAGTTTTCATTTGACGTCCAGACACGTCCGTGGCGGTCAAAAGGTTAAAATCAGTTACACCACGCTGGCTCTCATGGCCTCATAATAATAGTGAGAAATTGATAATTTTGTATCACAAATCTCTGAGATTAGATAAGATTTAGACTTCCTAGATTATGGTCGAGCTACACAATGACTGATGCATGCGTGCCGTCCGCTGGGACTGGTCTACTCAAAGTCTCTATGACTATTTCTTCAAATGATCATCTCAGACATCGCCCTGCAAGTATCACGGTCTTGACTTTAAAAGAGACCATGATTCTCTGAGTTTGTTTCGGCGCTTCTTCTCGTAGAGCGTTAGTTAGGAAATGCCGGCGCCATTTAGTTTAATAAATGTCAATAAAATATTGACTTGTAAAAGTCTATTTATAAAAATCTATTTACAGAAATAAATAAACGAGTGTTATATATAATTTGTATGGGGCATGGAATATTTGACGTCACATTTTAGTACAGTACGCTCTCTGTGTAACATAATTAAAATTCTTATTATCTTTTAATCTTGAACTGATTTTAATTTTGTTTTGTTATTTTGCTCTATTTATTGGAAAAAGTTGCGTCTACAGTAGCTAGTAACTTGATTGCGTCTACTGTAGATTGATAAGCCAAATTGGAAGAGATCGCTGGTCGCTTTAAGGCCACCCATTTATTCCCTGTCTGTGTTAATGTTTTTGGCGTTCAATAAAGAGCAAATACATTATTAATAAATAGTCAAGCAGCAAATTATTCAATTAGTAAAAAGGATTAGAAAAAGAAACATTTAATCCAACTAAGCCACCGAAACCACTAGTAGTGGTTAAAGAGGCTTAAGAGGCTAAAAAGTACATAACCGGAGGGACGCTTCAAACCCTGCTTGAGATCGAATATTTCTTTCTCTAGTTATTTAGAAAAGGAAAAATTCGACCGCGGGCAGGATTCGAACCTGCGTCTTCTGGTTAGGTACACCAGACGCTATGACCACTAAGCCACCGCGATTCCTACCCGTCATGTCGAATTTTTCCTCCACATACTGAATTTACGTCTTTATGGTGACGTCAGTAACACCTATTGAAAAGCAAGTTTTTTTTTGCTTTTCAACCGACACGACTTACTTTACAATTAGTTCAATGTCGAACGATGCCACCTTACCTTCTATCTTTTTGTATATTTTTGGCATTTTCCTACCTGTCAAATTCAGTATGTGGAGGAAAAATTCGACATGACGGGTAGGAATCGCGGTGGCTTAGTGGTCATAGCGTCTGGTATACCTAACCAGAAGACGCAGGTTCGAATCCTGCCCGCGGTCGAATTTTTCCTTTTCTAAATAACTTTAAAATCTTAGCATGGAAAATGTCAAAAATATACAAAATGATTTCTTTCTCTATATTCTTAAAAATGTTTAGCATAAATAAATGAAAAAAAATACTTATGTTTAAGTTATCTCATGAGCCTATTAGATATTTTATTATGATTTGTTTTGCGGGTATAATATTACTACGACTGTAGTCGGTACATTGTGATCGCCACTCGATGAGTCAGAGTGAGCCTAGATAAGATTGGACGAAAGCTGAAGCACACACTATTGTATGATTATATATTACTTATGTATATGTCATTAGTCTAATTAATCAATCAATCACTTTAGTTTTTGATTAAATAAATATACAAAAGATTTGTGGTTTTTTTTTTTAAGTACGGAGACCAGCACATCAAGCTACCCCAATCTGTCAAATTTCTTTGATAGATTTTCAACTTTAGCACAAAAGGATAAGGTTCATTTTCAATTGGGATATTTGACAGTTTTGGATAGTTTGACCTGCTGGCGTCTGTACCTCAATGACTTGATGACTAGCTGTCATTTTTTTCAGTGTCCAAAGTGTTCGAACTAATTTCCTTATCATGAATCATTTTATATACCAAAATCATCATCCTTCTCCAATCCCTTTCCCAACTATGTTGGGGTCGGCTTCCAGTCTAACCAGATGCGGCTGAATATCAGTATTTTACACGAAGCGACTGTCATCAGACTTCGGTATGGTATGGTACCGATATCCTGAGGATAGACTGGTTTATAAACTTTTTCGACTTCTGACTACCACAAGTCATTGCCATAAGTGTTCGAATGACAACCGGGACCGACGGTTTTACGTGATCTCCGAGGCACGGAGGGTCACCCATCTACTGATTGAGGTTGATCATCTTAGTTATAACTTTGCCACAAGACAGTTTTGAGTATTTCATGTGACCTACGCAAATGTCTTAGCAACAGCAATATTCTTTTCGGAACTAAGGAATCATGTCTGGAAACCTCCTAACGCAGGTATCGCCTGCGCTCATCAACTACAATTGTAAGCCATGCTTTCTATGATTGGTTCAAGGAGTCACATATTTTATTGTGAATTAATAAAATAAAACTGCAAAAGATTTTATCAAAAATTGTATTTAAAATGCGCTATTTCAAGTAAAGAAATGGGGGTAATATAACATTACTGTGATGATTTGTTCTGAGTGGTAAATAATGAATAACTTAACAGTAGGACAAAATTTTGAGAAAATCCTATAGAACCGAGAAAAATGAGATCATCAAAGTATCCTATGCTTATCCGGGGAAAGTACCTATATCTACTTATTTCAAACTCTTGTTGTTTGTGGCTCAAGCTCGCGCCTCAAAACACCCACTCATTAGTAATCCGTGATTCTACTTTTAGTAAACAAATCTATTATAGAATACATGATCCCTGTCCATCCAATGGTTGTCTGTAAGAAAATTGCTGTTACCGACGATAAAGACCGCCAATAGTAATTGTACTACTTTAAGTTTATTTCATCATCATCATATCAGCCACAGGAAGTCCACTGCTGTACAAAGGCGTCCCCCATAGACTTCCACAAGGACCGGTTACAAGCCGCCTGCATCCAACGACTTCCGACCTTTACCTGGTCGTCCGTCCATCTCGTTGGAGGCCGTCCCACGCTGCGCTTTCCGGTGCGTGGTCTCCACTCGAGAACCTTTTTGCCCCAGCGGCTATCAGTTCTACGAGCTATGTGTAAGTTTATTTGATTTATATTAAATAAAGAATATTTTATCTATTCTATCTAATATATTCAATCATAAATAAACTATTTACCCGACATGAAAATAATTCGTATGCCTTTCGGCGGGGCATAGAGCAAATATTATTATGTATCTTCATGTAACATCTTTTATAACTTAGTTACACGAAATAAATGAATTTAAATGACTTCACAGTTAGTTCAATGCCGAACGTTTGTCGATTGATGGAAACAGGGATCTAGTAATGTGTCTTCAATAGATATCTATGACGTCACTTTAGGATGTAGAATGTGCATTAGAAATTCGAAATTACAGGCAAGACTGTAGCTTATCGTCCAGTGTATTTAACTGGAAGGACGCTGCTGGAGATCGAGTTTTTCTTTTGGCAAAATTTTAATCACTTCGTTTTAAATGAAATAAAACTACTTTTTACGGATTTTATCGCGATAAATCGATATTACTAATATTTACTGATAATTGGTCTACCCGTAACCATGGACGCTGTAAAGGGTCCGAAACCAATACTATAACGCGATAAAATCCGTAAAAAGTAGTTTTATTTCAATGTATATTAATATTCGCGTAAATGTCAGAAATTACTTCGTTTTAAACTTGTTAACCCTGCTGCCAGTTCGGCCAATTAATTTGTTGCATTTTGTCCCAAATAGATAGTTCATGATAGGGAACTGGTGTTGTTGTAGTTTTAGTCTTTCGTCTCGGTGTCCTTTTCGTCCTTTTTGTTGACTCCGTTGGTCTGCTGGGTCGCTCCCGAGACACTACAAACAACGGAAATGTAGAATATTATAATTTTAAAATGTTTTATATGTAGGTACAGACGCCAGCAGGTCAAGCTATCCACAACTGTCAAATTTCTGCAATTGAATATGAACCTTATCTTTTTGTATTAGTGTTGAAAATCAATCAAAGAAATTTGACAGAATGGCTGAACCGATTTGCATGAAATTTGGTACTCAATTTGTATGTGACTGGGAATAACATATAGGCAGTTTTAATCCCGGAAAACTTATAGAGGAGTCCTATTCACGGGATTTGGTACACCTATAGTTTATGACCAGCAGTATGATATCAAGGACTTCTAATCTCGGATATGCTGATTAAAATATATTGATACATTCTTTTTTTTTGTTTTTATTTCAATATTCAATATTTGCGTTTGTCAGAAACAAAAGGAGCTATAATGGCCGCTTTTGATAACTCATAATATATTAGAAAATTTCTAAGGATTTTATGGAATTATTAATTGATTTAGAGAATTTTATAGTACCACCGGGCAATCGTCATGGATCGTGGAGGTGACAGACTGACATACCCGTCTCGTACCGACTAAAAACCGATCTTCCCTTCTCCTACCCTACAGTCATAGCAATGGGATTCGTGACACTCACCACGACTAGACTTGGGCATTGTCGTTCACTTATTGGAACTCGTTCATCAAATCTCGTTCTACCAAATCGTTCCACAGTTCATTTCGTTCCCTGAATCGGGAGTAGTAAGGCCGTACTTCTGAACTTGTATGACTATTCATATACAATCAAAGTGATCACTGTGCAACTCTGATAACTACGTAGTCTAATCTTTTTTGTAAGTTACAACAATGTTATGTGTGCATGCAGTGTTTACCTGTAACTGATTGTTACACTTTATTCTAAATTATTAGTTATGTTTTAAATTGCTTATACCAGTGTAAACAATTGTTGGTGAACCAAAATAAATAAATAAATCACAAAGGGCTATTCGTTCATAAAGATTTACGTCACTTATGAAGTTCATATATATAAGAAAAAATGCACTGCAATAACCACACTTAGCTTTTTTTGGTTCTACTTCATTAAAATGACCCCAAATATCGCTTCGCTTGCGCTTTGAAGCCATTTTGTACGTACTAAATTAAGCCGATCAACAATTAATTATTACCTACACTAATACAATAAAGTACCTATTTACACTATTTAAAAATAATTTAGTATTTACACTATAGACAATAAGCGCAAAATAATTGTTGGTAACTTTCATGTTACGCAATTGTCGTAATACTAATATATTACTCTAACCAATTTGAAAAATACGACCTCATAACGTAAACAAAGTTGCATAGATTAGAATTTAATCTAAAATAAACGTATTGTCTCATGAAATAAAGTCTAAAATAGTAGAGTAGGCCACAATAGGGAATATGCTGTGATTCAAATAAGAGTCAAATTCATATTTTTTAAACTATTACTTGAGAATTGTGCCTTCATCAATATTTTTGATTGAAATTTACTTTCTAAGAATTTAATTTTAAAAGTGCGATATTACCAAAGGAATTTCAAGTAAATATTTGAAACACGACGCCATTTGTCAAAGCAAATATGAAGTAAAAGTCTATGACACCTAATGTCATTAACACTGATTGCGTAGTGTTTGCCTACAACAAACTGTTGTAGGAGAATTTGTAGGAGTAGGAGTGTAAGAGTGTTATTTATTTTTTGTTCTATTGTAGGTGTATTTGCGATTTGTGATAGACTATGACGTCACACATAGGCTAGCGCGCCAAAATGGCGGGTGTTCAAAGTGCCCGGTTCAGTTGGCTATTTTAAATCTTTTTTTTTGTGTTGAATATTTTTTTACCATTATACATATAGGTAGTAGTGTAAATAATCGAATAAAAAAATTATGCATATTCCCTATTATTCATCACCCTTGTTTTACTCACCCATTGTTGGTGGTGGTGTCGGAGTTGTGCTGTTGTCGAGCAGCGTCGTCGTCCACAGATCATACTCGGGCACCCACATTCCTATATCCAGCGGTTCGTATCCATATTCGGTCATATACGACTGCCCCCTATATTCTACTCTTGTCATAGTGAAATCTTGGTAGTTTGTGCCTTCCTCCCACTTCCACTCCTGTTTGTCAATGAGAGTCATGTTTTTCTTGAAGCCCCACGCGTTCATCTCGAAGAGACACCGCTCAGAGAACATGAGGTATACCGATATCTCAAACAGCGAACCTGATTGAAAAGGAAACTTAATTATATTAGAGTTACTGAAGTTGCCAGAAACAAATAACGGCTAATGGTGCATCCACACCGTAGTTACTTTTTGTGGAGCAACGGTTCCAAGAAAGAGAACTATGAATCAAACAGTGACTGTATAAAGAAGGTCAACATTCAACACTATGTCACCCACTACCTACTGTTTTGTCCCTTGAACACCTGCACGAAGGACGATCTCAATGCGGCCACGCCTAAGGTTGCCTTAAATTTACTCGCAAATTGTTTAAGTATTGACACGATAAGAAGAAGAACCCTTCGGGGAATAAAGTATAAAAAGGGGATAGAACCTATCTGGCATATCAACCCGCCCGCGCGCCCGCCATTTTGATTTTTTTTCGAAATCGCGGCGCACTATGAAAGTAATATGTATGGGTAGAGGACGCATAAATGAACAAAAAATGTCCGTAACATGGTACCCCAAAATGTCACGTTACCGAGATATTTGGAGGCAAAGAAGATATTGATGATAGAGATGGTCGTTGTACGTTGTCAAAATGGCGGCGGGTCCGATATGCAAAAAGGTTAAAATCCCTTTTTAATAAATCCAAAATGCTTCAAATCGGTTTTCTTGTCCCAAAAAATGAACTATCATTCACTCACCTTTGTAGCGGTAACACGCTGGTCCGTACGACTCCCTGGGGCAGTAGTGTTTGATCCTCATTTCTGATACAGCCGATGCGTTGGTGAGCTCCATCGTCAAGCAAGTATACTCCACATTGTCGTATAATGACAACTGACGATCCAAAAATGAAAGTTATAGTTGTATGGAAAACGCAGCATGTAATAAGTATAGGTCGCAACACGTAAAAAGAACGCTGGAAGAAATTGAAGGGAATTTTTTTGCGCATACCCATGCGCAAACACATTCCCTTCAATTTCTTCCAGCGAGTGTACCCACACTCGCGCACGAAAGTACTACATAGATAGGCCTATTGTTTTATTTTTAAACTTTACTAGCCTTCGTATTGGTTATCGGTGGGTACACTGAAAAATATATAAGATAGAAGTTTGGCTGCCAACGTTATTTTTACATGACGCGACCTATATTTGACTGTCTTTATTTTATTTAAAATAACAGGCTTAGTGAAAAAGATAATTAATTATAAACTGTACCTATATGTATTGAAAAAAATATTCCAATCGACTGTAGCGACATCTACCGCGCTACATAGAACTACGAAGGCCTGAATCGCGCAAGCAACAGTCGCAACGAAAGTTGCATATATACAACCGCCCGACATCAACCGTCGGGCCGTGGCCCGCCAGGCAAAACACCCGCCTGGTTGGAGGATCCTCCCTTTGGTTGGAGGGGCAACACACCTCGCCTCTCCACACTGGTGACCTCGACGTGATAATATAAAGTTTTGACCCTTTTAAAGTTTTAGGTGCGGTTTGAGAGGGAATGCTCCGTACCTTTCCAGCAAAACAAGTGTTGTTATAGAATTTGTATGGCGCATGGAACATTGACGTCACGTTTTTAGTTGACTTCAAAAAAGGAGGTTCTCAATTCTACTGTATTTTTCATGTTTATTACGTCAGAACTTTGATGATTCTTTTTTTTTTTAAATAAAACTTCTATGGTCACGGGTAGACTGTCCTGGATAGTCTACCCGTGACCATGGACGCTCTAGAGGGTCCGAAACGTCGGGATTAATAATATCAGTTTATCGCGATAAAATCCGGAAAAAGTAGCTTTATTTCAATGTATAATATTCGCGTACCTAAATGTCAGAAATCGATAAGATTCTTTTTTTATTTGAAAAATGACATGATTCCATTGATTCCTGGTCCTGGTTACCTACAACTATGTACAAAATACGTTTATCCCTACTTTAATATTATAAATGCGAAAGTACATACTGCCTGTCTGTGTATTACGCTTTCATGCTAAGCCACTGAACCGATTTTAATGGAATATGGTACAGAGATTGATATTAGACCTTGGAGAAAGGCATGTATTAATATTACTCACATTGTACGTAAGGAACTGGTACTGGTTGTTATCCGTCCGCAGCACAAAAACTTCTCTGAATATCAAATTTATTTTTTCTTCTTCATCGCAGTTTCCAAATCTTTGGAACGCGTAGCTCGCTGAAATAAAAATATAATTTTAATTTCTCTTATTTTTATTATATATTACTAATTTTAATCTTTCTTACTCGATGCAAAGTAATACCTACTTACGCGGATCAAGTGATCTGCAAGGTTAAGTTGCCATTACTGCTGTAAGTTTATTGATGCATGACCATCTATAGGTACCTACTAATATTATATAGCTGAATGGTTTTTTCTTTGGGCCATATTACATGGTCGTCACGGTACACATCTGTCTCGGTTAACATGCAAACAGTTATGACAATCGCTAGTGGTAGTCAGAAGCCCAGAGCTTTTTATAGTACGGAATATTCTCATGGATCCTCCGCCACCCGGGGACGTGGCAGGGTATGTCGTCGACTCGTACCGACTAAAAACCGCACTTGCCTTCACATGCCCAATTGCCATGATTCACGAAACTTACCATGATGGGAACTCAAAGAGCCTGAAATGTAGACTAAACTTCGAACATCGGATTACAGAGATGGTACTCATAATCAACCCATATATTGTCCCACTGCTGGGCACGGGTCTCCTCTCATATTGAGGGGGATTAGGCTATAGTCCACCACGCTGGCCTAGAGCGGGTTGGCAGACTTCACAAACCGTCTAGAAAAATCTCTAAGGTATGCAGGTTTCCTCACGGTGTTTTCCTTCACCGTTTAAGCGAGTGATAATTAATTATTAATACACACATGAATTCGAAAAGTCAGTCGAGTGCGACGAAGCGAGTACCATCAAGTCACTGTGACTTGATGGTAGTCGCTTCGTGTAAAATCCTGGGCTACCGTTCGTCGCAAAAAGTCACTTGGGACAGAATAAAACCGCGGTAAAAGGCTAGTTCTACTAATATTATAAATGTGAAAGTTTTTGAGGATGAATTGGTGGATGTTTGTTACTCTTTCACACTAAAACTACTGAACGGATTTTGATGAAACTTAATTACAGTATTATTATTTATACATCAAAATGATATATAGGCTATAATTTATAACGATATTGAGTTAATTATCCAAATTACAACGATAATTAAAAGTAACTTTTCGACGCGGGCAGAAGATAGTCTTATAAAGTAACTCACAACGTAGAGCGTATTTATGTTTGGAGAGCCTGGAGATGGTGATGCGGTTGAACTTGGCGAGGCTGCTCTCGATCCAGGGGTAGTAGCTCATCATGTCGAGGTAGCGGGACGGCGCGCCGCAGGCCGGGCCCCGCACTCCCAGGCCTAGCTGTTATCATAGGTACATACACACATCAAAAAAAGTTTGCGATCACTGAAAAATCGAAATCTTTTTTGTTACGGTAGATTATAATATCATGATTTCTTCTTCTTTTTTTAATTTCAAACAGGGTATAAACACACAACAAAGACTTTTTCTTGATAAAGTTCAATTAAAAAAATTATATCAGCTTATCCTAGTGATCGCAAACTTTTTTTGATGTGTGTACATTACATTAATTTTTAGTTTTCAACCATCTGACCCGACAGACGTTGGCCTGGGCCTAAAATAGCCACTTTTAAATGAAAAGTGTCTATTTTAGCCCCCTAATTTAACCCTCCTGTAAAAACATTTAATCCCTACTTATATTATAAATGTGAATGTAACTCAGTTAGGCTTTCACGCCTATACCGCTGTACAGATTTTGATGAAATTTGGTACAGAGATTTCGAGAGAGATTAGACCTTTTTTAAGTGGATAGGCGGCAGTCTCGGACTCTTACCGACTAAAAACCGCACTTGCCGTTACCGTGAAATTCCCACGACCATGACGGACTTGCGTTGACTTAGATACTTGAATTTTTCATCAGCAACACATATAGGTACTGTCCCACTGCTGGGCACGGGTCTCCTCTAAGACTGAGAGGGATTAGGGAATAGTCTACCACGATAACCTTATGCGAATCTTCAGACTTCACACGCCGTCGAGCATCGCAAAAAATCTCCCAAGCATGCAGGTTTCGAACTCGAGATCTTTGACTTGGCAATCCAATAGTCATCTCACTAGGCTATCACTGCTTCTTTTACACCTCCAAGGGTCCCAGAACTTAATCATTTCAATTTGATACTTGATATTGACAGACAGACATATCTACGGACAACGGAGTGATCCTATAAGAATTCTGTTTTTTTTTTCCTTTTGAAATAGGCACGGATCCGTAAATAACTTTTTAGGAAAAGAAAACCGACTTCAAGCAATGTGTGTAAAAAATTCGGGTGAGATGAACAAATATACCTAGATACTTATCGCTTCATAACGGATCCACGCGGATGACGTCACGGGGTATCCATTTATTGTATACCAAAATTTTCTCCAGAATATAACAAATAAATTTTCTGAAAGCCGCATCAAAATCGGTTCAGCCAAACACGAGATAATCGCGGACAAACATACATACATATATAAGCGGTGAAACTGAGAGCCTCCTCATTTTTTAAGTCGATTAATAAGGCCGTTGTTCCATTGTACTAATTTAAGTACCTTCTTCTATATCGTTTTACTCTTGGCAGAGCGAAACCATATAGAAGAAGGTCGTCATGTAGTACATGTTATACGCCTCACGATATCTCGCCATCGTTTTCTGTTGGTGGACATTCTAGTACACTCATGTAAGGGCCCGACCACACAAGATTTAATTTGGTCGGTCCATCGCATGGGTGACCTTCCGCGCGGTCTGGTGCCTTTTACACAACAATTATAAACTAATCTACATAAGACTAAGAGACGTTACCAGCATCCATCGTCCCCACACGTCGCGGGAGACGAGCGCGGCGCCCGCGTTCCACACGCACACGCTGTCCGACTTGACTGACACTGCGCACGCCACGAACGGCGGCCGCAACATCTTACTATACAGCTGTTAACAAGTATAGTTATAAGAATCAGAATGCTTTTATTTCTCTAGTTGTAATATAACATATCACTTATCACCTTTTGACCGCAACGGACGTGTATAGACGTCAAATGAAAACTTGCTCACGACGCCAACGACGGCATGGCACGTCAAAAATACCATTTGTTGTTTTTTGTTACCTATTATTAAATACTAGAATTTGTCGCTTGGCGTAGAGAACACGGATTTTCGTTATTGAGGTGGCGGTCAAAAGGTTAATGAATCTCATTTTACAAAAAAGGTACGTGTTTCATTTTGTCCGAAAAGTGGGAGCGGGGAGCTTTTGAAACCTATCCTAGTCGTTTCCTCGTATTACCTACTCTTGTTTATACAAATCTAGGTGAGGATAACGATGAAGCAACGGGGGTTAGCCGCTTATTATTAGTAGTGACGCTACAGTCATAGCCTACGCTGTCGTAAGGAGGCCAGTCGTTTGAAGAGTGGCTTGTCCCTATCATTTTACTTATGTAACAAGTATATTTTACTAAATTGCTAGTCGAAAAAGTGATGCGTTATTTTTTTATACTAACAAACAAACAAGCATATCTACAGCCCACTTGATGGTAAGCGGTTACCGTAGCCTATAGAAGCTTGTAACACGGAGTATCACTTGCGCGTTGCTGACCCTTTAAAACGAAAGAGGAATAGTTGGCTTGGTAGTATAAAGGTCAACGTCCACTGCCAACACAACGTTTTCTCATGGACCACTGGCAACCTTGCTAAGAAACCCAACACAGCTCAAAGCAGTGTTATTTCACTTCTATTTTCTGCAAGGCGGAGGTAGTCCTCAGTCGGGCAATTGAGTTTTTCGGCAATTTGAGTGGAATTACTCCCACTAAGCCCTGCCTCTCTTGGAATTGTTATTATTAACAAGAAGCAATATTACCACTATTTAAAATAGACTTATCAACACTATGCAATATAAAGGGTAGCAACATCGACGTGCAACGGCCATGATTTACCATGTCTTCAGTAACTACATGATTCTGGACGCCCCTGCGTTAAAATTTTTTTTCAACTTTTTCTTAACGTTTATGTTATTTATTTATTTTTAATATAAACTGTATAAAACCATTATTTCCGAATTTTATTACCAAAAGGAAATTAAGGTGTCACATACTTATCATTAGGAACACCAACCATGAATCGAGAAAAAGAAATGCCTGAAAGCACAGAGTATTCTCTCGTACGCGTACTCGTTCGCATTAGTAACGAGTGAGATGGTTAAATGTTGAAATTCGTATAACTCATAATTGAGGAACCCATCTCTACATGACAGGCTGTTGTCCAGTCGCTGGTCCGGGCTGAAGACCTAGCTATTCAATGATGGATCACTCACTTTGGCGGCAACGTAGAAGTCCTTACACATTTCACCAGGAATGTGCATCACGCTGATTACTTCTTTTTTCAGTTCAGTGAAATCTAAAAAGAATTTAAATTTATTTTTAATCCATTATTGTAGCCAATTGGGGATTGGTAGATGTACGGTAACGCACGAGTTGATAGATATTTCGGGTGCTAAATGATAAGTCCGAGCTGAGATTAAGAAAGAGTTTATTCCGACACTTTACGCTAATTAATGCTAATGAGAATGATGAGTGCTACAAGTATGCCGGTTGATCATGCACTAACTCACGTAGATCGCGCGGTTCGCTGGTGCACACGCGTAACCTACTTGAGCCAAAACTGCTGATGATGATGTGTTCGATAAGTATCGAACAGTAGACTTTACACGCCGTCGAGAAAACCTTTCAAGCATGCAGTTTTCTTCACAATAAATGATTAATCCTATTAAATTCGTACCTCGCAAGGTAGTTCGTCTACCGTTTGTTGTGTTAAAGAACATAACAAACAGTAGACGAATTGCATAGATACCTAAAAATAGCCTCTAGGCCACTCAAAAATTGAGGCTTCTAACTTTATCCACTTCGAAGTTACAGGGGGTCACAAATATCCTGAATGGCTTCGAGAAAAGAAGATGGTAGGCGGCTGTGGCTTTTGCTTGACTTGGCGGGGGAAGTTCCGTGGCACCAGTTTTATTTTATGGGTTAAGGGGCAAACGAGCAGACGGATCGCCTGACGGTAAGCGTTTCCCGCCGCCCATGGACACCCGCAACACCAGGAGTCACAAGCGCCGGCCTCTAAAAGGGAGTACGCTCTTTTATTGAAGGTCATATTGGTCCAGAAATACTGCAGGCGACAGTTACAAATACGCACATGATTGCGAAAAGACAGACGAACGTGCCTTGGATTCGAGGTCGAGACCTATGATTTGGCAGTTCAATGGCCATATCGCTAAACTATCACTTGCTTATCTTGACATCTACGAGTATATATATGTATATCTAAGTCTATGTCCACAATAAAGAGATTTGAATTGGGTACCTATAGACCCTAACAGTCAATGCTAGCATAGATCTACATAGTTGTTACTGCTGGTTTAATACTATTTGTTACACAAGCTCCGTTCTACAGAAATGAGAGCAAATTAGATTCGAGTGCACAGATCAGTGCACTCAATCTAATTTGTTCTAATTTCTGTATCACCTTGTAGATGTATCTGTTATCTGTGAACCTTTATAAATGGCACAGGATTATTTATGTTTATAATGTTACCGACTCTATTTGTCTGTAAATCTTCCAAACTGAATAAATAAATATTACAACCTTTACCTTCTTTCATTTTGATGACGTAAAACGCAGGATTTCTTAAAATATTCGGAGGCGGGCAAGGAGGCCGGATAGTCACTGTAGAATGGAAATATGTTGATAATATTCGCTATTTGTTTCTAATTTAAAAGATTTTTATTTTGATTTGATTGAATGTTGCCCCACTAGGATTTTTTCTAGTATCGTTGGTGCGTTTACTAACACAAATAAAGAGATAAACTACTACACTACTACTGATCATCATCTTCCTGTCCTTGTCCCAATTTATTTGTGGTCGGCGCAGTATGTCCTTTTCTTCCATTCATCTCTGTCATCCGTCACATCATCAGTCACTCTCTTTTCTATCATGTCCGCTTTAACACACTCCATCCACCTTTTCTTTGGCCTTCCTCTACCCCTCCATCCCTCCACATTCATATTCATCACTCTTTTAGTAACATGCGTTTCATCTCTCCTCATGCCCATACCATGCCAAACGGTTCCCTTTCACTTTTCTGTCAGAAGCACCACTTTCAAACTTCCTCTAATATACTCGTTCCTTATTTTGTCCATTCTGGTTACTCCACACATCTATCTCAACATTCTCATTTCCGTTGCATGCAATCTTCTTTCATCCATCTTCTTAACGGCCCAGCACTCTGATCCATACAATACTATAGGTTTTTTTTTTTTTTTTATGTGATAGGGTGGGCAAACGAGCAGACGGATCACCTGATGGTAAGCGATTGCCGCCGCCCATGGACACCCGCAACACCAGAGGAGTTTCAGGTGCGTTGCCGCCCTTTTAAGGGGTTTGGGCCTCCGGTATCCTCACTCACTCGACGAAACACAACGAAAACGTTATTTCACGCCGGTTTTCTGTGAGGCCGTGGTGTCAAGTCCGGTCGAGCCGGCCCATTCGTGCCGAAGCATGGCTCTCCCACGGTAAAAATTACACACATTTACACATTATACATTAGTACAGAGAATTACTACATACTACTACTATAGATATGAAAACCAAAGTACTCACAGTCTCTGATGGGATCTTTGAGTTGCACTAGCGCTACAGTGTTGTAAGTCTCGCCGTACTCTGGGTGTAGCACATAGTTACGCACGCGTCGCCCCGGGTGGTTCCAGTCCTCTCCTAGCAGGACTCGCGAGTTCCGCCTGATAATGTTAATTGACATCACAAATTATATCCTTTTATTATTTACACCAGGGCTGTCCAAACTACACACTTTCGCGGGCTAATTAAATTTACTACAAAAGCTGTAGGGCCGCAGAAAAAAATATTTTCTGTCTGTTTTGTCAGTTTGGGGAAACAATCGCCAAGGATCTTAAAGAAATCCATTCCAGTTTCTGTTCAACCCTTGTAAAAGAGATGTGACTGTGCGTCACACTCATGGTCAAAACTATTTTCTGATTAAAACATGCGTCGCGGGCTTTTTTTTGTTATGCTATTTTTAATTCTGTGCAGCATCATCCTTCTCCGAGGGGTCGACCAGTCTAGGTAACCAGTAGCGGCTGAATATCAGTATTTTACACGAAGCCACTGCATCAGACATCCGCAACCCAAATTATGGGTAATGCCGGTTCTTAAAGATAGACTGGTGGTCAGGATTTTTGGGCTTCTGACTACCACTAACGATTGTCATAGGTGTTCGTATAACAACCGGGACCGACAGCTTTACGCGCTCTCCGAGGCATAGCATATCAACTCAAAAAATATTTTGCTTACCTAAAGTTAGTCTTGGGCATAGGCCCAATGTCTGCTGCCGGGGCGACTACGAACTCCTTGTGTATCAGAACTACTGTCGTCACGGATCTACTGTCACCTGCTTCACCATCTGTAACAATACAATGTTGATTTTCGTCATCCTGTCTTCTATCTTTTTCTAAAATACTACTTACTCACTCAATCAACACTCAGTCACAAAAACTCACGTTAATCAAGAAATCTCATTAACTTGAAGCCTAGGAATATTAAGTTTCGTGGCCTGCGGGCGGTTGAATTGCGGGATTCCACCGCCCGACCAGACAATGGCCCAAAAGGGGGAGGATCCATGAGGATTTTCCGTACTATAAAAAAAAAGAATATTAAGTTTGGATTAGGCCAAGAAATTATATTTAAGAATTCGTTGGGGAGTAACTAGATAAACACGGATAACATATAGGTACCTACTTTTCTATAAGACTTAAATCGATGTATACTAACTTAAAACATCAAAATATCTATACATAACATCATTTACTTACTCGCTCGCTCACTCATTCGCTCCCTTACTGGTTGGTCACGAAATCTCAAAGCTATTGTATATTATTAAACTTGAAATTTGGTACCTATCTACTTATAAAGTGTAGATCCGCTGAGAAAGGAATAGTGAAAATTTCTACAGGATTGAGGAAAAATAGATCCAGCACAACTTCCTTCGGGATTGTCAAAAATGAGCTCAAGCATAAATTCTTTCGGTATTGTCAAAAATGAGATCAGGCACAGCGTACGTATATCTAATGGCAGTATCTAGATCATTGTGTACTCACGAAATCATGATCGACCTATCCCTAGTTGTCCCCCCAGCAATGCTCTAAGCCGAGAGATCCATTAGTCATCTCGTTAGTGGACGCCCTTAGCTACTGTTGCTGCCTAGTTTACAGGTACTATTGGCTGGAAGCGTACACTGCCGCGCCGCCACGTCCGGTCCAGTTATCAAAGTTCCCTCGAACTTTTTTTTAAGGGATAACGGGCAAACGAGCAGACCGATCGACTTCTTATCGTGTCAATAGTTAAACAATTTGCGAGTAAGGTAGGGCCACCTCAATAGCGTTAGGCGTGATGGTCGCATAGAGATCGTCCTTCGTGCAGGTGTTCGGCCACAAGGGGCAAACCAATATGTGTGACATAGTTTGCTCTGGGTCTCCGCAGTCACATTGAGCAAGGTACGAATAAAACACATTGTGTAGGTACTCACAGTAGGTGTAGAAAAGTATCCCTACCCAGGGGTACTGGTGCATCTCCACGTCCCCCTCGGCGACGTCCAGTGCGTGGTCGATGCCGCAGTCCACGATGTCCAATTCCACCGACAGTATCCTACATGCTGTGAGATAAACGAAGTTCAAAACGAAAGAATAATATAATATATTTATTAACTCCCAAGAACAGAGAATAACTCATGTAACTTAGTCTAGGTACAGTCAACAAACGAGATTGGTATACAGGTAGCGAACGAAATCTACATCTGTACACTGATTGTGATTTAAATAATTACCCGTCAAAGGGTTTGATGTGTAGCAGCTTACAATACCTGCGTTTTGCCACATATTGCGTGATACATTATTACACAATCTTTAACAAAACACAGATTTTAATTAGCTGCCTGTATACTTAACTCTGGTCGACCATAGAAATTCCAAAAAAAAAATGAACACAGAAGTCTAAACTAGGCCGAGCCTGTATCTTAGAAGTTCGTTTCATCCTGTGTAACAAACAGTAGGTTAATTATATTAATACATTTAAGTTAATTGTGATAACATTTCAAATATAAGTTATTACTAAAGAGTATTACATTACCTATTAACCAAAACTAAACAGCGTTAAACATAATGCAAAACAAGATACGAGTAGATTTAGCATCACATTATTACTTGTTTATGCAAATACCGTCAACGGTGTATTTGCTAAGCCGTCAACTAATTATTTGTTGCTTGTTCGGCATCTCCAAGACGATGTATGCATTTTAAAACACAAAGAGGATAGAATAAAACAACATTTGTGAGGAGGCAACTTAGGCTAACTAATATGACGTTTATTGCGTTTCCAACAGGGAAACTGCAAAGCGACACCGGTTCATGGTGGAAATTCCCGAAACTCGTACTAAGCGCTTTGCTTTTATGTAAATGTGAATGGCTACATGGCTACAACCACTAAGAGGTGGAATAAGTTTGTCAGCAGATGTTCGGTAGGTATTATTAATAAACCTTATTATTTAGTCTTTAAAGTTGAAAATCTATCAAAGTAAATTATCAAAGCTACCCCAGCTGCTGGCCTCTGTACCTACTCAATACGAATGTGCAGTCTTGTTATAACAGTATTGTGTTCCAGTTAGCAGACGACGCAAACGTTTCAACATGATCACGCGCGAGGGGTGTCCCTAGTGTTGCTAGCCTCCATAGGCTACGGTTACGTGCAGCGGACCGCAAACTTGTCATTTTAGTTAAATAGATATCTAAGTACCTATTGATTTCTGACATTTACGCGAATATTATACATTGAAATAAAACTACTTTTTACGGATTTTATCGCGTATACTGATATTATTAATCCCGACGTTTCGGACCCTTTATCTACAGCGTCCATGGTCACGGGTAGACTGAGGTGGTGGGCGTCTTGATGATATAATTACTGACAGCTACCCTAAATTTTTTATTGTTACATGATCAATGACATTTATTACTAATTATTAATTAAAACTAGATGGAGCCGGCATTTCCTAGCTGACGACCTCTAGTCTGAGAAGAAACGCCGAAACAAACTCGGAGAATCATGGTCTCTTTTAAAGTAACAATATTCAATGATCATGTTTTAGTTGTTAATTATTGGTAATCCGATTCACGCAGAACGAGCTCACAGTATCCTTTGGTCTTGCAGTTGTAGACCTGGATTTTGGTTTATAAGTACCTATTATTAAAAACTTTAATATATAAAATTAGTACATACCTTGTAGCAAAATAACAAAACCCGCGAACAATTTATAACTCATATTCAAATCCAGTGTTCACTATAAACCAATATTATCAAATGATTCAAACATAAAACAGCTGCCGCTTAAATAATATTTAGTATTGTTGTTTTTACCTATCGATGCGTTGTTTGTTTATTTTAGCGTGCATCGCAATAGAGATCGGATATCTGAAACTTGAGTCAACGGATGCAATAATCACCACATGCCCGACTATTAATACTCAGGAACCTTAGTCTTTTATTACTTGTTGCGAATGAACGATACCTCGCTCCAGCTTGAGACGCGACTTCAGCTGGTTGGTCAACCTGTATGGGTGGAGTAAGACACATACCGTCGTCTTCCCCAGGCGACCGAAGTCCATGAGGATGTCAACACGCAAAGGAAGGCTCTTATCGTAGATACGGACGTATACATACAGAACAGCCTCTAGCTTTATATACCCCACCGCACCCCATATTACATTGTAGTGTTCATTATCAAACCAGGGTTCGCGGGCGAAGGAAAGCGGAGCAAGATGACATCGTAAGAATAAAAAGGCAACCCTATACGACACAACCCACATTACTACTACTAACTACAGACTACTACACAGCTACCTTTTTTCCTAATTAAATGATTCAGTTCAAGCATTCAGTTCGACGGAATTTCAGTTGGTCAGTCTGATACTAACACGTTACTACGACTGAAGAACAAGGAATATATTTCAAGATTATCAGGAGTTTTATTCAAGAAAGTCCACCACAGTTACCTAAATATACCTTTTCTTTTTGCTGGCTTGAAAATCACCCCAGAAGAAGTTTTTCATTAAAATCTTTAAAACCACTAGAGGTACACATTTATAACTCCCGACACTTTTCATGAGATGGGGCAACGGGTAAAAACAAAGCCTCGATAGGAGACAGAATTATGCTGGGGTAACGCCTAAATACGCTTGTTTTTTTTTCTTTGATCGACCTGAGAATCGAACCTGGAACGCTCAGCAGTCGCACATTATTACATTAATTTGTTTAGCAGGTTTTATTAGGTACCTATTTAATAAAAAAAAGACAATGAAAATAAAATACAGTTAAGGTCAAGTTTATACGATTTTTTTATTAAAAATTACTTAGTATTTACTTACAATTAACTAACTTACTCTCACATACCAATATACTTCACTAGCGAATCCCAGTTCGTATGGGTATACCTATACATGCCCATGCATAATACATTAATTATACATATAAAACCTGGAAGAGATTCTCTAAATGATAAGGAAACTGAAATTAAAATCCGTTGCGTAGTTAAGAAGAGTAAGCGACCGCACTCTCTCCAGAGGATCTACTCCCTATCTCCGTCAACGAAGTTACGAGCCGTTCGAAAGTTCTCCGAAACTTCGGAGTCCGATAAAACAAGTGTCAAATTCAATTTTTCGAACGGGTAAAAACCTTATAAAAACACATCGAGAGTAGGGACAACTGTCAAATTGTGTTGTCATTCATTCTTAGTTCGGGCCCCGAACGAATCATCCGTCCTTAGGTGATACGGAGTAGGAAACGTCCGTAACGAAGGTCGAAACTACGGACTTCGTGCTTAGGGAGTAGACCCCCTGTAGCGAGATAATATTATAGGTCCATTATTGTCAAGGCGCAGCTCCAACTTTGATAAGAGTGACGATCGCAGAACAGAGTCAAGCATAGTTTGAGGGATGTCTATAGAATAAAAGGCTGTTAATGATTAAGTTAAGATCAACAACAAACAGGATAGCGACTATTTTATACTATGTAGTGATATTAACACACAATTTTCAACTCTATTTCAACTTGATAAGGGCAACGTTTATTGTTATAACTGTTCTCCGCTTAAGTGTCCTAAGATACAGATTCTAGAAGTTTCTCGATCTACCAGTCTTTCACATACAATCTATACATAATCTACAGTACACATTTAAAGTTATCCAGACATTTAAACAATAAGAGATAGACTATACATACTATGTGAGTACCTATTTGTTTCCAATGGGACACATTCCGCTCAGTATAAGTTGTCATTTGTCAGCGGGACAAAAAATAAATCAAATCATGAATGAAGTTTTTGTATGAAAATATTCTAATCCACTATATTATCCTTTATAAATGTTTTTAGACTTTTTCCGACGTATTTCTATTTCACTTGCGACATTCCTATGTACTCCTCATACCAGTAATTTTCCTATAGGCACTGAAATGTTCTAGATATTGGTATATGGTGTCTATGGGCGTGTATATCTCGTTCATCCTGCTGAGGAGATGCTGTGGTGGCTGGACCGGGACCGAGGGACCCAGCAACCCTTGCAGGAACTCTCGTAATAAGCCCCATACTGCATTTGCAGTCACACATGGACGATATTCCACCTAAAACAAGGGTATTTCACTTTAATGATCATACATAATTGCATAAGTGCACCTCTGCCTAACCCTTCGGGGAATACAGGCGTGATGGTATGACATAATTGCATCATAATTATAGTGGTCGTAAGCACAACATTTTTTAGGCTTCAGAAATTGATTTCCATCTGTGCACGAACACCGCTGCTTAACCCTTCGGCGAATTCCGTCGTAATGATATGTTATGTTATCATCATGCCTTTATTGTCCAAAAGGATAGAAAGAGGTGTACTAATGTACGCCCACAGTTCATCAGTATGGTTATGTCCCATGTAACAGAGGGCAAGATCCAAACTTTGAGCTGCTACTGAGAATTTCATAGAAAATATCAATAACATTTTGTTTAACCAGGGAATCGGACCCAATACCTATGGTATAGAAGTCGCGCATGATGGTATGTTATTATTATAAAGAAAGAAGAATAAAAGTAAGAGAAAGTAATTAGTTCTTCTCACACATGGACACAAGACAACATAAAACAAAAAAGTAAAAGAACTTCAATTTTGAACCTTTTTGTATGGAAGCAGGCATATCGGACCCGCCGGTAATGAAAATGTCAGTAACATGGTACCCGAAAATGTCAAGTTACCGAGATATTTGGAAGTAAAGCTTGTTGTTGTACTCATATACCGGTCTTTACCTCCAAATATCTCGGTAACGTGTCATTTTTTGTTTGTTTATGTGTCCTCTACCCATACATACATATAACTTTCATAGTGCACCGCGATTTCAAATAAAAACAAAATGGCGGGTTGATATGCTTTCATCTTCTCATTGTATTTTTTCATTTGATCATTTAATATCATCATCATCATCATCATGAGCCAAAAGAAATGCAAATACAAACCTCAATAAGTATCCCTTTAAAACTTTGATTCATGGTCACAGACCCCAGCTTCACACAAAAGTCTCCAAGCTCAAACCGGGGTCCTTTGCTCTCAATCTTGGTCTGTTTCTTAGAAGTGTAGTGCTGCGACAGCTTCATCATCAGTAAGTCGAAGAGACCATCTGCTATAACATGGATGTTTTTGGCACCGGTGTCGAGGATAGAGAACACTGATGCTGGTTGTTCAGAGTTGTGGAATATGTGAACCGTTTTTGTTGTACCTGGAATGTTTATTTTATTTGCATAACTACGTGTTCTCTTTTATAGTAGTCATAAGAAAACTTGTAGTTATTCTAATTTACGGTGCAAATTGTTCATAGTTGTCTACTTGTCAACCCTAATCTCTAAGTAATAGGGGTGAAATCTGGTTAACCACCAAGTTTCTTGATTGTACACATACACCCTGATAATGAATCGTAATTTGAATAGAACATACTAAAATATATAATACAGTATTACTTTTATTTATTGCAATACAAACCCATTTGGGGATGTGAAAGGTAGCTCTCGCAGTCCACTAGGAACTGTCCCTGCTGTGATGCTCCTAATGCCAGAATCCGTTTTGTCAGCAACTCTATCACATAAGTACCAGTCTTGTTCTCAGGGACAGGATACTGCTGTAAACTGAAAAAAAAAAAAGATTTCATGTACAATTTTATGATGGAATGACCTTATGTGTATAGTTCAAACACCGTATCCATATGACCACTGCCTGCATGTTTTGTTGTAAGTCACACCAGTCTCCTGTATCACAAGATAATATTAAATTTATTTGTGTATATATGTATTGTATCTTAAAAAGTGGTAAGCATGCACTATTATTAACTACACTATCACTTACTAACAAGTGAAATAGCTTTCAGAGGATTCTAGAGTGGTGTAAAGGCAACTCAATGTAAATTAAAAAATCTAACTACCTCAGAAAGGCACAGTTACATTATTGCAGTACTGTACGTCTGTATTTAAGCCCAGATGCAAGAATCGTAGTGCGGTGTTTGAGTTTCTAGGTAAGTACTTTTAAGAAAAAAGGCATCTAGTCTATGTATATATGATCAAATTGGGCAACCAAGGAACAGGTGTAGTAAATGCTTCATAGATCTAGGTAGTTTTAACATAGGAAAACAACACTTACACTGTAACACCCATGATAACCGCTTCGCTATCAAAACAAACTTTACATATATAGATTATACACGATTTTTACTTATACAGAGTCCAAGACCTATTGAATTGCAGCAGATAATAATTCATTTCATCTTTCTTTCAATTTTTGTATGAGAAACAGAAAGAAATCATAAACTTTACACTTTACAGGTTATTACTCAAATAACAACAAGATCAACAACAACGAATCAATTTGAATTAAATCAACGATGACACTTGCTTGACTTGAATTAAATGAAATAGGGATGGCGATCTGAAATCGATTAATTGAAGAATCGATTTTTCAGGCTCAAACGATTGGTTTTAAATCGATGTGCAGTACTGAATCGATATTTCACCTTGAAAATCGCCAGTCGATTTTTTCATAAAATAAATACATTTTAAAAATAAATATAATTATTCTTTCATACCTGATCTGACTGATTTGGTAATAAGAATAATTGTTATTATCGCAATCTCGGAACTAAAAAAAACTGATTTTATTGATAAGAAATCATTTTATTGTTATGTACAGAGGCCAGCACATCAAGCTACCACAATCTGTCAAATTTCTTTGATAGATTGTCAACTTTAATGCAGCAAAATAAGGTTCATTTCAAATTTGACAGTTTTGGATATCTTGACTTGCTGGCGTCTGTACATTATATACATTATAAATGGACTTGGTAAAAAAAAATGATTTTTTAGAAATCGATCTAGTAGATCTCGGTTTTTTTTATGAATCGATTCATCAGCTTACTATTCAAATCGATTCAAAAATTGATCTTTTTCGTAAAGAATCGTCATCCCTAAAATGTAATCGTTGAACACTTGAACGTAAAATTGACATCAAATCAAACTATCAAAGTCAAAGTTGTCTGTTGTCAATGTCAATTCTAGTCTTTAATTTCTAAATTACTACTTTCTACATTCTCTTTGCTCCTCTTTTTCTGAGCTTTTTCTTCTCGGGCTCTCGGCCGCGGCCCTTTCGCTTTCGAGCTTATGTTAGCTTAGCACAGGTTACGAAAAAAAATACCACCACCACGGTGATTTACTGATATGGTGCCACAAATACAACAATAGCTACAAGAAAAATGGATCATTGATTCCAGTTGAACTTATTTAATTTGTTTCAAATTGATATAATAACATACTAATGTAATAATTTAAATAATGTATATTTCTAATACATTATTTTAAAACGATAACAAAGTTATTTTCGTAACATAATAAAAAAAGAACTGTAACGTGTGATGCGTGAAAAGAAACTACGAATCGGAGAGAGAAAATCATTACTGTTTTCATTGTACTCGATATGTTATGAGAGAAGTTCATAATTAAATGTTAACGCATGATTGGTTAGCCAAACACGAATAATAGCTTTACCAATGGCAAGGCGTTCCGAAATGAGTGTCCTACACGAAATCGTAATTGAAAACAATATTTTGACGTCACAATCTAACGCTGGACCAATGGAGTAACGACAGATAATTTCATGGGCAAATTGACAAGTGCCGAGCCCCATTTATCTAAGTATTTATTTACATCAGAACCGTTTTATTTGGTCATTTGATTTCGTATCTGGACGACAGACTTGATAAATAATTTCGTGTGTTTATTGCGTCAGCGTGAAATTCTAGTGTTTCTATCTGTAGTGCTATAAAATATAATTTCGCTGTTTAGTTGTTTTATTAGCTCCGTGTATAAAAATCACGGGTTTAAAGTGTTATCTAATAAAAGAGTGTAATTGGATGATAGAAAATGATACCGAATGTCGTGAATTTGATTGTAAAGGCACCCAACCAGCAGATTGAGGACCAAAACATAGAATGCGAATCGTCCTGGACCGTCCGGCAGTTGAAAGGGCACCTCTCCGAGGTTTATCCCAGTAAACCAGTGAGTATTATTAGATTACAATGGTTTTTTTACTTTGTTATAATAACTAAGCGTTAAATTATCAAATTTGGTCTGGTACATAGGATCTCATCAATTTGAGAATAGACACAAGCCCAGCGCTGGGGCGAATGAAGGTCTTATTAAATTTAATGATTATATTGATATTGATTTTGATTAATTGATAAGTTGATTGAATTGTATTGATATTGATTGATAAGGTTTTATTGAATTTAATGATTGATTAAATTCAATAAAAGATCAACCACATCAGTCTGTATAAATAAGATTACAGGAGACAGGCTGTGGGTTTTTTATTATAAACAGTAATATTATCATAATTTTGCAACACAATGTCGCTTTTTTATTTAGAATTATCCACATAATAGTATTATTGTTGTTATACAACGATTCTATTGTTTCCTTAACAGGCATTCATTGTTGATTTAAATGTAAGCTATGTCATAAGCTCATATTGTTAAAAAATTAAAAAAGTGACAGTGAAACTCTACTGGTCTCAGTAATATTAGCCCTCAAAGACCACCAAAAAACCTTAACTGTAGTGTATTTTAATGAGTTTCTCTTAATAAAATCTTTTAGCAATAATGTCTCTGTTATGTCTAACTATTGTGGGTATATTTGTATATTTTATGTGATTAACATTTAATATGTGCAAGTACCCCACGTTGTAAAAAGTAAACTGTCAGTCTGATTTTCACAGTACTGTGTGCTACCAAGTGCATAACCTATAATAAAACAAAGTTACCTAATTGTTGTTTTATTAGACATAATAGTGGCGACGAGGACTAAACGTGATCATAATGGATTGTATAGCAGTGAAGTTTAAGGAATTTGATCCTAAGACGGACAATTGGGATAATTACATTGATAGACTTAAATACTGTTTTGAGGCATACGGCATTGTGTTGGACGCAGCCAAAAGGGCTAACTTTTATACAATTTGTGGACCGCAAGTATTTGACACGCTTTTAGCGTTAATTACACCAAAGAAATCAAGTGATGTGACTTTTACTGACATAGTCACAATTCTAACAAAACATTACAGCCCAAAACCTAATGAGATATCGATGTCGTATAAATTCTATAAACGCGATCAGAACAAAGGTGAATCAGCAGCAAACTACATAGCTCAGCTCAGGAAAATAAGTTCTGATTGCAATTTTCCGGATTTGGAACGTATGTTACGAGATAGACTTGTATGCGGTATGAATGATCATAAACTACAGTTTGATCTATTGAAAAAGGATAGACTGACATATGAAAACGTAGTAGAAGCTATGCTATCGGCTGAAAGCGCTGGGAAAGACATCCGCATGATACAGAGTTCAAGCACAAACACTGAAAATGTCACAGGTGGATTTGAAGAGACAAAGACGAGTATCTCAACCGCGTCTATGGCTGCACCCGAGCCCATGGACATCAATGCAGTACAATCACAAGCGAACATTCGACTTTGCTACCGTTGTGGAGATCGTCATAGTGGAGATTGTCGTTTTGTTAAAGCCACATGTCGATATTGTAAAAAGATAGGACATCTAGAAAAGGTGTGCATTGCAAAAAAGAAGGCTATGAACAAAAAAATCAACTATACTTACGAGGACGAGTCTGATATACAATTGAATGGTGTATACATCGTCCGAAGTTCCAGTCTATGTATTCCGGCTTATGATGTTACCATACATTTGGACGGCGTACCGATGACGATGCAGGTTGACTCAGGCGCCGGCTTCTCTCTTGTGAATGAACGCTCGTGGAGGAAGCTACGTGCATCACATGCGCACGATGCTCTGCGAGCCGCACCCAACAATCTACGTACCTGGACGGCGTCTCGCGTCTCCGTGCTTGGACAGGCGACAGTGCACGTACAGTTTAATGACATTAAGTGTGTGTTACCGGTTATTGTAGCTAGAGGTACTGGACCTAATCTAATAGGTCGAGATTGGTTTACAGCTCTCAAAATAAGGGTATGTATAAATTGTGTAACCGATGATGACATCTCAACAACTAATGTAATGGTGGGGAAATATAGTGAAGTTTTTAAAGAGGGTTTAGGTACCTACCGAGGTGATCCTGTTACAATACATGTAAAGCCTAATGCCACACCTAGGTTCTTAAAAGCACGTCCAGTTCCATTTGCAATTAAAAGCAGAGTTGAGAAGGAAATTGATCGCTTGATGGAGGAGGGTGTACTTCGCCCTATATCTTTTTCTCAGTGGGCGACACCGGTCGTACCCATCGTAAAAAAATCGGGAGACATTCGTCTATGTGGAGACTACCGCAGTACGGTTAATCAGGCTACAGAGTCAGATACATATCCTATGCCTACTGCTAATGAAGTCTTCGCCATCATTGCTGGAGGCAAGTATTTTACGACGTTGGATTTGGAGCGTGCATATACACAAGTGATTGTAGATGACAATACAGCAAAATTACTTACATTAAACACCTGTAAAGGTCTTTACACTGTTCACAGATTGGCATTTGGAGTTAAAGCTTGTCCAGGAATTTTCCAACGATTGATGACGGCGTTACTGGCAGGTATACCAGGAGTAGCGGTCCTCATTGATGACATCATTGTTAGCGGCCAAACTTTGTCAGACATGAATAAACGGCTAGACACGGTATTGGAGCGCATACAAAAAGCTGGGCTGCGGCTTAATGCAAGTAAATGTAAGTTTGCTAAAGAATGTGTAGAATTTCTGGGATTTGTTATCGACGCCAACGGCATTCATCCAGCACCCAGCAAAGTGGAGTCTATAATGAAATCACCAGAACCAAAAAACGTACAACAGCTCCAAGCATTTTTAGGTCTGTACAACTTTTACGAGAGGTTCATACCTCACAAGGCGACTATACTTGAGCCCCTTCACAGATTACTCGACAAATCTCAAAAATGGCAGTGGACAGAACGAGAGCAGAAAAGCTTTGACACAGCGAAAAGATTATTATCGTCGGACATTACTCTTGTGCATTATGATTTGGATAAACCTCTAATACTAACGTGCGACAGTTCTGAATACGGAGCAGGTGCCGTATTATCTCATGTTATGGAGGACGGGCAGGAACGACCTGTTGCTATGAGTTCTAGAACATTACATTCACATGAGAGGAGATACTCACAGCTTGACAAGGAAGCCACAGCAATTATGTTCGGAATTCAAAAATTTCATAATTACCTTATGGGACGATTTTTCACTATTGTTACGGACCACAAGCCGCTGATCGGTATCTTTGACCCCAAGAAGCCAATACCGAATATCTTATCACCTAGATTAACAAGAATCGCGATAGTGTTAACTTCGCACAGTTACAATATTGTGTACAAGCCAGGACAACAAATAGGAAACGCAGATGGTCTCAGTCGCTGGCCGCAACCGGTGCCAGAGCAGCCCGAACAACAACTATGTGACATTTTGTTGATGGCTGAAGCGCCGGAGGATTTTCCTGTGGAAATCCAACAAATGGAATTACTCACTAAGAGGGATAAGACTTTATCACGGGTTATGCATTTTATTTTGAGTGGTTGGCCCAATAAAATTACGGATGCCGATTTGCGCCCATATTGGTTACATCGAACCGAACTCTCTTCCCATGAAGGTTGTATTTTGTTAGGCTGCCGGGTAGTGGTGCCACCGGCCCTGCGAAAAGATGTTTTATGTGCATTACATAAAGCACATAGTGGTATTGTACAAACTAAAGCCTTGGCCAGAAGTTATGTGTGGTGGCCTCAGTTAAATGACGACATTGAATCGTTAGTGAGCAACTGCACCAGATGTTTGGAAAATCGGCACATGCCTCCAAAGACAAGCTATGAGTGGGTTGTTCCTACAAGGCCATGGTCCAGGATAAATGTTGATTTTGCGGGACCCTATCAGAACAAAACATTTTAATTGTGGTGGACGCGTATTCTAGGTGGCCTGAAGTTTTCATTGTAAACAACATGACCACCGAAACTGTTATCCGGCACCTAAGAATGTTGTTTGCTACTCATGGCTTATGTGAGACACTGGTCTCTGATAATGGTACCCCTTTTATGTCAACTGAAATGAAACAATTTCTAAAGTCCAATAAAATAAAGCATATCACCACAGCACCATACCATCCTGCGACTAATGGCTTAGCTGAACGAATGGTACAAACTGTCAAGGACAAGCTAAGGAAAATGGATGAATTGTCATGGGATGTTAAGATTCCTAATATGTTACTGGGTTTACGTGTAACACCATGTTCAGGAACAGGCAAGAGTCCATCTGAACTATTAATGAATAGACGCTTACGTACCCTATTGGACACTATACATCCAGCCAATGTGGGATACAAAAAATTAGAAAAACAAATCATTGATAATGCTGCAAGAAAACATAGAGATACAGATGTGGGCCAAGATGTAATGTACAGAAATTATGGAAGAGGGCCACGGTGGCTGGCAGGAACAGTGACCAGTAGGGAAGGTCCATCAAGCTATCAAGTTACTACAGATGACGGATATGTGGTGAGCAGACACATTGACCAGCTTATTAAAAAGAAATCACCAGACTTGGTTACAGGAGAGGAAGGGAATAATATAGAAACTGAAGTTGAGGAAGGAACTGCTACAGAGATTAAACAGACACAATTTGACGACATTCCTTCGAGCCAGGAGAGTCAAGAAATTATTGAAATACCTAGTTCGGAACAATGGGCAGAAATGTTAGGTATCCCTAGTGAGGCAGAGGCTAGTTATTCAGGTGGTAAACTTAAAAATAAAATATGTATGTATCCCAAATCACCTTATGCTAGACCCAGTGAAAATAACTATATGATATAAATTGTACTAAAATAGACTTTCAATAATTAATAACTTAAAATTAATAGTTTCAGTTTCAATAAATAGATTTGTTATGTATAAGCATACTAAGGGGAGAGGTATGTTATGTCTAACTATTGTAATAAAAAAAATATAAAAAAAAATGTATTTTAAATTTTGTGTGTGTAAGATGTATGTATAAGTGAGTTTCAAAATAAAAGAAATAATAAACTCGGGCGCCAGAAACTCACTCCTGTAAAAGATATGCTACCGGATACTAACCAACGGAGAGATTGAACAATTAATCTGCCGGTGGGAGGATACAAATAAAAGGCTTATGCTCTTTTGTTTGTCTTATAATTTGCCTGTAGGCTGCACAAAAATTTAACACAAAGGCTTAAATTTTAACTATAAAAATAATAGTACTACATTAAGGTTATTATTGGTATTATTGATATTATTGATATTATTGATATTATTGATATTATTGATATTATTGATATTATTGATATTATTGATATTATTGATATTATTGATATTATTGATATTATTGCATCTCACTGGATTTTTATAATATAGGTACTTTAATATATTTGCCTCCCTCCTGACATCCCGGCGAGGCGTGACGCAGACGAGGACGTTAAATAATAAGTAAGAGGAAAATATACATACGAATTATTGGAGTACTTATAAAAATACGTCCTGATGAAAAAAATATATCATGGTGAAAAACATAAGTCCGGTCAAAAACGCCGAGGCTGTAAAGAAATAAGCCTGGGTTAGAATTCAAAAGATAAAAGGTGTATGTCGAAACGTGGTCATGTAAATCACAATCGCTTACCGTTTTCCGAACCAAAAACAAATTATAATTCCACCATTATGTGGATAAAACGGCTAAATTATGCCTGAAACAATATAAAAATGCGATATGTAGAACATTGAAACAAAGTTTCGAAGATCGAATGTAACGGACACATTTCTAATAAAAAATATTCGACTCACCAATAAAATATGGAACCATCACAATAGATTTAGCCTTTAGGCTTTAATTTAAATCCAAAAATGCACTTCTAAGGCAAATCGCGGCATTATGTAGCCGGATTAAAAATAAATTAAATATATTTGAAAAACAAGATCAGGCCATTGTCGCAAGAGGTCGTAGAGTGAAGTTGTCAAAGTTTTGACAGATGACTTTTTAATTTATTACGATAGTCAACCTAGAAAACAGCTAATTGATCCGAAAAAAAACGAATGTGGTAGAAATCCGAACTAAAAATCGAGTTCCATGTAACGATACGTAAAACCATCGTTACATTACATCCCTTCCCAAAAAAAAAATAAAAGAAAGGAACTTTCTTTTATGCACTAAGGCAAAGACAACAAACAAAACAAAAGAGAAAAGCAAAAGCTCTCTTAACCATATTCTAGATATAATTACTAAGAGTAAACCTATAGTATTGAAAAACTACAGTTAAACCATCACCAAACTATAACTTAAGAACTTTGAAACAAGACTGCAAAGGATATACCTGCCAAGTCTTATTAAAATTCCAAGTAAAAATAAATTTCGAATAATGAAATATAAATAATAAACTAGAAAATTTAATATTCCAGTTAAGCACAATCGCCACTGACTAAAAAACCAACATCTACTATTGAGTTCAGTTAGGCACCATCGCCGCTGACTAACAACAACATCTGTGAGTTCAGTTAGGCACCATCGCCACTGACTAGCACTATCCAACATCTACTTTTGAGTTCAGTTAGGCACCATCGCCGCTGACTAACAACAACATGTGTGAGTTCAGTTAGGCACCCTCGCCACTGACTAACGTTATCCAACAATGCATATCGGACATCTTGTATGCCCAAGATACAACACATGAACCTTCACTTCAACAAAACTTGTGAAATGAAAATTCCAATAGAAAAAGGAAAAAATGTTTGAATGTTGTAATTGGCTCAACACCACCAACTTTCCAAGCACAAGCATTCCAAAAATAAGCAGCTATAGAAATAACTATAAAAATATTCATATTGTGATCGGCACAACACCACCGAACTCCCGAACACAATAGAAAAGGAAAACAAACAATTACTTGCACATTGTGAACTTTCGAACACAATGTCAAAAGTAAGTGCCAAAAAATAATAATGCATATTGTGATCGGCACAACATCACCGAACTTCCGAGCACAATAGCAAAAAAAATGAAATCAAGGAAAATAATCCAAGATCCATATAAAGTCAGTCAATTCTACAACAATCCGGTAGAATATCCCAAAAGAAAATATAGAGATGAGGACGTCTCCTCAGAAGTCAAGTCCGAGGTGAGCTCAATGTAAAAGTCATATCCAGGAAAACATGAATAAACTTAAACTAAGTTCTACAAAGTATATTTATAAACAACAAAAGTTTTATTAATCTTAAGTGAAATATAAAAATTTCAATTTAAAATAAATAATTTCCTATATGAGATATAGAAATATAAGAAGATAATATTAAAATATGAAAACATTATCTACCTTATTAAACAAAAATAATAATAAGATCTTTCGATGTAGAAAATATAAGTTTCATGGGTGGAAGAAGCTAATTGAAAAGTTAATCAAAATTTTCCTAAGTTAAATTTTAGAAAGTTCAGACATCGAATTCAATAAATTGATAAGAAGTTACCTCCCATACTATCATCATACAAAGTACTATAGACCTTCCATTCATCACTCTAATAAAAGTACGCTTCCTCAATATTATCAAAATCAAGCCCAAAACTTGAGAACCAAATAATAATTAAAATTTAATTATGTCTTTAACATGATAACGGCCTACTGAACCCTTATTCAAATCCTTCAATACATAAACATTATTTGAGACTTTTTCTATAATTTCACATTTAACAAACTTAGGAGCAAGTTTTGCCGAAAAATAAGCAGGTGCATGGGATTGAATGAAACTTCTCCTCCACACTACATCACCTACATCAAAAGAAATGACACTACGACCCTTGTTATAATAAGTGGCATTACGCTTATAAGCTTTTAATAAATAAGCTTGAACTTTCACGAAAATGTCACTAAGTGAATTAAGAGAAGTAGCAAAAATATTCCTATCGCCAAACTCAAGTTGATTTAAGTTGTCAATAGAATTACTAAAATGGTGTAAAGAAGCATCAAAAATAAGTTCTCTACCAAACATAAGAAAATTAGGTGTGAAATCTGTAGCAAGATTAACACTATTATTCAAAGCTAATTGAACATGAGGTAAAAATTGAGACCAAGTTCTATGATCATCTTTTACAAAACAAGCAATGCAAGTTTCAACTGTTTTATTATAACGTTCTACGGGATTATTTTGAGGAGTGTATAAAGTATTATAAAATATTTTAGTGATATTAAAACTTTTCAAGAAGTCTACAAAATGTTTAGAAGTAAATTGCGTTACATTATCACAAACTATTATTTTAGGACAACCGAACTTAAGAAATATTTCCTTTTCAAAGAGTTTATTAATTATTTTAGTAGTAGCGTTACTCATAGGGAATATCCAGCAATATTTTGTAAAAACATCAACTACTGAGAGTATATATTTATGACCAGAATAAGTTTTAGGTAAAATTCCTATTATGTCTACTGAAAGCATTAGCATAGGGCTATCAAGTACCATAAGTCTTTAGCTAGATCAAATTGTAACCAGAAATCGAATCCTAAAATGATTTGAGATTGAAAGTTAGGTATAATGAGAAATGTTATATTTTTAGTTAAATTATCACAAGTAATTGGTAATTCCATAGTCCCAATAACTTGTTGTGAAGAACCATCAGCTGTAAAAGCAGAACCAGAATCAGGTTTAATTTTATAACCTAAAAGTAAAAATTGTTTATGAATATTTGATCCAAGAATACTTCTATTAGAACCACTGTCCAATAATCCTGAAAATTTTATGTTATTAACTGAAAATTCTAAGAAGGGTCTAATATCATTATGTTTTAAGAACAAAATAGGAGCTGACCTATACATGTTAAAAAATGTCTTTAAATAATTTAACCAATCATGGAATTCTTTGTTGCGAGAAACATCATCAGGTTTGTGACTATAAGTAAATTTTTTCGACATCGAGACACTAAAAGTTTTATCAAAAACTGGCGCTCGATGCGGCCGAATTAGTTTTTTGGATTCCTAGAGTTTTCTATCTCTAAACAACAATCACAATTCTTGGATGTAACTCCAACCTTTTTACATTTAAAACAAACTACACCCGGTATAGAAGAGCAATTTTTAAAGTGATGTCCAGATTTGTTACATTTTAAACAAACTAAATTAGTGGAAACAGCATTTGTCTTCACTGACGGTTTTTCAAATTTAATAGAATCTTTAACAGTTTTTCTATTGACTACAACTTCAAGTTCTTTAGAAAGGTCAAGAAATTGTTCAACAGAATCAATATTTTTATGAAAAATGAAAGGTGTGTACAAAGGTAGCATATTATGTTTAATTATATTAACCAACACTGTATCAAACAAAGGAGAAGAGAGACGATTAGCCATGTCCATAATCTCAGTAATAAAATCTGGAAGAGATTCAGAAAGTTTTTGTTTCCTTGTGCGAAGGTCATATTCCAAAAAGTAATCAAAATGAGGCTTATCAAACCGTTTTAATAGTGCAAGCTTTAGCTCATGCCAAGAAGCAATACGAATTCTAACTGTGCGAAACCATTTAAGTGCAATACCACTAAGCAAGTCAGAGAAAGAACCTACTAACAAAATTTCATTAAAATTCTTATACAAAAAATACTCCTCGATTTGAGTAATAAATTCCCTGACACACGACTTTCCATCAAAACTAATCTTACTCTTTTTTAAATCTGGCAATTTAGTAAAAGAAGGTAAATTCTTTTTAATATGTTCATTAACAAAAGCATTCATTGAATTAAAAGAAGGCAAAGCATTTGTAGCAAAGGCTGAAGAAGAATGAGCAATTCTGTCATTATTATCAAAAGGATTATGCACTTCCGTCAAATTTATCATATCCTGAACCATACCAGCAGCATTAGCATTAGCAACCATGCTAGTACCAACTGAAACATGTTTATCCTCAGATACAGAAAGTGGAGGAAACTGAACTTCTTTATCCATGATGAATAGCAAGAATATCCAAAAAAAGCAAAGCAAAACTAAAAGTTTCAAAACAAAATCCAAGAACTAAAAGTTCAAAAAGTTTTATGATAATTATTCAGTTTAAAGTAAAGTTATTGTTGAAGTTAAGAATAATTATTGTTTTTAAATTGAAAAGATGCAATAATAACTTACAAGATTCAATCTTAAGAATTATAAACACTGTTTACTTATTGTAGTTAAATTATCTTATAAAAAGTTACACCTCAATATTTTCACAAGAATTGAACGATAACAAATACAGTCTACACCATACAAGTATGTTGTTTTGCTAAAGAGAACAAACACAAATGCTAAAATAGCAAATAGTTATAAACAAGATAATAACAGAGTTAAATAGTTATATTGTTTACAAGGTTATATTAATATTAATGTTGTAAATAAAAGTTATTTACTAAAAAAGTTTCAAACTAACAAACAAAAGTATTTGTAAACAATATAATAACAAAGTATAAGATGCAATAATATACCAAAACAAGTAAGAATATAAGGCAAACCTACTTCAAGTCCCTGTTCGGGCGCCAAATTGTAATAAAAAAAATATAAAAAAAAATGTATTTTAAATTTTGTGTGTGTAAGATGTATGTATAAGTGAGTTTCAAAATAAAAGAAATAATAAACTCGGGCGCCAGAAACTCACTCCTGTAAAAGATATGCTACCGGATACTAACCAACGGAGAGATTGAACAATTAATCTGCCGGTGGGAGGATACAAATAAAAGGCTTATGCTCTTTTGTTTGTCTTATAATTTGCCTGTAGGCTGCACAAAAATTTAACACAAAGGCTTAAATTTTAACTATAAAAATAATAGTACTACATTAAGGTTATTATTGGTATTATTGATATTATTGATATTATTGATATTATTGATATTATTGATATTATTGATATTATTGATATTATTGATATTATTGATATTATTGATATTATTGCATCTCACTGGATTTTTATAATATAGGTACTTTAATATATTTGCCTCCCTCCTGACATCCCGGCGAGGCGTGACGCAGACGAGGACGTTAAATAATAAGTAAGAGGAAAATATACATACGAATTATTGGAGTACTTATAAAAATACGTCCTGATGAAAAAAATATATCATGGTGAAAAACATAAGTCCGGTCAAAAACGCCGAGGCTGTAAAGAAATAAGCCTGGGTTAGAATTCAAAAGATAAAAGGTGTATGTCGAAACGTGGTCATGTAAATCACAATCGCTTACCGTTTTCCGAACCAAAAACAAATTATAATTCCACCATTATGTGGATAAAACGGCTAAATTATGCCTGAAACAATATAAAAATGCGATATGTAGAACATTGAAACAAAGTTTCGAAGATCGAATGTAACGGACACATTTCTAATAAAAAATATTCGACTCACCAATAAAATATGGAACCATCACAATAGATTTAGCCTTTAGGCTTTAATTTAAATCCAAAAATGCACTTCTAAGGCAAATCGCGGCATTATGTAGCCGGATTAAAAATAAATTAAATATATTTGAAAAACAAGATCAGGCCATTGTCGCAAGAGGTCGTAGAGTGAAGTTGTCAAAGTTTTGACAGATGACTTTTTAATTTATTACGATAGTCAACCTAGAAAACAGCTAATTGATCCGAAAAAAAACGAATGTGGTAGAAATCCGAACTAAAAATCGAGTTCCATGTAACGATACGTAAAACCATCGTTACACTATTGTGGGTATATTTGTATATTTTATGTGATTAACATTTAATATGTGCAAGTACCCCACGTTGTAAAAAGTAAACTGTCAGTCTGATTTTCACAGTACTGTGTGCTACCAAGTGCATAACCTATAATAAAACAAAGTTACCTAATTGTTGTTTTATTAGACATAATAGTCTCTAAATAAATGATAATACAATAGGCCTTTGCCCGATGGTCATAAATAAAACTAGACTACATATTTTAATTAATAAATAAGTTTAGATTTAAATGAAGAACTGAATTCCTTCTTTTTGTATATTTTTGGCATTTTCCATGCTAAGATTTTAAAGTTATTCAAAAAATTAATTAAAGTTCAGTATGTGAAGGAAAAATTCGACATGACGGGTAGGTATCGCGGTGGCTTAGTGGTCATAGCGTCTGGTGTACCTAACCAGAAGACGCAGGTTCGAATCCTGCCCGCGGTCCAATTTTTCCTTTTCTAAATAACTGAATTCCTGTTCCTCTAACCTACCTATATAACATCTATGTACAGAGGCCAGCTCATCAAGCCATCCCTGTCAAATTTCTTTGATAGATTTTCAACTTTTATACAAAGCAATACGTTTCATTTGCAATTGGGAAAATTTGACAGATTTGGATAGCTTGACTTGCTGGCGTCTGTACATTAGAAGGAGGCACACAACTTGTTCTAATTGTGTTCTTGTAATGGTTAAACATTTCGAGTAATCCATCCAATCCAATAAACCATCATAGTTGTAGAGGATTTTACAGATCCCATGGCCATGATGATAGGGTAAGTGAGGTTTTTAATTGGCGCATGGCCCCCATACCTCCCCCGCCTCCATACTTAAAAAAAAGGTGTGGGCCATTATAGATTTTCCCTCATGCAGTTGCTTGGTCGGACACAAGACGCACTAGCAAGTATAACATATATAATTATATAATGTACTCTATAAACTTAAAAAGAATAATAAATTCTCATAACAGATATAAAAATGATTCTACAATACAACAAAACTGAACAATGAGCTAATTAGTATTCAATTAATATGAGACTATAATAGTGTAGTCTAGATAACATGGCTAGAACAATTATTGTTATAAAAATAATGTAGATATGTCTCTATTCATAATTTGCAAGTATCTATGTGTGTAACTATCCCACTTAGGGTTGCCAAACATATGACTGTTAATCACAGTACTATATCATATACATCATACCGATGCATCGCTCGGTGTTAGGTATCCGGCCTCAGAACCGCCAGAACAGTACACGTTTCGGCCAAAACTCTTCCTTCATGAATGTCGACAGATGTTCGGTCGGTACTCTAACCACAAAAGAACTGAAATTCACATTGTGACTAGAGTCTAACCGTTCGACCCTCAGAGTGAGATTGCTCTTAATTGCAATATACTCTACAATCTCCTCGGTTTTTGTAGAGTAATGCAACCTGGACACGTAGAGCGGCGTCACTGGTACTGCAGGACGCAGCAGGTGTTTCGGTCCGGTCGGTGCAGTCCCGCACTTGTTCAGACGGTTAGGCTTCCTCTTCTTCTTCTCCACCTTGATGAAGCCATCCTTGTCGCCCTGGTCCCCTGTACCGCCGTCTTGCAAAACCTTCCCCTTTGATTCGGAGCGGCTCTGCTTACCCCCTATTTTATTTGATGTCATAGTCTGCAATCCAGCGGGTTTGCTGGTTGCGACAATTGCTGCGTAGGCACGTTTGGGGGTCGATGTACCTACAATTTATTATAGTGCATACAGTGCATACCATACTGTTGATAAATATGCATAAGTATATATTTTAGTTGAATGGATTTTTTTGCAACACTGATACTAATAAAGAAAGCCCTCACAGTCACATAATAATTATCGTTGTTATTTGGCTAATTAACTGAAAATTGTTATAAATTATAGCCTATAAATGTTATTCTGATGTATAAATAATAATACTGTTATTAATTAAGTAGTTAATTAAGTTTCATCAAAATCCGTTCAGTAATTTTAGCATGAAAGAGTAACAAACATCCATCCATACTCGCAAACTTTCACATTTATAATATTATAGTTAGTTAATTAATAGTTATTATTATTTATATAGAATTATTACTAGCCCGTGCTGTCCCACTGCTGGGCAAAGGCCTCCCTCCATTCCTTCCAACGGTCGCGATAGTGCGCTTCTTCTCTCCAGTTCTCAAGAAAGACATCCAGTTCATCCCGCCATCTCCTTCGTGGTCTGCCGCGACCCCGTGTCGCTGTTTCAGGGCATAGAAGATAAAGATAAATTATATTGTTATATTTCTACCAACTATTAACATTCCTCTTGCAATTTTTACGACAAAACAAATTGATAAAGCACTACGAAATGTTCTTTGTTTACCCTTGGAGTTCCAAAATAGCAAACTTAATAAATATTATGATAGACTGGATGACATGTTGCAACTCAGATAAAAGCACATATTCAAATCTAACATTGCATCAAAATTCCAAAACCATTACAGAAACCAAAAATTTTTTTCACTGTTTGTGTACTTCGTTCGGTAATTCGGTTGTTAGTTATTATTTTTCTCAGAGATCGTGAATTAGGAAATATTGGCCCCATCCAGTGTTAAAAATCAAAGAGTATTGACTTGTAAAAGTATCTTTTTTTATGCCACTAAGGTGACAAACAAGCATCCGGCCCACCTGATGGTAAGGGGTTACCATAGCCTATAGACGCTTGCAACACCAGGGCTGCTGTAAACGAACGATGTATAGTTGGGTTGCCAGTATAAGGGTCAAAGTCCCCCCACTGCCAGCAGAACGTATCCTCGTGGAGCACTGGCAACCTTGCTCACTAGGAACACAACACTGCAAAGCGTTGTTATTTCGCTTTAATTTTTTCTCAGTCGGGCAGCTCCAATTTGAGTGGAATTATTCCCACTATGCCTAACCTCTATTAATCTTTATCTAAATATCATTCATATCCCATGTCCCCTCTCATAGGGCAAGGGAGGGCAAGTGCGACATACGATTCATGATGATGTAACACACCATAAAAAAAAAATGAACCCAATAAAATCTAGTTTTCCAACTATGTTACGTATGTCCCATTATAATTCTAATCGCTAGCTCGATGCAATTAAAACAAGCAACACCATTAATTACCGTACACCCAATTAAAAAATTTAACTACATAATAAATGCCGCGTTTATGACTTATATACATCCTAGCGACCAGCCCCGGATTTGTACGGGTGCAATGTACGAATAACATGCATGGATTATACATATAAACCTTTCGGAAAAAAAATATATCGTAAAAATCGTATCAAACATGCATGGTTTAGAAGAAGAAAAAGAAAGAAGTCGAAAAATGTTTTTTATCGCTTACACCGCATGAGCAAAACAAAAAAGCTATAATTATACATCGTAAATATAGGAAAACCGTACATTCTTGGAATAACAAATAAACACTGAACTGGTATGTAAGATATAACACCGCCAAATTCTTATGTTTCACAAACAAATAGTTGAGTATCTAAACAGAACGCCGAACGCCCCTACAGGGAGTAGTACGAGTACATGCTCTAGCATTGAAATCTTTCTAAATAAAAAACACGCAAAAAAAACGCTTGTTGTATGGGACCCCTTAAATATTTATTATATTCTGTTTTTAGTATTTGTTGTTATAGGGGCAACAGAAATACATCATTTGTGAAAATTTCAACTGTCTAGCTATCACGGTTCATGAGATATAAACTGGTGACAGACGGACGGACGCACAGCGGAGTCTTAGTAATAGGGTCCCATTTTTACCCTTTGGGTGCCGAACCCTAATAAAGTAGCGACCCACGCTGGCCTCGCACAAATATAAATTTTAATGTAAATATGGGGGCGTATGGGTGAAATTTTCAAAAACCAACCAAAGGTAGCATATGTCCTTCTCCAAATTCTAATTTATCTGTAACCAAACACATCACAATCGATTCAGCGGTTTAGGCGTCAAAACGTAACAGACAGAAAGAGTTACTTTCGCATTTATAATATTAGTAGGATATTTTAATATTTGGACAATGACTACACCTGCCACTTCCACAAATATCTCTTGTCCTCCAGCGGTATTGAATAGAATTCCTCTATCACCGGAAGGCTTCAGATGGTTTTGCCGGATAATATTTCGAAGGTACCAATACATTACGAGTTACTGCGCTACTCAAATTATTTCATAGTGATGCAAACGAGCAATAGACAAACAATCCTAAATTAAAAATTAAAAAAAATAAAATCCTCCGATCACAAATCCTGCATCGCGCAAACAATAATTACCTCGCAAAATTGCATTGGAATGCAATCGATGCACCGTGGTCTGTCATGCAATAACAGCCTGGAAAGTGACATTCTCTTGGAGTGAATACTTCACGTAAATTAATGCGATAGTCATTTGTTACCACTTGACCGAATAGGGCAGGGCAAGCGCAAATGTTAAAACTTGTCAAATTTTCAATGTATCGTCACGCCAACAGAATTTCACTTTTGCCAGGGTCTGACACCTATTTAATTTTTAGTATTCATACATACAGACACTCGCGCCTTTTTAATTAGTGATAGGTAGGCTTTTACCCGACTGTGGCCTGTGGGCGGTAGAGTCCCCCAATTCAACCGCCCGCAGTTTGAATTGGGGGACTCTGCCGCCCGACCAGACAATGGCCCCAATAGGCGGTACGCTTGTAACGAAGCGTGCCTTAAAAACAGTATGCGAGGAAATGCCTCGCTTATCGACGGGGTCCAGCAACTGCTGGACCACAGCCTGTCATGGTCGTGGCGAATTTCGCGGATCCCATGGCCATGACAATAGGGCAGGTGAAGGCAAGTGCGGTTTTTAATCGGTACGAGTCCGACATACCCTGCCACCTCCCCGGGTCGCGGAGGGTCCATGAGGATTTTCCGTACTATAAAAAAAGGCATTTACCGGACTGCGGGACGCAAAGGAGGGTAATGTGTTTAACAGCCTATATGATGTATAGTTTGTTCCTTATTGGCACTCAGACAAAATGCGTGGGCCGATTTTGATGATTGTTACGTCAATCGATATGTCATAATCTTGCGAATGTCACTAAAGACATGACACTGACAGTAATCAAAATTCAATAGACGCCATATTGCGAAAAAGAAAAAATCTATATTTAAAAATCATCTTTAGGTTTCTCCTAAGTATCACTATTTGTTTTTATTATTTCTTTTGCGTCGTCCACCACGTGTATAAAATTAAATACACCTTTTCATAGGTACGCGCGCGTAGGTTGCCAGTACCATCTACGCACCTGACCTTTATGAAGGACATCACCGATAAGGTCTCCAAAAGCAAAAGAAATTGTTGTCATTATATTAGACGTCATAGAAGATTACACAGATTACCAATAACCTTGGACACAGAATTAGGAAACCCACAAAATGTGGCTTCACTGGCAACAAAAAATATGCCATTATGTTCTGTAATTGTCTCTATTATCTTTTTGCACGACCGCGCAAAGACTAGTTAGTGTTTTTCACGTATTTTTATTTAGATGCACTAGGTACGTAGTGACACTATAGTTACCAGTTCTTTACTTCCCCCACTGCCTGATGGGAAATAACAAAATAATCTGCCTCATTAGTCTAGCGGTCCTAAGCGCGACTGCTACGCTATAGATTCTGGGTTCTGAGGGAATGGATGGATTCTGGGAATTGAAATTTTCACAAATTATGTATTTCTATTGCCCCTATAACAACAATTAATACTAAAAACTGAATAAAATAAATATTTAATTATTATTTCCCATACAAATTGGTACGGAACCCTTCGTGCGCGAGCCCGACTCGTACTTGACCGGTTATTTTTAGATAAATCGGTGCACCTATTAACGTGCCCTGAAATATTTTTTGCGTAGGTAGGGCACAGCATATAGACAGCTTAGGCCAGCCTTGGGTATTAGCGCTGTATTACGTATAGTTATCGCATTTTTACATTTTTTTTTATAGAAATAAACCCATTATGAAAGGAATTCATTATGAAATCTGTTTTACCTAAATATTCGCTTGAAAATTTTTATTTTTAATATGCACAAATATGTATTGAATGGCATTCGTTGATAAGAATAAAATGATAACATTATGTAGACTAGAGCCTTATCAATCGTGCACGTGCTTGCTCAAGATCAACACGATGTTATTAGGTTACTACGTCATCATCATTGTATGTGTATAAATAAACGGTCTTTAATACATATATTAATACGTGAAGAGAAACCTTTGTACCCCTTTTTAACCATTTGCTCAATTTTGATGACTGGGCAAGCGAAGGATTCAAAATAATTAGAATCCTGAGCGTTAGCGAGGGAATCAATAGAGTACGAGGTGAAAAAACTTTGCCCTCGAGTGCAACACGTAACTTTTCATCCCACCTCAACGAGGAAATGACTAAATGCAAAAAAAAAACATTTACAATCACAAGATAAAATTGCACGCGCAAAGCAAATAATAAAAAAGTAGGTAGGTAGGTACACCAAGGAGGTTCTGAGTATAAGTTTTTAACAAATTAAAAAAAAGTTGTTTTGTAAATTCGGGACCATGGAGGTAGAAGATGTTTTGAATTCACAAACTTAGTGCACACAATGTTCTAAATTCAAATTTACTTTATCCTCTAGCTAGCCGATAAAACGACTTTCGCACTCAGATATCGAAGAGCAAAAATACTCTTTCCGAGATGGGGGGATGAAAAAATAATTTAATATTTATACGTATTCCATGTTGAAAAGCCATAATTTTCTTTTACAGGGCACAGACGAGCAGAAAATTATATACTCCGGCCAGCTTCTAGACGACAACACGATACTGAAAGACGTTCTCCGAACCTATGACAGTCAGATAGCTCACACCATGCATCTCGTTTGCACCCCCACGAGAAGAAACGAGACGCAATCCGTCGACACGAACACCGACGGACTTCGCCGAAGGGTCGTCACTGAGGCCACGAATCAGACTGAGAGAGTCACCGAGCCACCGAGACCAGAGACGAGGCAGAATGATCAGAACCATAATGTAGAGATGCAGAACTATCTGACCTCTTTTGTGAACAACTATGGCAGAGTCCCCCCTTATCCTAATTATAATTTTGGGGAGGGATACTTGCCGGTACCGAACGACCCGGCGCAGTTGGCTAACCATATGATGATGATGCAGCAAGCCTATTTGCAGTATATGCAGCAGTATGCTAACATGTAAGTTCTGCACTTTTATTATTGGTATAAGTAGTTCGTTAAATTATTGAGATTGAACTTTATGTCAATGATATAGAGGTCATCACACAGGTCTTTTGTGAGATACTAAGACTACCCATACCATGCAATGGACCATGGATGGATGGATACATTATATAGGTAGTTTCACCCGCATCTGGTTAGACCAGACCGGCCCATCGTAATATACCATACCATTACTAATTAAATTTTCGTCGTTTGGTAGACATAAATGATATGAAAAGAATATTCATGAAATTGAATTCGTACATTGATAATAATAACTGATAAGAACAAAAAAAATAAACAAAAGTTGTTGTATAGTCTCAAAATGAATATTTATTCAGCCTGGAATTTTTGAATATAATCCAATTTAGCATACCCTTTCTTTGTATTCCCACATTTGGGTAAACATACATAACGACGCAAGAGAGCAAGTATGCTACAAATTTATCTACTATTGTGATCGTTATCATATCGTTTGGCACCTGACAGTAAAGCAAACACAAGATCAGAAGGTCAATTGTAACGCACGTACCTACACTAAGACTTAATAATTATCTTGGATAAATTATGGTAGAATTATAAGCACACGCTAAGTCACGAAATAAAATAAATTGCTTAGTATGTCTCATTATATTGAGTTAAAAAATAAACCGACTGAAAAAAACCTGAAAAAACAAGACTTCAGGAACATTTTAACAGTGTTTAAAATGTATTTTTAGATTAAAGATAAATCCCAATAATGGGTCCCCACTGTTAAAGTCACCATGTTCCTGACAAGACGTCAGGAACGATTTCATAACAACTTTATCACGGGTGTAAAAGTTTAGAAAATTTCAATGAGAATATTGCTAACCACCTTTAAACCGTTATAAATACCAAATGGTCATTCTAAATGAAAAATGATAAGAGAAACCTAAAAATAATTTTCAAATACCTATTCAATGATAGCCCACTTAACTTTCATTATTTTTCTTTTTCACAAGATGGCGTCTAGTTATCGCCATATTGAATTTTGATTACTTTCATTTTATTTTTTGATTAAGACGAATCGACTGACGTAATAATCATCAAAACGGCCCCCGCGGTTTGGCTTTAGAGTGCCACAAAGGAACAAGCATGCAGACATTCATATGATAAACCCTCCTTTTCGTCGCAGTCGGGTAAAAAGTAAACTGTGTACGAGCACTGATTCCGAATTTGCTTTATTATGGGAACAAGCTAGCGAAATATAAGGTAATTTATTTATAGTGACAACATATCGAACGTCAGACTATCGATCAGCGCCGGATCTAGAATTTTTTCGAGGCGGGGCAAAATAAAAAATTCCGCCGCCGCCTGCTTGAATTATGTTTTATAATATGTAGGTTGACTTGTAAGCGTTTAAAGTACTGAGGCCGTACCACCACCTATTATAGCGATTATTTTCCGATTGAGAGAGAGGGATGTCGCTCTTTAAATTAAATAGCGCCACCCCTTTCTCACAACTTAAAAATTATCACATGAACACGTGGTATGGCCCCTGGAAATCTGTCTCAGTGGTAAAAGTTGCGTTGCGTTGCTGATTAGTGATGAGACGTGTATTCGTCTGCCAAGAAGTTCGAATTTGCCGCCCGGGGCATGGGCCCCGGCTTGCCCCCTACATGCGGCGCTGCTATCGATGACGTCACTACGTACCAATTTAGAAGAAGGTTTTATTTCGTTTTTACCTAAGTATATAAAAACTAACTTTTGTAAAAACTGTTTTTAAAAAACTAAGCTTTTTGCTTAGGAATTTGTTAGTTTTTTCTTAGGACTCTATCTCTAAGCTTTTTGCTTAGGAATTTGTGAAAAATAAAATAAAACGTATAAACTTATAAAGCATGTTTTGCAAATTGTTTACTCAGTCTTGCTAAGATTTTTGACCCGTATATTACCCACTAGACATCGTGTCTAGTGCATCATCACTACCTAGCTAAAACTAACATCGTAATGATGGACAGAAATAGTAAACAAATGCCACTGACAGTTGGCTCAGCGCCTACTACGCTTATTTAAGGTGATGGTAACCCCAGCTACCTTGAGCGAACAGTTCCCGCAAAGAGTTCTACTAATTTTCCGAATTATGAACCTTATTATTTTGCATTAACGTATAAAATCTATCAAATAAATTTGACAGATAGGGTAGTTTGATGTGCTCGCCTCTGTACATACATCGAATATGATGCAACTAAATAAATTGATATTCGAGTGTCAATAACCGAATCGATAATCGAAATGTTACGTTACTGCAATCACTAGTTCCATCTGTCAAAAAGTGAATTAACGATTGGATAGAGGGATGTCATTCTCTCCAATTTTGAAATACATCTACTAAATGATATAGTGAAATCTATTGAATGAACAGTTTTTGTGTGGTTGTTGTTTTTTGTCACCGTTACCTTTCACAAATTAATAACACACACAATCTAAAACATTCACATACCGATAAAATTATTAAGGAAATTACATATGTTTTTATATTTTCAAATGATTATAAGTACTATTCGTTTAGACATTATCTCCATCTGCGACTTAAGTACCCGACTGCCATGAACCGCTTTAAAGCGTGTGCGGCTGATGGTTACTTCCGCTAATAAATATAGATGCGTATATACTAATGAATTAGGTGTAAAGACATTCTGTCTCATGAAGGCCGTTACATAAAATGACATTTCGCCTGAGGCATAAATTAGTACAATTGTATACTCACACTTCGCCGGTATGTTTTGGTCCCGTGTGGACGTGTTTATTGCCACTAACTGGGCACAAACATAATAATATCCAAACTCCGAGCTGCTACTGAGAATTCCATAAAAACCCCAATAACACTGCTCGACCTAAGAATCGTAGTCTTATTTCTCTTATAGTGTCAATGAGTTAAACAATTTGCGAATAATTACCCCACCTCAATAGCGTTAGGCATGGCCGCATAGAGATCGTCCTTCGCAGAGGTACGGGCACAAGGGACAAAATAGGTATGACAAGGTTTGCTGTTTGGGTTGGTGCTATAAGTGTCAAAGTCCTCCTATTGCCAACACAACGTTTCCTCGCGTAACACTGGCATCCTTGCTCACCGTAAGGAACACAATACAGCTCAAAGCAGTATTATTTCACTTAGATTTTCTGCAAGGTACTTTCCCAGTCGGGCAGCTCCAATTTAAGTGGCATTACTACCTCTTAGAATTACAACTACATGGTATTCTTTCTTTTTATCCTGAATAGGCTTGCGTTTGACCACTACAGTGCCGTATGGTACAGACGCCAGCAGTTCAAGCTATCCAAAACTGTCAAAGGATGTCACTAAAATCTGCCCAAATGATGTAATGAGGGTACACTTATTGGAAAAAATACCCTGTGTTACGGTGGTTAAAACTCGTCATAATTTTTTTTATGCTCACTAGGGGATGAGAAAAAATATCTTTAAATTTGAAAATAGGCACGCCATTTTAACACACTAGTATCAGTTTCATAGTGTTTTTATAGTAAAATCTGTCTTTCTTTTCTTTCTCTTTCTCTATGGCAATTGATGCCGATGTCGACAATTCTGCCAATGTCAAAGTGGTTAGGAAAAACGTGTGTATGGGAAAGGAAAACAAAAGGAGGTGGTGAAAAGGAAATATTTAAAATAATGGAAAGGACGTAATTTAGATTAAGGAATTGTTGACAGGATTAGAACCCTGAAATGAAAACAAAAAATAAGTAAAATAATAATATTGTAAGTAAGAAACGCAAAACACCGTATTGCACACAAAACAAGTTAGCCGAGATGATTACAATTTGATGTTATTGCTACTAATAAACTTCATCAACGCCCTGAAAAGTTTTGAGGAGGAATATGTTAATAAAGAATGAAAGTTAATAGGGATAAGGATCTTCAATTTTGGGAGGTAGCTATATAAATCAAGAGAAGGATTATTCTTGGAACAATTAAAGAAGATGTGTTCCAAGGTGCCTAAATCCAACCCACACTCACATAGAGACGAATCCCGAACCCGAATTTTATGTAAAAAGACTGGAGAACAACAATGACCTATGCGGAGTCTGCACAGAGTTGAAACAATTTTTTTTGATATCTTCTTATACGGGTGGAACCAAGGCTTTGGAGTAATAAAAGGTTGTATAGCATAATAAAAAGATCCTTTTTTTTTACTTGAATTATTCCACTGTACCTGCCATGAGGTCTGTAAATTCCTTTTGGGAAGGTTTAACAGATCGTATCCCTGACATTTATAATGTTTGTGGTCAACAGACTGGGAGATAACTGCCTGTTTTGCAAGAGAGTCAGCACATTCATTTCCTACTATGCCACAGTGGCTTGGTATCCAAACTAAATGAACAATTTGATGGTTCTCGGCACAAGAGAGAAGAGATTTCCTAATTTGAAGCAAGATTGGACTGTAAAGTTTGCTCTTATATGGGTTCTGTTTCAGGGCCTGCAAGCAACTTAGGGAATCAGTGAAAATGACGCCAAAATGTATGTTATGAGACTCGATGTAAAGACAAGCCTCTAAAATGGCTACACACTCACCCGTGAAAACAGAGGATTGTGCAGGACATCTAAATTTTAAAATTATTTTTGAGTTTTGATAATATACTGCAACCCCAGTACAGCTAGAATTATTTAATTTGGAAGCATCTGTGAAAAATCTTTCAAAACCGAGCCATCGTTCACCAACCACCGCACTAAAAATAGAGTCCGCCGAAGCCGACGACTTAGTTATGCCAATGTCGAAAAAAATATCAGGTTTAAAACAAATTACGTTGTAGCTGAATGTAAATATGGGAAGTTTCGGGAATTGAGCGATAGGCGAGACAAAATTTTGAAAATATCGAAATGATTTTATATAAAGGGGAATTTCCTTATTATTCCAATAAGTGGATCTATTACAAAAAATATCCAACTCAATCGCTCTTTGTAAAAGTGGATGAGTTGATTTGGTTGAAACTCTGGTCCAAAATCTAGAAGCCAGATATTGTCTTCTTAAAGACAATGGTGGCTCAGCACACTCTACCTGTAATGCATTGATTGGCGAGGACTTCATACAGCCTGAAATGATCCGAAGACACTTAGCCTGTATCCCATCAAGCCTAGCGAGAGCGCCTTTGTTACAGGGAATCAAAAGAAACGATCCATAATCAAGAACACTTCGGATTAGGGCATTGTATACCAGCTTCATAGTATAGGGGTGAGCACCCCACCAGACACCAGTAAGTACTTTTAAAATGGGGATAATTCTTTCACATCTGTTGACTAAATAATTTATGTGGTGTAAGCCTGTTAATTTTGAATCTAAAAAAACTCCTAGAAATTTTACTACAGAAACAACAGGAATACTATGCCCTTGGATAGTCAACGAGACCCGAGGGGTTAGTCTTCTACGGGAAAAAACCACCACCGAGCTCTTTGGTGCGGACAAGCTTAGACCATGTTGAAGAAGCCATTGATTCAGAGAGTCCAGAGAGACACAAAGGGACGTAGCAGCATTATCAATGGAATTATTAGAGACATACAGAGCAAGATCATCTGCATACTGTAGAATTTGGCAATCGTTGTTGAGGCATGTCCCTAAATCTGCTGTGTATAAATTGTATAGCAAGGGGCTTAAAACGAAACCTTGTGGTAAGCCCCTCCATGACAGTCTATGGCCGAATTCTTCGCCTGGAACCCTCAAAACCAATGACCGACCCATTAGTAAACTGCATATGGATTGTACCATCCTCGCCGGGAGTCTTAGCTGTTGTAATTTTTGCTTGAGGATGGGAAGAAGGACATTGTCATACGCAGAAGAAATGTCGAGAAAGGTAGCAACTACAGACTCATTTTTGGAAAATGACAAACGTATGTCTGAAATCAATACCCCAAAACTATCCATTGTACCAAGGCCTTTCCTAAAACCATATTGGGAGCTCGGCAGCAAGTCTCTGGATTCAACTATCCACTCCAAACGGTTCTTAATTAAATGTTCCAGTAACTTAGCAAAGACAGGTGATAAAGCCACAGGTCTAAATGAATTAGGATCATCAGCATGCTTACCCGGCTTTAAAAGGGGAATAATCACTTGAATCTTCCATTGAGAAGGAATCCAACCATTAATATAAAAAAAATTTATTAAGTCTAGAAAATAGTTTTTAGCCTTAGGGCCTGCATGTGATATGAAGGAATAAACTATGCCATCAATGCCAGGAGCGGAGTCATGGACATAATTTAGAACCATATCAAGTTCCTGAAAGGAGAAAGGTGCATCAAAAGGGTCCTCTGAAGAAGAGACTGGCGGCGGTAGCAGACATTCCGCCTCTGATGGAACGTAAGGAGGAGATATTTTATCAAAGAATAATTCTGCGGTTTCTCGGGTAATTGGAGAGGACAAAGAAGAACTACAACCGTTTCTAAATCTGTTAATACTCCTCCAAACATCCGAGATGGGGGTGGATGGTGATAATGATTCACAGAAGCGAGACCAACCAGCCCGTTTTTTCTTTCGCAGTAATCTCCGAGATCTGGCAAGGGTTCGCATGTAAAGTACTAGATTAGAGGTATTCATTTCTGAATTGTATTTAATTTCAGCGTCATTCCTTTCCCTAATTGCCATAGTGCACTCTCGATCCCACCATGGTGGTGAGGGCATCTTGCCACGAGCAGAGTTTTTAATTGGGAAAGAGGAATCAGCGCTTAATTCAATGGCGGAAACAAAGGAATTGTAACAGTTCGACACATGGAAGCGACTAGAAGAGTCATCGTAAGGACCTACATTTAGGAGAGAATCAATTTTGTCCTCCAATGATGAAGAGTATCCTGCCCAGTCAGGATTGGACAAATTATACCTCAAAAGTGGAGGGCTCGTTTTTTCTAAATAAGTCTTCTCAGACATTGAAATGATAATTGGATAATGATCACTTCCATGTGACAAACTTATAAATTCCCAATGACACGATGCCGCAATATCAAGAGAGCAAAAGGTAAGGTCTACACAACTCTTGTGTTGACCAGGAAGTGTTCTGCGAGTAGAGCACCCATTATTGAGGACGCAAAGGTTAAGATCGTCCAAGATTTCCACCAAACCTTCCCCAAAGGAGTCACATCGTTCGGAACCCCATCTAAAATGATGGCAGTTGAAGTCACCCATGACAAGCATAGAGCCATCTATATTCTCCAGCACATTTCTTAAAATCAACAGAAAATTTTGATTAGGATGAGCAATATAAATAGATAATAGGGTTATGCCCTCAACTTTACCTGCCACAATACTTATATCTCCACCAAAAGGAGGTAAAGATACAGCCACAAGTGGTACCCGTTTGTTCACGCAGAGAGCAGACCCACCATAGCCATCAGAACGATCACATCTAAGAGTGTTAAAGTGAGGAATATGGAAGCTAAGACTTGGAATTAACCAAGTCTCAGCAAGAGAAAAGGCTAAAGGTTTATATTGGTTAAGAAGAAATGTGAGTTCGTGCTTCTTATGCCACACGCTCCTCACATTCCATTGAAGGAACACCAACCGAGCCATAATTATGGTTAGAAAGATAATTAATAAGTAAGTTGGCAACGTTGGACGGTAATTGGGATTGAGATTTATTAGAAGATGAAGAAATAAGATTAGATAAAAGTTTAATAAGCAATTGAATAATAGAAGACAAGTTGTCAGGAGATTCCAGTTGTTGGTTGTCAAGGGCGCAACCATTGCCCAATGAAGGTTGGGGAGTAGAAGTTAACAGCTGATGAGCTGTTTTGTCATAAGAAGGGGAAAGAGGGGCATGGGTCTTAGGTTTCATTGTAATGGTTTTGCGGTAAGACTGAGATTGGGATTTGGTGATATCAGCATAACTGCGAGAAGAATTAGGGACCATTGTACTAGCTTCAGAGTGTGAAATCGCTTTCTCAGCCATGATAATTTTAATGGATTTCTGTCTGCTATACTCCGGGCATGCTTTGCTATTTGCAAAGTGTCTGCCTGAGCACAACACACAGAAAGCCTCACTCTCAGCGATGCTACAACCATCACCAGGGTGATCATTGCCGCACTTGCTGCAGCGAGGTCTAGAACGACAAAGGGATTCTACGTGACCAAACCGGCAGCACTTGCGGCACTGTATGGTGGGGTAAATGTATTTCTCCACAGGAAGAGATGTATAGGCACAGAAAATCCGTTTTGGCAGAACTTGACCATCAAAGGTTACAACACATGTTTCTGTTGGCTTCCACTCAGTAATATTGTCCCTAACAACTCTTTTATTTAACCGTCTAATTTTTAAAATGGGACCACAACCTGCTGGTACAGTTAAATATGATTTTGCATCCTCATCTGACATGTCAGTAGGGATACCACTGACAACGCCCATACGTGTTATGTTAAACGATGGGATGGCAGCTTCAAATGAATGTTTACATAAAAGGCTGTTAACTATAAAAGAATTTGCATCCTGAGGGGAAGCAAACTCAACAGAAACACGATTTCTGCCAACTCTCTTTACACCATCACGGACAATGTTATTGATGTTATTTTTAAATAGGAAAAGACCGAAAGATTTTGGATGAAGAGTGGTGCCAGAGTTGGGTTGGGTTTCCTGGCGAAAAACATGTACTATATATGGGCCTTTATCTAAGGCTGAGTATTTAACACGTCCTACATGACTTCTGGGTTGTTTGGAAGGCCGGTCTGAAATGGTATCTACATTTACAGGACGCTTACGGGACTGGGATAAAGAGGTTTGGGAATCTAGGTTGCAAACGACATCGGTAAATTGACTCAAGGGGTTTGTAGGTAATAAGCCGGGAATGGCGGGAAGAGACGAGATGTCAGGGGGGTCAGGAGGTTCGTTTTTATCCATATTTCAGGATAATTTTGGACGCTGTGATAACAAAAACCTACGATACGAACCTTGGATGAAGTTATTAGTAAGACAACACTAAAACAAACACAATAACAAGACACAAATAACACAGAAAAAGCCAAAATTCACGACACACGTGTAACCTGAACACACTCCGTGGCGGGAATCGTAAAATCTGTCAACTTGATAGCTATCTGCTGACAGTGTCAGTTTTGGAATGTCAAACGCACACCATTTTGCCCTAATAATATCGATTTCATAGTAAAAATTGTCAACTTGACAGCTGTCATGTACCTCATGTACAAATTTGGGCTGAGTTGTATGGACTTTTGATGACCTCCTTTTCCCAATTGAGAATGAACCTTATTGTTTTGAATTAAAGTTGAAAATCAATCAAAGAAATTTGACAGATTGGGGTAGCTTGATGTGCTGGCCTCTGTATAGAAGGCGAACATTGTGAGGCATTCTCTATGAGCTTCGTAACTTATGGAATGCAATTGTCATCGTTAGGTGGCAAGCGGCAGGTGCGGCCCCAGCGGCGCCGGCCCCGGCCGAGGCGCCTGCCCCGGCGGCTGAGGCGGCCGCGCCCGCCGACGAGCCCGACGAGGGTCTGGCGGCGCGCGACTGGCTGGACCACCTGTACGCCGCCTCAAGGCTCGCCATCCTGTTCTCGCTGGTGTACCTGTACGGCAGCCCCGCCAGACTCCTGCTCGTACTGCTGTTGGCTGCTGCGGGATACCTGTGAGTATACCTACCTATTTTTTTTAGTATTGGTTTGATTACCTTTCTCCTTTCACCACGTTAGAATTCGTTTCTTCTGTTTTATTTTCGCTTTTAATGGACACTTTCCTAACCTATCTTTTTGTATTTTTTGGCATTTTCCATGCTAAGATTTTAAAGTTATTTAGCGAAGGAAAAATTTGACCGCGGGCAGGATTTGAACCTGCGTCTTCTGGTTAGGTACACCAGACGCTATGACCACTAATCCACTGCGACTCCCACCTGCCATGACGAATTTTGCCTTCACATTCACTTTCCTACCCTTATCTTCTGCAGCAATGTAAATTGAAGCTAAGTGTACTTATCAGGCTTGTCAAAGTATTTTTAAACCCCCGTAATTTTACCGTTAGTCACAAAAGAATTATTTATCATTGTATGTTAGAAAAATACTTATAACCTGCAAGGTTATATAAGTATACCTGTTAATCATATAAATTAATGATCATTACAGCCACTGTCTGCAAACAGATGTAGTAAATTAAATAGTAATCTGTGGAAAATGTAGAAGGTAGTATATTCTATAAGTCTAGTTATAAAAATTGTATATATTATTCTTAATATGCTACTGTTTGTTTTCCCTATTGTATAAAAATAAAAATAAATCCAGGGCACTTTTCAGAAACTACCTCTGAAAATATATTAATCTTATAAACAAAATGTTTCAGACACCAGATCGGATTTTTCCGCGATCTCCACGTGAACCCAGCGGACAACCAACGGCGCAACGAACAGCCGAACCAACCTAACCAACCGAACCAACCTAACCAACCAAACCAACCGGAGGAACCAACCCAACCGGCGACAAACAACGACAACCAACAGTCTCTACTAGCAGTCACATGGATGATTTTCACATCTTTCTTCGCATCTCTGATCCCGGATACAAATTAGTGAATCCTTTAGATGTAGAAGAGGCTATTGTCTTTACGACGTAAAAATATAATTTGTGTAGAAATGCTGAAAGCTAAAAATATATGGGTGAGAGGTTTCGGTAAAATGGACTAGGTTTTCGGTCCGGGCGAAATGGTTTGATGGGGGCGTGGTGACAAATACTATGCCTCATGGGCATTACGGGCTCCAGAATAGTTTTTAAGGTAAGAACTCACAGTAAAACCTTTTTGATCGCGAGATTAAAAAAAATAAGAAGTAATTATGGAGTTATAATACTCGTATCTCCGCGGAAGCGGCGCAAAAACAACGTCAATTGCGCTTCGTCATACTCATTATGAGAAATGTTACAATCTTCATTGGTTCTCATACACAATATCAATAAATTTCATATACCAGTATAAAGATGCCTTGAATATGTACAGAGCAAGCACATCAAGCTACCACAATCTGTCAAATTTCCTTGATAGATTTTCAACTTTAAGACAATACGATAAGATTCATATTCAATTGGGATTATTTGACAGTTTTGGATAGTTTGACCTAATGGCGCGTGTACATCGCAGCCTGTTTTTCGAAGCTAATCACTTCAAAAAGAGCTCATGCAAATTAATGGCACAATGATTTTGTAGCTTAAAAAAATTGCGTAATGCATAATCACGCTGTTAATTGGGTTCCGTAGTCGAATTTACTTGTAGCAAGTAATTAGTGAAGTCTCCTATGCATGGAGCTTATAATTTGGTACATACGCCAGCAGGTCAAGCTATCCAAATCTGTCCATTTTTCCCCATAGAAAGTGATCCTTATTTCGGTGCTTTAAAGTTGAAAATCTATCAAAGAAATTTGACAGTTTGTGATTCTAGCTTGATGTGCTGGCCATTGTACATATATCTCAAAGTTATTAATGGAAGTCTGTTAAAACAAAGTAAATCGGAAGATAAAATCCTATATTTAATGGACAGCCTTCTTTATAATGTTTAAAACTTACAATGCAAAAGATATTCGCTGATAAACGGATATCTGAATGAAAAGAAAGGAATATGTATTTTTGATACGGAACCCTAAAAATATAGAACCAAGTTTTTGATCAAAACCTTTGTTAGCTGGTGTCATCTTATCTTATCCATAGAGAAATAAAGATTTATTTCTCTATGGATAAGCATTTTAAAAAGTTATTCACGCAAAGAAAGCGCTTATCGTCTGCAATATGAACTAATTTAAAAAATGGGGCTTAGACTATTTTTTTAGTTTAGATAAATAAATATGGAAGAATTTTTATTTTAAATTAAATTAAAATGCATGACAGGATGTTAATAGGCAAACCATTCAACAATGAGGGTAGTTGTAACATTATACATAACTTTGAATCCCAGTGTAAAACAACACTGTTGCCCCTGCGCAACTGATTATGAAACAGTAGGTATACAACGTGTTACAAAATACCCCGTAAAAAATATAATTAATTATCAAAGCCAAACATTTTGTCAGCTGTCATGTCAGGGAACCAGATTATTTAACAGAAAGGCCTACGTACCTATTATACCTAATAATTGTCTACTTTAATAGTTTTTCCATTTTTCATTCATAAATGTTGTTGTTTTCCTTTTTTGGGGTATGTTATACAGCGTTACTACAGTTCTTAAATATTGTGAATGGACTCGTTATAAGGCCCCGTTTAACCTCCTCTCGGCTGTACGGGTGGGTAGTTTTGTAACACCCTGTATATACAGTGTATTGATTAGATTAAAAACGCAAACGAAACGCTTTAAATCAACTTTTATCACGCGTACCGCTGAAATGTGGAATGAGCTTCCTGAGTGTATCTTCCCCAATAACTATAAACTGTGTGTCTTTAAATCTCGAGTGAATCGGTTTCTTCTAAGCAAGCGCGCTCCACCGTAGATCGCAGTGTCGTTTAACATCAGGCGAACTATCGGTCAAGCGTAGGCGTATCTTGAATAAAAAAAAAAGATATTTCATGCATATTACAAAATATACTTGATATTCGAAGTATAATCGATTTTATTGAGTTTTCATCCTCAAAGCCTGTTCCCAACTATGTTGGGGTCGGCTTCCAGTCTAACCAGTTGCGGCTGAATACCAGTATTTTACACGAAGCGATTGCCATCAGACCTCCGCAACCCAATTTCAGGGCGATACTGATATCCTGAAGATAAACTGGTTATCAAGCTACTAGCTACCACTAACGATTGTCAAAGGTGTATGACAACTGGGACCGATGGCTTTAGGTGCTCTCCGAGGCACAGAGGGGTCTCGATGTGTTGAGAATGATCACCCATCCACAAACTGACCGCGGCTAGCGCAGCTTTACCTTGCAGATCGGTTGATTAGCGTAATTATAACTTATAGTGCATCCTCATTGCAGTTACTTGATGTGGAGTAACAGAATTTAACATGATAACATTAGGTAACATTCTTCTACTTTCACGGCAACATAAACTAACAACAAATAACTTTTTGCTATCGGATGTTGCCCACTAACACTTGAAACGTTGCTCCACTAAAATTAACTGCGGTGTGGACATTAGCCACGAGCCCCCCTAAATAAAATGTAACTCTGAATCTCTGTCACCTTTTGAAATCTAACACCGGTGATCAGATTTTGATAAAATTTGGAAAGGAGATAGATTGTGTCCTGATGTATATAGGTTAACTAATGCATCAAAAAAAATAATTGTAAACAGTCCTTTTGGGATGTCAGTGAAACCGGTTAGTAATGCCATAGTTACACAGCTTGGCTTGACAAATATAGGTACCTTAATGTCAACGACAATTTCGCTATAGAAAGATGTTTACATTAAATAAATTCTAGTATAAAATGGACTCCTTCCATATACCCCACATTTTTCAAAATTTTCCACCTAATTATCTTGGCAATATGCTACTACATTTTTTTTATTTAATTAGGAACATTACACACAGCAAAAGAAGTTTACTCGATTACTTTGAAAAATCGAAATCTTTTTTGTTACGGCAGATTATAAATTATGATTTCTTCTTCTTTTTAGATTCTTTCAAACAGGGTTTTTCTATTTAAAGAAAACACAAGAAAGATTTAATCTTGATAAAGTTCAATTTAAAAAAATACATCAGCTTATGCTAGTTATCGCAAACTTTTTTTGATGTGTGTATGTCACCAAGGACACAAGAGCCCAGTGTTACCTTAACTTAACATCCTAACCTTAATTTTAAAAAGGGAGAACAGAATCATTGTTGCAAAATCATATTTTCCACTAAGTTTTGCAGCATCAGATATTGGATCTGCTAATATACTTAAAAATGCTCCTTGATCGTATCGATTTACGTGAAATCTGCACCAATTATTCTCTCACAATACATGAAATGAAGAGCCTTATACATACCTTTACTTCTAATATAAACTAGATTCCTCCCATGTAGCCCACATAATATTCTAGGCAATAGGCAGGTATTTTGAAAATATATGTAGCATACATATATTTTCAAAATACCCGAAAATCTTTCAGATGAAATAAAAAGCAGAATTACTCATACAAAATAATGTAATTAATTTTGTAAATAACATGTTTAGTGTACGAGTTACTCATAATGTTTACTAGTGAGATATTTAAATTTTTAGTTTTAGTGCATTTGGTTAGAGTTGTCGGACGCATTTTTGTTAAAAACCAGCCTTCTACCGATCATATTGGGGTCGGCTTCTAATCTTCAAGCTGTAATGTGGTGTTGCCATCTTTTTGATAAAATGTCAGGTTAAAATGCAGTTTGTTATTGCAACTAGTTTTAAAACAGTTTAATTTATATTTTCACAAAAAAATTTAACGATTTACGAAACAATTCGTTTGGCAATGGCATACATTTCATCAGTCATTTAATAGTTTTTATTCAAGCAGTTTGTTTCTGAATAAATAAGCTGTTTTAAAATTTCGTTTGTTGAGTCATGCACACCGTTAGTCTCACCAGCCCCCTAGCCCCAGTGTCAGTGCCCCCATTATAAAAAACATTGTGTACAGAGGCCAGCACATCAAGCTACCACAATCTGTCAAATTTCTTTGATTGATTTTCAACTTTAATACAAAGTAATAAGGTTCATATTGAATTAGGAAAATTTGACAGTTTTGGATAGCTTGACCTGTTGTACATTATAAAACAGTCCTTTTGTTAAAAAGACACAGGAAGACAACCGGCTGCACAGCGTAACATGCTTTTGCAGTATAATTCGTTATTAAATAGTAAAGTGTCATTCCTCAAATAGTAAAGTGTCATTCCTCAAATAGTAAAGTGTCATTTCTCAAATTTTCATTGTATTTTAACTGAATTTTAATTTTATTATAAATTGATAAAATACATTTACAACTTATTACGTAATTTTCTCTCAGATAGAAGATTAGTTTGCTTGAATAACCGAACATTTTGAGAAATGACACTTTACTTTTTAATCTACGGTTATTATGTTGACTTCAGAGTGTACGAAAAGCTTTATTATATAAACTTGCATTGTATAGGCTCTACTCAAGCAATCAGGTTATACTAGAAAAAATTGGCATAATGCGTAGCCGTGTTGTCCGTTAATCATAGTGATTCATCTAATAAGTGGCCGTTTTAGCAAAAATGTGTTCAATAATTCCAAGGAATAGCTGTAGAGAAGTTTTTAATAAAATTCGGTGTACTGATGTGAAACCAAATATTATTTTGTATATAACTCTTGCTAATTTTAGTGTAATGTAACATAGTTTTAATAATATCATAGCATAGTTCGGGTTATATCGAAATTTCGGAATGCGCTACCATAGGATTTAAAATGAAATATACTAATCGTAAGCCTTATATAGGATTTTCGCGAAAAAGCTTCGAGGCTTAGTGGCCAAGTTTAATGAAGACTTGCGTAAGTCAGCTGTCGCAGGCCGCAGCGCATCGTGTTGCAAATTATGGTATAGCAAACTGCGCACTGCGGCCCGCCGCGGCTCGGTTATAGTGTGACATGGTATAATGTACAGCGGCAAGCGCATCAAGTTACCCCAATCTGCAAAAATAACTTTAATGCAGAGTAGACGAGTCTACCCGTGACCATGGACGTAAAGGGTCCGAATTAATAATATCAATATAACGCGATAAAATCCGTAAAAAGTAGTTTTATTTCAATGTATAATAAATTATAATATTATATATATTATATAATAAGGTTGATTTTCAATTGGAAAATTTGACAGTTTTGGATAGTTTGACCTACTGGCATCTGCATAAAATATTCGAAGTTTATGTACGGTCAGCACCGAAAGTAGCTGAACACAGCAACATTTTTAAAACAAGAACAGAACTTTTCATTAGTTTCTGATTAAGGTGAAGCCTATGACAACTATAGGCTTCCCCTTATTGGAATCTATGAATATATCCAAAGAACACAATCGACTTTCGTCTTCGATGCGTGCGTCCTACCCGTTATGACCTACGGAGCCGAAACAAGGACACTCACAGCGATACTGCTCCCATAAGCTTCAAGTGGCACAGCCAGCTATAGAGAGTGCTATGCTGGGAGTGTCTGAGGGATAAAATTCGCAACAAAATTATCTCCTAAGTTACCGATATAGCTCAAAGGATTAGCACGCTGAAGTGGCAATGGGCCGGTCACGTTTCTCTGAGAATCAAAATCCTTTGGAACAAACGAGTTCTTGAATAGAGACATCGTTTAGGCGAACGTAGTGTAGGGCATCCGCCGACCATGTGGACTGATGACTTGTGGAAGGCAGCTGGTAGCGACTGGAAGAAAAGAGCTGAGCATTGGGCTGAGTAGCGTTCAGTAAAAGAGGTTTACGTCCAGAAAAGTTAGTAGATACCAGCTTTTCGGGTCAGTAACTTTTGGATCATGTTGAAGCGAAAGTTGCATTGTGTTCACGTTCGTTTTCGTTGCTGACAGTGCCGATTAGGACTTTGTATTTTACTGCCAAGCCGACTATAATCTGCGTAAATCTACGACTTTAAATTAACTTGGCGACAAAGGCTCAAGCTAAACCTGTATAAATACTGTACAAAATCATCATTGTAACCTCATTTTAGTATTCATAGACCATTGCCCTGTAAATATATCCAGGAAACGATTGCCTACGGGGCCACGGTCCGTTTTAGTATTTACATTCAAACTTTTCTACATTATAAACTATTTAATTATAACTACGAACGTAGTATATTAGAAGATGTATTGTGTAACAAGCACGCCTAATGTTAAAGTATTTTTTGGAGAAATAAAAACATGAAACGTCCTGTCAGACAGCCATCAGTCCAAGGCGCGGACTTATAGGCAAATAATTTGTCAGCTCCCAACTTTTTCTGTCCCTTTGCAATGTAGTTTGTGAGAAACAGATTAAGTTGAGTGCGATTTGAACAGATCGTTGTTTTAATGTATTAACCTATCAAGGAACAATTAGCAGTCACAGTAAAAACACTGTTAAGACCCTCTGGAGGGTCACAGTTAATTGAATAAATTGGTCGTTTCGTGTGTATTGCTTTGTGACCTCCAGTGTATTTCATTGCCTCCAGTTAGCTATCCATTTTGGAAAATAGTTAATTAGTTATAAGTATGGGGGATGAAGTTGTGTGTGCACTAACATGTAAACATTAAGATAGGTCCAATGGCTGAGAGTAATTTCATTGAGAATAAAGGCAATTGCAGCAGCAATGATGGGAAAAAAATATATACACGTCGAATTGAGAACCTCCTCCGATTTTTGTTTTTCGTCGGTTGAAAATGTCTCGTATATCATCATCATTTAGAAAATTCCTGCCATATAATGTAAAACCTTTATATATTAGAACTATTATGAAGCTGAAAGTAGATTTTTATAACATTTCTGTCATTACAAGATCGTACATATTTGTAAAACATAATGTTGCTTTGAATATCTATTAAAATTCTTTTAAACTATAACTGCATAATGGTATTCGTATTAATATGTTAAGAATCTTGGTGGTATTGAATATATTCGCATTAATTTCAATGAAATGTAGACAGTTAATATTGAAGCTTTAGCTGTGATTTCAAAATAAATAACTGAACTAAACCTTGTTGTTTTAAGAAACATACACATTAACAGCCTTTTCTAAACTGCGTGTGACAAATGGAACACACATTTAAAAAATAATATTATTTTAGGTACCTACATCACAGCAACGTCGGTGATGTCATTTACATACTCCTGATTTGTAGTTAGTTTAGACTAAATGCTGCTGTGTAAAATGTCCATAATTACTAGCTAGCCGGCCGACGTTAGCCTGCATCCTGAATTCCTGATTGCAGCGCCACCTACGGGATCCAATTATAAACTAAACTATTAAGGAACCCAAAAAAAGAAAACCCCAAATTAATTCAAAAATACTTAAGTAAAAAATAAATTATTATTTTTCTCCTGTAACGTAACACCCCAAACTCTCAATAACTACCTGTACCCATCAATGACTAACAATTGTACAAATGTAGTGTAAACACAACTTTATCCTCACTCCACCGCACTCGCTGACAGCAATAACAGTGTATCTTACAAAGAAAGTATGCATTTGTATGAATAAGACGTTATAATTTAACTAGCATTGTAATAGAGATCATGTGTATACTGTGATAAGGTTTGTTTTTGTTGGCATCCTATCGTGATTAAAATTTAAAATGTGCACCAGTGTTTTATTTAATTTTAACTTTCTCTGATTGAATTATTCTATTACAATTTTATTTTCCATCTGTAATTACTTTTAGTATAGGTACAGGTATCAACAAACTACCCGCTTTTAAAATCACTCGCTACAAAAAAACAAACCTTACAATGAGGCGCTTTGCACCTTTTTAGGGTTCCGTACCCAAAGAGTAAAAACGGGACCCTATTACTAAGACCCCGCTGTCCGTCCGTCCGTCTGTCACCAGGCTGTGTATCACGATCCGTGATAGCTAGACAGTTGAAATGTTCACAAATGATGTATTTCTTTTGTCCATATAACAACAAATACTAAAAACAGAATAAAATAAATATTTAGGGGGGCTCGCTTACAAATTGGTACCTTCGTGCACTCGTCCGACTCGCAGTTGGCAGATTTTTTGAAACAGTAGGTAATAGAATCCGAATTAAATACTCAGAGATGCACTCTTTTCTGGTAATTAAATAATACTTGCTTTTCTTTTAACCCAACTTTTCATTCTGAGACAAGAACCCTCAAGCTGTGGGATAATAAATATGTATATGATAATGAAAAAAAAAATTGCATGCTCAATGTTACGTGTGTTGTCACTGACTGAGTTTTCATGGCGGGTGGGACTCGCGGTGGTTTAGCGGTCATAGCGTCTGGTGTACCTAACCAGAAGACGCAGGTTCGAATCCTGCCCGCGGTCGAAATTTTCCTACGCTAAATAATTTTAAAATCTTAGCATGGAAAATGTGTTACAAACAAGTGTTACAATTGTTCAATAAAAAAGACAATTTTCAATAAATATCAGCTTTATTATAAAACAAGTTAAAAATCATCACTGAAATCAACATCCATGACATCTTCAAGTAACTCTTCTGTTTTCTTATTTTCATCAATTTCATTATTTTTATTTGATTCTTTATGTTCAATACTTTTCTTTGTAGTTATTTCTTCTGTTACAGTTTGTTTTAGATTTTCTGTACTATGTTTTTCAATAGAATCATGACTAATAGGGGTTTCATTAATGTTTTCAGTTTTATTATCATCTGCATTGCTGAGTACTCCATCAAGTGTTTCTCCTTTATCACCATTATTTAAATCAACAATTAAAGCAGAACTATTATCTTTTGGTACTTGAGTTTGAATACTTATACTATTTTCTTCAACAATAGCATCAACATGATTGTTGGTTTCAAAAGTTTTATCACTTTCCACACTATTTTGAACAAGATCATCTGTTATTTCAACAATGTGTTGTTCAGTTTCACTTTTATTCTTATCAACATTTTGATCCATTTCTATATCATTAAGATTATCCGCTCCACCCACTAAATCTACTATATCAATGTTTCTATCAGTGATTATGTTAGTGCTATTATGCACATCAACGGTCACAGCCTGATTGACTGAAGTAAGATCACATTCATCATCTGAACTATCTATAACATTGGACCTGTTAATTTTCTTGGCTGTGACATTACTTTCAACATTTTCTTCATCCACTTCTATGATTTCACTAATATTATTACTGTTATTTTTTTCAGTGGATTCCATGGAACTTTGTTTAAGTCGCGCGAGGCGTCTTTCTTCTGCTAATCTCCGGTTTCTCATCATCCTTTCTTTTTGTTCGTCATTTATTGAAGGTGAAGAAGTAGCTTTGGGCATGGTAAATGGTGACCTGTAAATAATAAAAATATAATTATTTTTCTTCTATCATTTGACCATCATTAGTCAAAACGCGATCAATTGATAATTTAATTGTAACAATTAATATACCATGGGTAAGGCAGAGGTCTACTGCTGTACACCCGCAGTTCATCGATGTTTCATATTCCATGCAATAGGAATGGAGCCTATTATTAACCAGGCACAAATCCAACCCCAAGCTGCTACTGATAATTTCATCGAAAAACCCAATAACACTACTCGACCTAGAAATCGAACCCGATTATTCGACAATCGACCTCTGGCGTAGCCGTAGCGCGTATGACCAATGAAGAGACGAGTACATGTGAAGACCAGTAGCATAGTTGGCACAGCTTTCGGTGAATCTAACTGGAGTGCAGGTTCATACATACCTCTCATGTCTTGGAGTATCAATAACCTTCTTAACAGAACTGGGGGCTGGCGTAGCCCTCGCCAACTCAATCTGCTGTTGTAATAGCTTGTCGAACTCATCCTCTTCTTGAGGCGCATTCACCGCGGTCTCTTCGTCGCTGGAGTCTTTCTGTACAACTGTGTCTTCTGACATAAATTGGTCTGTCCGTATTTTTTGAAGATGCACCTGGAATAAAACAGTAGACGTAGTGCTGTGCAGTCGCGGGTTGACCTATATATCTATATCATACTAATATTATAATTTATGTGAAAGTTTGGATGTTTGTTTGTTTATTTGTTACTTAATCACGCAAAAACGGCTGAACCGATTTGCATGAAATTTGGTACCCTAATAGTATATGACCAGGAGTATAGGCTACTTTTTATTCCAGAAAAATGTGGGAATATCCCGGAAATCCCGAAAAACGGATATAGGAGAACTACTTACGGGATTTGAATGAAATTTCATACACACATAGTATGTGACCGGGAATAACAAATGGGATATATTTTACCCCAAAAACATGTGGGAATATCCCGAAAAACGAATAGCTTACGGGATTGGAATAAAATTTCATAGACACACATAGTATGTGACCGGAACTAACAAATAGGATATATTTTACCCCAGAAGTATGTGGGTATATCCCGGAAATCCCGAAAAAGGAATAGCTTACGGGATTGGAATAAAATTTCATACACACATAGTATGTGACCGGGAATAACAAATAGGATATATTTTACCCCAGAAAAATGTGGGAATGTCCCGGAAATCCTGAAAACGAAAAAATATCTTACGGGATTGGAATAAAATTTCATAGACGCATAGTATAGAAACCAGAAAACTTATGTAGGAGACCTACTTACGGGATTTGAATGAAATTTTGGTACACTAATAGTTTGTGATTGGCGCTAGCATATTGAATACTTCTTTTCTCGGAACAAAGCGGGAATTTCCCTAACATTGAATATCCCATGAATACAATACGACAACAATTTTGTTACTAAGTCTAGGCGTACGAAGTCGCGGGTAAAAACTAGTATACCTATATATACTAGTTTTTACCCGCGACTTCGTACGCCTTTTTTCATGCCTACATATAGATGTAGGCATGAAAAAACACCCAGAGTCAGAACAACTATGTTCTGACTCTGGGTGTTTATTGAATGTGAAATTTTGAATTTGTACAGGAGAAAATCTTAGTAAGGTAAATTAAAAATGAAAGAAATATTAGTTTAGTGGTAAGCTTTGTTTGATTTCTAGATCGAGCAGTAACATTTATTCTGTGAAATTCTCAGTAGCAACTAGTTTAGATTTTTTCCTGGTTAATGGCAATAGGATTATGTAAGTTTTGAGAATCATCAAGAACATTATCTTAAAATTGAGGAATGAAAATAATTTACTCAGTTTTTTTTTATTTATTAAATAAATACTAGTTTACCGACGTCAACAAATTTTGTTGACGTGGTCACCGCCGCCCATGGACATCTGCAACACTGGAGGAGTTGCTGATGCGTTGCCGGCCCTTAAGCCTGTATACGCGAAGACCTCAGCAGGGAGACCATTCCACATTTTGCAGGTGATGCGCAGGAGAAAACTGCGCGACGCTCTTACATTCTTGGAGACCCAGGTCCCCAGAGTGTGAGGATGGGCTCTGCTCTCAGATTATCATATAAGCAATAATGCAATTTGACAGAAACACGCACATTGTGGTTATGGAAATGGCAGCATGGTGACAGACAGACCATCAGCCCGTATACCCTGTATAGGGTCTGAAACATCATATTAATAAAGATAAAAAAATCCGTGAGTAATACATGCAGAAGTCACAAATCAATAAAAAATAAATTTACCATGACCGGCCTCTTCTTGCCTAATGTTTCAATCTTCTTTAGACAGTCCTCAAACTGGAATTTGGGGTACAGCCTGTACGCCCAATGTTCCAACTTTTTTAGAATCATATCCAAATCTTCTTTTTCGTGTCCTTTGCCTGGAAAAAGATTATATCTTAATTTTAAAATCAATTCACTTGGGAGTTTTTGAACATCCCTATCAATAACCTAAATGCGAAAGTAACTCGTCTGTCTGTTACACTTTCACACTTAAATCGCTGAACCGACTTTGGTGAAACAAAACATACCACATTCCCATATTCAAAACCACTATTGTAGTGCACCTAGACTTGACATTTCATAAGTGCCTGTATATGGTTGATTTGATTTGATTGTAGTGAGGTTTTTTGTGTCTGTTTCATAGGGAAGTATAAGTTTACATTTAGATTTCCTCATCATCATTCTCCAAGCCTTATCCCAACTATGTCCCCATAAGGCTTAGCTTCCAGTCTAACCAGATGCGGCTGAATATCAGCATTTTACATGAAGAAATTGCCCTCTGCCTAGTTGTCAGGCTTTTTAGGCTTCTGACTACTTCAAATGATTGTCAGAGGTGTTTGTATGAGGACCTACAGCTATACATGCTCACGGGCTGCCTGGCCTGTGCCAGGTCTGTTGGTGTGCTGGTGTCTGTAGGCTGTACCAGCAATACCAGTGGCATCACTTGTGCACTATTATTTTTCTTATAATATGATTTTCTATGAACAACTACTAGTATTTATTTATACCTCTATGCACAACACTACCAAATATAGACTATAATGGCAGATGATATTCTCTATTAGTCAACATTTTGTGTTAAGAAGAACAAGTTACTAAGATACATTAATTCATGCTGATCATAATTATATTATCACCTGATAATTAATAAAACAATGCCTAAATGGTTTAAAAAGCCAATAATAATGATTATGTTATTTGCTAAAAGATGACTAGTGTCTTTACCTTTAAATTTGAAGTCCTTGAAGTGGTCAGGAATGACCTGTATACCTCTTGGACCTGTCAAACGAGCTGGGTTCAAAATAAACCTAGGATTCTTTGTCACCTGCTTAGTTTTGGTTGATGATGGGTCCACCCGCCTCTTGTCTTCTTCTGTTAAAATTTGAAAAGATAATGTGATAATTTTATCAGAGAATTGGCTTATTCTAATAAATATAAGAAAAAGTTTTAGACAACTCGTTATGGACACTGCAACTCGAAAAATATCTAGGTTAGGAAAATCATGGACTGTGTGGAAAAGAAAGATGTATGGAAGATCTACATTATACATATTGCTATTATAAGAGATTTCATATGGCTTAACAACAACAGCTTTCTGTAGTATTATTACTCTTCTATGGAGTTTACTTTTGTTTTAAGTTAAACTTCAGCGGAACCGTATTATGTCTCAATAAGTCAGATGTTATAACGCTCTGATTATAAGAATAACAACAGTTTATACCTGCTTCATCATCTTTATGAGAGTTCGCATCACTATCTGGTGTGGCTGATCGAGACCGGGGTCTTTCATCATATTCGTCACCTTCAATCACTCTCTCCAATTCTTGCGCCTCGTCAGCTTCGTCTTGTAAAAATATATCTTCGAGCAGAGACATTATTTCGTTAGAATTCACATTAGCAAGCAATACAAACAATCAAAGATGAAAACACGATACAAATGATACAATCACAAATTCACAAAACGAACGTCAAATTTAAGCGGGAAAATAATATTAATTTTGTCGTTTTTTTGTTCGTTCAAAATTTTGGGAAATGGTTTTTATTTAACTGTCAGACGAAGAATATAACATTTAATATATGATTTTGTTTCAACTATTACATGAAGATTAATGTTTTTGTTTATCAATTAATTATATTTTTATTGTTATCATTTTTTATCTTTTATTGGTAAAAAAACATTCCGAACGAAAATTTTTACCTGTGGAACGCCCTAAAATAATGCGGCGCTTCCGTTCATCGGTAATATTCGGTAAATTTTAATTTACCGATCAACGTTCAAAAATGTATATACTAAAACGGTAACATTATAGAGATTATAATGAAATACGATACAGTATGAATCAGTGTATAAAGGTATCGTATTAAACATAAACCAAGTTAAAGACTGAAAAAATAAACATCTTTCTTTATCTCGTAGATTACATGAACCATGTAACTTCCCGAGAAGAGCTGGACACCCTGAAAAAATAAAGATGACAATAAACAAGAAAAATAAAATCTGGCACGTTATGCAAGATTTCATTTTAGCACTTTGACTAGGGCTTTCATCCCGGGAGTCTCGGTCTCGAAAATATAAACGTCAGACTATCGATCAGCGCCGGATCTAGATTTTTTCGAGGCGGGGCAAAAACAAAAACCCCGCCGCCGCCTGCATAATTATGTTTTATAATATGTAGGTTGACCTATGACTACGCGCCCGCGAAAAATAATGCAGTTGTTTAAAGTACTGAGGCCGTACCACCACCTATTATTACGATCGTTTTCCGATTGAGAGAGAGGAATGTCGCTCTATAAATTAAATAACGCCATCCCTTTCTCACAACTTAAAAATGATCGCATTAACATGTTGTGGTATGGCCTTGGACATCTGTCTCAGTGGTCAAAGTTGCATTGCTGATGAGTGATGATTTACATTATTATTTATTGAAATAAAACTACTTTTTACGGATTTTATCTTATAACTTTTTACAAATCATGTATTGATTAAATAATGACTTGTAAAAAGTGTTTTTAAAAGTAATAAATATCATTGATCATGTAACAAAAAAAAATTTTAGCGTAGCCGTCAGTAATTATATCATCAAGACCACCACCTCAGTCTACCCGTGACCATGGACGCTGTAAGGGGTCCTAAACGTCGAGATTAATAATATCAATATAACGCGATAAAATCCTTATAAAGTAGTTTTATTTCAATGTATAATATTCGCGTAAATGTCAGAAATCAATATTATTCTATATTAGTATGTCATGACAGCTTTCTCGTACTAAGAGTCTCTGACATAAGACGTGGACAGACGGATGGATGAACGTAGTGAAACCATGTAAACGTTCGAAATTCTAGAAAATAATTCTGAATATTTACAAATAAAAGTAGAAAAAAAACTAACAGTATGACTACTTTATTCTTTCAAGGTGATAGGCCCATCGAATTGTTAAATTTTCCTGGTGTTTATAGGCTGCGGGTGCCGCTTACCATCAGTTGGCCCGTATGTTACTTTGTCATAATTATTATCACAATTTATAAATATTATTGTAATATTTACATTTTTTTATCTATTTCACATATCGATCACACATTAGAATAAATGATAGATATACAAATTAAAATAACTAATTTGTTTAGGCATAACATACATCAAATACAATTTCGTTTTATTTACCACTCAAAAGCCATCGGTTTAGTAACGTTGAATAACCTACTTTCAAGTATTTGTGTACTTAATTACGCGTAAAGTACAAATTGACGGTAAATTCAGTTCAATGTTTTAATTCTCATTATTAGAATTTGAGATGCAATTTAGAATAATTTTTCAAAAACATACGTTACGCATCTTTGGAAAAACAATAATTATTAGTAATAAGACTAGCATAAAATACTACCTATAAACAATTCGATGCGTAAAGCACTATCAAATAACACACTGAATGCAATTTATCCCCGACAAGACATCATACCCTTGTCGGTCGCCCACAGTTACCCATACCGTTAAATTGTTAAGTAGTACTCGGGCCTTACAGGGCTGAAATGTGAGTCAGCTATCTCATAATATACTGTCGTGTATTGTCATATTTATTTATCTTTAAAATTTGTTAAATGTCAAATCAACAGTAATTTAATGTTTTATGGTGTTGATATTGTTTTACCAGGTGAAACTGGCCATTCTTTAAGCAGTTACGATTTTTTACACCTATGTCCCATCCCTAGAAAGTCACGTGACCAGCTTGCGTTTGAGCGCACTAACAGGTATGGAAATTAGTAAATTTTATTAGAAATTTAGTTATATTTTGGATATTATTGTAGAAATAAGGTAAATATTAACGTTGCGCTGAAATTGAGTGTTGATGTGCGTGTAAATGAGGTGTTAAATTGTGCTGTGCACGGTTATTTCGTCAACAAAGACTGTCATTTTGATACCAAGAAAGGTGCTTCAAGAATGGCGTCCCCCACATGTGCCGCTGGCCTATAAAGTTTCCTCTTGGCGGTGCTTGAATCTGATGACGTGAGCTATTGAAATGGAGTGAAAATCCTTATACGTTGGATTTCCGTTGGTGTTCCGGTGGAATTATGTTTTAAATTGGTGGTTCGTTCGGTGCCCTTGCGCTGCCACTCTGAATGATTCATTGTTCCGATTTTTGCGAAATATTACATAAAAATTCGCCACAAATCACTGATTTAGACGTTATGGGAGTTGAATTGCGTGTTCTAATTAGTATTTCTGTGTGTTGTGTTTGGTAATATTGTGCATTTTCCACGATCCGCCCATTTGTTTTGTTTACCATTTTACCGCTTACGAGATAGCCGGGGTACGGTAACTTTCTTATTATCTTTGCTTCTGTCGCTATCTTTGTTTATATCGTAGATATAAATCTAAATTGACTTGCATACTTACTTTTTTGTCTGCAAAGTCGGTAGTTTTATTTTTTTGGTTACTTCAATTATCGAGCCTGGGATTTGAAATGTTCGTTGGAGAATCCGGTCTCCAAACAATGCTATTGACCTATAAACAGTCCAGAATATTCATATAAAATAGGTACATGAAATACAACTGATGTTCATGTTATTAATTTAAACATTCATGTTTATTGACTCTAGTTTAATATTACATTGAATTCTGATAAGGTCAAGACTATGATATCATTTACCTGTATGTATGTAACCTCTGATTGGTAGTTTGTTTAGAGGCATCTTCAAACAAATTTCACCACTCACTGTCAAGTTCATTGACCTCCAAAATGTTACAAGCTGACAAGACATGTAATAATAATATTTGGTCAGTGTTGCCTTCACTTGCAAAATTTACAAATAATAACAGATAATGTGTATTATCTTTTATTGTTACATTATAAATTATACTATAATGTAGGTATTTATTCAATTTCCCACCTATTCAAATATAAAATGTCAGAAAACATGTAATAGTTCTTAAATACATACATATCAAACACAATTTTCCCTACAGAGGTAGGCAGAAACTATACTTACAAGAACTTTTAGCACTTAATTTGTTTATAAAAATATGATTATAAAGCTCATTACATACCAAAAAGGAAAACCAATATTTTAATAATATTTAAATCACATTAGGCTCCTGTGAAAAAGTTCTCATCTAATTTAACAGGTTAATTCATATGATTCCCAGCATTTAAGACCAAATTGTTTTACACACTATTATGTCAGTGATTTTTTTACTGGGTAACGAATTACATAGCTAACACTTTCTTCACATGGGTAATATCATAACAACTTTGACCTAATCAGATTTAATTTATCAAGATTCAATAACAGATTTATTCAAGTTAATTTCTAGAACAATAAAAGCAATTTAACAGGTCATGGCACCTGAAAGCAACAGATTTACTGTTTTTTGTTTATTTAAATATTGATACATAAAAAAGTTTATTGAGTACTTTTACCAATAGTGTGATTGCTCGAAGTATATATATATATTAGGGTTTATGAAGGGTCAGCTCGACCCTAAATCATGCATCATTTTTTTATACTTACCAACATTGGTTAAGCTCCTGTGTTATGTATAACTATGTTTCATACATATAATGTATGGTCAACCATCTATAGACTGTGGCTAACATGCTTAACCTTGCAGATTGAGGGATTAATATAGTTATTAGCCATGAGCCTGTCATGAATCTAGTACTACATACTATTTAACCATTTTCTTAACCATAATGTGAATAAATGTAACAAAAGGGACTTGAAATCTCATTTGAAAGAGAGAAACAACAGCTTATACAATTTTTTAGTGAAGCAGAATGTATGTACCTCTAACCAGAGCTCCTTGTGTAAATTGGCTGTGCATTGAATCTGCATGGGCCTGCATTGATGCACAAATTATGCTCATCAATCTATTACTGACCACTTTGTGTGATGTCATGTTGGTTAACTGAGCACACTGAATGATTGTACCACATTCATTGCTTCACACCTGTCGTTTCTTAAAGGTTGGCCAGATGTGTACTGTTTATCTGATATTTTTAGGTCCCATCTAACAAGATGAGCCTTTTTTTGCTGATCTAGGAGTTGAATCTAAGCCTTCAGTGCAATTATTTCTGTGCCACTAGGTCAGATAGACAATTTAACCCATCAAGGAATAATGGGAGACACAATAGAACAACAAGTGTTACGACCCTCTGGAGGGTCATCATTCTTTAATGAATTTAATAGATTATTAGCTACTCTAAGTACCTGCTAGGATTGTATTATAGCCTCTGTTGGAAATTTAATTGATGACTGAAACATAGGAAATTGTTAGGCTGTTGATTCCCTCTTAGCTTAAACTTTAGCTATTTTGCACGTTTGCGCATGATTCATTCGAATTTAGACCTTATTACATTGCTCAAAAAAGTCACACAACATGTCAACAACATAAATGTGAAGTTCATTGCAATTGATAATCTTAAGTGTGACTAAATTGTGTTCGATTAAATTAATTATTGTAATTATGTTCAAATAAGTCAAATCATCAAGCAACAGTCATTAGAAAATTTACTTCGATTCTTTTTGGTTTCTTATGTTGGTAGTAGTACCCTTGCTTTGGTGTTGCTAGATGCCATTCTTAACTTGCCATAGATTGTTAGTTTCTATAATTTAATTGTAGACTATGATTTTGTGGTGAGTCCTGATATCAGATGGAAATAGATATTTTTTCTTTAAAAATTCATTGATTGAATTGTCATATCCATTGAGAAATGTGTTGATATTTTACCCAATTTTTGGATTCATAAGTCTGGCTTGACAATAAGCAACAAGACTGGCGAATGTCTTGTTGATATGTATGCTGTACTTACAACAACAATTCAAATATCATTAATAGAAGAACATGTTGGCATCATTTCAAATTAATTACCATATTGCTAAACTTGGCAACATAATTATATTTTTATCTACTTCCTACTTTGATATAAGTTCGGATGTAAGGATTGATGATTAGGTTTAGGTTACAGGGACTGTTAGGCCATATTTTTTCTTGTTTAGAGGGAAGCAAGAGGGTGGCGTTTGAAAAAAGTTTGGATATGTCCGACTTGTTGGTTTTCAGAATATCCCAATAAATTAAAACTGACATAGTTTTCTTCTTAATTTGTAACCTGCTTCTAGATGTAATAACATCCAGGACATGTTCTACCCCAGAAAAAATCCTTTTTGATCCCGCCCTTGTTTTGAGGAGGCTGGGTTTGTTTGACCACCAAATATTCTAAAAATCAAATGTTAATTCAAATATGCCAAATATTCTACCTCTAAGCAATAATGTGTTAACATTGTTGTGTTTTTAAGTGCTAACATTGTTATGTTCGGGTTTTGATGTAAGGGCAATGTAGCCAGTGAATTATCTGGGCTTATGAGACTTTGTGAGCAGTGATAGCCTAGTGGTATGACCATTGGACTGCCAAGTCGAAGGTCTCGAGTTCAAACCCAAGGCACGTACCTCTGACTTTTCGAATTCATGTGCGTATTAATAATTAATTATCACTCGCTTAAACGGAAAAAAAAAACATCGTGAGGAAACCTGCATACCTTAGAGATTTTTCTCGACGGTTTGTGAAGTGGTGGACTATAGCCTAATCCCTCTCAATATGAGAGGAGACCCGTGCCCAGCAGTGGGACAGTATATGGGTTGATGACTATGAGACTTAACAACTGAAGTCTCAAGATGACAATGCGCATATAATACTGGTATTGTTGGCGTCTCGGCTACGGCTGCTACTTACCTTCAGGCGGTCAGCTTGTAACTTGTAAAAATAAAAAAACAGCTTTTCTAGCTACACATTGCAATGTAAAAATTAACCCTATTGCGACGGAATACGGCCGGTCCAAAGGGTACACTGTATAGCTTGATATAGCGCCGTGTGTACGGTCGCCAAAATAATTAGGTATACAGGCAGCTAATTAAACATCTGTGTTTTGATAAAGATTGTGTAATAATGTATCACGCATTATGTGTCAAAACGTAGGTATTGTAAACAGCTGCATAATTAACCCTTTGGCGCGTAATTATTTATGTCTAAATCTGTATAAAAATGCATATTTCGTTTGCTATCTGTATACTTAACTGCTTTGTTGACTGTACATAACTACATAGTAACACAACGTCAACATTGACATCATCGAATTTTCGCTTATTATCATGCAGACAATTTGCAACAAACTTTTTAGAGCAATATTAGCTTGACCCTTTGGAGTTCAATCCTGTTTTGCATGATAACATCATGAATGTTACAAAAGCTTTGTCCTAATTTTGACAATAGCTTCTTGTAGAAGCGTACAATAAGTGTACAATTGCACACCTACACTCAAAAATCTGCAGTCATGTTTATTTTTAAAGTCAAAGGTAACAGGGTTAATTCGATTTCCATAATCTGGCTACAAGCTGAAAAGTCTTATAACCCTTTCTTAAAACCGTTTGAAATAATTATGAAGTTACATTTCGTAGGAACCTCCTTTGTGTAATATTTGCCGCCATCTTACATCATAATCAATAATCTATCTTAGTCTCAACAACGTTCAGTGATCAGAACTCTATTCAGGCAAAAATAACCGCCTTTTTAGGTCATCCGTTGGTCTGGTTCGTGGGCGTCCTACACCTCGTCTCGTCTATCTGGTTCGCGGGAGTCCTATACCTCGACTTCCGTCTATCTTGTTCGCAGACGGCAGTACTACATACATACCACGCCTGTATTCCCAGAAGGGTTAGGCAGAGGTGTACTAATGTACACCCACATTTCGCCGGTATGTTTAGGTCCCATGTAATAGGGGGCGAGCCTATTGCCATTCATCGGGCACAAATCCAGATTCCGAGCTGCTACTGAGAATTTCGTAGAAAAACCCAATAACACTTTGCTCGACCTGGGGATCGAACCCAGGACCTCCAGCGTAGCAGTCGCGCTTAGGACCACTAGACTAATGAGGCAGTACTACATAACATATACCTTGTTTATTAGTAAACCAAGACAGGGACCTGGTGACTGTCTCCAAAGGTCAGCTCTCTCTACTCTTGACCTGGTGTTGTTACTCGTCCATCCGTGGAAAAATTTAATAATTTTATTTTTCAAAGCAAATACCTATCCTCTGGCTATTATTTACATTTCTGAAAGCAACTCTGATATCATTATAAACATGCGTTCATTACCAATCTTACGCTAGACGATTCGCCTCTGTCTAATGTACAGATTTTTACGAGTTTTAAATGTAAACAAAAGTATTCGATCAGTAGCTTGGTACTCGATCTTCCATAATTTTTAATTTTTTCGACGCCAGTTTTGACTAGTGATGTAAACTTCATAGGGTCGTAACAATTGTTTTTCTATTGTGTGTCACATTAAATCAAGAACTCTTTCAAAATACACTACGGTTTTCTATTTCGACATAGAGTCTGCGGAATCTGATGGATCGATTTTAAACCAACCAATACATACTTGATAATATTTTTTTAACACCATACCATACAACCAAGTTACCATAAACTTAAATTTTTCTTATTCGATTTTCAACTTAACCTAAAATATTTTAAAGCTTAAATTTGTCAGTTTTGTATAACCTGATGTGTCGTTGACTGTACTTGAATATCCCCCAACAGTGCATATCTGTGAAACCGTTATGGATATCCGTTTTAATTTTGTTTTTATTTTCGAAAGTCTAATAAGTAAAAGTGTAGTGCAGATTAATTTAATTATTTCTAATTACCCTTGAGTCTCTTGTCGAGGCATCAATGATTTAATATAGCGACATGACGAGTACTGCGAATCGATGTGGCGGAGGCTTTCTGATGTCCTTGGGATATTTATAGGCAGCTTTTACCTGTTGCGCTCGCGTGAACAATAATTGTGAATTTGTGAGCCCGGAAGTAGCTATCTAATTTATGGAGTAGTTTGATTGTTATTATTTTCTCGCCTATCCTTAACACATCCCTGTATGTTAATACAATAAAGTAATATTCTAGCTTACCCTGATTATTATATTTTTGATTTCTGACATTTACGCGAATATTATACATTGAAATAAAACTACTTTTTACGGATTTTATCGCGTATATTGATATTATTAATCCCGACGTTTCGGACCCTTTACAGCGTCCATGGTCACGGGTAGACTGACATTTATTACTAATTATTAATTAAAACTAGATGGAGCCGGCATTTCCTAGCTGACGACCTCTGAGAAGAATATTATATTTTTGTTAAAAAAGACAGCCGTGTCACGGGGGACTTCACAATCATAAAATAATGGACCCAAAATACACACAAAATTGAAACAAATATCCGTGGAACACATAAATATTTATCTCGGGTGGTGTCGAACCCACGACACACTGCGCAATGGTAATAGCCGTATAACCGCTACGCCAAACGGCGAGTCAAAATAATGTGGAATGATATATATCAGTTTTGTATTTGCTTATTACATTGGTGACCATTATTTACACATCTAAACATCATGTCCATACAATCTGTCAGTCCCGGTTGGGATTTGCCTTACAAACAAATTCTTTGAAAATCTGTGGTTGCGTATGTCGAGATTATGGATTTACAGCAGTAGGTACCTCAGTCTAACCCTTCGGGGAATAGAGGCGTGATCTTATGTTCTGTATTATTTAGATTCAAAATCAGTCTCCAACTTTGATAAGACTTCTGCCTACCCTTCTTGGCGCAGCCGTGATGATATATCCTGTAATAATCTCAGTATTCTCAGTACCGTTTCGGTTCCCGCCGGCAACGGGCTCGGTTGAGGGTATTTCAATCAATGAAAATAACATCAGTTAATTTTCCTCATTTCAACGATTTCCTCGGCAATCCTTGGAGAGCTTCGCTCGTAATCGCACTGTTTACGTAAAGAAATTGATATTCAATATTTTCTTGGATTTATTTCAACTTCAAATGATTTGTGTTTCTAATCTGTGAAGATCGTTTGTTTGTTTTTATTGTGACGTGTTTGATCGTGAATATTATTTTCTAGATTTACTACTCTTGTGATATACCTAACCATTGGAGTGCCAAGTCGAAGGTCTCCTAACCTCTGACTTTTCGCAATCATGTGTGTATTGATAATTAATTATCACAAGCTTACAACGGTGAAGGAAAACATCGTGAGGAAATCTGCATGTCAGAGATTTTCAGGGCGGCGTGTGAAGTCTGCCACACAAGGCCAGTGTGGTGGACTAATAGCTTAACCGCTCTCATTCTGTGAGGGGACCCGTGCCCAGCTGTGGGACACTCAACAGTTTTAATCAAAGTGCTTCTTTTGGATAGGCTCCTACCTTCCAATAGCTTCAGAAAAATTCAACAGTTGAAATTGTTTGCGAATTTTATAATGTATCTTCTACTACCTACGTATTTCTAATTTCTACGCGACGCAGCCAAGTGCACCGAAACAAGCCATACATTTGAGTTGACGAAATAACCGAAAGCAATATTAAGTCTTTACTTCTTTTTCTTTTATCGTATATGTAAGCGCGGTTCCATAGTTTTGGTTGGCGTTTTGGTTCTGAACTGTAAGCTTATTGTTATGAAAATAAGTAAATAAATAGTTATGCCCACAACCCTAATTTATTGAGGTCGATAGGCTATTGTTATTTTCAATGTCTTGATAAAAAAAAAAAAAACAAAAATGAATCGTGCGTGATGTAATTTTCGTAAGCAGATTGCCGCCTTGCAGAAAAAAGTGAAATAACACTGCTGTGTTGTGTTCCTTACGGTGAGCAAGGTTGCCAGTTCCGCGAGGAAACGTTGAGTTGGCAGTGGGGGGACTTTGACCCTTATACTGCCAACCCTCTTTCGTTTTACGGGGTCGGCAACGCGCAATTGTGATACCCCTGGTATTACAAGCGTCTATAGGCTTACCATCAGGTGGGCCGTATGCTTGTTTGCCACTTTATTGGTATAAAAAAAAGATTAATATTCCACAGATTTATTAATTCACTAGTGTTCGTTGTCGGGACCACAATGTTTTTTGAGACCTGGATCCGTGCCTGCGTATATGTATGTGTATAGTCTACTACACACGGCATGTGTAAACTCAATTACACATGCCGTATGTGCTAAACTAAAGACTAAAATCACATCAGTCAACCAATTGATACTGAGCCTGGCTGTCCAGGATACGCCGGACGACGCCCACTCGGCTTACACCCGTGTGTACATGCACTACGCCACGGTTAAAAGTTTGCGCTTTGGACCACTCATATTCCGTTGAAATAACGATGATGTTTGATTGCAACTAAGGCTTGAAGTGTTGTCCCGAACAAAAGATCAAGACAACACTTCAAGCTTTAGTTTGGATCTGGAAAGGCAAACTGTTAAGCTTGCTGTGGAGTCGTGTGTATGTAGGCCAGCACATCAAGCTACCACAATCTGTCAAATTTCTTTGATAGATTTTCAACTTTAATACAACAGGACAAGTTTAATTTTCAATTAGGAAAATTTGACAGTTTTAGATAGCTTGACCTGATGGCTTCTGTAAAAGCTGTACAAGCGTACACCCGGGACGCTTGTGAAATAATTATTTGTTGTTATTTTCTAACTAATCTAGTGTTTGTATTGTTTCAGCTGCTTGTAAATAGAGGCTGTAAATATAACGTATATAGTTTAAAGATGAGTTTGGGTGCGCGCGCCACCAAGGGTGGTGCGAAGGGGGGCGCCAAGGACGGCAAGCATGCACAAGACACCCGGAAGACCACAGAGAAAACCCAGAGCAAGGAGAAGGTGAAACCACAGGTGAGTCAACCAGAATACTTCAATACTTTCCTTTTTTGCGTTTTGTGGTGCTTCTTCATAGGTCTCTGGAGACCACCATTATGATTTTTAACTGCAAAGATAAATATTTATAAATAAACCATAGTGTTCAGAATGCTGATAGTTCAGTTTTTATGAGCATTTTGGTGAAGGGCGGCGAGCCGCGGTCGTATGAAATGGCCCAGACCGGCAATTGTTTTTTTTGACAGGTGAAGTTTACTCAAAACAGTGATGGAACCTTCTTACATAAAAAACTCATACCTGTATTCCCTGATTTCCAGGTAGATCAGTGTTATTTGTTTTTAACCGACTTCAAAAAAGGAGGAGGTTCTCAATTCGACTGTATTTTTTTTAATGTTTAGGTACCTCAGAACTTTCGACCGGATCACCCGATTTTGATGATTATTTTTTTATTTGAAAGCTGGTCAAACTTCCCGTGTGGTCCAATTCACAATGGCGTCTATGAGCAAACTATCGGTATTCTATTCCTAAAAAGTTATTCTATGAAATGTCAATAGCAGCTCAGAGTTGAGTTTTTTGCTTAGTTAATGAAAATAGGGTCGACTCCTATTAAATGAGATCTAAAGTCACAGGCAAACAGTGAGTGTACGTTAGTGTTCATAACACGTCTCTCAAATCCTCGAGATTCATATTGATTTCTGACATTTACGCGAATATTATACATTGAAATAAAACTACTTTTTGCCAAATTGAAGTAAAACAAGTAAAAAATTTCCTGTCTCGTGTGCGGGTAGACGGGGAGTCTACCCGTGACCAAGGACGCTGTAAAGGGTCCGAAACGTCGGGATTAATAATATCAATATAACGCGATAAAATCCGTAAAAAGTAGTTAAATTTCAACCTCGAGATTCATATTAAATACATACAATACAGGAGATTTTTTACTTGTTTTTCTTCAATTGGGCAAAAAGTATAAGCAAGGTACATTCCCTACTCCATTAACATATTCGCACATGCATGTGTCCGCAGATGAACATATTGCTATCACAATAACACCGGCCGACCTTGACGCGTGACCTCCGACGAGTCATTGACATTGTGCCCGTCACTGTGACCACGGACTGTCTTAGAAATGCTATTAAACTAGCAATTTTTTATTACTTGAGAGGAAAAGAGATAGCGACTGTTACTGGTTAAAGTAATGTAGAATGTTTAAAGTATTTTATTTAAAAAACCTTGATTTTCTCATGTGCGATTAAAAACACAAATTCTTTCATACAGAAACACCCAATCGAATTGAAGAATTGAATATTTTCTTGATCCCTTGGCCCTTCCCATATAGTTTTGATAAGAAAACGGTTGACATTGTAGGGCGATAATTGTTTGGCAATCCGCCACAATTTTATCACGTTTTACTTTATTCAAAAAGTATTTAATCATCAATGAGGTCCATTCTCGAGCTTCCATAATTTTCTCGGCCTACGCACCCTAAACAGTCATCTTCGCTACCAACCTCCTCAACGGCTAATCTCTTTCCTACGGCATACCAACCTCAATGGTTTATCTCTTTACTATGTCATACCTATTTATCGTGTATCATGATGACGCAATAGAAGAATAATTCAAAGGACGATAATGAATTAATTGTTCTTAGAAATGAACAAATAAATATGTAACGATTATTTTCTCTTACTCGGTATAAACAAACATAGTCTGGAAAGCAACCAGTAAATAAGTCAATTTTTGATACATTACGCAGTAGTGTTTAGTTAGGACCCATATAATAAGTAGTTACTGTGATAAAAAAGTACTATCTAACGATCTCGGTGATCAGATTTTCATAGCTTTTGGAACTTGGGGCCTCCGCCATTAGTCTCAGATAGGATCAGAATTAACGTCAATAGTCACTTAAACCTTTGAATTGTACTCTCGTTTATCCAGATTTTTTTATCCTTTTAATTACTTGTCCTTGAAATTTTGGCAGTTGATGCTTTGTATGTTTTAAGGCTGTAGGGTTGTATGGGGTATGAAAGTTTGTCATCTAAATATACAAATTATTACAATATTTTTCTACCCGTGCGAAGTTGGGGCGGGCCGCTAGTTTACGATATATTTAAACGCATACTTTTGTCCACAGGCTACTACAGAACAGCTCCGAATGGCACACATGATCGATCGTAAAAGCGAAGACGCGTCTGACGTTCGAAGAATGGTAAGTCTATAATAACAATATTAATAATAACAACACAGGTCATGCCTTAACCAGTGGGTTAAAAGTTCAGGCATAGTAGGTACTCGAAACCGGCGTGTGTGTATGAGAAGATGTATGAATGTGGACGAAGCAAAAGAAGTACTTATGCAAGAATCGTGGCAAGTGGCGTTAGTTTCTCCCCAGCCATTATGGAAAAAAAGAGCTTATGTATATAGCAACTGAGTGGCTGTGGACCCCACTTTAAGAAACCATGCCTTAAATGATGAACATAAATATCGTCGGGAAACATACTTTTCCTCGACGGTGTATGAAGTCTGCCCGCCCATTCTGAAACCCCGAAAAGTTAAGTTTTGTTGTGGGGGGACGGCTAAGGATACAAAACTTTCACAACTTAAAAAAATAATAAAACAACGTGACGTTGACTACGTGACGCAAGTTAGGTCCGTCAACTTGAAAAATTGCGCAACGTGTTTCGAATTTGCATTTAAAGGTTTTCCTGTACAATGCGCTGAAAATATCCTGCGATTTGAGCAAGAAATAAGGACAAAATATTGCTGTTAATTTTATAGCATTTTAAATGTACACCGTACGCTATAAATAGCCAAAAACTACAAGAAATCTTATAACATTGAAGCCAGGTTACACAAAGGACTGGTGGAAAACTTATGCTTTTGATTTAACAATTTAAAAATAATTTATTATTGGAACACAACTTAAGTCGATTTTTGAACTGTAAAAAAATGTTTATTAAGGTCACAAAATTATGTATATTGCCATAGAAATTGGAATCTATGAAATGTATTTAAGGTTGCTTGTCTCAAATCTTGTGAATTTTGTCTTAGTCCGTGGCCAGCTTCCCTTTTGAAGTTTTTTCTTTTTTTATCTATCTATTTACTGTCCCTACTGCTGGGCACTGCTCTAGTCTAGTGCCGGTTGGCAGACTACACGCCATTCAGAAAATCTCTTGTCATGCAGGTTTCCTAACGTTTTGCTTCACTCTTTAAACAAATGATAAATACACACATATTTATATTATTCTACTTAGGTGGCAAACATGCTTATTAAGAGAGGTACATAGTGGGAGTAATTCCACTCAAATTGGAGCTGCTCGACTGGGGAAGTACCTCTGCCTTGCAGAAAGTCGAAGTAAAATAACACTGCTTTGAGCTGTGTTATTTTACAATATAAAGTTCTTGTGGTATGTAGTTGGGTACACAATTATAGATTTGATTTGCGTTTTCCCGCGGCCAGGGAAAATGGTTTTTAGATAACGGTATTTACCATAGTTCCCAACAATGGTTAACTGTGTTAATACAGCCATTTGCGACAGCGTACCGATGGGATTTAATTAAGTCGAGGGTTCTGTGAGCGCCCTTATTTTTCCTTAAACAGACAATTATGTTGATGAATGAAAACTGTCTTTTTTTAATGATTAGAGTGACCGTCACGGATGTGTTTTTGCGCATGAAGAACAGAACCAATCACGAGTGGCGAATATAACGCGTTGAGTGATGAACCAATCACATAATCCAAATGTGTCGCCCCGCCATCACACCTCGGTACAGTATGCGCGGCATAACCTGGCCGGAATGAAGTTAGCCGTTTGAATGCGCAATGAATGGTTTACGTTGAAAAATTGTATACTGCGCAACCAAACAGCCAACTTCAGTCCGGCCAGGTTTTGCCGCGCATACTGTAATACACCGACAAACAGACAGGAATAATTGGGAACTTGAATTAATTTACTATTTTTATTTTATGTCAAATAAAAGCTGAAAATATATTAATTCTGAAAGAAATTTGACAGATTGTGGTAGCTTGATGTGCTAGCCTCTGTACTGTTGATACTCGCCACAGCTCCTTTTTCATGCGAAATATAATATACATTGATTTATTTATTATACAATTTAACTAGAACGGCCATATACCAATTACACTAATTAAATAGAATTACTATGACATATTACATTTACAAAATTCGATAACTACATACATCCCTACTAATATTATAAATGCGAAAGTAACTCTGTCTGTGTGTTACGCTTTCACGTCTAAATCACTGAACTGATTTTAATGAAATTTGGTACAAAGATAGAGTTGACCTTGAGAAAGAACATAGGATAGTTTTTATCTCGGACTTTTGAAGAGTTCTCTTGGAAACGCGATATAACCGAACTCGACGCGGGCGAAACCGCGGGCGGAAAACTAGTTAAATATAAAATTAAAATTCACACCGATCATACATCCCTCTCGCACAACTTCAAGCACACCGTCAATGGCTTTGCCCATCCATCCTCAAACAAATCAATGTCTGGGCATGAGTCCAGGAGATTGTTGGTAAAGAGTCGACACAGTTCATCATTAAACAAATCGGGTGAGTCGGACCCGCTTGTAAAGATATCTAAGGTACGCCTTCTGAACTTTTTCGAGTATTAGAGTGTACTTTTTCTCATGCGGGCTCCAGATAGACCCAATGGTTTCCAACTTACTTCGCACCAGCTCATTATAAATGATTCGAATGACATGTTGTTGTAGGTATATTATGCTATTAAGTTAATCCTTGTATGTTTGTTTGTCGCAGGTGCTAGAGCTGATGGAGATGACGTGCCGCACCGAGGAGGAGGTGTGCTCGGCGCTGCACGACTCCGACAACGACATGGTCGCCGCCTGCAACCTGCTGCTTGAAGAGAGCCAGCGGATACAGGTACACGGCCTTTTTTTTTCTTTTTAGGGTTCCGTATCTCAAAAGGAAAAAACGGTAACATTAAAGACCAGCATATCCAATAACCCACGTTTCTTTTATATCGTTAAAATCAATGAATGTTCTGTTTACAGGGCGAGTGGCAAACCAACGAGAAAAAGAAAAAGAAGCCACCAGCCCCCGCCGGCAACGGAGAGCTCGACCCGCCTCGGGACCCCCGCAGTCGCTCGGGACCCCGCCCACGTAAGTACTCACTCAGCTTACAGCTGCTACTGTCATATCATATCATAAAATATACGAAAAGTAAAAGACAACGCTTTTATTCTTTGCCTAACTCTTAGGCAGACGAGAGCAGAGTATTGAGGGAGAGGAGGGGCAGTTGGGTTACATGTCCGTTAATGGCAATAGGCTCGTTTCCTATTATGTTTGATGGCAAAAGGGGACCGGTTAACATGGTGCTTGAGCTAGAATCGAACAACATCCGCGCTTCTGAAGTTATGTAAGTGCGAAGTAAGATCATGTGTCAAGTTTGACACTGTCTTCTTGCTAGTATCTAAAAGTTGCTATCAAAAAAGGAGTCGGGAGAACGATTCAACTGTTTTGGAAATTAGAACAATTATACAGATGAGTTGTAAGTGTAATGAACATTGTGTATGTGCACTATATACAGGTCGCGGCGAGGGAGAGCGAGGGGAGCGCGGTGAAGGTGGGTGGCGCGGGAGGGGGGCCACGCGAGGCAGGGGGGGCGCCAGGGGGGCTCGGGGGGGAGCCGCGCGCCGGCCACGACCCCACCCACACCCCGACCGGGACCCCACCGCCACGTGGAACGACCACTCGCAGACCGCCGGTACATATACTGTTACTTTAATTGATACACCCATGTTATTTAGAATACGTTCAACAAATATATTTCTTGGAGAACGATACCCAAGTACAGTGGACAGCACATCAAACTACCACAATCTGTCAAATTTCTTTGTTTGATTTTCAACTTTAATCCAAAGCAATAAGGTTCACATTCAATTGGGAAAATTTGATAGTTTTGGATAGCTTGACCTGCTGGCGTCTGTACTTTTTTTGTTTACAGAAAATACAGGGTGGAAGGGACATCGATGTGCAACAGCTTATCAACGGCTTACCATGACTTCAGTACCTGAGTACTGAAGTCATGGTAAGCTGTTGCGCGTTCTGGACCCCCGTGCGTTGGAATTTTACGTCGGCTTTTTCTTAAATTTTACAACTCGCAAGTGAACTCTAAGGAAACAGCTGACCAGAAGATCTTTCGAGTTTAATTTACAATGCTGTTTTTAGTGAAAAAAGTGAATGAATAACTTTTTAATTAAAATTTTTATTGGGTTAGATAGAAATAATGATTTTATACAGTTTAAAGTTGAAAACACTGCAAAAAAAAGTAAAATTTAAGAAAAAGCCGACGAAAAATTCCAACGCAGGGGGGGCCAGAATCATGTACTGAAGTCATGGTAAGCCGTTGCGCGTCGATGTCCCTTCCACCCTGTATAGTTATTATATTTAACAAGCGACCTGCCTCGGCTTCGCACGATTGCAGTGTACTAACTACATTTTCTTTTTTTTTTTTGTTGAAAAGACTGTCTATGGAGTTTCTTGCCGGTTCTTCTCCATAAGACCCACTTTTTGGAGCCGTGCAACTAGTTTGACTTTTCAAAAGTGCTATTTTAATGGTCTAATTGAAATAAAATATTTGACTTTGACTTTAATAACACGCAATTATACATATAAATCTCGAGGCATGGAGGAGCTCGTGGATGAGTAATAATTAAGCTGATCAAACGATCTGCAAGGTTAAGCGGTGGTCAGTCTGTGGATGGGTCACTATTCTTAACACATCGAGACCCCTCCGTGCCTCGAAGAGCACGTAAAGTCGTCGGTCCCGGTTGTCGTACGAACACCTATGACAATCCGTTAGTGGTAGTCGGAAGCCCAAACAATCCTGACAACCAGTTTATCCTCAAGGTAGGGCTAATTTAAAATAAAAGAAGTTAAATTCAAATTCGGCCTTATTCGTTATCCAGGCGGCAGCAACATCGTCGACACATTCCCCACCACAGAAGACTGGGACAACGAGGAGTGGTCCGGATCTCTATCAGACACTAAGGTGAATATTAACACGTCTTCAACATCTACATTCTGATTACTAAACTCTGTCCAACCGTTTATTTTATTTTTAACAGCTCTAATATATACTTATGTATAAAAATGAATCCGTGTTTCCCCTGGGCGTGACCAAGGGAAACACGGATTCATTTTTTAAGTTGAGAACGACTACCGATTTAATTCATCTTATTTTTAGGATTCCTTACCCAAAGGGTAAAACGGGACCCTATTACTACTTGATGTTAGAGGAGTTGTGTTGTGTGTGGTTGCAGGTGTTCACGCCCAGCGCGGGAGTGGCGGGAGTCGCGGGAGTCGCCGACACAGAACAGACGACCAACAACAACGTGAGTAGCCTGTGCCTATACAGGGTGGAATTTTGTAATGCCACCTGGAGGGAAAATACTCTTAATACTGTATATAGACAATTTTACTCAAACCATTCACCCGATTTCACCGGGTGAAATCATATTCACATATCACCCGATAAAAAAAAAAATTAAATCCTTTTTCTAAATGAAATAATTATGTTCTTTGTTTCACAAGTTAGTACTTCACGTACATTAAATTATATTTACACACTTTAAAACTTTATCTTATAATTATTACATCTTAACAATGATCCATTGTTCTCTCAATTCATTTATAATATCGTTAATTCAGTGACAACAACATTACATAACATGTTATTGATATACTTTTTTTTTGTCACATGCTAAGAACACGGAAGTAAAAGTAAGTATCTAATGGTATCATAAGATATATAATTAGATAGGCCCAGGTAGAATAAAAAGCGGACTGTATTTCTAGATTATATTAAGTCTTTACAAAGGTCAAAATTTAATTAAATAAAATCATGCGATTGTGGTCGCTTTGTTAAAAAAAGTGTCTGTGTCGAGGGCCCGCTCCCCGCTCCCCGCTCCCCGCTCCCCGCTCCCCGCTCCCCGCTCCCCGCTCCCCGCTCCCCGGGGTCCTTGATGACGCATGTGTGTCTTTGAGGTGATAACGTGTGCGTTAACAATAATATCTATTAGAAGTATTATTTTCTTGTTGCCATGTGTCAAAATAGTAGATTTCTTTATTTTGATCATGATTATAATAGTAAGCTTACGCCGACTATTCTCTTCCCACGATGCTCACTACGTCCCGAGTGTCTCGATCAGTGTTGCCATTGATTGACAGCTGCAATCCAATAAAGGACGATTTTAATTTAATTATGATGATTATAGAATATTTTTTTATATCAGTTATTTTGTCTATTTATTAAAATAAGTAGACGTTATAAAAATACTTATTCAAAATTGCTTCATTATAGAAGCAACCAAGTGAAAGAAATGCATTTTCAACACACTTGCTCATAAAATGGCTCTTATTTCACCGCAATTATGCACGTAATGTGACCTATAATCAAACTGACTTTTTCATTGCTATTATTCACAAGTGAGTTATAGGGTTTTTTTTTTTGAGTTAGTTGAGTTGCTTTGTTCTTAAAAAAGTTTCGATACCATAAAGATCGTGTTCAATAAATAGTACAAATATATTAATGTTTTACCGTCCTCGGCTCTCTTAAAACCCTCACCTAACGGCTCGGGTTTAAATGGCGCCTCAGCGGTAATCACCAACATTACACACTTGTACCATAATGTAGTATTACTCGCGTAATTTATTTACACATACACACATCCGAGACTGTCTATGACGTCACCGTGGGGCAATCACGTGAGCTACCTGTAACAGGAAGAAAGTATCTGGCATAAGATTGAAATAAAACTGCTTTTTACGGATGGTCACGGGTAGACGCTGTAAAGGGTCCGAAGCGTCGGGATTAATAATATCAATATAACGCGATAAAATCCGTAAAAAGTAGTTTTATTTCAATGTATAATATTCGATCGAAATAATTGTGTCATAAGATTGTTATTATAACAGCGTTTCGATAAGTTTCCTTGATGATTTTTGACAATTATATGTCATACAATGAGGATAATCGACGAAATCTGCAGGAAATCTGCAAATTAATAGGGGCTCAGCGCACGATACGCGCTAGCGTCCCTTGTAATTTATGTGCAAGGGTTTTTTTTTAATTGACACGAAAAAGAATGATGATACAACATAGTTTTTGGTGTGTTTAGTCAACAAAGCTACCGATCACTGCTATGGGCGGATTTCTATTCCACATTCTCAGTTTTTCGGTGATAGTACAGTCAGCGTCAATTAGTTAGTGACACTCAGGAGGTTCAAATAAATAGACGCAACCAAAAAGTCAATAATATCGGTACAAACAAAGTTTCCATATTGTTGTCAACATTATACTCGCTCAAAAGGTCGAGATGTTTAAAACGTCATATAGATAGGTTCAGTCAAACCGTCATAAATATGGTTACGGTCATCCCGCCAATGGTATCCAAGCATTTAAACTTTTGAACACTTAGTTCAAAAATATGACACATTAGAAAAATAAACCAGCATGTTATAGAGATAAACGGTTTCCCAAAGACGAAAACCTTCAGGCAATCTAGGTTTGTAATTGCATGTCTATTTATCTGTCAGTAATATCAATGTCAAGTGCAATACTAAAGCAAGCTAGAAATATGGCTACATATCGCATTAGTGACACCACAAAACATCGAATTTATATTTGAGGGAGGAAGGTGTCTCCGTAACAGATATTTCAAATGAACTGGGAATATCCTTACGTATTGTTTTAGATGAGTTACCTATCGAAATATTCTCATCTCTCTAGATCCTCATTTCTGCATATTCGCACTATATACCTATATTTATAGGTATATATTGTTTATACATACCTATAAATACACGATGATTTTGTAGTCGTTTTGGAACCGAAAATTTTAGACTCTATATCAGTAATAGAACCTATTAAAATATAATTTAAAATAAATAAAAATATATTATTTTATTGATTATTAAAAGTAATATCATATTCGAACAAAAAATGAGAACTCATGATAATTCCACTCAATGTTACGTACTACGATCACTACGATCGATGTCATTCAATGTTACACACACAACACTAAGCGGTAAAACATGCCTAGACACGTTATCCGCCCATTGGATGCGGCGCGGCGCCCGCTGCCTACAATCCACGCACACAGCTGTAATGTATTACGTACCTACCCCTAGTAGCAGGCTGCGTGGCGAGCGCTCTCGCGTCGTCGCGTCGCCCGCGCCGCTCCCCGTTAACCACCCCGCACGGCCGCACCCGCCAGTTTTGTTGCAACTCGCGCGCGATAAAGGTTGCATTTTTTACGTTTTACGTAGCCACGCGAAAATGAGTCTTCAGTATGAATATTCGAACGCGGAGTAGGTACTTGACAATGGTTCAGCTGTACACTGTTACTAGTTACAATTTGGAAGGCCAAAGCCAAGCGGTTGTATTCCCGGCCAGAACATTTAAAGGCGCTGCGGCTACGAGGGATTGAAAGTCCTCAAGTACCTTCAACCCCTACCAACTTGGCTGCAACCCAGCGCCTTCTCAATCATGGACAATTCCGTGTGCCGGCTCACGCGCAAGGTCGAGGGCGCCTAAATGACTCGCAGGAGAACGAAGACGCTATTCTGGAGTAGGTACTTCGAGCGGGCTCCGCGGCGAAGCACGAGAATGGCGGCACAAGAATTTAATGTTAGCTAATGCTTTGTATGGAAAACATTAAATAATAATGGCTTAACATCCCTATAAGTTCCGTCGAGCTCACGTCATCAACAACAATGATGCACCGGCAAGAACTGCCCTATGTCAGCTGCCCGGCTCGTTATGCAAGTGTTGTGCGTGCTTACCCAAACAATCAGTTCCGTGATCGATGGATAGGCCACGTCGCGCGGCGGTCCCGTGGCTTGCCCACCACGGAGCCCAGACTTAACGCCCTTGGATTTTTCTTGTGGTCGGAAATAAAAAGACTCCTTTATACCCGTGAACATGAAAGTCTTAACGAGTTACGCAGTGCGATAGTGGACGCCTTTGATAAAGTGAAAAGTGATAGGCTAAAAGACAATAGCATAAAACGGGCACGTTTGTGTATTGAACGCGGCAGACTCCATTTCGTGTACTTGCTTCGGTACAGGGAAGTGTAAACAATTTATAAATAAACTTTTAATAGGTAAGTACTTAGCTATGTACATAAGTTAATTATTTTGTAAATAGCTCAAATTCCAAAAATCCAAACGCCTGAAGTACCTACTCAGTTCATTGTCTCTCTGTTTCTAATTATTGATACCTACAGTAAAATAAAGATAAGTTCAATTCAAATAAAGTATTTCTGCCGGTCCTAAGCCCGTGTAAAGTATGAACGAGAAATTGGAGTAGGTACAATTTACGTAGTTGGCGTGAAAATGTTGATGCGCAGCGGCTGTGCGAGCGACTGCTGCGCCTGTCGCGGGTTCGATCCTCGCTCGGAACAAATTTGTATGATCTGTGGGTGAATGTTCTGGGCTTGCGTGTTTGTGTATGTGAAAATTTATGTTTATAAATGCACCCATGACACAGGAGAAAATCCTAGTGTTGGGCAACGTTTTTTTTCTTAAATAAGAACTACGATAAAACCTACCTACACACAGTCTTATTCTAATTTTTTTAGTAAGAATGTAGGTATTACGTTCGTGTCCCGTATCAGCTGATTCGCTGGGCGCCATACTTGTCCTATTTGAACTGTGATCCTAGGTACCTACCTAACATCAAATTACGTCGCTATCTGCATCGTAATGCAATTTATTTTAATAATAAAATGTACTTGTCTAGCTACTAGCTATTAAATCACGCGTAGTAGGTACTCGGACGGATCATCCGACCGTCCGTCGCTCCCGTTGCTGTAGGTAGGTGACCAGCTGATGAGCTGACTCGTACCGCGCCGCGCCGCCCGCCGCGCATCATTGATAAATGGCAAGCTTGAGACTGAGGCGGTTTAAGAATGAAATATTCGTGCACTACTACGAACAAACTCGAACAAGTGAAATTTTTTTTTGAAATGCCAACTTTTTTATTATTAGCTGTACAGTCAACTTAATATTTTTTATTTGTACTACTAATTATCCTAAGTTACCACGTTGCGGTTCCAAAACGACTATAATTTCACGCGTATAGGTATGTATAAACAAGCACACAGCCCGCCTGATGGTAAGCAGTCAAAAACTAGAGAAAATTGAAAAAAACAATAGTTGGTTTTCTTTATTTAAACGATTTTAGTTGTAAAAATTGATGCAAGCGATTATTGACCTTATTGACATTATTTTATTGTTTATTTTTAGTTATTCATCCACTCTATTATCTTGTTTATGTTTTAAATAGCTGTTTTTGAATAATAGTCAATAAGGTTGAAAATCGCTTGCACCTCTTTTTTCAAGCACTATCGAGTCTAGTAATTTTGTCGACGTTCATTGTTAAAATAAAATGATCATGATATTAAATATATAGATAGAACAAGAGCTCTATGGGATATAATATTATAGTCATACTCACTATCTGAGGTTTAGGTACATCTATTTTCAGTCAGCTGTTTATTGCTTACAAGTATCGTAAAAGGCTATGCACGAGCCTTTAAAAAACAAAAGACATGTCTATGACGTCATGCTTAAAATGAAAAGGACAACAGTAGTTTCTATTCCTTTCATTTTGTGTATAATTGTTTCCACATTGATGTGAGAAATAATAGGTGTTTAAAATGTAAAGCAGTAAAGTTTATTTTTCTAATGTGTTCCATATTTTTGAACACTTAAAATGTTTGGATACCATTGGCGGGATCACTGTACTTAACCATATTTATGACGGTTTGACTGAACCTATCTATATGACGTTTTAAACGTCTCGACCTTTTGAGCGACTATAATGTTGACAACAATATGGAAACTTTGTTTGTACCGATATTATTGACTTTTTGGTTGCGTCTATTTATTTGAATACCCTGAGTGTCACTAACTATTTGACGCTGACTGTAATATCGTGTACCAAACCGGGGGACAGGGATTCTAATTCTGGCCGATATCTGAATTTTCTTTCACACAAGTTTATATAATTACCTAATCAATATCAAATGCAATTAAAACTAACTAAACTAATTCATACTAGACGTTTGTGAGTATCGGTCACTAACGTCTGCCTCTTTTAATTTGCAGAATTCTTGCAGATTTCCTCAAAATTTATATTATACACGTTTAATTGTTCTGTTAGAACTACTATCTTACTACTCACTGTCATCTTTGTCGTATTAGTGTAGCAATATACTAACATAGTCCCGTTTGTGCCAGGAGGAGTGGGACGCATCGGAGGCCAACGGTCCACTGGAGCCGCACATCCCCACGTACACGTACCACAACTCCGCACACATACCCGCACACCCGCATCACCCTAGAGATGTGAGTACCGACACAGTCACAACGGTCCACTGGAGCCGCACATCCCCACGTACACGTACCACAACTCCGCACACATACCCGCACACCCGCATCACCCTAGAGATGTGAGTACCGACACAGTCACAACGGTCCACTGGAGCCGCACATCCCCACGTACACGTACCACAACTCCGCACACATACCCGCACACCCGCATCACCCTAGAGATGTGAGTACCGACACAGTCACAACGGTCCACTGGAGCCGCACATCCCCACGTACACGTACCACAACTCCGCACACATACCCGCACACCCGCATCACCCTAGAGATGTGAGTACCGACACAGTCACAACGGTCCACTGGAGCCGCACATCCCCACGTACACGTACCACAACTCCGCACACATACCCGCACACCCGCATCACCCTAGAGATGTGAGTACCGACACAGTCACAACGGTCCACTGGAGCCGCACATCCCCACGTACACGTACCACAACTCCGCACACATACCCGCACACCCGCATCACCCTAGAGATGTGAGTACCGACACAGTCACAACGGTCCACTGGAGCCGCACATCCCCACGTACACGTACCACAACTCCGCACACATACCCGCACACCCGCATCACCCTAGAGATGTGAGTACCGACACAGTCACAACGGTCCACTGGAGCCGCACATCCCCACGTACACGTACCACAACTCCGCACACATACCCGCACACCCGCATCACCCTAGAGATGTGAGTACCGACACAGTCACAACGGTCCACTGGAGCCGCACATCCCCACGTACACGTACCACAACTCCGCACACATACCCGCACACCCGCATCACCCTAGAGATGTGAGTACCGACACAGTCACAACGGTCCACTGGAGCCGCACATCCCCACGTACACGTACCACAACTCCGCACACATACCCGCACACCCGCATCACCCTAGAGATGTGAGTACCGACACAGTCACAACGGTCCACTGGAGCCGCACATCCCCACGTACACGTACCACAACTCCGCACACATACCCGCACACCCGCATCACCCTAGAGATGTGAGTACCGACACAGTCACAACGGTCCACTGGAGCCGCACATCCCCACGTACACGTACCACAACTCCGCACACATACCCGCACACCCGCATCACCCTAGAGATGTGAGTACCGACACAGTCACAACGGTCCACTGGAGCCGCACATCCCCACGTACACGTACCACAACTCCGCACACATACCCGCACACCCGCATCACCCTAGAGATGTGAGTACCGACACAGTCACAACGGTCCACTGGAGCCGCACATCCCCACGTACACGTACCACAACTCCGCACACATACCCGCACACCCGCATCACCCTAGAGATGTGAGTACCGACACAGTCACAACGGTCCACTGGAGCCGCACATCCCCACGTACACGTACCACAACTTAAATGAATCATGATAAACATTCACGAAGATAGGAAACGCACATGTTGCATTACCATAATTCCCTTTATTTTTAAACTATAGATAAAAACATCAATTATTGTTCCATGTATATTGTGTAGTTCAGTGAACATAAATATATGGAACAACAGCTAATTTATTTTGCAAATACCATACTTATTAAACGTACCATATTTATTAAAAGTTATTCATAATTAGTGTATTAGTGTAATGTGGTTTTGGTAGAGTTATCAGGCGCGCGTTTATTTGTTCAAATTATATTTTTAGATAATATACAATCCATAAAGTGTATCGTTGTAATATGTGTTGTGTATGTGTGTGCCAGGCCATCAGCTCAGCTCGCGGCTCGTCCCCGGCGGGTGCGGGGGGCGTGGGGGGCTCGGGGGGCGTGGGGGGCTCGGGGGTCTTGGCGGGTGTGGGGGTCGTGTCGGGAGGTGCGGGAGTGCCGGCCCCGGAGCCCGCGCCCACTGACGCCTACCACCTGCCTGTACATCACCAGGTAACACAACACATTACATTAGAAAGAAAGAAAAGAAAATTTATTTGTAGGACACCTGAATTACATAAAACAGTAAATAGAGCTTGTAGTAGCAGTTGTAAACAGTAAAGCTACAACTAAAAGCATTCAAGTGAACCTTACAAATCATTACAACAAAAATTCATCAACCCATACACTGTACCACTGCTGGCTCGTGTCTCCACTCAGAATGAGGGCTATTAGGCTATGGTCTACCACAGTTGTCTAGTGCGGGTTGGAAAACCTCACACAGTTGAGAAAAATCTCTAAGACATACATCTAAGACGTACAGGGGCCAGCACATCAAGTTACAAAGGATATCACCAAAATCTGCCCAAATGATGTACTGAGAGTACACTTATTGGAAAAAATACCCTGTGTTACGCTGGTTAAAACTCTAGTCATACTTTCTTTTATGCTCACTTGGGAATGAGAAAAAATACTTTAAATTTGAAAAACGCACGCCATTTTAACACACTAGTATCAGTTTCATAGTGTTTTTATAGTAAAAACTGTCAACTTGATAGCTATCTGCTGTCAGTATCAGTTTTGGAATGTCAAACGCACGCAATTTTGGAACTATAATATCAGTTTCGTAGTGATTTCATAGTAGAAACTGTCAACTTGACAGCTGTCATGTACCTCAGGTACATATTTGGGCTGAGTTGTATGGACTTTTGATGACCTCGTTTCTTTGATAGATTTTCAACTTTAATATAGACATAATAAGGTTCATGTTCAAATAGCAAAATTTAATAGTTTTGGATAGGTTAACCTACCACCACATTGGAAAATATCATTCTGCCATAATATCGGATTAGAGACAACTTTATTCTCAAAACAAATACAATTCAGTTATATCATATAATAGTAATGTACAATCCTACGAAAGTAAACACATTATAATAATTATGCTAAAGTTATTGTGTAAACCGCACTAGGCCAACGTGGCGGACTATAGCCTAATCCCTCTCAATGTAAGAGGAGAGCCGTGCAGCAGTGAGATGATGAATTGATACAAACATATAACACTAACTTTGACTGTGTGCTTACCATAAATGGTTTTGTGTTAGCAGCCCATGGGCATGTCGGGCAGCCTGACGGCGGCGCAGTCGCAGTACCTGTCGCAACTCACGCAACAGTCGCAGAGGCACGACAACAGTACGTATATGTTCATTATAGGTTGATAGAGAGAGAGAGTGTTATGCGATATAAAGCAAAATAGCTTTATAGTATAAAGTACGGACCGCGATATTATTTGCTTTATGCTATATTTTTTTTCTTCTCTTAATTTTTTTTTTTTTTTTTTATAACCATTTTATATTAACCATCACTAATAAATACATACAGTCACGCCTTTTTCCCGTAAGGGTAGGCAGAAACTAAAGAACGCCAGTTTCTCTCTCTTCACTCCATATTAATTGTCCTCGTTTCGTTGGAAAATATATTGCAGGCAGGGACAAGCTATATACAAACGAAAATGTTTTGCTTGATTTGCTTTTAAATATTCAGAGGCCAGCACATCAAGCTACCCCAATCCGTCAAATTTCTTTGATATATTTTCAACTTTAAGTCAAAGAAATAAGGTTAATTTTCAATTGGGAAAATTTAACAGTTCTAGATATCTTGACCCGCTGGCGTCTGTACATAAAAAATTCAGGTAGAATATTGTCTTTTGTTTTATACTTTTTAGAGCGTGATTTTTCATTAGTCGGATTTTAGTTTTTGAACTTTTTATTTTTGTTAGTGTACGGTCACCAACGAAAGTTGCTGATTTTGAAAACTTGTCATTAAATTCTATTAAACGTAAAGCTTGTAGTTATCTTATAGACAAAGAACTCGTACTACCTTCTCGGGTCACTAACTTCTAGATACTTAAAAAAGTTAAAGCGTTTTAAAAATTGCATCGTGTTCAGCAACTTTCGTTGCTGACTCTACCGTCGACTGTTTTATTCTTTCTGTGTTAAATGGTATTTAAATATTTCAGGTGTGTACACGTCAAATTACGGCGTATACGGCTCATCAGACATCACCAGTCAAAGAAAACCCCAGAGGGCGCGAGTGCCGCCACCTTCCAAGGTACTATTTATCACATATTTATACATTTTTTTTGTTACTGTCTCAATACTGGACATAGGTCTCTCCCGTAACCTTCCACGTCTGCCTATTTGTGGTTTTCTCGGACCAGTCGTCCATGAATGCATCACTAGTCTTGGCACACCTATCCAGATATATTCTGTCATCATCATCCATGCTTGACCTTTTCTGGAAGGATTGGCCCAAAATAGCCTTGAACCGCGAGGAATGGAAGGAGGGCAGGGAGGCCTTTGCCTGCAGTGGGACGACAACGGCTAAATAATAATAATTATAATAATAATCATCATCCATAGCCTGAATTTTCGATCCTGTGCTAAACATACATTTGTGACCAATAAATCTCTTAATGTCATCGGTATCTTGCTACCGGACGCCCCACACTTCTGCCTGTCATTGGTCTCCAATCTGTTATAGTGCGAGACTCCACCTACCATCGCCACGTTTAGCCATGTATTCCGCCTAACACTTGAGTCCCATTATCCGATATATTATATAGAGGTGTATATGAATGTTCAGATCCCGATGTCTGCGGTGGAGATGCCAGGCGGGGAGGGCGGCCCGCTGTTCTTGGACGTACAGTTCGGCGCGCTCGAGCCTGACGACCACACTCCCAAACCGGTAACTACACTACTATCTACTATACAGCCTCTCCAACATAATGAAACACCTGCTTAAATGCATGAAAGGGATGATCTAGTGAAGTGTGTTGGAAAGACCTGGATAAGATTGGCGAAAAACAGGCATGAATGGTGTAAAGATGCATCCACACCGCAGTTAGTTTTTGTGAAGCAACGTTTCCAAGTGTTAGTGGGCATCATCCTGTAGCGACATCTACCTCGCTTCGTGGAACTACGAACAAATCCTGAATCGCGCAAGCAACATTTACAACGCAAGTTGCATATATATAACCGGCCGACATCAACCGTCGGGCCGCGGCCCGCCAGGCGAAACACCCGCCTGGTCGGAGGATACTAGCTTTGAGTTGGAGGGGCAACACACCTCGTCTCACCACACAGGTTGCCCCGACTCCATAATCCGATAACAAAAAGTTATTTGTTGTTAGTATATGTTGCCGTGAAGAATGTATCCTAATGTTATTGTGTTCCATTCTGTTGCTCCTCAAAAAGTAACTGCGGTAATGATGTACCATAAAAGGGAGGAGGCGTATCCCCTGTCGTGGGTCAGTAAAAGCCGTGAATGAGCTTTTGTTGATCCCCTTTAAAGCATTTCACCATCGTCATGATAAAAATTAAATTTTGAATATAAAATCTATAGGCACATTCTGAGTTATAATCGATTAAAGTTTTGAGTAAAATCCATCATCATCATCAACCTATATTCGTCCACTGCTGGAGTAGCATCCATACTTATACATAAAAGCAGCTAGAACCTGTAAAATAAAATTTGATAGAGCATTATTACTTCTAGACCTTATTGATATCGTATAATCCGTATGTAAATGATAGTCTAGTCGATTTTCACCTATTTGGAGTTAACCAAACCTATCAAGAAAATATTTAAAAAATAGACAATGCAAATAAATTCAGGCATTCCTCTTTCTTTGAAGTAATTTGAATCCTCTAAGTAGAATTAATTTACAAATAAATTTAATTTAAATCTAGATTTAATCATAGTTAAGTCAGTATTAGTAAGTTGGTATTTATTTATTGCCTATTGAATAATATAATTACTTCAGAAACAGCCATTTTTGTTTCTGAAATAATTGTGTTTTATTATTGGGTTGTTCGTTTATTTGGATGGATGGACGTAATTATTAATCCTTTACTGTAATAAAGATGGATGTTAATTAATTAACAGTAGTACGGTTAGAGCAGCGGGTGAGTGCTCTGCCTCTGTGCTACTGATTGCGAGTTTGATCTCGGCACGGAACAAATATTTGTATAGCCGGTAATTGTTTCTGTTCTGGGCACTTGTGTGAACGAGGACTTGTGTTTGTAAACACAGCCACGATACAGAAGGAAATTCCAGTGTGGGCAATGTATTATAAAAATATGTATGTAATAATGTATGTATGTGTTGTATCAGCAACAGTTGCCGAGTGGCGGTGAGGTGGTAGTACCTGCGCCCGCGTCTCCCCCGGCGCCGGCGCCCGCTGCCGCCCCCGCCTCCTCGCAACCTTACCCGACGCCCAACGCCATGGTCAGTATTCACTACTTTAAATGGCGCATTACTCACTGCACTACGCAGTCCAAATCTATACGACATGTAAAAAACGAGTGCCTTTTCTCTAAAATTGTATCGCGAAAAATACTCTCACCATTATTTTATCTATTATAGTCTCAATTCATTTTTCAATTATGCTATTATTGATTTCGGGATACAATTTGGTAAAAAGATTCCTTGGTTCACACTAACTTGACCGAAAATATTTATTTTTATTTGTTCCCGACCAATTTAACGATTTTCAGCCATCATATGGATCTATATTCGGTAAAAAAGCTTTGACAATCCGATGCATACCTGTTGAACTAATCTTAAATATATTCCTTACACGTTTGCATTGTGAACAGTACCTCAATAATCGTACTAACGGAGCCAATGTTAGTCATCAGCACAACAGAATTACCTGCCTGGCTTGCTCACTGTTCTGTACCTTTTGTGCGATAGGGTACGTCAATCTCCGATCAGTGACCAGCACCAATCTTGAACGCTGAGTTGAATTATTGAGTCTGTTTGGCGGTATTACGTGAGGTGTAGAGGCAGAGTTCTTAGAACCTCATGCAAATCTCTACTTCTTTCGCCGAGCGTTCAAGATCTGTGTCGGCCATTATACGGACAAAACCAGTACTTTCCTTCGCTTTCTCAATTCTTTATGATATGCTTTCCGAATATAATATGATTGTGATAGTCGATCTATTGACTGTTACAAACTGAAGTATTTGCTATCTGAGCTTAAATCTCGTGCCTATATAGGGCTATAGTACTTGACAGAGTGTAGCCCTTCAGTTGTTCTGTGCTTGCCTTGTCCTATTCACTTACTTTTGTTATTTGTGTTGCAGCTAAGTGAAAGCTTATCAGTAGTGGAGACCACGCCAGTCAATGTGCCCGCTACCACGGAACCCATAGTCACAAACACAACTTGTGAGTGCCTTGTATTTAATTAATTACTAGCTTTCGCCCGCAACTTCGTTCGCGTGGATATCAATCACAATAAAATATATATTCTATGCGTCTAAGTTTGATGTAAGAGCCGTCGCACGAAACTGTCTAGCATCTACGGCTAGTTTTTATCATTTTAATTCCTACTTTAATGACAGCTTCACTAGTGGTCGTAAGCATGACTGTTGAGCTAAAGGGCCTGGGTTCGATTCCCACGTCGAGTAAATTGAGATATTTCTCAATAGGATCGTAGAATTTATACCTGGTAGCGAGTGATAATTAATTATTAATAAGCACATGATTTCGAAAAGTCAGAGGTGCGTGCCCTGGGTTCGAACTCGAGATCTTCAACTTGGCAGTAAGAAAAAAATACATATATTATTTTTAAATCCAAGATGGGAATTGTATTTTTATACATATAAAAAATATTATGGGTGTAATTTCTTAGGTTTCTTGGAGAGCTGAAAAACAGGTCCCTAAGATTTAAATAAATAAAAAATTTCATAATCAGCATCGCGGGAAACGTAAAAATTGTGTCATTCAAATATTTTTTAAAGAATCCACCAAATTCTTTCGTTTTCACAATTAGCATCCCGAGAAAGATTGAGTAATAACCATATAATGTCATGACATCCTGTATTTCAAAATTAATGCCGTTTTCGCATTCGGCACTTCGAGAAACCTCGAAACTGGCTCACAATATCAATTCATTAAGAAAAAAAATTTCGACGTTAGATTTCAAAATTATTGTAGATTTTTCTAACCAGTATCCAGAGAAACATAGAAAATGACACCCATATTATTATAATTTTATTTAAAAAATCCGCCATCTTGGATTTAAAAATTAATGCTATTTTAGTAATAACTCTGAGAAACTTTTGTTATGAATTTTATACTCCGTTCAAGCATTTATTTTATTTTTGACAGCTCGAGTAATTGATTAGTGCTAAGCTTATCTATTAGTAATACCCTAATGTGATTCAATTTCTTATAACAATCCAGGGGACTTACCACAATGTGATAGATTTAGGATGATGATCATCTTAACGTGATCATGAAAGGGATGGCGCTATTTAATGTGTAGAGCGCTATCCCTCTCTCTCAATCGCAAAACGATCGCAATAACACGTTGTGGTACGGTTTATTATTCACAGATTGTTCTGGGTCGTTGCATTATGATAGTTGGCCGTCACATAGCTGACAGATCGGATGGTGATGATGTTTTTTGTTGGTTAGCGTCGCTGGACGCGCAGCTGTCGGCGTCGATGAAGCAGCTGTCAGTGTCGGCGGGTGTGGCGGGCGGCGACAGCTCCGCCACGTCCGCCACTCCCGCCGCCTCCGCGCCACACGCCGCGCCACACACACACCACACGCTGCCGCACCACAGGCCCAAGGTCAATATACAATACACATTTGTTACTATCTTTTTGGATTTTTTGGCATTTTTCATGCTAAGATTTTAAAGTGACCTTTTGACCGCCACGGACGTGTATAGACATTAAAATGAAAACTTGCTCACGACGGCATGGCACGTAAAAAATATCACTTTTGTTTTTTAGTTCAAAATAAATACCTATACATTTTTCTTGTTTTTTTTTTATACGTATTATTGGATACTAGAATTTGTCGCTTGGCGTAGAGAACACAGATTTTCGTTATTGACGTGGTGGTCAAAAGGATAAAGGAAAAAATCGATATTGAACTAACTGTACCTAAGTCGTGTCGGTTGCTTTTCTATAGGTGTTACTGACGTCACCATAAAGACATAAATTCAGAATGTGAAGGCAACAATGCGACATAGCGGGTAGGACTCGCGGTGGCTTAGCGGTTATAGCGTCTGGTGTACCTAACCAGAAGACTCAGGATCGAATTCTGCCCGCGGTCGAATTTTTTCTTTGCTTAATAACATTTATTACTCACTGGCGCGCGGGACGGTGTAGCGAGCGCACGTATTTGTTCACGTTATCCGATCCGCGAGTGAGTTGAATTAACGTTAACCTATAATAACATCTGTTCGTAATAAATATGGAAGAAAATAGTGTAGGGGAAGATGATTTGGAAAAAAGTGACTCGGAAATCATTAACGAATGTGAAAGGGAATTACAAAGTATTCCTAAATGGATTAACTTTACAAAGAATAATCGAGATTTGAGTATTGATAAAAATAATGTCGAAAAAAGACAAAGGGATAAGAGTGAAGAAAGTAGTGAAGAGGGCTTTATAACCATTAATAGGAGAAGACCAAAGAGACTAATAAGGAGTGACTCAGTCGAGGCTCCTCATATAAATAACTCGCATATTATGGAAGAAGGCACGGATTTTGAGGGTAGTTTTGAAATAATTTTATCTTCGCTAAAAATATTGCCGAAACAAATGGCTTTAGCGAGATTACTACGTAGTGAAAATATTGAAAACATAATTAACGTAAAATTTAAAAATCCGTTCAAAGTTTTTATACGTTTAAGCAATAAGGAACAAGCAGAGAAATTAATAAATAACCAGAAACTTATAGAATTAGACATTAGAGCTTATTTTGCTGATCAATCTTTGACATCTTATGGCATTATTAGAGGAGTTGATTTGGAAATGGGTGAGGATGAAATTATGGAGTCTCTAAGTAGTACATTTGAAATTCTATCTGTCAAAAGAATGAGACGAATGAACTCGGAAGGAAAATGGATAGATTGCGAGACGGTTCGTGTTTGCTTTAAGAATGCTACCATTCCACAATACATATATGCCTACGGATGCAGATTTAGAGTAGAAAAATATGTTTTTTCAGTTATGCAATGTTCCGCATGCTGGAAGTATGGCCACATCAGGAAGTTCTGTCCCTATAATAAAATCCTCTGCCCTAAGTGTGGAAAAGAGCACACTAATTGTGAAACCCAGATATTCAACTGTCTTAATTGCAAAGGGTCACATATGTCCTTGGATAAATCATGTCCTATTTTCTTGAGGGAAAAGAAAATACGCACGATCATGAATGAAAACGATGTCAACTACAAGAAAGCTTTGGATATATTGACAAAGAATAATAGAGATGCACGGTTTAGCAAAATAACGGAAATGAACGACTTTAATGGCAATAGGGATAAGTCATTCCCCCCACTGAGTCAAAATAGATACAGTAGCTTACGTCAGACGATGGAAAATGGAGATGAGTTGAATGAAGGAGAAGAGGAAGAAATGGAACAAGAGGAAGAGAATAGCATTCAAAAAAATTAAACACAAAGAAAACCAAATCAGAAAATTATGGAATCTTTAAACATAAATATGCCATTGGATAGTATGAAAAATGGGCCTATACCCGAAAATAGAAAACATGAAGAAAAGCTCGATAAGAATATCAGAAGCAGAAATATATTGAATAAAATGAAAGACATATTCATTTCAACAGAAAAGTTTGAAGACAAGATAATATCGATATTTGCAGTGATAATAGAAGAACTAAAATTATTTATTTCCAATTTTTTCAGCAGTGAACAATTATTTAAAAAAATTGCCAAATTATTTGATGGATAGCTCACAAAAAGATTTTGTTATTAATATATTTCAGTGGAATTCGCAAAGCCTAAAACCTAAGTTAGCTGATTTTGAATTACTTCTTAACAGAGAAAAGATCCACATAGCTGCAATATGTGAAACCTGACTGGATTCGGACATAGATTCTTTTAATATAAGCGGTTATAATATATATAGGAGGGATAGATTAGATGCTTATGGTGGAGTAGCTCTCATAGTTCACAAGTCTTTCCATACTCAGGTATGTCCCATTATCTTGCATAATACAGGTATAGAAGCTATCCAGATTAAATTATTGAATTGTAATGTCCTTAAAAATATTATATGTATCTATTGTCCTTCGTCAGTCCGTACAGATATATTGGACTGGAACAGTGTGTTTTCACGGACATTAAATAAAGCTTTAATTTAAGCTTTAATGGCCATCACAGTAACTGGTCGTATAAGACTGATAACAGGTGTACTCAGCTATTAGACTCATCTTTAGAAAGTGATTTTATGTCCCTTAATAATGGCGAACCTACCAGAGTTAAACTAGTGAATGGTGTGGTTCAAAGAACGTCACCAGATATAACCTTTGCTTCCTCAGATATAGCTGTAATGACTAAATGGCAGGTATTGAATGAAAGTTTGGCCAGTGATCATCTGATAATTAAAATAACGTTAAATTTTCGAGATACATTAAGTTTTACAAAAAAACGAAACTTTAAACGGGCTAATTGGGAACAATTTAGAACTGACCTTATTGCGCCTTTTTCGGCATTTGATAATAGTTATTTTTCTACAACAGATGTTCAATGTATGTACGATTATCTTGAAAATCAAATTAATTTATCAGCAGAAAAAAATATTCCCTTTATAAAAATTTGCACTAACCCGACAAATAACTTTAGGCCTAAAGAGTATTGGAGTCCCTCACTATCCGAAGCAGTTGCTGAGCGTAGACTGGCGTTGGCCATATTTAGAAAAAACCCTTCCCCCGATAATTTAATAAACCTTGAAAATAAAGTTGCAAAATCTCGATCTTTAATTAAGCAAGCTAAGTCAAGAAATTTTAAATCCTTTTGTAGTAATATTAACGAATCTACTTCAGTGGCTGAAATGTGGAAGAAGATGCGTTGGAGCAAGGGTTACCGACAATCATCGCATTCTACTCCATCTGAGGATAAACAGAAGGAATTATTACATAACCTAGCGCCAGACTCTGTTAGAAACATATCACCAACTTTTGCATCCCGTAATGAACTATTAGAATCACCTTTTACAATAACAGGATTTAAAAAATGTTTAAAAAAAGAAGACACTGCTCCGGGTAGTGATGGGATTACTTATTCTATAATTTACAATCTCCCTTTTGTTGCTAAAAAATATTTGAATGATTTATACAACGTAATTTTTCAATCCGGTTGTGTACCTAATCAATGGCGGACCATAGTAATAGTTCCAATTCCAAAGGCTAGTACTAATATTAACCAAGAGCCTAAATTACGTCCGATATCCCTTTTATCCTGTTTATGTAGTGTTTCATAATATGATCGTCGGCAGAATAGAATGGTATATTGAAAACAGCTTAATTCTGTCCCGATATACCTCAGGTTTTCGTAAAGCTCACTCTTGTTTAGACTGTCTCTAGATTCGTAACTTACGTTCAAAAAGGTTTCTCAAAATCAACTCCTACAGTGGCATGTTTTCTAGATATATCGGATGCATATAATAATGTTTTAATTGATAAATTGACTCATATACTCGATGAATTGAGAGTAGGTAAAAACATTTGTACATATATTTGGTCTTTCCTGAGCGACAGACAGTTAATAATAAACACAAATAAGACTGAAACACAAGCCTGCTATACAAGATGGACCAATAGGGGCCTAGCTCAAGGTGATCCGTTAGCACCTTTATTATTTAATATTGCGACCTACAAGATCTGTAAACAAATTAATGAGGTACTTTTTACGCAATATGCAGACGATTTTATGATCTTTATCAGTAATAAAGATTTACATGTCTGCGAGGTTAAATTTCAATCAACTCTGAACTTGATGAAGTCTAATTTGGATGATATAGGTCTACAGATATCAGCTATCAAGTCAAAGTTTTGTATTTTTGGTCGTGGGCGAGTTAGGAAGCAAATTAATTTGAAAATTGATAATAGCCCATTATTATCTGTAGAGTGTATTAAATATCTTGGCTTATGGCTTGACAGATCTCTTTTGTGGAAAAAGCACATAAATGAGATATCGCAAAAGGCTTTGAAATTCCTAAATTTACTTAAGGTATTGGCGGGACCTACCTGGGGTATTCATACAAAACATCTAAGAACACTGTACATTTCATTAATAAGAAGTAGGTTTGATTATGGTTGTTTTCTCTACGGCAGCTGCGCTAGGACTCATCTGTATAAATTAGATAAAATTCAAAATCAAGCTTTAAGAATAATAGGAGGCTTCATTAAAACGTCGCCGATCTATGCTATGGAAAGTGAATTGTGTATACCACCCCTATCTGTGCGAAGAACATATCTTTCCTATAAATATTGCATGAAAGCTATGTCTCTGTCTAATCCTACCATTAATATTATAAATGAACTTCACTCTCAATTAAATAATAGTTATTGGCAAACCAGAAAAATACCTTTACTTCTAACTTCTTATACTGATGTCAGAAATATTGATTTACACTCATCTTATCCATTGGAAATGTTTTGTTTTGATATCTGGATATCATATGTAGACTTGGATAATATTATCAATGTTAATTTAGATTGTATTAAACAATCTAAACACGAATACGATCCAAATTTATTACGATTAAACGTGTTAAAAGAATTAAATAATAAATATAATGGTTGGCACCAAATTTATACAGATGGTTCTAAAAATTCTGATGGTAATGGAGCATCATACTGTCACCCAGTTGGAGGTTTTTCGGCTATGTACAAAACTATATCTCCTGTTTCAATTATGACGATGGAACTTGTTGCAATTTCAGAAGCCTTAAATTATATTAATGGTATGAACGGCCAACATTTTGTTGTAATCACAGACTCAAAAAGCGCTTTGCAGCATTTGGCTCGATGTGCCTCTGGATACAAAGGTGTATCGATAGCCTATGCTGTTATTAGAAAAGTTCGAGAAATATGTGAATCTAAAAATCTGAAATTGCAATGGATTCCATCGCATATTAATATTAGAGGTAACGAGGAAGCTGACCGATTGGCCAAGTTAGCAATTACAGAAGGGGAACATATCAATGTTAAACCAAATTACTCGGAATTAATGTACAAGTTTAAAGCTAATTGTTATGGTAAATGGAAAGAGTATTTTGATGAAAATTCAAAAATAAAAGGTATATGGTATAAGACCATACAGTCTGAGCCTCCTCATGTACCGTGGTTTGGTAATCTAAAAATAAGTAGATCTTGTGTTACAATAGCTCATAGGTTACGTGCTGGTCACGTTCCATCAAGAAAGTTTGAACATTTAATGCGGAGGTCAAACTCCCCAAACTGTGAAATATGTAATACTGTAGATGATGTTCAACATTTGTTGATGGAATGTGTCAAAAACCAAAATAAAAGAACTGAAATTATGGAATAGTTAAGAATAAACCGTTGGGATGTCGGTAATATTCAAAGTATTTTGGCTATGCCTACATCGGAACGGGCTATGAGACTATATGATCTAGCACTTTGTCGTCGTAATTCGTAAGTAATTATAAGTTGATTTGTTCATGTTAAGGCCTAATGGGATTGACATATTCTTGTAGAATAAAAGTCCTTTATAAAAATAAAGAATTAAAAAAAAAAAAAACATTTATTACTGTTCTCCCGAAACTTCGGCTTCAGCTCAAGCTAAAATCTGTTACGAACACGTACAAAAATTTTAAACGCTTATAACTGTATTATTGCAATTAAATTGTATTTGTCTATATTTAATTTAATACTACGCCTATTTTTAATAATTCAAGCACCAGTCAACTACCCTATTGAGACTGTAATCAAGGTGATATTTATCAAATTTAGTATGAGAGAGGAAGCAGTTGTGTAGATTAGTACATAGTATGTGATGTTGTTACAGGCAGTGGGTCAGCAGAACGTGTACGCTCACCACGCGGTGTCGCACCACCCGCCTGTCTACTCACCCAACGTGTACGCGACACAGGTACGTACACACAGACACACACAGACACACACACATGTACACAAATACACACACACACACATGTACACAAATACACACACAGACACACACACATGTACACAAATACACACACAGATACACACACATGTACACAAATACACACACAGACACACACATGTACACAAATACACACACATGTACACAAATACACACACAGACTATACAAAAACACTAACGCCTTAGTTAGGTGATGCAGAAAATATCGTGCGAGCTGCGTGTGATCGATTATCAACGCCAATATAATGCAGCTGGGAGGATATTTCTCGCATCATCTAAAAGCCTTTACATATCATCATGCCTGCGTTTTCTTAACAGTTGACAGACGTGTACTATTGTCAACCAATTAGTAGGTTCCATGTAATAGGGATTCTATAGCCTAGACACTAACCCAAATTTTGTTTCAACTGGGAATTAAATAGAAAAGTCCAATACCAGTAATCGACCTGGGAATCAAACCTAAGACCTCAAGCGTAACAGTTACGCTTACTACAACTAGCCTAATGAATTAACGTCTCCGCGCTGCTGGTATCTACATGCATACCGACATTCATCTTTATAAATAAAAATGAAATGATGATCGTTGGTACGCGCATGATTTGAGAATGGCTGAAATTATTTAGGTATTTTTAGTATGTAATTAATCCAAATGATAAGCGGGAACTGCAGCCTAAGGACGCCAGCAGCACCAGTGGTATCATGCGGTTGATATTATCATGACTTCCAATAATGTCATTGGCTAAATTATAGTTTAAGTGAAACACAATGCTAACACATTATTATTTAGCGGCAGTGTAGAAATTTTTTCGGCTTCGATAGTCGCTGGTTACTTTTTATTGTAAAATGAAAGAATCATCACTACGACATGTAACTTACTTTTAAATTTATTACTACAAATACATTGAGTTTGAGTGAGACGCGCACACAACCGTGGTCGAGGTGCGCGGCCGCTGACGTCTGGTTGATGCGCGCGCGGTGAGTGTGACGTGAGCGGTGTACACGCCACGCACACCTGCGCCATGTATGTGTGCGGGGGGTGCCGGAACATAAATATTTGTATAGATGTGTGTGTGTGTGTGTTGTAGGTGAACTCAACGAACGCGTCACTAACGGGCGCGTCGGGCATGGCGGCGCCGGCGTACCCGTCGTCGGCGGCGCTGACGCAGTACCAGCCCATGCTGAACTCGTACCAGACGTCGTCCTCGGCGGCGGCGGCGGCGGCGGCGGCCGGCTACGGCGGTGCGGCCGGAGCTGTACACACACAGACACAGGCGGCACTGTACACACACGCGCCGTACACACACACACACACGCACACACACACACACGCACAGTACGCACCCTCACCCGCACCCGCACCCGCACCCGCACTCTCCGCACAGAACAAACAGACCAACAAGGAGCCGCAGCAGGGACAACAACCACAACAACAACAACAACAGGTCAGCAATATATCACTAATTTATTTATTTATTTCGGTAAAAACAAACAGTTACACACTTATATTGCAAAAAAAAAATAGTAGAAAAACAAATATTTCGCATATGTGAAAAACCCACAACGTTTTCCACGTATTTTGCATAAATATTATTTAAAGTAGGAACTGAGCCTAAAGGAGACAATACTATTGCATTTTTTAAATTAGAGTATACATCTGATTAAATATGAGATCAAGTGAAACTAGTTAAAATTATTGAATATAATGAAAAATTTATGTAAAATAAAGCAATTATACATATTGCAAATTATCAATTTTTTCAAATAAAGCCCTTCTAAACTGACCAGCTAATAATATGAACAAATCTAATGTATTCACATATCCCACTGGACTGATAGTATATTGCAATGCACCTGTGCCTAACCTTTCCAAGAATAAGCGCGGAGATATTCATCATACATAATATATTGTTCAGATTAAGGATATGCTTATCAGTCGCGGTAATATCATGAAGAAGTCTGCATATCTGAAAAAAAAAATCGACTGCTAGTAAAGTCTATCGCCCCTTTCGAAGCAATCATTAAATTATAGTACTCTCATTTTAAAAATATCTGTACTGTATGTAAAACTCAACTATAGATATTAAATAATAATAAATATATCCCATACGAACACTTAATGAATTACGTTTCGGAACTTATTTTTTGTCCTTAGGAAAAAAATCATAAACCATTTTGATTTTTTCACACATAAATAGGAATTAAGAAGATATTTCATACCAACAGAAAAACCTTTCAGAATAATATATAGAGATATTTGGAACATTTAGAAATCTAGTCCCAAACTAATACATACATAAATACAGTCAACAGTACATCAGGTATACAAAACTGACTAATTTCTCCAAATGTTTTCAAACCTTCAAAATGTTAATGGTTAAATTCTAAATCCAATGAGCAAAATTTGACTGTGTACTATGGGTGTACAATAAAAATAATACTTACATTATATCTTTTTTTAAAGCATAATTTGAAACACAAACACTTAATAGATTAAATATCACGGGACAACATGACTGGAGCACATCATAACATGGTATATGTTTGCAGTACGACAGCTCGGTAGCGTCCAGCAACAGTTTAACGAGTACGACGACGCAGACGCAGACCTCCACAGCCAAAGTAGCTACCACCACCGGTACGTACATACCTTTATTTATTTTAAGTTTTTTGTATAAAAATGGTACACAAGGCAGACTTAATGCCATAAATAGAGAATCATATTGTATTCAAGTAATTATTAATACAACACAACTAGCTTTTGCCCGCGGTTTCACTCGCGGCCCAAAAGAACTTTACCGTCATCCTGTTGGCGGCGCGGAGTTGTTCACTATTTCATTGGTTTCAATTTTGTTTTCGCGGAACTCGATTTTTTTGCTATAATAAATGTAGCCTAAGTTACTCCTTATAACATCAGCTATCTGCCAGTGAAATTCCTGTTAAAATCGGTCTAGTCGATCCAGACATTAGCCGATAAAAAATAAAAAATCGCGCGTCGTCGCGCACATTCTTGCTTCGGATTAATTTCGTTTGGTTATATTTTTTGAGATCTTGTTTTACACTATCTTTTTGTATATTTTTTTGGCATTTTCCATGCTAAGATTTTAAAGTTATTTAGAAAAGGAAAAATACGACCGCGGGCGGGAGTTTTCCTTTTCTAAATAACTTTAAAATCTTTTTCTACAATTTAGAAAAATAAAAATCATTCTTTTGACAAACGAGACGATAATAATGATTTTTGATGGGAAAACATTTAATTATATTTCGCCCTCGGGTATCATATACACCTTGCATTAGAAATGCCATATAGTATTAATGTGTAGTCTAGTGAATTAATGTGATGTTATGTTGGCAGTAGTCGCGGGTCACGGGTCACACGGGTCACATGGGTCCGGATACGCGGGCGGCGCGCTCTACGGCGCCGGCGCTACGCCGGCCTACGCCGCCTACGACGAGCAGCTCATGCGCTCCACGCTGCCGCACCACATGGTAAGCTACACGTGACGTCACGCCGCGCGCTACGCCGGCCTACGCCGCCTACGACGAGCAGCTCATGCGCTCCACGCTGCCGCACCACATGGTAAGCTACACGTGACGTCACGCCGCGCGCTACGCCGGCCTACGCCGCCTACGACGAGCAGCTCATGCGCTCCACGCTGCCGCACCACATGGTAAGCTACACGTGACGTCACGCCGCGCGCTACGCCGGCCTACGCCGCCTACGACGAGCAGCTCATGCGCTCCACGCTGCCGCACCACATGGTAAGCTACACGTGACGTCAAACCGCGCGCTACGCCGGCCTACGCCGCCTACGACGAGCAGCTCATGCGCTCCACGCTGCCGCACCACATGGTAAGCTACACGTGACGTCACGCCGCGCGCTACGCCGGCCTACGCCGCCTACGACGAGCAGCTCATGCGCTCCACGCTGCCGCACCACATGGTAAGCTACACGTGACGTCACGCCGCGCGCTACGCCGGCCTACGCCGCCTACGACGAGCAGCTCATGCGCTCCACGCTGTGGCAGTGTTTTCAAATTTGGTAAAGGTCAACGCCCGTGTACTGAACGTAATCTATAATCATAATTCTGAAACCATACTTACCAATATGTGCCAAAAGTTGTGGATCATATTTTTTTTATAATCGTGTTACAGTAGGTACTAACAATTAATCCTGTGGGCAGATACGATTTACTATGTGTTATTTGCAGGCCGGGTACTACGAGGTGGGCTACAGCGGGCGGGACGCCACGTTCGGCCTGAGCGCCGGCGAGAGGTTCGGCCGGACTGACGCCGCCTCTCCACAACAGGTAACCACACACAACTGTGTTTATATTATCCCCTTATTTTTAAATTACCGAAAAAGACAGCGTTTCCATACATTTTGTCAACTTTTCTAGCGTAAATGTATGAATGCCTGAACCAGGTCCTGCGTTAGATTAGTGTTAGTGTTATTGAGTTTGCTATGAAATTCGCTCGCCGCCAATTAAATGGGACCTAAACACCGGCGAAGTGTACATTGGTACACCTCTGCTATATTAACATTTTTTTAGACGGATGCAAGACTTATAATGTCGATTATATGTTTATTATTGTGATTATGAAACTACAGAAACTGTACTTGATACAGGTTTACTTGTAAAACACTAACAACCTCACAGGACTGTATTTGCCACAACACTATCAATACGAGAAAGGAGTGTTAGGTCACCATAGTGCCGAACACAATTTCTGCAGATCTAGACTAAAAAATTCAAAAGATTGGCTTGTAAAAGTATGTTTATGTTTCTATTTACAGAAAATAAATATCATGTCATGTCAACGGGATAAAATTCGTAAAAACTAGTTTTATTTCAATTTCTAAATATATATGTCGTAGTAAGTATCCCCACTCCGGCGATGTTTGTTAAAACTGAACTATAGTGATTTCTTTTGCTACCGCGTAGAGATGATAAAATTTCGAGTGATCAAAATTTTTAATTATGTACTATGCGTTTCAAATAAGAATAGGACTGAACTCCAGCCATCTTGTGACGTCATAGCTGTCAATTCAAACCAGCTAGGTAGGGTGAGCAAAACAGATATTTTTTATGTATTTAAATTATTCCACTGATTGTTATTTAGATAAAAAATAGATATTTTATTACCCGTTTTTATAATAAAACTAAAGTTATCGTTGTCTTTTTTTAGTTTTTATTTTTGACTCCTTTGCGTGGTAAATTTCTTTCTGCCAATCGTCACTGGTAATTGAATCAATAGTTTCCAGTGTTAGATTCTCAATTTGGCTTACTAATTATTGTTGAACATTATTGTCAGCTACCCTATGCTTATCAAGTGCCAGGTATATTTAATTGGATTTTAAATAACAATTATAGGGTGGCAGCTTCAAAACTTCAAAGCTTAAAATATTATCTATAATATAGCTTTTTGGGAAATTTTGCCTTTTTATTAACTCGGAGTTCTGGATTTGGTATTACTGCTTATAAATATATTATAAAGTTTTAAAATTTCAAAAGATAAAATTGGTTTTTATTTGCAAGCTGTACTTTTTTGACAGATCGGGGTCATTCGAGGTCATTGTCACGCATTATTATATTCTAATTATTCAATTAGAAACGCATAGTATCTATGAAATATTTTTTTACGATTTATTAAGATGTAAAATAAAAGTTGTTGTTTATGATGTTAATACAGTCCTGCGAAGTTGTTAGTGTTTTACAAGTAACCCTTTACATAATTACTGCATACTTCTTTTGATTCTACCACGTTTCGTTTCTATATGTATGCTTAAAATAAGCACACGCTGTTCGTAACGTCTCAGTATATTATGTAGAAAGGTTGCTTTTCTGCTATATACATATATATATAATATATTATATATACCGGGTCAGCTTCTAGTCTAACTAGATGTGGCTGAATATTTTACAGGAGCGAGTGCTGCCCGCCGCGCTCGGCGCTCCGTGTAAATACCGGTTTTAGCCGCACCTAGGTACACTGGAAGCCGACCCCAACGTACTTGGAAAAGGCTAGTATGATAACGAAACGAGCAATTGAGTGATGGTTTCGTTTAAGTCCTCACACGATGTTGAGTATTCAGAAATATAATATCGTTAGACATAACCGATTTACTTTGTTTTAATCATAAAAAGCCTGTCTGATGAAGCATTGAAGATATTTAAAAAAGAACAAGGCATGTAAAGGTAAAGGTCACCGAAATAAAGAAGCTTTAATCCAAAGTATAGAATTTGTATGGCGCACGGAACATTGACGTTAAAATTTTGTGTCTGTCTAGCATAAAATTAAAATGCGTGTAGATAATATACATCAGGTAATTCACAGAGTGCGTAAACAATAGACGGTATACAAAAATATTATACAAAATATTTTCGATTAAGTATCTACGATTGTAGGTAGATTTCAAAATTAAAGCTAATATAATATTACAAACTACAACATGTTGATTTATTCATAATCAGAGCAGCCATACATAACCTTTAGTAGATGCATACATAGGATGCATCTACAAAAGGCAACGAGTGCCATAGGTTAAAGGGAACACAAGTAATATTAACCTATTTAACACAATGTATCTTTTGCAGGTACCTGCTGCAGCGTTACCTCCTGGCTACGCGTACTTCGCATACCAGCCACCCCCCACCACGTACCAGTATGGTGTTTACCCCACGGTGAGTGTTCTGAAATCCCTATAAAACGTTTAAAATCATCACATCAGCCATAAAAAGTCCACTGCTGAACAAATGCTTCGCCTATAAACTTCCACTAGGTTCGGTTATATGCATCTAAATCCTGCATCCAACGAGATCCAGCGAAATTTACCAGGTTGTCCGTCCATTTAATATTACATAAATAATAAATAGATTACTAATATAAAAAGATAATATATAAATAAATAAATATTATATAAATAAATAAACTAGATATATAAAGATTTTGTTTGACCGTTCCGGGAAATTGGTAAAAAGATTGATTACGTACCAAGAAATTTCAGTAGCTGAACGATGTTTGGTTGAAGTTTTTTTTTGAGAATTGTCTGAACTAGTGCAACAAAAAGTATTACTCATGGTAAACATTTCTAGTTACTTGTGGAAAGTCCCAGATTTGAATGTTGTTCAGAGTCGTTTTTTACACAAAATCAGCAAAAGAAAATGTACTGTAATGGAATACGCTCTCAATGTTTAAATGATTACATTACAGAGGTAACTGTCAATTTGTTCCTACTTGTCTTATTGAAATATCTTATGATTTAAGAATGAATTTTATTCAAACATTGTACTGAGCTGAAGAGGAGTGTAGTTCAGTAATTAGTTGTTGTTTCACAGTACGGCGGTGGATCTAATGTGGGCGGAGTAGGCGGAGTGGGGGGAGTGGGGGGCGTCGGCGGCGTGTCTGCGCAGGGCAAGGTCTCCACCTACACGCAGCAACAACCATACGACGCGCAGGACTCATACAAACCCGGTCAGTACATACACACACACACACACACACACCTACACGCAGCAACAACCCTACGACGCGCAGGACTCATACAAACCCGGTCAGTACATACACACACACACACACACACCTACACGCAGCAACAACCCTACGACGCGCAGGACTCATACAAACCCGGTCAGTACATACACACACACACACACACACACACACCTACACGCAGCAACAACCCTACGACGCGCAGGACTCATACAAACCCGGTCAGTACATACACACACACACACACACACACACCTACACGCAGCAACAACCCTACGACGCGCAGGACTCATACAAACCCGGTCAGTACATACACACACACACACACACACACACCTACACGCAGCAACAACCCTACGACGCGCAGGACTCATACAAACCCGGTCAGTACATACACACACACACACACACACCTACACGCAGCAACAACCCTACGACGCGCAGGACTCATACAAGCCCGGTCAGTACATACACACACACACACACACACACACCTACACGCAGCAACAACCCTACGACGCGCAGGACTCATACAAACCCGGTCAGTACATACACACACACACACACACACACACACACACACACCTACACGCAGCAACAACCCTACGACGCGCAGGACTCATACAAACCCGGTCAGTACATACACACACACACACACACACACCTACACGCAGCAACAACCCTACGACGCGCAGGACTCATACAAACCCGGTCAGTACATACACACACACACACACACACACCTACACGCAGCAACAACCCTACGACGCGCAGGACTCATACAAGCCCGGTCAGTACATACATACACACACACACACACACACACCTACACGCAGCAACAACCCTACGACGCGCAGGACTCATACAAACCCGGTCAGTACATACACACACACACACACACGCAGCAACAACCCTACGACGCGCAGGACTCATACAAACCCGGTCAGTACATACACACACACACACACACACACCTACACGCAGCAACAACCCTACGACGCGCAGGACTCATACAAACCCGGTCAGTACATACACACACACACACACACACCTACACGCAGCAACAACCCTACGACGCGCAGGACTCATACAAACCCGGTCAGTACATACACACACACACACACACCTACACGCAGCAACAACCCTACGACGCGCAGGACTCATACAAGCCCGGTCAGTACATACATACACACACACACACACACACACCTACACGCAGCAACAACCCTACGACGCGCAGGACTCATACAAACCCGGTCAGTACATACACACACACACACACACACCTACACGCAGCAACAACCCTACGACGCGCAGGACTCATACAAGCCCGGTCAGTACATACATACACACACACACACACACACACACCTACACGCAGCAACAACCCTACGACGCGCAGGACTCATACAAACCCGGTCAGTACATACACACACACACACACACACCTACACGCAGCAACAACCCTACGACGCGCAGGACTCATACAAGCCCGGTCAGTACATACATACACACACACACACACACACACACCTACACGCAGCAACAACCCTACGACGCGCAGGACTCATACAAGCCCGGTCAGTACATACATACACACACACACACACACACACACACACACCTACACGCAGCAACAACCCTACGACGCGCAGGACTCATACAAACCCTGTCAGTACATACACACACACACACCTACACGCAGCAACAACCCTACGACGCGCAGGACTCATACAAACCCGGTCAGTACATACACACACACACACACACACACACCTACACGCAGCAACAACCCTACGACGCGCAGGACTCATACAAACCCGGTCAGTACATACACACACACACACACACCTACACGCAGCAACAACCCTACGACGCGCAGGACTCATACAAACCCGGTCAGTACATACACACACACACACACACACACACACCTACACGCAGCAACAACCCTACGACGCGCAGGACTCATACAAACCCGGTCAGTACATACACACACACACACACACACCTACACGCAGCAACAACCCTACGACGCGCAGGACTCATACAAACCCGGTCAGTACATACACACACACACACACACACACACCTACACGCAGCAACAACCCTACGACGCGCAGGACTCATACAAACCCGGTCAGTACATACACACACACACACACACACACACACACACACACCTACACGCAGCAACAACCCTACGACGCGCAGGACTCATACAAGCTCGGTCAGTACATACATACACACACACACACACACACACACACCTACACGCAGCAACAACCCTACGACGCGCAGGACTCATACAAGCTCGGTCAGTACATACATACACACACACACACACACACACCTACACGCAGCAACAACCCTACGACGCGCAGGACTCATACAAGCCCGGTCAGTACATACATACACACACACACACACACACACACCTACACGCAGCAACAACCCTACGACGCGCAGGACTCATACAAACCCTGTCAGTACATACACACACACACACACACACCTACACGCAGCAACAACCCTACGACGCGCAGGACTCATACAAACCCGGTCAGTACATACACACACACACACACACACCTACACGCAGCAACAACCCTACGACGCGCAGGACTCATACAAGCCCGGTCAGTACATACATACACACACACACACACACACCTACACGCAGCAACAACCCTACGACGCGCAGGACTCATACAAACCCGGTCAGTAAAATAAAAAAAGTTCTTTAAATTCTTTGTCTTGTCATGTAGTGGGGACTATTTAGAGGAGACAAATTATACCAGGAACACAACATATACAAATGTATTGACACTAGGGTTACCATTAAACTACGTTAAGGCAAGAGTAGGGTGAGTTAAGCTCAGGGCGGGTTCGGTGAAGGCTTCGAGGCGAGGTCCGACCCGTAGAGGGTGGCACTTAGCTTCGGGCAGCTGCAGCGGGAAGAAAGAGACCCGCGCCTCGTCTGTCACTGTATTTATGTGCGAGGCGCGGAGAGGGAGCGGGGAGTGGCGATGTCACAGTCTCCACCAATGAAAATTTTGTGGATCATTTTAGTGATGTTTAGTGACCTGACTCACGGCTAAGAAATAACTACACAAATCTATGTATCAGCAAGCGTCTGCGCTTGAAGCAGTTAGTTTATGGATGAGTGATCATGCACATCGAAACTTTTTTCTTTTGTTTACGGGGGGAAACCATTAAAAGGCGTCTTAAAGTCTACGTTAGACTGGGGCCGGTGGCCACCATCAGCACATGTGCCCCCCTGTGCACCGCCTGTTAAGGCACATCCCTGGGGAGACTGTAAACGGGTCTCCCCTGAATCTGTCCCTATACACGACAGCACGTCGTGACCACTGTGCTACCGTCTTCTCTGGGATCGCATGATGATGGGCAAACAGAATCCCCGTTCTGAACAGCCGCGAGCTCAAAGGCCCGCCTGCCTTAGATGGTGCAGGCGGGGACATCGAGACTGCATCTTTTTAGACTGGGGGTTACTCTCAACACCAATATTGTTAGGAAAAGTCCATATTATGATAACGATGGTGTGCTACAAATAGCTTGTTTGTGATAATTATACTTAATTTTTTTAGTTACTTAAAAGAAAAAGGTTTTTCTTTATTTATTTTATAGGTATGTTCATCTAATCTAAACTGTTTCTAACGGGCAAACCTGAGTAAGGCAGTTAAAAAAAAAACTCATTGCAGTTTTCTTATTTTCGTTTTTTTAGACTAGGTGGTCGAAGGTGCAGGTGTACATTATGGATATTCCAGCAAATAAAGCATGGTGATGGGAGGATCTGTAATCCCCCATTTCATCTACTTAGTTGTATTTACAGCGGTCTAGTTCATTGCGCGGTCGGTTGAGTGCTTTCCATACATTTCACTATAAATCACGTCCAACTGACAGATGTTCCTGCATTATAATTCCATTTTTTTTAAAAGGAAACATGTTGCAATTTGGGGCGTTGTAGGTGTCAAATAAAAGATACGTGTTGATGCCTCGATCGACTATAATATACTGAATAACTTACACTAAGCTTAATACTAAGTACATAAATGGTAAGGTGAGCTACTACACTACAATGTGAAAGCGATTTGGGAAGTGCAAAATTTGGAATATATTTACTTATTTTTCTGTAATGTGTGTGTATGAAAAATGAACCATGAAAATTATATTGCAGAAATGAAATGATATTTATGTGTGTTGTGTTCAGGTGGTCCGTACACGGGTAACGCGAGCAAGTCAGGCGGCGGAGCAGCGGCGGACCTCACCAACGCTATGTACGCCAAGACACACGTCGCGCTCAACAAGGTTAATGTGAGTCACCTCTACGTATTCTACGTCACGCACTGCATATATGCTTACACACACACACACACACTACACACACACACACACACACACATACACACATACACACACACACACACACACACACACACCACACACACACACGCACACACACACCACACACACACACGCACACACACACACACACACAGACATTGCCACGAGCAAGTCTGTGTGGCGCGTGGGCAGGTGCTCCCGGTATTTTAATATGTATTCTGTAACGTAGCCTGTGCGTTTACAAACAGAAAATCTCACATGCATAAATATCGTAACAACTACTTTTAGGCAATCATTGCTCGAAGATTCAATCGAACCCGTGTCAGAAATTTGGTCGGGTCGTGGTCGGTACGTAATTATGACTATTTAAGGAATTCGGCATCAAACAAATCCAGTCGCACATAGTTTGTTAAAATCGGGTGTTTTTTTTTCGGTCACTATATTTTGTCTACGAATTTTAAGTCATGCAAGGGTGTCGGTAGCACAGGGATCGGTGGGTTAGGGCAGGAGGCTAGATAAATTGCTCGAATCGACGAATAAATAAAAACAAAATATATGTAAACTACATTTAGTCCACTCTGTTCGTGACCATGGACGCTGTAAGGGGTCGAAACGTCGGGATAAATAAAAATAGTTGTTTCATATCAATATTTTGTTATTAATCTTCTTCAGTTCTCATGACAGATTGGTAAGGCCTCCAGGTAATTTTGTGCATTCTTATTTAGAGTCTAGCCTGATGGAAAGAAAAGGGACTATCACCAGAATCAATTTATAGATCAACAGTTCCGTTCGTATTAATATCAAAGAATCATGGCGCCATACTGTCAAAACATTGGTATTTTTTTTCGTGCACTATTTTGACCTGGAGAAAGCCAGCAGCAGAAGTAGATGAGCAACTCAAGTTACAACAAAAACATTCAAAGTTACCAAAAACATCTATACAACAATACCGATCAAATTGAGCCATTTATAGTTCAAATACATATATAAGCTCTCACAAATATTTATTTACGTAGTTTACGTCTATGATATGTAACAGAATATTACATAATTAAGATATGTAAACAAGCTATACAGTCAAAGGTAATAAGCAACACGATATTCAAGTAACCTGGACATAAGGACTATTGTGTAGTGATTATTGTTTAAATAATTTCAAAACTTTGGGTGCTTGGTTACATTTGGTTACCTCTCTTGACAAGGTAATAATGAAGATTTGCTTGTATAGAAATATTTGATGAAATGTTTAGATAGGCGTTCTTTACTTTTTGCCTACCCCAATAGGAAAAAGGCGTTAGTGTATTTATGTATGTTCCACGCTAATAAATTTTAACACTGTCGATGTGCGTGATACTAGTGCCCCGCCCTGGCTTCGCACGGATGCAATTTACTAATAATATGTATACTATTTGTTCTGGAAGAAATTCTCTAAATGATAGTGAAAATCTTATAAAATTCCGTTGTGTAGTTTAGAAGTAAGCGGTGAAACAGAAAGACATAGTGTGAGTGTGTAGAATTATTTGAGTATACTGCTCCTACACATCTGCTGTTGACTATGTAGTATCATAAATAGGTTGATTAAAAATGTAGGCAAAATAAAGTAAAAGGCATTCTGCGGTTGCGGCTATACAACATGACGTAATAATGATATTCAACGCAATACCTGAAAGGTGGTATTGAACACTGGTTTTACAATTAATGGCTGTAAATAAAAATAAACTTCCCCTACAAAATGACCTATTAATTTGGGGAGTTTGTATGGGAAGTGGTGCGGGAGTGGTGTGAGGGCGCGGTGGATTTGAATCATCGCAAAGTCACAGTGATAGCAGCTTGCGCCTGCGCAATCATTGTGCAGTTAGGTTGCGTTAGCGCTTGTCTGTTGGGTCGAGTTAATGTGAGCGTGGTGTGTGTGCAGAGTTACGAGAAGGCGTCGTTCCACAGCGGCACGCCGCCGCCCTTCGGAGGCGCCTCCCACCTGTACATCCCCGCGCCGCCGCACCACCACCCGCACCACCACGCGCCGCACGCGCCGCACGCCCCACACGCGCCACACGCGCCACACGCCCAGCAACACCAGGTAACCGCCACACACGCGCCACACGCGCCACACGCCCAGCAACACCAGGTAACCGCCACACACGCGCCACACGCGCCACACGCCCAGCAACACCAGGTAACCGCCACACACGCGCCACACGCGCCACACGCCCAGCAACACCAGGTAACCGCCACACACGCGCCACACGCGCCACACGCCCAGCAACACCAGGTAACCGCCACACACGCGCCACACGCGCCACACGCCCAGCAACACCAGGTAACCGCCACACACGCGCCACACGCGCCACACGCCCAGCAACACCAGGTAACCGCCACACACGCGCCACACGCGCCACACGCCCAGCAACACCAGGTAACCGCCACACACGCGCCACACGCGCCACACGCCCAGCAACACCAGGTAACCGCCACACACGCGCCACACGCCCAGCAACACCAGGTAACCGCCACACACGCGCCACACGCGCCACACGCCCAGCAACACCAGGTAACCGCCACACACGCGCCACACGCGCCACACGCCCAGCAACACCAGGTAACCGCCACACACGCGCCACACGCCCAGCAACACCAGGTAACCGCCACACACGCGCCACACGCGCCACACGCCCAGCAACACCAGGTAACCGCCACACACGCGCCACACGCCCAGCAACACCAGGTAACCGCCACACACGCGCCACACGCCCAGCAACACCAGGTAACCGCCACACACGCGCCACACGCGCCACACGCCCAGCAACACCAGGTAACCGCCACACACGCGCCACACGCGCCACACGCGCCACACGCCCAGCAACACCAGGTAACCGCCACACACGCGCCACACGCCCAGCAACACCAGGTAACCGCCACACACGCGCCACACGCGCCACACGCCCAGCAACACCAGGTAACCGCCACACACGCGCCACACGCGCCACACGCGCCACACGCCCAGCAACACCAGGTAACCGCCACACACGCGCCACACGCCCAGCAACACCAGGTAACCGCCACACACGCGCCACACGCGCCACACGCCCAGCAACACCAGGTAACCGCCACACACGCGCCACACGCGCCACACGCCCAGCAACACCAGGTAACCGCCACACACGCGCCACACGCGCCACACGCCCAGCAACACCAGGTAACCGCCACACACGCGCCACACGCGCCACACGCCCAGCAACACCAGGTAACCGCCACACACGCGCCACACGCCCAGCAACACCAGGTAACCGCCACACACGCGCCACACGCGCCACACGCCCAGCAACACCAGGTAACCGCCACACACGCGCCACACGCGCCACACGCCCAGCAACACCAGGTAACCGCCACACACGCGCCACACGCGCCACACGCCCAGCAACACCAGGTAACCGCCACACACGCGCCACACGCCCAGCAACACCAGGTAACCGCCACACACGCGCCACACGCGCCACACGCCCAGCAACACCAGGTAACCGCCACACACGCGCCACACGCGCCACACGCCCAGCAACACCAGGTAACCGCCACACACGCGCCACACGCCCAGCAACACCAGGTAACCGCCACACACGCGCCACACGCGCCACACGCCCAGCAACACCAGGTAACCGCCACACACGCGCCACACGCGCCACACGCCCAGCAACACCAGGTAACCGCCACACACGCGCCACACGCCCAGCAACACCAGGTAACCGCCACACACGCGCCACACGCGCCACACGCCCAGCAACACCAGGTAACCGCCACACACGCGCCACACGCCCAGCAACACCAGGTAACCGCCACACACGCGCCACACGCGCCACACGCCCAGCAACACCAGGTAACCGCCACACACGCGCCACACGCGCCACACGCCCAGCAACACCAGGTAACCGCCACACACGCGCCACACGCGCCACACGCCCAGCAACACCAGGTAACCGCCACACACGCGCCACACGCGCCACACGCCCAGCAACACCAGGTAACCGCCACACACGCGCCACACGCGCCACACGCCCAGCAACACCAGGTAACCGCCACACACGCGCCACACGCGCCACACGCCCAGCAACACCAGGTAACCGCCACACACGCGCCACACGCGCCACACGCCCAGCAACACCAGGTAACCGCCACACACGCGCCACACGCGCCACACGCCCAGCAACACCAGGTAACCGCCACACACGCGCCACACGCGCCACACGCCCAGCAACACCAGGTAACCGCCACACACGCGCCACACGCGCCACACGCCCAGCAACACCAGGTAACCGCCACACACGCGCCACACGCGCCACACGCCCAGCAACACCAGGTAACCGCCACACACGCGCCACACGCCCAGCAACACCAGGTAACCGCCACACACGCGCCACACGCGCCACACGCCCAGCAACACCAGGTAACCGCCACACACGCGCCACACGCGCCACACGCCCAGCAACACCAGGTAACCGCCACACACGCGCCACACGCGCCACACGCCCAGCAACACCAGGTAACCGCCACACACGCGCCACACGCCACACTGCTATACATCACGACGTGAAACACACAACCACTGATCCACATGTGTACACTCGATAAAATAAGGCAGCTAAACATCTGTGTTTTTACAAAGATCGTGTAATCTATGTGTCAAAGCTGCCTACATACCAAACACTTTGACAGATAATTCTTTATACTACGTACGAGCGACCTACACAAAATTCACACGGTTGCAATTAATAATAACACGCATGTATTACATATACAACATTATTATTAGTATATGCGAAACCTGAAACACGTGTCTAGTATTTTTATGTAAAGAATTTAAATACAAAATTTCAAAACTGTACCATGAAAAATCACAAAGTTATAAGCTTGTTAACTTACCTGGTACAAAAACATGCTCATCGACGCGCGGGCGCCGCACAGTGGGCTGAAACGGGCCGGTAAAGGACTTAGCATTTAAAAAAAAAAAGTTTCTTTTTCTGAAATTTTAAATATTGTGTTGGATTTTTCTATCGATTATAAGTAATTATTTCTATGAGGGTCGTTCAGATAACTTAGTATTTCCAGAGTTATAAATATCCAAAGTAATTTTTGTATGAAGCAAAAGAAAAAAATGTGAAAATCTCGAAATTCTCAAATTTTCTCAAAGAATTGACTCTACGTATGCATAGTACGTATATTTGTCCTATTTTAGCGCCTATTCTCGGGTTGCGATTTTCTGCGATTTGGTCGCAATTTCAAATTTTGTTCTCTATTCCACACCACTATAGAGGTTAAGAACTAGGCGCGTTTTTTTTATGTAGTGGTCTCCCCTTTAGGCCTAATCCACTAAGGACTAATAAAATAAATAAATAAGTAAAAATCACAATCACTACTGGCCACTGCACTGTTTTAATCTAATCACTGTCAAGGGTATCCACATTAACGAATGCAAAATTTTCGTATTCGTCATCATCAAATGTTTCCGCTTGTTCAATTATTAATAAACTTTGTGCTTCTACTGACAAAGTTTTATGTTTTCTGCGAAGTTTGTGACGTTTCGCTGAGATGAGTGGATCAGAGCTGGTCAATAAATTATTTAAAATGTCTTCATTTGTAGTTTTTCTACTGCATTTCCTGGAATGGTGTTGGCGGTATCTACGAAAGTCTTTATTTCTAGCTTCAGCAGCTTCTTCAGATAGCTTTCCAATTGGTATTAGACCAAAACTTTCAATAATAGCTGCACCATGCATAAGAACTTTATGAACACTTGAAGGCATATAATACCAGCTATATAATTCCAAATACAGTTGCATGGTCACTTGAGCATATTCGTGAAATTTCGCTGTGTCAATGTGGTAACCTGATGAAATTGCCTCTAAAATGATTGCAAATCGCCTTATTAATTCTTCACTAACACCAGTTATCTCAGCAGTCATGTTTGGATATGCAAAAAATCTTCTAGCAGTATTTCCGTCATTCGTGGAGCCGTGCCCTTGTTTAACAACATCAATCAGAAGTCCCATTCTATTTTCAAAAGCGTCTTGTATGTCTTTCTTTCTTCTTTCCATGATGCACTTGTTGTCTCCCTTTACTGTCCATGTCTGTATCGTTAATCTGTAGGCTATATGCAGAATGCATTCCATCATTCGTATCCAGGTATGCAATGATGACAATCCGTATTTACAGAGATCTGGATCAGTCGGTTTTGATGCAATTAAGGGCAAATTATTCATCTCTGTTGGAGTGGCTTTACAAATGTCGCATCTCTGAGATGAAGTATCACATAAAATTGATGTTGCTTTTCCGTCTATCATAGTCATTAATAAAGAGTGTGAAATTTTTATTTCTCCAACTTCTGTTTTCACTAAATTTACAATCTCTTCCTCAATAGCACTTTTTTCCCGCAATATCGTTATTTTATTTTCTTTCACAAATTCGAAAAAGATTGGACGACACCAGTAAGATGAATTTGGTGAATCGTTTTGCCAGATAACTTGTTCGCCGCACACTAATTTTATTGGCACTAAACTACCCATAAATATGCTTGAATCGTCAAGTTGACTTTCTTGTTCATCGTCTGTTTGCATTTTTTGTTTGTAATTGGCTTGATTAGAAGCACCGTCAAATCCCCACTTACTGATTAGTGTAAATTCTTTACAACCACTATCTATGACGAGTGACGTCATTATTCTTGTTGTCGTTATATCCAATAGAGCTTGTAACTTTATTTTAGCTGAGGTTTCTGTCACTGTAATAGCATCTTTTGGTGGATAGCATTTCTGTTTCGCATGTTGCACTTGATAATAAGATGGAAATATATTACTGTCTTTTTCGTTAACACTTTTTCTTAAAGTATTGTATTGCCACTTGGTCAGCTTAAGTGATAAAAATAACCCTAAAGCCTCATCCGGAGAAAACACAGGTTTTGTTTCTTTAACAGATATGCACTTTTTAACTTTTTTTACATCTAGGGGATTCTTTAGTAAATGTTCTAGTATTTTAGCAACCTCCTCATTCCCATCCGCTTTCAACTGCTCAAAATATGCATATTTTATTTCGTCCGAAGATAAATGAAAGTTTTCTGCACGTCTTTTTTTCTGTTTAGGCGCTAATTCACAAAAAGGTTTTCTTGGGGTTTGTTCGGTGGAGACACCGACAGAAACTTTTGATGGTGATACATACTGAGTTGATGTACTCGGTACTGGTTGATCTTGATTACTGCCTATTAAACACTTAATAATGTCTGGCCATATTATGTTTTCTTGTAACCATTCACTATTTTTAGTTCTGAATATATTTTCTTTACGATAAGCGTTTTCCCATCTTCTATTTAAATTATAACAAAATTTTGCACAAAACAACTTTAAGGTCTTTTCGTGATCATCACTTAATTCGACTAAAAATTTAGATCTTATCTCACTACACAAACTGTCATTATTTTTAATACTGCCACTGTTTTTTAAAATAACGAAAAGATCAAGGTTTGTCACTAAATTTTCAAACATTTTCACAAATACAAAATAACAAATAAGTAAGTAATGAATGTGTGGGGGTAGTGCGTCTATTATGGTGGGTAATAGAACACTGAAGTACTTTTGAATGCAACCGAACATTCCGTAGGTACCCTATCATTGTACCAATCACGTTACGACACGTCATAACTTGTTGTTGCGCTCGCGCACTCTTATCCCTTGATTCCCGGAAATAAGTCTCAAAACAAATTACGTCATACCTGCCTATGGTGGTGGAAAATGTCGAACATTGTTTTTTTTTTAAGAACTAAGTAGGTATTGAGGTTTTCAGGCCGTTTAGTATACATTATTTTAAATTTCAATTTAATTGGAATAAATTGCTTAACTAAAATAACATGACTCTTCATACAAATTTGATATGGCTATATCTCCGAAAGTACTCGTTAAATTAAAAAAAGTCAAAGAATAAAAACGTTTTAAATTTATGCCTAGATACCAAAAAAATACATCTGATCTCTTAAGACCCAACCTTGTAATCCCAGCCCACTGTGCGCCGGCCCGCGCCCGCGTTGTCGCGGCGCTCATTGATAATAATGTGGCAGTAGGTACCTAACCGTACGGCGATTTCCGATTGCATTGTATTTAACTGATCACACTTTCCACATTTTCCATCACACTTACAGTCTTTGGACTGTCGTACTGGTCAAGTGTAGGTAGACATTAATAAGTACTTTATTTGTAAATGCAGCCGTAAGTGATTAAATGTAGTCAATGCGATATGTTGCACCTTATACCAAACACTGTAAGTTCAAAATGGATGAAAATTGTTAAACATAGCATTACTTAACCACAACAGGCTGTAGGTACAAATAAAAACGTGTGTTCATGTGTGTGACGATACTTTAATGTCAGATTGCTCCTCGTGCCGCACTGCCAGGAATACGTTATTACTTATCACCACAAACCGCTAGTATCCGTACCATTTCTTACACGAACACTTATGCTTTTTACATACGATAGGTACACGACAACCGAAACACAACTGCCGCGCGCTCGCGTTATCACCACAAACCGCTAGTGTACGTACCATTTCTTACACGAACACTACCTATGCTTTTTACATACGATAGGTACAGATCAACCGAAATGCCGTGCGCTCGGAGTCGCGCTCGCGTTATGTACCTACTTATCTGAACGGGAGCGGCATACGTGCACACTTCCCTATAGCTGCCGGGCGAATGAAGTGGTTGCCTGGTTGGTTCACCCCCGGGCCCCGCCCGCCCCACTGCGCCCGCGCTGACCGCTCAGTGTCAGTGACCTGTGTTGCGCGCATATGATTGCGGATAGGTACTTAGTGTCGCTCGGTGTCCTACTCGTAACATTTTTTAAATGTTTTTGGGACAAAATATAACATGATGTAAAAATTATTGGAATCGATTCAGTTACTGATTCTGAACAAACTATATTCAGGTTTCGCATATACTAATAATAATATTGTATATAAACCCTCTGGAATGAATTATCTAAATGATAGTTTAACTATGAAAATCCGTTGCATAATTTCAAAGATTTTATCGTTCGCCGCTTATATACCTAACACTTTCGTCGACTGTACTAGATCAAATTACCGAAAATGACCTCGTAACATATATCCACATAGCAAACGTCACCATATACTTCAAGTTACCACGTGCCACACATTACCACTTCCAACCAACTGCAACCCAACACAAAAATGCCTTGTTTTGTGAAAAAAGCTTTGACTATGACAACAATGCTAAGACCATAATGTGACATGAATTTATACCTGCAATATTTGGTTGCGAGTGCTGGCACACCGAGTGTAGCATGAGCGACGCACCATAATTATTGTTATGTCTCTGGACGTGTAGACTGGAGACGGATCGCCGACCTAAGCATTGTAGCAACTGTGTACTGTTAGAGCACCCCCCTCCCTACATATCTGCTATTTAGGCTAGTTGACTGATTATGTTTTATAATCTTATGAAAAAGTTGAAAGAAATAATAAGCATTTTAATTTTATGCTGGGAAGAATCCCGTATAGCAACAGATAACTAACACTCGTTTTGCGGGAAACAGACAGAGCATACCCTCTCAATCCCCCACCAAAAACAAATTATAATATACTAGGTGCCCCCGCAAACGTTGTTTTGCCATAAAAAAAAATTTAGGGGTATGAAAAATAGATGTTGGCCTATTCTCAGACCTCCCCGATAAGCACAAAAAATTTCATCAAAATCGGTCAAGCCGTTTCGGAGGAGTATGGCAACGAAAACTGTGACACGAGAACTTTATATATTAGAGATTGTATCTATCTTTTTGAATTCAATCACCAGTCAACCGCTCTAATCATAAAGTGACACAAAGTCACACAGATTTGGTAGATAAAATTTGACGCCTATAGACACGTATTATGGCTATTTTTATGATTGTCGTTGTACTCATTATGTCGATCTTTAACTACAAATATCTCGGTAACGTGATACTTTGGAATAAGTACCATATTATTTGAATTTTTTTGTTTATATGTCTTCTACCAATACATACCACTTTCATCGTGCGACACGGTTTCGAAAAAAAATATCAAAATGGCGGCGGGTCTATATGTCAGAGCGGTTCTATCCCCTTAGCAGACTTGTAGCACTTGTAGACTAGCATTGTAGCGGGTGTGTGCGATGGTACTTCAAAAACTCAACAAGTCGATCACTCGGGAGAACCTTTGTATCCGTCTGCCGTCTATACGTTTATTCTGTTACATGTAGGATCAGTTCTAGAATATTTTTAGTTTAGTCGATCTGAGTAGAGCTACATAAATTAAAGTAATTAGTTTTATTCTGAATCTTCTAGAAATCAGATGTTTTTGAGAACTACATAAAAACATAGCATACCATATCATCATATTTAGAGAGGTAGGGCATAGTGGCAGTAATTCCACACAAATTGGAGCTGCCCGACTGGGGAAGTACCTCCGCCTTGCAGAAAATCGAAGAAAAAGTAACACTGCTTTGAGCTGTGTTGTGTTTCTTACGGTGAGCAAGCTTGTGAGTGTTCCGCGAGGAAACGTTGTGTTGGCAGTGGGGGGACTTTGACCCTTATACTGCCAACCCAACTATTCCTCTTTCAGTACAGGGTTGGCAACGCGCAAGTGATACTCCTGGTGTTGCAAGCGTCTACAGGCTACGGTAACCGCTTACCATCAGGTGGGCCGTATGCTTGTTTGCCACTTTAGTAGAATAAAAAATTAAAATAAAAAAATATGTAATGCTGTATACAGATTGCCGGTATGTTTTAAGTCATAAGTAGGTCGAGCCTATTTTAATGGGTATAAATCAAAACTCCAATCAAACCCACGACCTCACGCTCTGCTGTGCTCTCCATTAGACCAATAGAAATCTTAGAACTCATCCTACGTAACAAATATTTTCCTTTATGCATGTTTATAATTTTAGTTGGATTCCGTTTTTTATTATATTTCTTAGAGTTTGCTTTCATTTGTAGATGGATGTACGGGGGAACAGTAGTCATAATAGGCGGGTAAGTTAATATATACATACATATTTATCATTGCACTGAATATATGTATTTCTATGCACCCACACACCTTTACAGTTAACCTTTTCAATGTGCTGAACCCTCTTACTGTTTAATTTTGTAGTAACATGGGCAGATAGTGTATTGACATAATTATAAATATCATAGCGAAACTTGAAGTACGAAGGGATGCCACTGAGGTCGTTACGGTGTTTCTTCTCAGAGGCCGTCAGTTAGGAAATGCCAGCGCCATCTAGTATTAAAAATTCAAAACATTGACTTGTAATGTGTCGTTAAAATATCTATTTACAGAAATAAATATCATGTAATTATAATTCACTAAGAGGCCTGGCCATCCATACTAGGCATGACAGACAGTAATGAGCTCAATTACTAGTACCCTGGTGTGTCCCACCGCTGGACAAAGTACTTCTCATGCTCATCTAGGTTTAGCAAAAAGCCGCTCTTTATATGATTTTTAAAATTATCAAAATATAATTGAAAAGGTAAACTAGTATAATATCGCTATATCATATTGTACTCAGATTTATAATTATTTATATGTACTACCCGCCTTACCAACCTAATATTATTGCATGTACAGACGCGAGCAGGTCAAGCTATCCAAAACTGTCAAATTTTCCCAATTGAATATGAACCTTACTACTTGGTATTAAAGTTAAAAATCTATCAAAGAAATTTGACAGGGGGAAGCTTGATATGCTGGCCTCTGTACTTATTTATTTTGAATGGCCGCTTATGTACTTGCCTATTTTATCTCTAATATATTTACGCCAGAGAGATTCTGCTATTTCTATAAATCATATCAACCTGCGCTCGTTAAAACTTCGCTTAAAGCTATTTTTTTTTTGCAATGCCATCTTTATCAACCGCAATGCCTATTTATTATTTTTTAAATGCTCTGGAATATAAAAATTTTTCAATGTTATTGAATTAAAGAGATCATAAATAAAGAACTATAGATAAAGTTCTAAACCGTTATGTGGTGATTTAGTTAATTGTTGAATGTATTTTGCATGAAGCAAATCAATTGTTGAAGTTTTGAATTTACATTAGATGTGTATCAGGTAAATTGCTGATTGTAGTGAGCTATTTCGACACAACTGTACAAGTCAGGATGGCCGAGCGGTCTAAGGCGCTGCGTTCAGGTCGCAGTCCACTTCTGTGGGCGTGGGTTCGAATCCCACTTCTGACAATATCTTTTTGCGTTTTTTTAACATTTATTTTAGGGTTTAGTAACCAGTTACATTTTGAAAATGTCCCTCTTAAATTTAGTGTTATTGATTTTCATTTTAATTTCAATAATATAATCCTTTTTAAATTGAATTTTAAGCCTTGTCTATTTTACGAAATCAAATTGACATTCCATTTTAGTATGGGATGACGAAAAATGACGAAGATCTCCTGTCAATCAATATATTTGGCATCTGGTTTTTATCAACAATGTTACTTAGTGAACTTACAATTTTACGTATTGAAGATTATTAACGTGTCGGCTTCGTTAGCAGGAGAGTGGAGCGGGTGGCGGCCGAGCGTCAGCCAGCAAGCCAGCGGCCAGCAAGCCTAGTTACTCGCAGTCCTATTGGGCACCTAACTAGCCACTAAACAGGTGAGCATTTTCACGACAAAGCTGGCTAGAAAATTAACGACTCGAAGAAATTAATTAATTTGTATACACATTTTCTTGGTCGAATTTATAAAATAAAAAATAAAAATCTTCCCAAGGAAACTTGGTGTATTTTGTAAGATCCTAAAATTTTATTCGCTTCTTCTGTCAATAGTGTAATATCATATTTAATTCTAAATTGTTCGAATAACCTACTTAAGTATACTATTATTATATACTTACCTATGTATTATTATTGTAGTTTCATCTAAAAAAATACACTTGTCTGTTTGCCAAAAGTTGACATATCAATATTTAAGCTACAAATAAACATACATTATTTTGGTAACTGATCATCTAGTTCAACCGGGAGTCAGCGTTATAAACTGAATAGCAAATCTCAAAACACAATGTAAAATATATAGTTAATCGTGAAAACAAGGTTACAAAGGAGGTAATGTAAATGTCTTACTGCACGATGACAAAATCTGTTCAGGATGATGGTGGTGCTAACCAGTGTTGTAATGTTTCCAGGGGGCGCGGCAGAGGGCGCGCTGGGCGGGGCGCTCGTGCAGACAACATTCAGTTCTACTCGTAACCTGTACCTATCTATACCTAGCTCAATGTCAATACTAAAATTCACCAACTCTCTGTACCGCATTATTTTATAAATTCATAGTGTAAAGGCATCGCCGCCGTCACAAATCCTTTTTTTTTAAGATTTTTTTTTAACTACAATGGTCGGTAGCGAGTTGTCGTAGTTGAATGATGCAATATAATTATGTATTTTATTTGTTAATAAGCATCGTGACGACGTCGATGCAGCCTCATCTCATTCGTTAAGTCCGCTATAATAGGTTTCAATTGTTTTAAAAGAAATTACCTCTAGTGCTATGTATATCTAATAAAGTATGTATATGTATGTAAGCATTTGGTACGCTATGCGCGCCGAAGTTTTTTATTTAGTTGACATACTTTTTGTAATTAACACTTATTATTAAAAAAATGATTAAAGATGTCATAGGACGATAATCGTAATTGTAACGAGTATAATAGTCGAGCTCTTTTATAATATGTGGAAGAATGCAATTGTGATGATCTCGCGAGCATTTGGAAGTATGACGGATTACACATATTGGAACTTGAACAACGACTTTTATTTTACACTGAATGTAAATAAATGTGTTAAACAAACCTATTTGTGGTTTACACTTTCTTTCGCTTCCTCTAATATACACACCAATTCCTTTGCCTTATTTCAAAAAGATTGAGTTGGGCTTACGCAACCCTGGTGGGTTTAATTCAAATAAACGTGTCGCAGGCGTCGAATCTGCGACTAGTTGCGCAAAATCCGATTGCTGGTCTTCTGCATCAATCGCACCGTGCATTTCCAAAATAAATTGGCACAGGTCACATATCCATACTAATATTTTAAAGCTGAAGTTTGGTTGGTTGAACGAGCTAATCTCAGAACTAAAGGTTCGAATTGATAAAATAGTTTTGTGTTGGATAGTAAATTTTTATCGAGGAAGGTTACAGGCTAAGCTAGACCAAAAGGCTTTTTTTTTATGCAGATAGTATGCTATTAAGCTTGTATATTATTTTCTAAACAAACTTTTTTATGACTGATTATTAGAGTTCGAGAGAGACATTTCTAAACAATGATATCAAGTTATTTATATATCAGGAATGATTTTATGTGCTAAATACCAAGGCAATATCAAACAAGAAGATGAATTTATTGTATCCAATAAATATTTTATTAAAAGCCGTACAGGAATGTAACACAACATAATTGTGGCAATGTTACCAAAATAAACCATGTTTTACATACACAGTTACAAGCTGGTTGATAATCAACCTATTAGACGGAAAGAGTAGGCAAACCACTTGTGGTTTAGGAGTCAGTGTAGGCTAGAGAAGCATTATTTTTCTAATAGTAAATATAATTTTTAATAATTCTTATGTAATTGAAATAGAGTTGAAAATAACACATGACAAATAGATAACATTAGGTACTACTTCTTGTTATTTTGACATGGACAGTTTCTAAGGAGGTTATAACCTTATTAGTTTAGTAGTAAATATTACAAAAATACTCTATCACTTTCCTACCTAGCCTACTCTGACCCTAGTCCAAATGACAGCAATTGCACATGAAATTACAACTTCTTGGCCGCATGTTCGTCCAAGATCCAGTAGAGGGCGCCAGTGCGCGGCTTCACTCTGCGCGCAGGTACGTCCTCGTCGTTCTGTTTCAGGATGCGCTGGAATCGGTAAATAAGGTTTTATTAGAGCGAGGCGGTCTCAAAGCACCCACAATACTTTAAAACCGGTGAACCGGCGATTTTGTGACTGTATAAACACGATTTAAGCATATTATTATAATAATATTACTTGAGATACGTAAGTAATAATTTCTAGTTAAAAAAATGTTTCAAATAAATTTGACCGCAAATTATCAGACAGTTTTGCGCCGCTTCTTGTTTCCAGCTAAAAAATTAGGACGCGGCGAAGAGCGGTCACTTTGGAGGCTATCTATAATGTGTAACAATTACGTTTGAAAACTGCTACCTAGTTCATAGTTTAAATGATTTTGATTTTTGCATTGAAGCACTTTGACATCTAGATTTGTGTTGATTTTGGTATTCAAATTATGATTGAACCACAGATGCCAAAGCCTCCCTAAAGTTTCTGCTACTGGCATCCAAATGTGCGGAATGAAGCATTCAGTCACTACTCACTACATTAACTGTCCAAAAAATAAAATGGGTCCAGATTGAAGTGTATGGACTCGGTATTATTTAATCTGTGACACGGAATTAAGCTTCTGAAGAGCTACTTAGTCGTTGATTGTAAAATAGCGAAATTTTAGTGTAAACCAATGGGTGCACTTAAATTTTTGTATTTTTTACTTTAAAAATACTTTTCTTGTAAAACTAACTGGAACATACATTAACAAGAGGTGTGGAATTAATTGTGGGAAGATCTTATCCAGAAGTAGGACATGTTAGTAAAAAACAAATATTCAGCTCACCTCAATCATTTCAGCCTTGCTGGAACCACAGATAGCGAATATACAGTTCTTAGCATTATTGATGGTAGGGTATGTCAGAGTGACTCTCTCAGGTGGAAACTTGGGCGAGTCGGTGAGTGATGCCACCTTCAAGTTATTTTCAGACAGCAAAGGATGTCCCGGGAACAGTGAGCAAGTGTGGCCATCAGGACCCATGCCAAGAAGGAGCAAGTCAAACACAAAATCGGAGCTACCAAATGCCTTTGTCAGTTTTTGTTCATAATCCTTTGCAGCTTCTTCCGCTAAAAAGGTGGTAGAATTGCATTAGTACTAGCTTATAGTGTGAGTATTGGTTTTTAAGGTGGTCGGCTGCTTATACTGCTGAGTTTGTCTGGCATTACATATTCTGGCATTAAGCAATAATGTGCTCATATTACTATATTCTGGTATGAAGGGCAACATAGCCAGTGAAATTACTGGGAATATTAGAATAACAACTGAGGCTTCAAGATGACAATGTGCTAGGCAAACTATTGTTATTTCTGGTATCTACAGGCTGCAGCTACTGCTTACCATCAGTCAGCCCATTTCCTTGGTTCTCATCTTATTACAATAAAAAAGGAAGAAAACATAATAAGCACATACTTTCATTTATGTAAACTATTAAACAGTTCCAAGACAAGGATAATATAATGTTATAGGATGTTAGTGTGCTTGCTGGTTAAAAATGATAAGAAAATATAAAAGAAAATGTTTTGTCTGAGTCCGACCCTAGGGTCAACTGATAAATAAAGTTTACCTTTAAAGTTATTCAATTATAAATGAAGTATGTAAATATAGTATTTTATTATGGTGTAAATTTATTTAAATGTGAACTTTAATCTTGTACTCTTTAGTCATAAATTACAACAATGATTATTTTATAGTTATGTAAATTCGACATGGCGGGTAGGAGTTGCGGTGCCTTAGTAGTCATAGCGTTTGGTGTACCTAACCGGAAGTTGTGCCTGCAGTTGATTTTTTTTTGCTAAATAACTATTTGATAGTGAATTTACAGTACCTGATACTCCTTGCTTGATGGTAATGAACTGGTCCGCCTTCAGCTTAGTTTTCGGTATGAGTTCTCTCTTGTATGTGCCAAAAGTAGAGTCCTCACTGCTTTCTGGCACGACTCGCTCATCGCAGAACGCCACTACCCATCCTGACCAATCAGTTTCCACTGTCTGTAGACACTCGCAGAGGTTGTTCAATACGGAACCACCTGGAAAAATTAATGGGTATGTAAAAAATTAAAAGAAAAAAAAATCTTATCCAAATGATTGTATCTATAGATTGATCAAAGGTTCTCAAGGGTGTGGTCAGAGAGTCGTCTCAGAGTAGTCTAATTTTGCACCCACATTTTTTTCAATACCCCTAATTTTCCATCATGTTCCTGTTCTCATACTTCCTCTTATCTTAAAGGCAGCTATTGAAAATTTTGGATAGATACTACCCGCACGAATACGTCATTAGGACAACACGAACCAACAACACCCTCTTACGGGCATTACTAAGGGGGCGTTATCGCCCACTATGATTATGGAAATGGTTGCTTGACGGCACCGGTGAAGCCGGTGTTTTTAAAAAAAATCCATGACATCATTATTTCAAAACTAATTCAATTATTCAAAAATAATTTACATTTTCTCTTTGCCAGACTCACAAGCCGACTCGATTTCAAGTACTTATTGTACATAAACACGACACATTATTGATAAAATAATTACTAGATATTTTAATGACCTTGTAAAACTCACCTGAAAATCCGACGTAAAACTTTCCGCGGCTCTCTATAGCATCATTTGCTATCTTCTCTATGTAAGATGCTAATTTGCTAACCAGCTCTTGTTCGTCAGTTACTACTATTGTTGTCATTTTCAAAATTTATCCTGTCGTTTGCAAAGTTCCAAAAATCCGACGGGTCGGCCTGTGGTTCTTGTGACTTTGTGAGGTTATAAATTAAATTGGTCAGACAAATGTCACAATGTCATGTCATTCGTGATTATCGTGAATCGAATCATGACATGACTTATTTTTTAACCACAGACAATGATTATACAGATTCATTATCAAGATCTACCATATCTATAATAATAATTATTTTTAAGTATACGATTATTCTATAACTACTTAATTATATGGAATCAAGGAATCATATGATTCCGTAAAATAATTTAGCATGCTTGGCCTAATAATTAATAGTCAGCTCACAGTGCTGCCAAAGTGCCAATACTAATCTTTGAGGAAATGGGAAAAAAACGTAAAAATCTAATTTCCCTGAGTGTGTAAGACTTACACTTACGCTTAAGACTAACATTGTATCAGCCGGTTTCCTAGAACCGACCAAACAATCCGACCAATCAAGACCTATTTTCTCAGGAACGCGTGGAGGTATCAAGCTAAAATTTATATCAAATACTCAGGTCTACTGTCCCTTGGAGCTGTGAAAAAATCAAACTTTTAAGCCAACGCAATCAAAAGATACAGCCGTTTAATGCCCCAAATTTCCGCAAATTTTAGAAACTCGCAAGGAAATCAAAACCTACAGGGTGCTTCCCGTGAACTCAGAATTTGGTACGAAGCAACGTCTTATAGCACAGATAAAGGAAAAATTGTGAAAGCCCTACATTTTTAGTTACATCATAATATATAAAAATATATTTAATAATTTTACAGTTACTACCCCTTTCCTCATGAACGCGTAGAGGTATTAAATTGAAATTCATATCAAATACTCAGGTCTATAATACCTTTAAGCTGTAACAAAATCAAACTTCTATGTCAACGCAATCGAAAGAAACACCAATACCTACAGGTTTGTACAGAACCGTCGGTGCACGAGTCCGACTCGCACTTGTCCGGGTTTATTTTATTTTATACTAATAAGGTGGCAAACAAGCATACGGCCCACCTGATGGTAAGCGGTTACCGTAGCCTATAGACGCTTGTAACACCAGGGCTGTCACTTGCGCGTTGCCGACCCTGTAAAACGAATAAGTATGTACTTATCTATGTACTCGCCTACGTACTTACCTACGTACTTACCTATGTACTTACCTATGTACTCACCTACGTACTTGCCTATGTATTTACCTATGTACTTACCTATATACTCCTTATGTACTTACCTATGGATTTACCTATGTACTTACCTATATACTCCTTATGTACTTACCTATGGATTTACCTATGTACTTACCTATATACTCCTTATGTACTTACCTATGGATTTACCTATGTACTTACCTATATACTCCTTATGTACTTACCTATGTACTGCTTATGTACTAACCTATTAAACTTTACACGAGATAACATGCTTCTACATCTATTTAAATATAACTTTCAATAAAGTAATAGTATTTTAATTTCTCAATATTGCAGAACATTCTCAGTGACAGAAAATTCTTTTACATATAGAGAACAATTTCTCGACCCATCACTACTTACAAGTAACCAAGATTAGTGTAAGAAATTCATTTTAATATTATGTCAATTTTGTTGCTTCAATAACGAATTAGATTATAATGAGTAATATAAAACCCATAATGATAAACGTGAATAATATGTAGATACTGTTCTTGCCTGGACTTTAAAAGAGACCATGATTCTCCTTCTCCATGTTTGTTTCGGTGTTTCTTGAGATCATTAGCTAAGAAATGCCGGCACCATCCATCATAATTATATATTAAAATGTTAATTTGTAAAAGGGTATTTTTACCAGGTTTTTTTCTGTAGGTGGGTAATTATTCAGGATTACCCACAGACCTCTGTACTTGTATTATAGAGGTCAGTGGGATTATCCCATACTGTCCTCATACAATGTCCCTCTAGTGACGAGGAGCTTTACTAATGTTGCCTTATGGTATCAAACAATATAACATTATTTTACAACCAACAATTAATAAAATCTGTTTATAAAATCTAGAAATCGAGCAAAACAGTAAAATTACTCCGAGCAATTTTTTTTTACTTTTGTAACAAATCAAGTTCTTCTATTGCATACAAGATGGCGCTGTCCGTCGACAAGTTTATCTGTAAAAAGTGAAAGTTGGACAAAATGCAATGAAAACGGGCACGGTGACCGCGACTCACGGTTGTTGACCGTCAAAACGGCGTGTGACGTAACCGGCGTAATATCTATAAGGCGGCCTCGTACGCTACAGGACTTGTTTTCTTCGTTTACAGGGGTATAGGTACCTGGATACCTTCAGTAGTAACTTATTTGGGAAGTGTTAAAAAAAGGTGTTTTCAATTCGACTCTTTTATTTAAGTAGTTAGGTATATGTAACGCGATATCTTCACCGTTACTGAACCGATTTAATTTTTTTTATCAGATCTATCTGATAAAAAAAATTAAATCGGTTCAGCGTAGTGCGGTGGATGAGGTTGTATTATGGATTCTAATCCATAATACAACCTCATCCACCGCACTACGCTTGAATTCGGTTTTCTTTTTCTAAAAAGTGATGTGAAGTAAACGTTTTGCTAATTCTAACGATCTTTATGTCGGTCTTTTGAATAGATACCTACGCTGCGCTAGTTCCAAAATGTTGGGGAAAACGTAAGAGCTGGGGTCCAAATCTGCTATTTTATAATGTCAGAATCGTCGTTCAATGAATTCAGAATAATTGATTTTTGACAAATATGTCTGCGAAATGTATTAGTTCTTATGTCAATTAAAATAGCAGATATAATTAAAGCTATTGGTCCGGTTTAACATAGCCCAAATATTCTATCTTTCTCAACCTAATGCATGGGTAGGTATAAAAAAGTTATATAACCCATAATATTTAATTACCGTAAAAAAATCAAGGAGTCGTTGTACTCATAATTAAGAACTGTTAAATATTTAAAGGGTCATTGTACTCATCATTATGAACAACTAAAAAGTTATAAGGGTATAAAATCAAAATACCATTCACTCACTAATTCTCAGAAAAGAATAACGCATAGAAACTGGAAATTTAGCAGATAGGTTATACTTATTATAAGAATTAGACATCCGATAAGAATGATTGGGAAATCCCCAGAGGATTGGCAATAAGTAGATAAACCGCGGGCGAAGTAAATAGGGGAGGTATGTCATCATCATTCAGTATCATCATCAACCCATATACTGTCCCACTGCTGGGCACGGGTCTCCTCTCATATTGAGAGGGATTAGGCTATAGTCCACCACGCTGGCCTAGTGCGGGTTGGCAGACTTCACACACCGCGGCACCGTCGAGAAAATTTTCTGAGGCATGCAGGTTTCCTCACGATGTTTTCCTTCCCGTTTAAGCGAGTGATAATTAATTATTAATACGCACATGAATTCGAAAAGTCAGAGAGCCTTGGATTCGAACTCGAGATCTTCGACTTTGCAATCCAATGATCATATCACTAGGCTATCACTGCAGGTCTATCATCATCAAATAATCATAAATTATTTATCAACCGAAGGACGTCCACTTCTGAACAAAGGATTATATAGATTTCTACAAGGACCGGTTACATGCCGCCTGCATTCAATGACTCCCGATGACATTTTACAATCTTTACTGGGTCGTCTACCTAGTCGATTTAGTGGTCACAAGCGATTGCTCAGGCTGAGGTCTTGGGTTCACTAATTCTCGCATACTTACACATTATATTTTACTTTATTTTGGAAATAAACATGTGTAGTTAGAAATCTATAAGTACACATAAACAAAATTGAAGTGTCTGTTTGTAATTCCAAATTAACAGCTTTTCACTACATGCATATTATGAAAGTATGTACATGTATATACGGTAGGTACTTACATAAAAAATACTTTCTTAAAATTGTTGTCTGTTTGAAATAAAACTACTTTTTACGGATTTTATCGCGTATATTGATATTATTAAAATAAAAATCTGTAAAATCAATAAAAAGTAGTTTTATTTCAATTATTATAATCAATAAAAAGTAGTTTTATTTATTCGCGTAAATGTCAGAAATCAATATTTTTGTCCGTTTGTTTGTTCCGGCTAATCTCTGAAACGGCTGGCCCCATTTCAACGGGACTTTTACTGGCAGATAGCTGATGCTATAAGTAGTAAGATAAGCTACTTTTATTTTAGAAAAAAATAGAGTTTATTATAACTTATAACATTATACAATTACAGTTTCCACAGATTACTAATTATCTGCATAGTTGTTTCATGCTGAAATCGAATTCGTGTTTCGTAGCTCATAAGACGATCGCTCTAAGGCAGGGTATCCTCACAATGTTTTCCTTCACCGTTTAAACGAGTGATAATAATTAATTATATCAATACCCCATACGCATGACATGAATTCGAAAAATCAGAGGTCCGTGTCTTGAATTCGAACTCGAGACCTGTGACTTGGCAGTCCAATGGTCATACCTAGGCTATCACTGTTTTTTGAACGAACTTTCTACTACGTACTTTCTTTAATACTTATTAGTAGGGGTAAGTAAGGATTGTATTCTGCACGCTAAACATTAATTTAAGAGAAGTAGGGGAATAGTGGGAGTAATTCCACTCAATTGGAGCTGCCCGACTGGGGAAGTAGGTACCTCCGCCTTGCAGAAAATCGAAGTAAAATAACACTGCTTTGAGCTGTGTTGTGTTCCTTACGGTGAGCAAGGTTTCCAGTGCTCCGCGAGGAAACGTTGTGTTGGCTTTGATCCTTATACTGCCAACTATTCCTCTTTCGTTTTACAGGGTCGGCAACGCGCAACATGCGATCATTTTTAGTTTGTGAGAAAGGGATGGTGCTATATAGTTTATAGAGCAAAATCCCTCTCTCTCAATCGGAAAACGATCGCAAATAATAGGTGGTGGGACGGCCTCTGGTGTTACAAGCGTCTATAGGCTACGGTAACCGCTTACTATCAGGTGGATCATATGCTAGTTTGTCACCTTAGTAGTATAAAAAAATATGTAATATATATATTTTTTTTTATTCTATACACTTATAGATAAAAAATATATATAAGAAGACACGTTAAGGTCGTGTGTATATTTGTCTCAGCAGCCAGTTAACCTCCGCTGCGACCACTGTCGTTTAAATGTGGAGGTGAAGCCATAGCGAACCATACTTACTTGTACGAGCAAATGCCAATAATATACGATCGACATATTTTTCTACACACCTGTGTTAAGGTCTAGTAGTTCAATAATAAATATATAATCGTTGGATGGCTTGATACAGAAAGGAGTACACTTGGACACATCCCGTATTGTTAGGTTTCTTTCTCTGAGGCGCTGACCACCGGTAGCTTGGCCCCCTTTTTTTTTTCGGGTGGGGAAGTGCGCCTTATGCATGCCGCCCCGCTCGGGGACGCGTGACGATTATGTTGGGCTCTCCGGCCAGGTGGCCAGCATACTAAAACCACCACCACTCTTCCACATTCTGCATAGTGGTGGGATCACAGGAATCGCTGGCCTACCATAGACTGCGACCCCGCCGAGGCCGCGGAAGGCAGGGAGAGCGGCGCACCGTGATACCAGCATTCCTCTTCCACCGCGGCCCCCTAAACCTCCAGCCGCAGTGTCGCCCATACAACACCGCGGCCCGCCTCAGCTACGGTATTTTTGGTGCAGCACCTTCCACAGCTTTCTATTGAGTCCTAATTCTTGGACCTCATCACGTCAGGAACATTACAAGGATTTTGTGCAATGTAGTTCTGTCTCGCCATACCTCTTCCTCTTCTTGAAGTTGGTTACAGCATTATTCATTGAAAGACTATAGTAGATTTTAGGATTAAGTATGTCCGTTATCTACATAATAATATTATCTATTAGGTACTCCCTAAACTATATTTTAACCACACGATAATTTAACGTGCTGGTCTGTCGGGATAGGCAAGAAGAAAGCTGCCGGGGCTTTTCCGGTAAGGCTATCTCAAAAACCATCGTAGACGTCGCGTGTCGCCCTGTACTGTGATTAATTAACGCATGCTAGCATGATGACGACCTCTGTGGTCTAGCGGTTCGAGTGCCGGACTGCTGATCATGGGGTCGTGGGTTCGATTCCCACAGGACACAAATATTTGTGTGGATAAAACATGAGTATTTGTGTTTGTCTGGGTGTGTCCTATGTATTATAAGTATGTATTTACAAAAAAAAAAGTATATATGTATTATATCCATTGTTTAGTACCCATAGTACAAGCTGTGCTTAGTTTGGGATTAGATGGTGTTGTGTAAAATGTCCCAAAAAATATTAATATTAATATGTGCAGAATTAACCTTTTGACCGCCATGTCAATAACGAAAATCCGTGTTCTCTACGCCAAGCGACAAATTCTAGTATTTAATAATAGGTAAAAAAAAAAACAACAAATTTTTGTATTGAACTAAAAAAAGTGGTGTTTTTGACGTCCCATGAGCAAGATTTCATTTGACGTCTATACACGTCCGTGGCGGTCAAATAGTTAAAAGTAACGGGTAACAGTCACGGGTAGACTCTAAAACCGATAAAAATCTGTAAAAAGTAGTTTTATTTCAATGTATAATATTCGCGTACCTAAATGTCAGAAATCAATAACAAAATTTTTAAAGGAATACATTAATGTCAGTGCCCTAAGTGATGTAATAAGCTATGCCTTAAGTAATGCGCATACGGTCCGCCTTTTTACGTCGCCCGAAGCGTATGACCTCACAGTTTCAAGTTGTCACAGTAATCCTAGTACATAACCATTATGTTGTTTATTATTTAATGGATATTAAAAACAGCAGTTTTAAAATCAAAGACGGCTTCAACAACGTTGTGGTTTGTTGGGGTACACATATTAATTATCCGCACATAATTGCAGGAAGTCGAAAGGAGAAATTTATCCAAAGAAAAATATCGAAGGTGAATTTCTTTAATTTATGTATGACAAGATGTATGAATGTGGTCGAAGCGAAAGAAGTATGCAAGAATCGTAGCAAGTGGCGTGAGTGTATGTATGTATGTATGTGAATTTCGACGACTCGTATATCCCTATTAATATTATAAATGAAAAAGTAACTCTGTCTGCCTGTTACTCTTTCACACCTAAAGCGCGGAACCGATTTTGATGAAATTTGGTACAGTAATAGATTAAACCTTGGAGAAGGACATAGACTACATTTTGTCCTTTCAAATGCGGATAAAACTGCGGGAAACAGCTAGTAGTCTATAACTACATATCATGTGCCAGAATTTATTATAATAAGTTACCTGATAGGGTTTGATTAATTGATATTGGAAATGAAGAGTTATCCCAATATCTAGTGTAGATGTGTTTAGGATATAGTATTCTCCAGTAATTTAGGTTACCGAGCTTTAAGAGTCATCTTGAGTTAGGTAAATACTTCTTTTTCAGTAATATTCAACCGCATCTAGACTATTTTCTGGTCTCCGCAAATAGTCTAGGAAGATCAGCAATTCTTGCATCACGGGCAGGGATGTTATGGATATATAATTCCGGATCCGGATATGGATATGGATATTGGTAAAATATAATATCGGTTTCGGTTACGGTTATTAAATTATTTCGGATTATCCGATAGTTTCGGTTACGGATATTAATTTTTTAAGGAACTGTAAAATGAAAAATATAATGTACTTATAATAAACGGGCGCGCGGTGGTCTGCCGGCCGGGCAAAAACAAAAACTTGTCACGACGTGTCATATATTTACTATAAAGTATAACCCGTACGAATTAGCTGTGCACCTCGCGCTGTGACGTCATTAGGTAGCGGGAGAGGTGTCGCATTCCAGCGGAGTGCACAGTTAATTCGTACGAGTGTAGTATTTAGTTAGACTCCGCCCTATCCGAAACTATCCAAAACTTTTATTTCGGATTCGGTTACGGTTACGGACATTTTTTTATTTCGGAGATCCGATAGTTTCGGTTACGGATATGGATATCCATAACAACACTGATCACGGGTTGATTTAAGAGAACATCTATTGTGGGGCAACTTACAATCCTTACAGATAGTACCGTGTTTTTGTGTTTGGGCCTGCACAGAATACTGTAGGTGCTCTGTTCATGCTGCAGAATAGCTTTGCTCATGCTGCAGAATATTGTAGGTGCTCTGCTCATGCTGCAGAATACTGTAGGTGCTCTGCTCATGCTGCAGAATACTGTAGGTGCTCTGCTCATGCTGCAGAATACTGTAGGTGCTATGCTCATGCTGCAGAATACTGTAGGTGCTTTGCTCATGCTGCAGAATATTGTAGGTGCTCTGCTCATGCTGCAGAATACTGTAGGTGCTCTGCTCATGCTGCAGATTTCGTCTGGGGTGGATCACGCATAATCAAATATTCTGCCACTAAGCAATAATGTGCTAATATTATTGTGTTCCGGTTTGAAGGGCAATTGTAGCTAGTGAAATTACTGGGCATATGAGACTTAACAATTGAAGTCTCAAGATAATTTATGGACCCCGCGAGTGATAACACTGGTGTAGTTGGCGTTTATAGTCTGCGGTTACCGCTTACCGTATGTTTGCTTAAACAGAAGAATTCTTACTGCATCACGCAGAATGAAAAGGTCAATATTGACAGCACGTTGTGTACTCAGCTTTAAACACATATGTACAGGTTGCACTTGACACACTTAAGATTATGCTTTCTGCACGATATTGATACATAATGTAATATATGTGTAAACACCTAGCCAGCGCCCGCGGCTTCGTCCTGGCCTTTGCGAATTTAAGATGACTTTGGAAGTTTGTTTAAAAGACCATGATTCTCTGAGTGTGTTTCGGTGTTTCTTTCCAGAGGTCGTCAGTTAGGAAATACCCGCCTCATAGTGTTACAAATCAACATATTACGCATATATTCCCCAAAAGGTTAGGCAGAGGCTTACTAAATGTACGTACACATATTTTTTTTAAAATGGAATTTAATATTTAATTGAATTTAACAGAAAAACTCAATAACAATTTTGTCGACCTGGGAGTCGAACTCTAATTTAGCAGTCCTGCTAAATTAGAGTTCGACTCCCAGGAGCGACTTCGCTCTAGACTAATGAGGTAGTCTGTTAAGTAGTCAGTATTCTAAACTCCGTTCCATGCAGGTTATGACTCTTTTAATACTTTTCGTTGCGATTATTTATAGGGAAAACTAGGAATTGAACAGAGGACCTCAAGCTTTGTAGTCACGCTTGCGACCACTAGGTTAGCCTAGGTTCATTCGAAAATCGACAGGTTACCCGCCACTGCGGGGTCTGCGGACGAATGCTACAGCGCTCCTGTAGTCCCGTAGTGGTTTGGCAGTATAAGGGTCAAAGCTCCCCCACTGCCAACACGTTTCCTCGCGGAGTACTGGCAAGCTTGCTCACCGTAAGAAACACAACACAGCTCAAAGCATTATTGTGTTATTATTAGCATTAAAGTGTTATTTCACTTCGATTTTCTGCAAGGCGGAGGTACTTCCCCAGCCGGGCATCTCCAATTTGAGTGGAATTACTCCGACTATGCCCTACCTCTCTTAAGAAGTTTAACTCTCTATTTTTTATGTGGCAATAAACTTTTCTCTATTCTATTCTAAATTTGGGTTAGGTACAACTCTGCCTTACACTTCTAATACATACAACCGTAATGATGTATGTATTAAAAATCTGCAATAATACCGTGTACAAGGTTGTCTATCTAGAATCTTCCACACCATATGTTTTCCTTGGTGGCGCACCTGTTGAAGGCTTGATGTCGTGATGTTCCACTCACGAGTCACGACCGACATATAATCGATAGATGGACGGCGCTGACCTTATCGGGACCACGAGAGGTCGGCGCCTAATGAGATTAAGCTTTTTTGGAGCAATTTGTGCATTAGTCTTCTCTGAAAGGCAAAACATATGGCTTATGTGGGTATTTAGGTATTTAACTATGTATTGATTCAAAGTCAAAGTCAAAATAATGTATTCAAGATAGAGTACTTACTAGGTAGTACCTACTTTTGAAAGTCATTTTAACATTAAGACAGCCCCCAAAACGCCCACCCCTCACCGCTTCCTAGTGTTTTAGCTGGGAAGAAGAAACGGCGCAACAAACTCCCCAGCAACACATTTCTGTCTCTTAATTTATGTTAATATATAGAATTTTATATTAAAACAAATTTCTGACATTTACGCGAATATTATACATTAAAATAAAACTACTTTTTACGGATTTTATCGCGTATATTGATATTATTAATCCCGACGTCTCGGACCCTTTACAGCGTCCACGGTCACGGGTAGACTCGGAGGTAGGATATTAATAATATCAATATACGCGATAAAATCCGTAAAAAGTACTTAGTTTTATTTCAATTAAAACAATTTTTTATTTTGCTTTAGTTATGTAAATCTTCATTGCTTTAAGTCAGCTAGTGCACACTAATTATGTTTTGGCATCGAAGTTAATATTCAATTAAATATTAAATAGATTGATTGCAACTAGTTTTGACTTTTCAAAAGTGCCGTAATGGTCTAATTTAAATAAATATTTGACTTTGATTAAGGATGCCATGTATTCCGGGTGAGGGTCTGGTAATCGATAACATAGGGTTTCCCTAGTACGGACTCCAGTCTCTTACAAAGAAAAAAATTTCCCTAAAAGCATTAATGTAACTACTAGCTTCTGCCCACGACTTCGTTCGCGTGGAATAGTTACTTTTAATTATCGTTGTAATTTACCTAATTATCTCAAAACCGTTATAAATTATAGCCTATATGTTATTCTGATGTATAAATAATGATACTGTAAAGTTTCATCAAAATCCGTTCAGTAGTTTTAGCGTGAAAGAGTAACAAACATCCATCCATCTATCCTCACAAACTTTCACATTTATAATATTATATTAGTAGGAAGGATAGGATATGACACATATAAAATGGTATGCAATCTATATCCTACACGCAAGTCCATCTGCCATAAAAAAAATTGTTCTTGAAAATTTCCATTGCAGTACAATCATTTGCCGAGGCCGTATATCATGTTCCTGAGTGGTGAATATTGGCTATAATAAGCCGAATATTTAAAGCTCGGCCTAGGTGCGTACCTAGCGGCTCGCATGTCGATACTATCGTACATATCAATCTACGCTGGTTATTTAGCAATATGTGTACCGTCAGCAAAATTATATCGAAGAGATCATGATTTATTGTAACACTAAATATTATCTGCTATTTATTAGTGGTTGGATTGTTAGACTGCTTGTCACGAGGTTGTGGGTTCCATTCCCAAAGGACACAAACAATTGTGTTTCTCTAGGTATTTCTTATGTATTACAAGTACCTATGTATTTACAAAAAGTATACATATAAGATACAAGCTCTGCTTAGTTTGGTGCTGTAAAAAATGTCCCAAATATGTCCTTCCTTCCTCTGCGCCTTTTCCCAAATATGTTGGGGTTGGCTTCCAGTCTAAACAGATGCGGCTGAATATCAGTATTTTACACGAAGCGAATGCCATCAGAGCTCCGTAACCAAATTTCTAGGTAATAGTGTCCAAACTTGTGTATTTATTTAATATTTCTAGCATCCATTCATCCACATACCAAACACACACCCACGCTCAGTAAGTAGATACTGTAAGAGTTTGGAACAATAAGTCTTTAATGATCACGTTCCGGCCGGTTAAAATGTGGCGAACAAAAAAGTAAGTAGATTTGAAATATGTCTAGAAAACAATTTTGATATATGGATGTCAATTAAGAATTTCTTGTGGAATCACAATACAAGTCATTATATTTCCATTATTGCGCTTTTAATTAAAATACGCTTTCCAAATATTATAGTGACCCGGACATCACAGTACCTAGTAGTTATTGTTTTTTTTTTAAAGTTTAGTCAAATTTAATAGGGCATAGTGGGAGTATGTCCACTCAAATTGGAACTGCCCGACTTGGGAAGTACCACCGCCTTGCAAAAAATCGAAGTGAAATAAAATTTTGTTCTTCTTGTGCTTAAACGTCATGCGATTTTTTTAATAATTATTATTGGAAAAGTGAAACAGAAACATTGGGCCGCTAAAACCACAGACACAGTTTCCTGGAAAGAAGGAAGGAAGGCCTTTGTCCAGCAGTGGGACGAACTGGCCTAGGAAAAAAAACTGACGAAACAACGGAAATGGATATGAGATGATATATTTGCCTTCATGATTACGTATGGCAGTCGTCCTGCATGGATCAAATGTCTATATCTAAGGTTTTCAGCCTTAAGGTTAAGACAACAATGGAATCACAGATAAAATAATGAATTTTCACAAAACAACTTTCAAGTCAACTTTAAAAATCTCATTTGTCAAAAAAACAATATTAAATACGAAATACAAAATAATATGCCCTAAAAAGAAGAATAACACAGTTAAAAACTAACAGATTAAAATTATATTCGATCACACGCAACATAAGCATTATCATGCTAACGGTACGTATCTCGAATGTGTGTCGATGTAGCAGGGCGCGGCGGGCGTTGCGTGCGAGATCCGCGTGTGCTGACCCTACCCACTGGACAGTATGTGCATTTTGCGTTTTATGTACCGTACCTACCTATGTATTTGAGTTATGTCTTTAAGAAATAGCTACGCTGATCAACCAATCTGCAACACTATGGTGCGCGAGCCGGGGTCTGTTCGGATGGATGACGATTCTTAAACATACTATAACTATAAATATAGGTACATGTTGCACATACGGCTAAGCGATACGCGCGATACGCTATACAGAAGAAAACAAAATTCCTTGCGATTGTTTTATTGGTTTTTAAACTTTTCGCAAGCGCGGCTGCCAGCTAAGAGTTAGATTCTGGGTTCGATTCCCAGGTCGAACACAGTCTTATTGGAATTTTCTATGAAAGTTTCGCCGTCCCAGAATTCTAGGGAAAAAGTGATAGAAATGGTTTTTTTTCTATTATTTTGATTTTAATTATAAGGAGTACATAAGGAGCAGATAAGGAGTACATAAGGAGTACATAAGGAGTACATAAGGAGTACATAAGGAGTACATAAGGAGTACATAAGGAGTACATAAGGAGTACATAAGGAGTACATAAGGAGTACATAAGGAGTACATAAGGAGTACATAAGGAGTACATAAGGAGTACATAAGGAGTACATAAGGAGTACATAAGGAGTACATAAGGAGTACATAAGGAGTACATAAGGAGTACATAAGGAGTACATAAGGAGTACATAAGGAGTACATAAGGAGTACATAAGGAGTACATAAGGAGTACATAAGGAGTACATAAGGAGTACATAAGGAGTACATAAGGAGTACATAAGGAGTACATAAGGAGTACATAAGGAGTACATAAGGAGTACATAAGGAGTACATAAGGAGTACATAAGGAGTACATAAGGAGTACATAAGGAGTACATAAGGAGTACATAAGGAGTACATAAGGAGTACATAAGGAGTACATAAGGAGTACATAAGGAGTACATAAGGAGTACATAAGGAGTACATAAGGAGTACATAAGGAGTACATAAGGAGTACATAAGGAGTACATAAGGAGTACATAAGGAGTACATAAGGAGTACATAAGGAGTACATAAGGAGTACATAAGGAGTACATAAGGAGTACATAAGGAGTACATAAGGAGTACGTAAGTAATACATAAGGAGTACGTAAGTAGTACTTATGGAGTTCACAAGGAGTGCTATTAGGGATAATAACGCCACTGTACCCTTAGTTTTATGAATTCCATAATGTCGCTTCATATCGAGGTGTACAATAAAGTTTATTCTACGCATAAATGCATACAGCATGTTAAAAGGCTTCCATCGTCATTGAATATAATAGTGTTTTGAAAACCTATTGAGAGGGTAGCTGAAGCCCGTAACCTTGGACTGCTCATGGATAGCAACCTCAGATTTGAAAAACATGTATCTCACTCGGTACAAAACTGTTTTTACCGCCATACAGTTCTTTATAAAATAAGACCTTATCTATCTGAAGAACTTTGAAAACAGCAAGTTGAAACACTTGTTGTGTCAAGGTTGAATTATGCCGACACTGTGTATGGCCTACGTTTATTGGCTCGAACCGATCGCCTTATCCCGAGAGTGCAGAATACTTGTGCTCGTTTTTGTTACCAGATCCCATATGGAACACACGTCACTCCATTTCTTAATAGACATTCAATCCTCAAAATGAAGTCGAGACGATAATTGCAACTGGCGTGTCTCCTCTTTGGTGTCATCAAATATCAAAAACCGAAGTATTTGTACGTAAGGCTGATCGCCCCTGCCCCGCTCGCCACGCCGCCCCCACCTCGCTCGGCACCTGCGCCCCGTGCGCGTTATATTCGGAGAAGTGCCTACTTATTTTTGTGTACCTACTTACTTACAGACGCGCTCCGTAGATATTGGCGATACTTAACTTACAAGCGTGTTTTCGACCAAATGATTTACTTACTGATTCTTGTTTTTTTTTGTTAATTTTAAATTGAGTATTGCAAGAAAAATTAAAAGAAGTCACCCCCCTCTGACGCCGCCCCTGGTGGATTGGCACCCCGGGCCATGGCCCGGATGGTCCTAGGGTAAATACACCTGCATGGAGTTTGGATTTGTTCCTGAGTAACAACAACACACACGCCCTCTATTACATGGGACTTTAAACATACCGGCAAACTGTGAGTGCTCTGCGCGACCTTTTGAGGATAATAGGAGCGATGGTATGTAAATATTTAAAATTGTGATGGTGCTGGCGAAGTTACCCGTCAGAGAACCAAAGTTGCAGACATAGCTCAAAGGATTAGCAAGCTAAAGTAGCAATGGCTCGGTCACATCATCTCATGGAGAACTGACAGGGGCTTGAGTAAACGAGTTCTCGAGTGGAGACCGCGTCTAGGTAAGCATAGTGTAGGACGCCCGCCGCCGCCGGCTAGGTGGAGTGACGACTTGCAGGCAGCTGGATGAGGAAAGCTCAAGATGGCTTTGTGGCGTTCACTGGGAGAGGCCTACGTCCAGTAGTGGACGAATATCGGCTGATGATGAATTAGCAGACAAAAGAAAAACAATACCTTCGACCCTCTGGAGGGTCACATTTTCTTTAATGACTCAAAGTATTACTCCGGATGTTTTCCAAATAACGCGAGGTATTTAGAGTTGATAGTTGCGCTCACGCAGCCTTGACACGGTTGGAGATGCGCCAGGATGTGCCCTTTGTTTATAAACACGTTTATAATATTAATATAAACAAATAGGAGATGGTTATGAGCACATCTGTTTCTCTAATAAAGTCTTACGAGAGAGTTCTTGTCGGCGACTCTGTCTACAATTTTTAAATGCGTTTTGTGTGACTGGGGAAGTACCTCCGCCTTGCAGAAAATTGAAGTGAAATAACACTGCTTTGAGTTGTGTTGTGTTCCTTATGGTGAGCAAGGTTGCCAGTGCGAGGAAACGTTGTGATGGCAGTGGGGAGGACTTTGACCCTTATACTGCCAACCCAACTATTCCTCTTTCGTTTTATAGGATTCGCAACGCGCATTGATACTCTTTGTGTTACAAGCGTCTATAGGCTACGGTAACCGCTTACCATCAGGTTCCCACCTGCTTGTTTGCCACCTTAGTGGTATAAAAAAGCCTCGGTAATTGAAGGAGTCCAGCGACTGCTGGAACGCATCCTGTCATGGTCGTGGTGAATTTCGCGGATCCCATGGCCATGACTATAGGGCAAGTGAAGGCAAGTGCGGTTTTTAGTCGTACGAGTCCGACATATGAGTACCCTGCCACCTCCCCGGGTGGAGGAGGATCCATGAGGTTTTCTGTACTATAAAAAAAAGTACTCGAACCAATGACTTTTCGCTCAGCGGTCATTTAACGACATTAATAAGGCGGTTATCATCATCATCATCAACCCATATACTGTCCCACTGCTGGGCACGGGTCTCCTCTCACAGAATGATAGTCCACCACGCTGGCCTAGTGCGAGTTGGCAGACTTCACACGCGCCGTATAGAAAATCTCTAAGGCGTGCAGGTTTCGTCACGATGTTTTCCTTCACCGTTTAAGCGAGTGATAATTAATTATTAATACGCACATGATTTCGAAAAGTTAGAGGTGCGTGCCGTGGATTCGAACTCGAGACTTTCGACTTGGCAGTCCAATTGTCATACCACTAGGCTATAACTCCATGAAGCAGTTATACCTAATAGGTACCTTAATGATTAAATTTTAAAGACAAACATACCAGCGATCCTTTATGTAATAGTCATTTAGTAAGAAATATAATGAATGGATGCGTCATACAAATTCACGGCCATACACTGAATGAATGTGAGTGTTAATGAACAAGGATACGTGCATGTTTACACATGCATTATGTGAGTCTATTTGTAATAATTACCGCGGTTAGTTTGTGGATGGGTGACAAATCTTAGCAGCTTAGTAACCGAGGTCCATTCGTGCTTCGGGAAGTACGCAAACTTGGTATCAGGTTAATTTTGGTATTAGAAGCGAAGCGATACAGTTTCTAAATAAAGTATGTAGAATAAGCAAAACAATTATGGAATCATTAATTCACTTCCGATATGGATTTATAACCATTATTACCATTATATATTATTTTTTATATAACATAGTAATTACTATTTGTTTATTTACTTTTACACTCCTAAAATTAATTACTATTAATATGGTTAAACTTCGGTTGACATAACTAGATATTGATTAAAACAAAGATGAAGAAGGCGTTGATTCGTGACATATTTACAGGTTTTTACCTAAGTGGTTTAGGATTGGCATTTACCTAATTCAATGATCGTCTTAATTTTGCAATACAGCAAGTAATACAATCTTAACGGTCATCTTATTTAACGGTTAAGCCTCTTTCTCTGAGATATAAAATCAATCAAATCAATCGATATTTTAATCTATATAATAATACGCAAAATAAAGATGTAGAAATTGTGAAATGTCTGATAGTTAGGACTTGTAGGGTTTAGGGCCTATCAAGTGCCCTTCAGAAATTAGCATTAAATATCTTTAATTTTGAACCTTTTTTAAATCATTCTATTTATCTATGTAAATGCCTTTATGCGTAACCTTACCTAACAAACTAAAAGGCATACTTGATAATTAAAAACTATCAATGATTAAAAAAACCAATAAGTAACTAAAAGAGGATCAAATATTATTTTTGTATACCAAATATTAATGAGCATGTTTGAAGATAATTAATTATAATGTTACCTTGAATACAGTTCATATAAAATTTATCCAAAGATCAAGTAATATAGACGTAATAATTAATATAAAGATTGAACTATCTTTTTGTATATTTTTGGCATTTTCCATGCTAAGATTTTAAAGTTATTTAGAAAAGGAAAAATACGACCGCGGGCAGGATTCGAACCTGCGTCAGTGCTTAGTGGTCATAGCGTCTGGTGTACCGAACCAGAAGACGCAGGTTCGAATCCTGCCCGCGGTCGTATTTTTCCTTTCATAAAGATTGAACTTAAAAAAAACATAATTCATTTTACAAATTGCCCATTTACAAGAGATCAATTCGATTTTAGAGAATCAAAATAATATTGTCGCTTTAGGAATCAAAAGCTTGAATAGGTTTTTAATTAAAATTTATGTCAGTAAAAGTAATTATTATTTATTATTCCCTTTTACACTTATTATTAATATTTTCAAATATTTTCACAAATAATATAAAAAGATAGTAAAATATTTAAAAATATAAAAAATAGTAGCCCACCGGTATCGGGAACAGTATCCAAGCTACCGGTGGTCAGGGCTCCAGCGAGAGGAACCTCCTGACGATGCGCGCCGTGTCCAGGAGTACCGCTGTCTGCATGAAACCCTTGACCCAAACGCCTAACGAAAGCCTCCCCAGATGTGTTATTATTATAATAATAGAACTCCCATTATAATAATAATAAACAGTGATAGCCTAGTGGTATGACCATTGGACTGCCAAGTCGAAGGTCTCGAGTTCGAACCCAAGGCACGCACCTCTGACTTTTCGAATTCATGTGCGTATTAATAATTAATTATCACTCGCTTAAACGGTGAAGGAAAACATCGTGAGGAAACCTGCGTACCTTAGAGATTTTTCTCGACGGTTCGTGAAGTCTGCCAACCCGCACTAGGCCAGCGTGGTGGACTATAGCCTAATCCCTCTCAATATGAGAGGAGACCCGTGCCCAGCAGTGGGACAGTATATGGGTTGATGATGATGATGAAACATTGATATTGCGAGCTGTTTCTGCCGCGTTATTTCCGCGTCGGAACTCGTATTCAAAAATCACTCGAAATTTCGAAGTATCTTTCTTGTCTAAGCTGAATAAAAAAAACAACTGAAAGTCAATAATGGAATGTTGCACATTTTTTAAAAGAAAAACTTCATAGGTACCATGTGAGAAAAGTTTCACTCAAAAATCTCAAACCATGAAGGTTCTATGTCAATTCGAAGTACCTATTACAATAAAACGGCAATTTCATACTTTTACCCCTAATATTAATTCATTCAGCTACTGTTCTCCTGCGAAGTGTGATCCCGTGTGAAGTTAGCCAACCTGCATTAGGCCAGCGTTGTAGACTATTAGCCTAACTAGCTGGACTCGGCTCTCAGAATGAGGACCCATTCTGAGAAATAAATGAAAATGGATTGATATAGATCGGCCCGCTCCGATTAACTTCGCAGACGGAAGTCTCATAGAGAATATGAGATCATACGTGCTACCAATCAAGTGCAATTAATTCAGGTACAACAGTATCCTTATAAAGATACACCGGAAACCTGTTATATACGGCACGAGGAAGAGGTCAGGGCTGGCCCTTACAGGTAAGAGTACTACTGTGACCTACATCGCCCTTATAGGTAAAGGACAAGTTTGGTAGGTACTGTATAAATAAATAGCTTTGTATATAAACTGGTACAGTTATGAATACCGCTAGGCTGTAAATGATAAATGATATTTATTTCTGCAAATAAATCTTTTAAAGACACTTTTATAAGTCAATATTTTACATATTTTTTAAGCTAGATGTCTCCGGCATCTAGCTTAAAAAAATATGTAACATAACAAGTATAGCCTTTTGAAGAAAGAGCCATAGCGGCTTTGAGTAGACCAGTCCCAACCGACGGCACGCATGCATCAGTCATTGTGTAGCTCAACCATAATTTAGGGAGATAAACAACCCGTCGCACGACGATACTAGATTAGAGGAACATTTGCGTAGGCCATATAAAAAAAGGCTCAAAGCCACCCGACTTTTCAAAGCTAAGTAAGTATGTAAAATCGACGACACGTTTGGCGTAGTGGCTTCTGGGCCACGATTTGCGAGTTCAATCCCCGCACGGAACAAATATTTGACCTACAGGTTTTTTGAGTCTGGATGTTTGTTTGTGAATGGTGAAATAGAATCTGTCAACCCATACATTGTTCCTCTGCTGGGCACGGGTCTCCTCTCATAGATTGAGAGGGATTAGGCTATTAGTACACCACGCTGGCCTAGTGCGGGTTGGCAGGCTTTATACACTGTCGAGAAAATCTCTAAGGCATGCAGGTTTCCTTCACGATGTTTTCCTTCACTGTTTAAGCAAGTGATAATTAATTATTAATACGCAAATGATTTTGAAAAGTCAGAGGTGCGTGCCTTGAATTCGAAAAATTGACTTGGCAGTCCAATGGATATATACCTACATACATATCTACTACTGTCAAATGTAGTGTATGGAAGCTTTGAATAGCGCGCCTCTGGCGGTTACTTGAGGAACTAAGTTTTTCATACAAAATATTGGCAGATTCGATGACGACTTTCTCTCACTAAACTGGTTAGGTTAGGCTTTGGCCGGTACAATCGCTGGAGCCCATCAAAGTCCTGCTGATATTTGGCGTCAGGTGTTGCAGGGTGAGGTAGCATGTGTGGGCTTGGCTCTGTTGCGACACTTCGCGGTCACTTACTGCCGCTGTCGCAATGCCGAGTATGTGTCGCCTGGAAGCATACGCGGCTAGTGATGTGGTAAACTTTATCGATAAAGTACTTAAATATTTAGTATAATACTAAGGTATTTGAAATAAGCTTCTAAAGTTAAATTATCGATCCTTACAATGAGTGTGTAAAATACGAATGTTTCATTTAAACTCATGGAATGAGGTTTTCAAAAAACGTAACTATGTTGTCTGCAAAAAAAAAAAAAAAATTTTTTTTGTAGAACACAGGTTGCAGGATTTCATCGATATGATTAAAAATGCGAAAGTAACTCTGTCTGTTTCTTACGTTTTCACGCCTAAATTACTAAACCAATTTGGGTGAATTTTGGTTTAGAGATAGATTGGACCTCGGAGAAGGAGATACCTTTGTCGAAAACAATCCTTTAATAATTAATTATTAAGTACTAGCTGCAAGAAGATAATTTTCCTATTCGATGCCTATGTACAGAGGCCAGCACATCAAGCCACCACAATCTGTCAAATTTCTTTAATTGATTTTCAACTTTAACACAAGACGATAAGGTTCATATTCAATTGGGAAAATTTGACAGTTTTGGATAGCTTGACCTGCTGCCTCTGTACTTAGTCACATTAATCTGCGCCTGATCAACTGCAGGGGGCGGTCGCTAGCCTTGTGGATATGTGCGGACTGGTACCTATATAATATACAACTAAACATACCGGCGAACTGTCAGTGTATATTAGTACACCTCTGCTTATCCCATTGATGAATACAGGTGTGAAAGTATGTTATGTAGAAAACATCGATAGTGGTCACGTCACTATGGACCTGATCATGTGCAGGGCGCGGTCGCTCGCCTTGTGCATATGTGCGACTAACATGTTAGTACCGATTGCAAAATAAATATCACACCGACAACAAAAAACTTCGTATCGTATTGTAGTCAGTTAAATTACTGGGAATATGAGACTTAACATAAATTATGGTCGAGCTACACAGTAACTGATGCATGCATCCCGTCGGCTGGGACTGGTCTACTCAAAGCTGCTATGGTTTTTCTTCAAAAGGCCATTTCATTTCTCTGCATTGTAACACTCACATATTTGCTACTCTACTCTATCTCTGGACTTTTTAAAAAGACTGTTTCTTCTCAGAGGTCGTCAGTTTGGAAATGCCAGAGCCATCTAGATTAAAAAAGAATGTAAAACATTGACTTGTAAGTGTCTTTAAAAGATATATTCCAACCGTAACAATTATTTTCCTATTGAGTCTTCTAATTATTCCTTACGGTTACACACGATTTTGAAAGTTTCCTTATGAATTTATTATTGTACCTACCTTTTTCATGGCAATGTGAATGCCTGAGTTCTCCTTATATCAACAAATACCGTAATACAATAGTTTCTTTGGGAAAACTAAATTTGCTAACGCTACTAACAAATAACTATAATAATAAATCAAAATATAAGATAATTCGGGTCTGATCGGCAGCCGATTGCGCGCCGATCGAGCGATATAGCACGCCCCTTATTTTGCTGGCCGTACATTTTAACCTAATTGATTTACATATATATTGGACTATTATTTGCACCATACGTGTTGCGGTAATTGTAGATTTAATTGTATCTTAAGTATGAATGTATAGGTAAGTATTGTAGTATTAATTATAATATTTACATGAAAAATACTAGCTCAGCTCACCCTCGTTGAAAAAACGCAAACGCACTTAAAAATTATCTGGCTTTAAAGTAGCACTTAAGACGAAATTTACTTGATCCAATTTTAAAATCTCGCTTTATTATATTATTCTGGTAAGATGACAAACAAGCATAGGTAAGTTCATGCTGCCTGATAGTAAGTGGCAACCTCAGCGTATAGACGCTAGCAACACCAGATCACAACCGCGTTGTCATCTTGAGACCTCAGTTGTTAAGTCTCCATATGCCACAATAGTCTTAGACGAGAATATTTGTGAATGCAGTGGACCAATCTAGCTAGACATTTTATGTTATTTTTACAAGTTTTTAATCTACTTGCGATGTATGTAACTATGTTTATTCGGGTGGAATCTTGTAACACAATTTTGAAGCAGATATCTTCAACCGATTGAGCTGCAATTTTGTATACTTACACGTTTACTTTGGATAATATTTCATGGTTAACTATGTGACGTCATTCTAAATCCAACATAGTAGAACACCCAAAATGGCAGACTAGTTATTTTTAATGCACTCCTACAATTTGGGTATCAAGGATAACTCGAAAAATAAAGTGACGTCACTCTAAATCCAATATGGCGGACTTCTAAAGATGGACTAAGTTTTTTATGCATTCCTACATTAAGGGTACCTATCAAATATTTTATTCTTTTTGGCGTACCTATTTAAATCAAAGCTTGATTTTTAAAGTTATTATTGTTTGTGTCAATAAATGCATCTTTCAGAGTTTGCAAGTATTATTATTTAAATCTGTCACATTAAAAACAATACTATAAATAAGTGCACGTTGCTGCGAGGGTGCAAGATAAACCTCGACCAGTGTGGAGTCAACAAGATTACTAGCCCCACTCGCGGCCACTAGGAAGAAACCTTACAAACAGTTATGAAGTCGCTGCATCTGCGTTCTACATGTTATTGCGTGTTGTCCTATTTATACAGTACAAACAATCATTCCTGGAAAGGATGCAAAGAGAAATTCTAAAGAGGTACTGACTGAAATTACATGGTGTTACGAACATAGTATTTTCAAAACTATACTGCAATGGTCATTTCGCGAAAAGATCGCTTTGGATTATTAGTAAGTCTACACATATGCTCGTGACCACACACCACAGTTTGCCTCAGTATGCTTAGGTCCTAGCTGTTCAATAAAAAAAAAACAGAATTTCAGTGCATCCCTGAGAAGAAGGTCAGAGGACACCCGCAAGCCACGTGGTGGACAAACGTTTCAAAAGATTTGGAACGAGCATAGATCAATCACCAGACAACCCAAGACAGACTGTCTTGGCGCCTTAGAACGAGGGCCGACCCCAAATGAAGTGGGAAAAGGCACAGCAGCAGAAGAAGAATTTCAGTGCATTTTCAAACAAAATCGTTCATAGCAACCAAAAAGCGACGAAAACAGAGGAAAAGAAAACAACCAAATCGGTCGAGCAGTTCTCTAGTGATGATCAACCATACATGCAGCAATTGATTTTATTTTATTTATTGTTGACTTTGAATGCGTTTGACTCTTGTCAAATATATATTTATCTCCACAAAAAAGTTTCAAGACATTGTCTGACTTCGGCATCAAGACGCCAGCAGTCGAATTTGCATCCACTCAACACCAATGATGTAAAAATCAGCCAAGTGCGAGGCGGACTCGCGCACGAAGGGTTCCATACTAATATTTGGCAAAACAACTTGTTTTTAAGGTAGCACCGCCCACTTTTGGTTGTGATTTATCGCGTTATTAATATCGAGCAAAAGACGTTGTATGGGAGTGCCCTTAAATATTTATTTTATTCTGTTTTTAGTATTTGTTGTTATAGGGGCAACAGAAATACATCATTTGTGAAAAATTCTGGTGACAGACGGACGGACGGACGACCAGACAGACAGACGAACAGTGTATCTAGGGTCCCGTTTTTACCCTTTGGTTACGGAACCCTAAAAATGACGTTGCTTCGATGCTAGAGACAAACGCAACATATAAAACTTCTTTTTGCGTCGGGGGTTTAAAATTAGTACTTAGTAACTATTCATTCAGTGCAGTTATCAAAATTGATCGTAAAGTGTTTGAATACTTATTGATACTAGCGTGATTTTATTATTATTACCGTAAGTAATTACATACCAATGAACCAAGGTATCTACATAAATATAGACTCGATAAAATAAATTTAAACGGTGTGTAACTCACCTATAAATTTATATTTGGGCGTGGGCAATACTTGCCAAAGATCAATGTCAAATTGTGTTGGATTTGTAGTAATTAAATTTATTATGTTGTTCATATTCTTTCATTATTATTCTGGTATCTATTTATTTACTTCTTAACAAAAAACACGCACATTAAAACGTTTAAAAAATAATAAACTTGACTACTTATACATAAAGTGTTACTTTATTTTTTCTTTATTATACTTTTATGTTATTTATTTGTTTTCTTATGCACAATCCGTGGTTGTAAAAAAAAACTTGAGAGGTGTCAAGGGACACCCGGATGGAACGAAGTTCCTTTCATTAAAATTTAATAATTAAAAATAAAGAACCTGTACACTCAACAATTCACAACGCGCGAAATTCAAATATTGTCATTCACTCAATAATATTTGAATGCTTGTCAACAATATTTGAATTTCGAAAAAAGTGTCGTGACAACTTTTCGTAAGATTTTTTTCCGTCTAGCCCCCTTTCACAACGCGCGATAAGAAACTTCGTTCCAATACACGGTCTACTTTACAGAAGTCATGCTACATCGTACAAAGAAATAGCTGCTATGAACAAATATTAGATAGGTACACATTGACATAACCTGACTTGAATATATATATATCGTTCGACAGTCGGCGAGTCGGTCAGCGAGCTGTCACTAGTCAAACAGTTTGCGTTTGCGCTCTGTCAACATCGAACGCTAATAAGCGCAGCTTTTATCCGCACATGTGTGTGACAGCAGTGCGGGTCGGCTCAGGGTTGCCACTTAATCAAATTGGGATTCTAAAGGCACCTTAGGGTCAATTTATATTGTCACGGAACGGAAGGGAATTTTTATAACAAAATTGTACATAGCATTATGAATTTTATGTATATCCATTGCGTAATGTTCTCGAATTCCATCGACGAAACAGCACTAGCGCACACACTCGCGGAATGCCCGCGAATTCGCTGTCGACTTTAATTTGGACATTACGCAATAGAGATAAAGTTCAAAATACTATGTAAATTTCGTGTTGTTCCGTGTATTCCATTCCATGGCAATATAAATTGAACCCTCTACTGACTACTTACCAGACTGCCTCATTAGTCTAGTACCTTGTCTTAAGCATGTCTACTGGAGGTTCTGGGTTTAATTTCTAGAACGAGCGAAGTGTTATTAGGGAATGGTATATCATTGTAGAATCAACAACATATTATCATCACATTTGTTTGCCCCGAAGCGTTAGGCAGAGGTGTACGAATGTACACCCACCGTTTGCTGGTAAGTTTAGGACCTCTGTAAGAGAGGCTGAGCCTTTTGGAACGAACTTCCTTATCGCGCGTTGTGAAAGGGGGCTAGACGGAAAAAATTCAGACACTTTTTTCGAAATTCAAATATTGTTGACAAGCATTCAAATATTATTGAGTGAATGACAATATTTGAATTTCGCGCGTTGTGAATTGTTGAGTGTATACAGGTTTTTTATTTTTTATTATTAAATTTTAATGAAAGGAACTTTTTCCATCCGGGTGTCCCTTGACACTTCTCAAGTTTTTTTTTTACCACAGGCGGCCAAAAGCATACGGCTCACTTGATGGAAAGTGGATACCGTAGTCTATACGCTTGCAACAATAAATAAATAAAGAACACAAGGGGTATCACTTGCGCGTGGTGGCAATAAGGGTCAAAGTCCCCCCACTGCCAACAGGTTTCCTCGTGGAACACAACCTTTTTTTTTTTTTTTCGCAGGGTGAAAATCCTCATGGATGTCCTCCGCCCTCGGGCGGAGAGTTTCTGTCAGACTCTTACTGTCTAAAACCACCCCGGTGTGCCATCACACACGTACGCCGGGGGCCGCGGGTACAACACATTCTTCCGCAGCGTGGAACACAACCTTACCTAACCTATTGCCATTAACCGGGCACAGATCTAAACTCTGAAATGCCATTAAAAATTTCTTAGAAAAATCCAATAAATAACTCTGCTCAAACAGGAATCGAACTGAGGACATAGCGTAGCAGTCTTAAAATGAATAAACGAAACTAAATAAAATGCCAAACTAAGTATGACATGTCCATACAAAATATTGCAAATGGTGGGTGACAGAAACGCGCAGTGACAGCCCTGTACGTTCATGTCGTTTGACGACAACGCACTGCATCGCGGTCAAGGCCGCCAACTGATTTTTATACAAACTGTCAAGAGTGAACTGTTCCTTAATGGTTTATTGGCAGTATTTCAATTATTTTTTACACTGCAAGTAAGTAACTACATACCTTGTTTGGCCTTGGCAAGTTGGCCAAAATTATTTCACTACTACTTGAAAATTTTACTCTGTCTGTGTGTTTTCCTTACTTGAACAAAAAAGGAAAAAATCTTTGCAAATGAAAAAATCACACTAAATCGGGGGTAGAGCGATCTATAATTTTTGACCTTTTTTTAGCTTTCTCTTCTTATCTTCCACGATGAAGACACCTGGTTATATTTTTGTAAGGCTTCCGTGGAGTATAATAGTCTAACGTGCAGAGAATCTTAGGTAGGAGATCTTTAATATCTTGTACTATTGTAGATATAATTGACGGGGTGACACGTTTGGCGTAGCGGCTGAGCGATCGGCTTCTGCGCCGCGGGTTGTTGGTTCGATCCCCACACAGAACAAATATTTGTATGATCTATATGTAGTTGTTCCGGGTCTGGGTGTTTGTGCATGTGAAAGTTTGTGTTTGTGAACACACCCACGATACAGGAGAAAATCTTAGTGGGGCAAATTCTGGATAACAAAAATATATATAATTATTATTATGTTACTAAGCTTTTCTTAGCGCGGTAAATGAACTCAATCCCTTTTGGGGTCATGGAGCCACATTAAGATATAAAATAAGCAAGTTTTGATTACATTACTTACAACTTGTTTAAAGCTTTACATGAGATTAATTAGATTTTTTAAGTCTCCGACAAGGCCCTGCATAAAAATTTCACGGTAGATGGGAAATAAATTCAGACAAATCATAAATAATAAGAATTTAATATATCAAGATGGCGACGAGGTTGGCGGGAAATTAATTTTCATAAAAGGGATTTTTATTTAAGGAAATCTAATAAAAATATATTTAGCTTACGCTGAGGTAAATAAATATTTATGGTAATTTAATAGTTACTACTAGGTAAACATTCAAATACGCTATTTCAATATCCTTATAGATATTGCTGGAGTACATTAGTGCACCTCTGCTTGACCTTTTGGGACCTTTTCATTCATCTTCGACCAATATACTGATCCACTCCTGGGCAGGGTGGTATCCTCGAATAGAATGAGATGTATTAGGCTGCTATACAATTATGAATACTTTATCGACTAGCGGCCGGCAGTGCGGCTGTTGAGCGTGAGGCCTTGGGTTCGATTCCCAGGTATCCGTATTCACCTCGTTTGATTGTACATATCAATCATTATTCCTTTGTTTAATTTTAAGGGGACTACAGGCGTTAATTAATTAATAAGTTCATTTTCCAAATAAATAAAGATCGTAGTTGGTAATTATGATAATTAGTGCGTGTATTAAGTTATTAACCAGTCAGTTGCTAAGCATTGGACTAGAACCAATAAGAATTAAAAAGTTACGTAGGTAACACATAATGACGTAAACCCACTTTTTATATACAAACGACTTATTTGGGAATACACGATTAAGTATGTACACAAAAAATATATAATAAGTTGGTCATTAGGATTGTTTACTAGAACTATTTCCTTGTTTTTTTTTAGGGTTCCGTAGCCAAATGGCAAAAAACTGAAGCCTTACGGATTCGTCATGTCTGTCTGTCTATCTGTCCGTGCGTATGTCACAGCCACTTTTTTCCGAAACTATAAGAACTGTAGTGTTGGAACTTGGTAAGTAGATGTATTCTGTGAACCGCATTAAGATTTTCACACAAAAATAGAAAAAAAACAATAAATTTTGGAGGTTCCCCATATTTAGAACTGAAACTCAAAAAATTTTTTTCATTATATCCATACTTGTGGGGTATCTATGGATAGGTCTTCAAAAATGATATTGAGGTTTCTAATATATTTTTTTCTAAACTGAATAGTTTGCGCGAGAGATACTTCCAAAGTGGTAAAATGTGTGTGTAACTTCCCCCCCTGTAACTTCTAAAATAAGAGAATGATAAAACTAAAAAATATATGATGTACATGTAAACTTCCACCGAAAATTGGTTTGAACATAAATCGTAAACCGCAATAAATTACTTTTCATTCAATGAACTCAAAAAAAAAAAAACATTTAATTTCATAAATACTTGCTGCTACGGAACCCTTCATGGGTGAGTCCGACTCGCACTTGGCTGCTTTTTTTATCTATGCTAGATTGAAGTGACGAAACTATTGGATGATCATTTTTATTTTAAGTCATAAACTATCATCATGAACATATACTGTCCCACTGCTGGGCACGGGTCTCCACTCAGAATGAGAAGGGTTAGGATATAGTCCACCACGCTGGCCTAGTGCGGGTTGGCAGACTTCACACGCCGCCCTCGAATAAATCTCTCCAATGGTCATATCACCAGGCTGTCAATGCTTTTAAACTATAAACTATGATTGTAATTAACAAGTGTAAGTACTTTTTTTTCGGTTTTTAGGTAGATTTTTTTTGTTTGACGTAACGTATAATAAGTATATTTTAATTAACGGTAACACTATTATCTTTAGTTATGTTAGAATTATATCGGTTCCTGATACTTGTCAGCTATTAAAGTTTATTGGGCCTAACATTTATTATAAAAATACGGATATCGTTCATGTATTTTAAGAAAATGTTATTAGAATTGCAAATTATGTTTTGATGATGAACAACCATACTGTGTAGATGTTTATCATATTTTTTAATAGTTCTGTCTGTAATATCTATACATATTATAATAAAGCTAAAGAGTTTTTTGTTCGAACGCGCTAATCTCTGGAAAACCTGACAGATTAAAAAAAAGATCTGATCATGAACTGTGAAGAATTTATTCTTTCGGTGACCGCATGCATACTGCTTGAAGACAACAGACAACCTCCTTACTTATAAATGATAAAAATAACATTGAAGGCCAAGTTCATTGACAAGTGAAGCAACGTTCATCCCGACTAACAAAACGTTTCGAAACGTTTTGTAATAAAATGAGGTATTTATAAAGCAGCGGTGACACAATAAATTTGTTGTAAGATTAAAAAAAAGTAATTGCACCTAAGAGTAATAGACTGAGAAAGACTGAAGCCTGAAGCCTTTTCTCAACTATGTTGGGGTCGGCTTACAGTCTAACCAGATGCGGCTAAATATCAGTATTTTACACGAAGCGACTGCCATCAGACCTCCGAAACCTTTGGGCTTCTGACTACCACTAACGATTGTCATAAGTGTTCGTATGACAACCGGGACCGATGGCTTTACGTGCTCTCCGAGATACTCAAGGGTTTCGATGTGTTAAGATTGGTCACCCATCCAAATACTGACCGCGGCTAGCGCAGCTTAACCTTGCAGATCTGTTGATTAGCATAGTTGTCACTTAGCCACGAGCCCAGTTGCCCAGTTGTGCCCAGTTATACCATCATGTCTGCATTCCACGAAGAGTAAAGCAGAGGTGTACTAATGTACACCCAAGGATCGACAGTATGTTCATGTAATAGGGCCTCTATTGCCATTAACCGGGCACAAATCCAAACTGCGAGCTGCTACTGTGAATTGCAAGGAAAAACCCAATAGCACATTGCTCGACCTGGGAATTTACCATCTAGTTGAGTATACATAGCCTGTATAATATGGTCTATTAAGAGGACACAGTACCCCTCCATGTGCTGATGATGGTCACCGGGGTGATTTTAGTGGGTAAGAATCCCACACTCCCCGGTCTAACCCCCGTAGACCGGGAGCCTTCTGAATGTTTCCCCCGTTTACAAAAAAAAAACGGTTTAGTAATAATCTTTTTGTATTTTTTGGCATTTTCCATGCTAAGATTTTAAAGTTATTAAGCAATGGAAACTTTCGACCGCGGGCAGGATTCGAACCTGCGTCTTCTGGTTAGGTACACCAGACGCTATGACCACTAAGCCACCGCGATACCTACCCGCCATGTCGAAGGTATAATAATAGATAATAAAAAAGTCAATCCGACGCTTTAAACGACTTAAAATAATATTATGCTTACTTTAAATTAAAATTCTTTAATTAAGACAATACTCTTGATAAAACAGTGTTAAACCGGTGAATGACTAACGGTAACAAATGCAACAGTTAGAAAGTCACTCCTGCGCACATGTTTAATTTCTACACGATGACGTCGTATTTATACACTTTTTCCTAATTGTTTATTCATCATTTATAAACATTAGCCATGTAGCAGTGGTAGCCTAGTGGTATAACCATTGGACTTCCAAGTTGAAGGTCTCGAGTTCGAACCCAAGGCACGCACCTCTGACTTTTCGAAATCTTATGCGTATTAATAATTAATTATCACTCGCTTAAACGGTGAAGGAAGACATCGTGAGGAAACCAGCATGCCTTAGAGATTTTCTCGACGGCGTGTGAAGTCTGCCAACCCGCACTAGGCCAGCGTCGTGGACTATAGCCTAATCACTCTCATTTTGTGAGAGGAGACCCGTGCCCAACAGTGGAACAGTATATCCCAGTAGACCCTTTACAGCGTCCATGGTCACGGGTAGACTGTTTCGGCGTTTCTTCTCAGAGGTCGTCAGCTAGGAAATGCCGGCTCCATCTAGTTTTAATTAATAATTAGTAATAAATGTCATTGATCATGTAACAATAAAAAATGTAGGGTAGCTGTCAGTAATTATATCATTAAGACGCCCACCACCTCAGTCTACCCGTGACCATGGACGCTGTAAAGGGTCCGAAACGTCGGGATTAATAATATCAATATACGCGATAAAATCCGTAAAAAGTAGTTTTATTTCAATGTATAATATTCGCGTAAATGTCAGAAATCAGTATATGGGTTGATGAAGTAAACATTAGCTTAGTAGTAGTAAGCGCGAATTCTACGCAGGTCGTGTTCGAGTAACACACATTACTCGACCTGGGAATTGAACACGACCGATATTGGATTTTCTTATGAAATTCTCAGTAGCAGCTCGGAGTATCAATTTGTATAAAATTTCAAGTTATAAAATAACTTATAAATAACTTATAGTCGCGGTGGCTTAGTGGTTATAGCGTCTGGTGTACCTAACCAGAAGACGCAGGTTCGAATCCTGTCGCGGTAGAATTTTTCCATTGCAAAATAACTATAAAATCACTACTAAATAAAGTGCGAAATGAAACTTATTATAGAACATGTCGATTGTTATAATTCACATAAAATAAGACCTATGTTTTTTTTTATATTTGGTACATTTTTACACAGCATGATCTAGTTAGTTCCAAAGTAAGCAGAGTACAACAAGTACAAGTACAAGGAACTTTGCAACCGTACACCTAGATATAAGTGCCTTTATATGGTTTATATGAAAATAAAACTATTTTGATTTTGATTGATTTTGAAGTTGTAGGGAGTAATCTCTGGATCTACAGAACCGATTTTTAAAATTCTTTTAGCAATAGAAAGCTACATTATTTGTGAGTGTCATAGGCTATCATCATCATCATCGTCATCAGCCTATATTAGTTCACTGCTGGACGTAGGCTTCCCCTAATGTGCGCCATTTCACCCTGTCCTCGGCTTTTCGCACCCAGCTTCTGCCAGCAGCGTTTCGCAAATCATTACTCCATCTTGCCATAGGCTATATAAAAAGGCTATATATTTTTAAAAAGCGCTCTTCATCCTCTCCTCTAAATAAACTAACTTGCTGTGCCCGACAGGGTCCATAATTGTTTCTCTTTAATTTTACCCACCAGCTTTTGTATACATTATGGGATGCAATAAAGTTATTGAGTATTGAGTATATTTATGTATAATGATCCATGTTATTAGGTAGTATATTGCACCCGTGCGAAGTCGGGGCGGGTCGCTAGTACTTACATAAACACACAGACAAACATAAACACGTATATCCATCACATACATATTTGTGTCCTGGGGGAATCGAACCACGTGATCAACGGTCCGACACTCGTCTCGCTGGACCACGGTCGTCGTCTGTGTTACTTTTTTTTTATTCCACTAAGGTGGCAAACAAGCATACGGCCCACCTGATGGTAAGCGGTTACTGTAGCCTATAGACGCTTGAACACCAGGGGTATCACTCGCACGTTGCCGATCCTGTAAAATGAAAGAGGCAAATAGTTGGGTTGGCAGTATACGGGACAAAGTCCACCGCGAGGAAGTGTGCACTGGCAATCTTGCTCACCGTTAGGAACACAATACAGCTCAAAGCTGTGTTAATTCACTTCAATTTTCTGCAAGGCGGAGATACTTCCCCAGTCGGGCAGCTCCAATTTGATAAATGATATTTATTTTTGTAAATAGATCTTTTAAAGACACTTTTACAAGTCAATATTTTACATATGTTTTTAAGCTAGATGGGTTCGGCATTTCCTATTTGACGACCTCTGAGAAGAAACACCGAAACAAACTCAGAGAATTACAGTATAGTAACAATATATATGTGCCTTACAATGTAGGGCGAAGTTAACCATAATTTAGGGACCTCAACAACCAGTCGCATGACGATACCAGATCAGAGGAACATTTGCGTAGGTTACATAAAAAAACGCTCGAGAGGAAAAAAAGTTAAAGGGCTTGAGTGGAATTACTACCACTATGCCCTACCTACTAGACTAAGTTATTAGTCTGTGTTACCAATTTAGTTTTACATCAGCTTTAAAAGCATAAATCAATAAAAATACTTACCTTTCTTTCTAAGAATTCAGAGCTATATGTGTTACAATTTGTTTCACAACTCTTGTACACATTTATACCGGTTCTCGTCACTCTAGTGAACTTAAATATTAGTAACCATCATGCTAGACCAGCGGTTCTCGAACTTATTTTTATCAATGAAGTTAGTGGACCGTGGTGGAATTAAGTGGACTATACAGCGTTGTTGAATAAATACCTGAAACTTTTTAGTAGGTACTTACTTCGAGTTATCTTGGTAAACAACTGTTGGTCTATAAATTTTACCAAAACTGAACAGGTTTGCCAAGAAAAAATGTTTTTCATCTATTTGCAGTGTGCAAAGTTCAAGTATACGGTAGCGCTCGCTTGCGCCGCAGCCGTTTGAACTTGCCGTGAATGCAGTGACCCCGACTGCGTGTCAGTTGACATATGTAGTATCATTAAAATTACAGAGTATTTTCATATTTTTGTAAGAAATAGTTTAGCATTACAAAAAGAAACATTGTCTAATATCACGATACGAAGTTAATACGGTTTATATATTTTTAATGCACGACCATGATATGGATATTAATTAAAGGTGGTTCCTGAGAATAATACGAAAAACAAAATGACGTCACTCTAAATTAAATATGGCGGACTCTTAAAGATGGCGGACTAGTTATTTTTTATTTACTCCGATGGGTGTTACCCATCTCTGTATAATAAACTATTTATTCCAATAACCTATAAACCGGGGGCTGCAAGGTTAAGCTGCGTTCCCCGCGGTCAGTCTGTGGATGGGTGACCATTCTTAATACATCGAGACCCCTCATTCTTTTGATCATCTATGACAGTCGTTAGTGGTAGTTAGAAGCCCATAAAGCATGACAACCAGTCTATCCTTAGAATATCGGTATATTCCAGGAATTGAGTTGCGGTGGTCTGATGGCAGTTCGTTCTAGGTCCTAGGTCTCAGCTGCGGGGCGGTTTGTTGATTGATGATGTATTTAAAATCAATTACAGCAATTATTTACCTGGTGGGTAGCGCTCTGATGACCAATATGTAAGCCCGCCTTAAGGCGCTAACAATTTTATTGTGTTCCGTCAACGTCCTGATATGACTTGCGCTAGTTAATCTTATCATGGGTACCAGAGTCTATCCAAACATTACTGATCTTCTCAATGGCTATACTTCTTGTTTGTTTTCTTTCGTGTACAAAATATTTTGTGAAATAAATTATTATTTATTATTTATATTATTTATTATTAGTTAGCAAACGTGTGTAGCCGACTTAAGAAAAAGTTTAGATAACTCAGTGCATTCTTAGAATATAGAATAGAATAGAATAGAATAAAACTTTATTGTACACCAAGACAAGAAGCAAACATTCTGGAATTTATAAAACTAAGGGTACAATGGCGGTCTTATCGCTAATAGCGATATCTACCAGACAACCTTTGGATGGACATTTGAAAAAATGGTGGGTAGTCAATGGTGTACTATAACCAACTTAAACATAAAATATATAATAAAACACCTAAAGTAAATATAAATATAATACATCGTATAAGATAAATAAATAAATATAATTATATACATATACTATATACTTATATCTATATACATATATATATATTATATGACATATAGCAGCGTAGGTAGTCAGAAATACAGCATAAGCAACAATATCCATCCATACCGACATGTAAGAGTGAGACTTGAAATATTGAGAATAAATGAGAAAACGTCAATTGATAATTATAGAAGAAAGGAGCAGTATACTTGAATTAAAGTGACAAGAAATGGACAAATAATATACACAAATATGTAATATAAAGAAATAAAAGAATATACACAAGTATGTAATATAAAGTGGTATACAAGATTATTATAACTAGTATTATGTATTACGTAAGCGCTATTGTGGTGTTCTAATATGATATCTGCACGTGTGTGATACGCTTTATGTATCTAGACCACATTAAAATAGGGTTGGGCCTGTCGGATAAACTTGTAACGTCTTAAAGCTGTGTTTAGCGTAAATATAACTGTAACACAGTTTTAATTACAATATCTGCATTCTTCTGGACCCTAATGTTGTTGAGTGAAAGTTTTACCATGTAAATCCTATCCTACTAATATTATAAATGTGAAAGTTTGTCAGAATGGATGGATCGATAAATAATATTTATTTCTGTAAATAGATCTTTTAAAGACACTTTTATAAGTTGTGGAGAGGCGAGGTGTGTTGCCTCTCTGACCAAAGGGAGGATCCTCCAACCAGGCGGGTGTTTTGCCTGGCGGGCCACGCCCGATGGTTGATGTCGGGCGGTTGTATATGTATATGCAACTTGTGTTGCGAATGTTGGTTGCGCGATTCAGGATTTGTTCGTAGTTCCATGTAGCGCTGTATATGTTGTTATAAAGTCAATATTTTACATATTTTTAGTTGATAATGTCATGTTGAATCTGGTCCACCGTTTTCTGTGAGTGACTGAAGAACATACTTACCTTCATACAAACTTTAGTATGTCACATACCTATATAATATATTAGATGGATTTAAAATTGGGCACATCCCTAGAAACCTGCCCTGTCATTAGCATACAATGGTGCGTTCATAAAGTTATTTATTTAGTTGCAACTCGAATTATTCAGATTAACATCTAATAACTAATTAATGGATTACATATTACATATATAAATTGTAGTTTATCATAGTTTTTGGGAATTCCTATATGATGTAATGTTTTCACGTATTTTACTAGCGAACTAGGAGACAGTCCGTAAGAATTACTCGCTCACCACTTTTCCCAACTTCATTTGGGGTCGGCTTCAGTGTAACCAGATGCGGAATTGGAGCTGCCCGATTGGAGATTACCTCCGCTTGCAGAAAATCGAAGAGAAATGGGTAACACTACTTTGAGCTGTGTTGTGTTCCTTACGGTGAGCAAGGTAGGCAGTGCTCCGCGAAGAACGTTGTGTTGGCAGTCGGGGGACTTTGACCCTTATACTGCCAACCCAACTATTCCTCTTTCGTTTCACAGGGTCGGCAACGCGCAAGTGATACCCCTGGTGTTGCAAGCGTCTATAGGCTACGGTAACCGCTTACCATCTGGTGGGCTGTATGCTTGTTTGCCACCTTAGTGGTATATATAAAGTCGCAACAACTCATATCTTTCATGTCTTAATACATTTCCTAAGTACCTACACAACTTTTCTCTGCTTGACGGTATTCAAAATCTCACGTCTCTGCTTTACTCGTCGTTTAAGTGTTCCTAATGTTATAATTAATGGAGTATATTAGGTGTGTCGCAAAACTAACATGATATGTCAGGGTTGCCCTTGAGCCGGCGCGGCGTGCCATCAGATCGTGCCTGACCCCTGTTGAATTGAGGTGCATCTGTCACGCCTTTTGTATGCGCACTCATCTCAGTCACACTCACAAATGTGACTGCATGTTTGTATGTACGGCTCATTGACGTCGTGTAATCTATCCATACATAGTTTTTAACAAAATCGCTTCCCGCTATCTGTCTCTTTGTTCGCGTAGAACTATGGATTTTTATGCAGTTATCACTAACATAAGAAAGAAAATAAAACTAACCTATTGACTTTTCGTCGTTTTTATATTAAGTAAGTATTATTTTTAAATTTTAACTGTCTAAACTGTTAATTAATTTAAAATGTGCACTACTAATGTACGATAGGGATCATACATTAGTATGATCCCTATCGTGGTAGTAATTCCACTCAAGCCCTTTAACTTTTTTTTACGATAGGGATCATAAATTAGTATGAGCTCTATCCATACATTAGGTATGAAAGTCCCCGTGCTAGGAAAATCCTGTGTTACAGGGGTAACACAAGATTTTCCTAGCACGGGGGTCATTGAACATTTCTTTGTGTACCTACAGTACTCCTAGTTTAAGTGTGTCCGGTATTTATGTAGTCTTAAATGACACATAAATTAAATTATTAAGGTAATTTCTTCCGGAAGGTTTATATGTATAATACATGCATGTTATTAGTACATTGCACCCGTGCGAAGCCTGGACGGATCGCTATACTAATAAAGCTGAAAATAATTTTGTTTGTTGTATGTGGATCTCTGAAACTACCATTCAGTTATGAAAAAAAAATTTTTTCATTTGATAGCACAATTCTTGAGGAAAGTTATAGGGTATTTAACATCACGCTACGACCCTTACGAGAGGAGGAAAAGAGGAACGCTACGACCCCCACAAGCTGAGGAAAAGAAGAACACTACGACCCTTACGAGCGGAGGAAAAGAGGAACGCTACGACACTTACGAGCGAAGGAAAAGTGGAACGCTACGACCCTTACGAGCGAAGGAAAAGAGGAACGCTACGACCCTTACGAGCGAAGGAAAAGAGGAACGCTACGCCCTTTACGAGCGGAGGAAAAAATGAACGCTACGACCCTTACGAGCGGAGAAAAAGAGGAACACTACGACCCTTACGAGCGGAGGAAAAGATGAACGCTACGACACTTACGAGCGGAGAAAAAGAGGAACACTACGACCCTTACGAGCGGAGGAAAAGAGGAACGCTACGACCCTTACGAGCGGAGGAAAAGAGGAACGCTATGACCCTTACGAGCGGAGGAAAAGAGGAACGCTACGACCCTTACGAGCGGAGGAAAAGAGGAACGCTACGACCCTTACGAGCGGAGGAAAAGAGGAACGCTACGACCCTTACGAGCGGAGGAAAAGAGGAACGCTACGACCCTTACGAGCGGAGGAAAAGAGGAACGCTACGACCCTTACGAGCGGAGGAAAAGAGGAACGCTACGACCCTTACGAGCGGAGGAAAAGAGGAACGCTACGACCCTTACGAGCGGAGGAAAAGAGGAACGCTACGACCCTTACGAGTGGAGGAAAAGAGGAACGTTACGACCCTTACGAGTGGAGGAAAAAAGGAACGCTACGACCCTTACGAGCGGTGTAAAAAGGATAAAGTGAGGGCGGGTGAAATTTGGAACAACGGCTGTCGGATCAGGTAGTATTCAATAAACTTAAGGTGAAGAAAATCATTCCTACATACATTTTAGTTTTCTGCACTTCTTCTCCATATAAACTTTAACTATGCCAAATCTCACATACCTCCATGCACGTAATATGCTTAAAAAGGGGTACACAGTTTTCTCTTCTTGTATTAATATCTAGTTATTCTATCTAAACCGAGTCACGGACGAAAACTAGTCGGCCAAACCAGTCATACACTATGCGTACAATATTATTGACATGTGGCCACATTTACTACTGTGTATGTAAAGACATACACGTGTATATTGTGTGTATGTGTGAATGTGATGTCTTGTGCAACACACGAGTGGGCTTGTTTCATGCGTGATGTGAGCATTTTGATTCTGGCTATTTGTTTTGTAATACTTTGAATTTGATTAACTAGTATGTAGCTTAGCCTGAGAGGCTTTGATCTGGAAGGTTATGCTGTGGTTGTCGCGGCCAAAGTTTGGATGGGTGAATATTTTTCGCTAGATCGTCTCGTGCCTCAGTCAGAAATAACGTGAAACTCAAACATACATATATTTTTTTTGGAGGGCATAGTTCTTAAAACAACCAACCAGTCTTTAAATAAAAAAAAGGACCTTCGTGGATTAAAAACGTATTAAAACGAATAAAAATATTATATCAAACCCAATTAGTCATGGTGCAAGTATCTCAAAACAAACACGGTACATGTCACGCCGCGACACTGACTAAAAATATCGCACCATCTTAATTAGTGTTACAACACAAATACCCGTGTCACACAGGATAACATCACAGCCTAACTAAGACTGTATGCGGTACCTTGTTGAACTGGCGATCGTATCAAATGATAGTATAGATAAGCTTGCTCTTAATTCTTTGTGATCGGAGATATTGTTAAGGGTATGTTGCACAGGTGAATAGTTATTGGTCAATTTTATTAGCAAGTGTTCTGTTCCTTAGGCTATTTGTAGTCGGTCATCAACCAATACTGTGCCACTATTGGCCACTGGGCTCCTCTTTTAAGTTTAGACTGTTGGCAGATTTGAGACGCCATCGAGAAAATCTCAAGGCATGCAGGTTTCCTCACGATGTTTTCCTTCACTTAGAGAGTGATAACTAATTATTAATATCATAATATTAACCATCAAGGGCGTAGTTGATATTATTACGTAGGTAGCCTATTAACCTTTTGACCGCCACGTCAATAACGAAAATCCGTGTTCTCTACGCCAAGCGACAAATTTTAGTATCTAATAATAGTAAAAAAAACTAAAAAATTTTGTATAGGTATTTATTTTGAACTAAAAAAATGGTATACTTATGGGTGGTATTTTTGACGTGCCATGCCGTCGTTGGTGTCGTGAGCAAATTTTAATTTGACGTCTATGGATGTCCGTGGTGGTCAAAGGGTTAATAAACCAAACCTATGTAGGATTTTTATATTATTTAGTTTTTTTATAATTCCTTGCATTTTGAAGCTCAACTAATAGGTAATTGACCACAAAGCGTTGTGAGCTGTTTTCGGTCTTTGAGCGTAACATATTATTGTACAGTATGTGCCTTAAGTGATTATCATGTTTTGCTAACAAAATTATTGTTATCCCACTTAATAATGTAAATGATCACTAGTCTCGAAAAGTATTTACTACATTAACAAAACGAGCATAGCAAAATGTACCTTAATAATTTTAGAGTAGGTTTCACAATTGATCTCAAAGTTTTGGAAAATGATTTGCACGTTTTTTTGCAGTTGAAACAAACGATATTGGGTCTTATGAATGTGTAAATAAGATATTTGTTATGTGTAATATTTTTTAGTATTGTGAAAGGTGCGTTGTTGGTATTGTCACTAGAGCGACATTGAGGAAGGTCGGTTTAATGCGGGAGGTACAGTCAGCAGAATATGGTTTAAACGAATCCAGAAAAGTAGGTAAGTCTAATTTTGAATTATTGAATATTCTTTAACAATATTAATAGGTATTATTTACAAAGAATTAAACAGACATACACTCACGTATTTTTCCCTTGCATAATTTTTTTGTTTCGTCTTTTTCAAAGATATATTTTTAATCTCTTCTTTCTTCGAATCTTTTCTCAACTATGTTGGGGTCGGCTTACAGTCTAACCAGATGCGGCTAAATATCAGTATTTTACACGAAGCGACTGCCATCACCCAACTCTCTCTCCCTCTGTACCAAATTTCGGCTCTCTGAGTTTATGGGAAGTACTAGTTCTATTTTGATGATCATGAGTGAGTGAGTGAGTGAGCGAGTGTCATAAATGCGAAACTTTGCTTTCGCTTAACTTCGGAACTAAATGACCTACAGACTTGAAATTTTGGATTTTAAGTATGTGATTATAGCTTACTGGATGACGAAAATTTCTGCGTTCTGGTCTTATCCAGAGGTTCTCAAATAGGGGCCTGAAAATGCGGCGAAATCGTTCTAGTAAAGGATGGTACGGCAGTGTTTGCTTCGCGCTCGACTTAGCGGGGGCACTGCCGTGCCCCCAGATTTAAAAATAATTGATTATAACAATAGTAATAAAGAAAATTTATATAAAATTAAAAGTAACATAATTATGAAAGACAACTTAAAATACTTAAGTAACTTTTTTTTTATACCACTAAGGTGGCAAACAAGCTTACGGCCAACCTGATGGTAAGCGGTTACCGTAGCCTATAGACGCTTGTAACCAACCAAGTGTACCTATCACTTGCGCGTTGCCGACCCTGAAAACGAAAGAGGAATAGTTGTGTTGGCAGTATAAGGGTCAAAGTCCCCCCACTGCCAACACAATATTCCCTCGGGGAGCACTGGCAACTTTGCTCACTGCTAGGAACACAATACAGCTCAAAGTAGTGTTATTTCACTTCGATTTGGTGCAAGTTTCAGTGCAAGGCGGAGGTACTTCTCTAGTCGGGCAGCTCCAATATCAGTAGAATTACTCCCTACTATGCCTTGCCTCTCTTAAAACTTATCTTATTATAATTTAGTAAACAAAGAAACCATAGGTATAAGATTATTTGTGCAAATTTCTGTATTGCTACTCTTCGGTAACGTTATCATCTGTCTAAAAACTCTCGTGAAGTCATAAATGAGGTTACATTACCATAAACCATATATACACCATAACACATTATACGATATTAAAATCAGACACACACACACAAACACACACACGCACAAACACACTCATACATACTTGAAGGACACTCATTCATTTTACTCATTCTGTATAATGACTTTAGCAACTTTTTAATATTTTTATACTTTTTTTCTATTTGTATAACTTTAATTATTTTTAATATTGCTAATTTTTATCTATTTAATTTAATGGTTAATTCTAATATTGCATAAAAATTTGAACATAAATGCTGGGAGAAGACACTGGCTTCTGTAACACAGGTTTGTTAACCTAGCGCAGGAGTCAGGGCCTCACTTCTGTTGTGAATATTTAAAAAAGTCAATAAAGAATTATTATTATTATTATTATAAACAAAAATGCAACAACTAGTTACTTATGTCATAATGGACGTTATCATGTGGATATCCTCATAGATGGATATCCTCTATGCCCCCACAGAAATTTAATAGGCCTACTTATTCTGCTGTCGGTAGCAGTTATCTTTCACCGGTAGTGCACAGAGGTCGCGTCGTGCGCGGGCGCACTTAGTGTGTCAATGACGCCCTTATCTGTCGCGAGCCGCAGTTCGATATGTTACATACATTGTTGTTTTGCACATAGACAATAAATACACGTAAATACCTTTATATAAAACTACTTTTTACGGATTTTATCGCGTTATATACATATATAGTCTACTCGTGACCATGGACGCTGTAAAGGGTCCGAAACGTCGGGATTCATAATAAGCGATAAAATCTGTAAAAAGTATTTTTATTTCAATGTATAATATTCGAAATCAATACACGTAAATACATTTTATTAATACTTATAGTTTTTAGCTTTAGTTTGATTTTTTAGAGCCTGCTTTATCAGTCTAGTAACGGTCACAAGTGCGGCTGCTAAGCATAAATTCCTGGGTTCGATTCCCAGGTGGAACAAAGAAATAATGAGTTTTTCTATGTAGTTTTCAGTAGGTAGCATCTTAGATTTTGGATTTTTGTCTTGGTAATGACACTAAATGTAGTAGGGGGTGAGAATATTTCCATTGTAGCTGTATAATTAGTATTCAAAAAATGCCAATAATTATTCGTTTGTCGCGGGAATTCAATTGACGACCTCTAGGCTTGCGACTTTTATAATATTGGCAGTGTGACAGAGGACCTATAATATATAAATAAATAAATATAATTTTCTTTTTGTATATTTTTAGCATTTTCCATGCTAAGATTTTAAAGTTATTTAGAAAAGGAAAAATTCAACCGCGGGCAGGATTCGAACCTGCGTCTTCTGGTTAGGTACACCAGACGCTATGACCACTAAGCCACCGCGATACCTAGGTACCCAGAAGACGCAGGTTCGAATCCTGCCCGCGGTTGAATTTTTCCTTTTCTAAATAACTTTAAATATAATTTATCTTTAACAGCAGGTTTCCTCACGAGTGATACTTAATTACATGTTATCGAAAAACCCCAGGCTATCACTGGTTTTTGCCTTTTAACATATTATTTTTGGAAATTCCCACAAGGTTGAGAATTAATAATTAACGTTTTGGGAAAAGAAATAGACTTCAAGCGTTGTGTGGTATATCTTCAGAACAGATGGTCAAACATCGACCAAATGTATATGCGACCCACTAGGAAGTAATACCTATTCTATCATATAAAAAAGCAAAATCGAAATCTTTTCACGATAGACGTAACACAAAAAAAAACTGTCAAACTCTTCTGAAATTAGGGGTAGGGGTAACCCGACTGAAAATAAAAAAAACATGACTTCAGGAACATAGCGACTTGGCGACTTTAACAGTCGGGAACCATTAAAAATTGGAATATAATAAACCGCGCATCAAAAATACTGATTGAGCGACAAAATTACTGATTGAGCAGCAAAATACAGATATCGGTTAGGTTAGAACTGTGACCACACATCGCACGAGCGGCGCGGCAGCGGCCGGCGAGTGCCAGAACCAAATCTGAATAATTTTAAACCGTGGGAGAGCCGTGCTTCGGCACGAATGAGCCGGCTCGACCGGACTTGATACCACGGCCTCACAGAAAACCGGCGTGAAATAACGTTTTCGTTGTGTTTCGTCGAGTGAGTGAGGATACCGGACGCCCAAACCCCTTAAAAGGGCGGCAACGCACCTGAAACTCCTCTGGTGTTGCGGGTGTCCATGGGCGGCGGTAATCGCTTACCATCAGGTGATCCGTCTGCTCGTTTGCCCACCCTATCACATAAAAAAAAAAAAAAAAAAATACCGAATCTGAAGACCAAGAAAGTGTATATAATAACAATACTTTGAGGTGACTATTTTGCTGTGCAATCAGTAATTTTGTCGCTCAATCAATATTTTTGCTTAGGATTGGGAATTATTTTGTTATACAAAACTAAAAATTCTAGACCAGATACAATTTTCTCAATAATGGTCATTACAAATAAAAAATAATAAGAGAAAACCTTTTTCGCAATATGGCGTCAGGTTGTCGCCATATTGAATTTTGATTACTGATTAATGTCTTTAGTGACACTCGCGAGATTAGGACAAATCGATTGACATAAGAATCAGCAAAATCGGCTCACGCGTTTGGTCTATCGAGTGCCACAAAGGTATAAACAAACATACATACACATATCAAAAAAAGTTTGCGATCACTTTGAAAAATCTAAATCTTTTTTGTTACGGCAGATTATATAATGATTTCTTCTTCTTTTTAGATTCTTTCGAACAGGCTATTTAAAGAAAACAGACAACAAAGATTTTTTCTTGATAAAGTACAATTTAAAAAATTTAATCATACTAAGCTAGTGATCGCAAACTTTTTTTAATGTGTGTACATAGGATGATAAACACATTATCCTTCTTTTGCGTCGCGCAATCGGGTAAAAAAGAAAAAAAAACATGATTATCACCGTGGGGCGCAACTAGTGCATATCGATTACAGATTATGTTGGGAGTTATAATTGTGTTCAACGTCTGATAATGTTAATGTTGTATTATCTTAATACACTACATGACGGCTAATTAACTTGTTTTGTTTTGGTAAAGTGGCAATGAGTTTGTTTATCATTCGGTCAGGGTTGCTACCTTTCCTTCCGGTATTATTGGCGAGAGATTTGCGTGCTAATACTGATAAGCTTATATCAAAATATATCTTTTCTATCTATCTATATATACTATCACGCCTGTTTTCCTCGAAGGATTTAGGCTGTGTACCAATGTACACCCAGAGTTATTAATAATAATAATATTTTGGGACATTTTTACACAGACTATATGGTGATCTAGTCTCAAACTAAGCAGAGCATATTTTGTAAATACATACTTGTAATAGCTAGCACTAGCGCTAACTTCTGCTCGCGACTTCGTTTGCGTGGACTTTACCTGGATAAAAAGCACGTTAGAGAATTTTTATACCTATTTCGTTGTTTTTTTTAAATTTCCTGCGCATTGTTCTTTTTTTTCCGTAAGAGCCTTCTACAAAGTATTAGAAAACTTAAGAAAAGATGAATGCAATCGTTAAAGTCGTTCTCAAGTTATGGCGTGACAAAGGTTTTTTTTTTTTATAAATGGACATAGTTTTTAGCTCGAGGGAGCTTTAAAAACTTAACCGGACTAGGTGGCGAGGCACCAAATGCCTCCAGCCAGGGGCAACTTATAAACTAAGCAACACAGCTAAGGGTGTCCCCTGCGGGACTCGGACCTCGGCTTAGGGCGTTGCTGGGGGGGCAGCTAGGGACGGCTGGATCTGGGTTTAAATTATTTAGGGCGTGACAAAGGGAAACAGGGATTCATTTTATATAATACTAGCGGACCCAACAGACGTTGTCCTGCATGATCCAGCCGTTTATATAGCATATAGATAAATAACCTAGATACCGACTGCAGCGCCATCTGCCGGGCTGATTTGTGAATCTAAATCATCCAGGGCGCCACCCAAAAAAAATCATTCAAATCGGTCCAGCCGTTTAGGAGGAGTTCAGTGACATACACACGTACAGTAGAATTATTTAAATAAAGATCTAGATGTTTGTCATTTTGCGCTTTTGACCTTATGCTCCAAAACGTTTTTGACATTGTGCGCCTTTGACAATCTGCGCTTTTGACTATGTGCGCTTTTGACAATCTGCGCTTTTGACTAAGTGCGCTTTTGACATTCTGCTCTTTTGACAATTTGCAATCGTTTGTCATTTTGCGCTTTTGACCTTATGCTCCAAAACGTTTTTGACATTGTGCGCCTTTGACAATCTGCGCTTTTGACTATGTGCGCTTTTGACAATCTGCGCTTTTGACTAAGTGCGCTTTTGACATTCTGCTCTTTTGACAATTTGCAATCGTTTGTCATTTTGCGCTTTTGACCTTATGCTCCAAAACGATAAGAAACACCCAGACAAACACAAACACACTCACATAAATATTTGTTTTCTGTGGGAATCAAACCCACCACGAGGTCGTGGGTTCGATCGATCCATTAGACCACAGACCTCGTCAATGTATAAGTATTTTCGCGGATATGTCTAATGTAATTGGACGGTGATGTATGTGGGTGAAACTTTTTCGTCTTAAACAGATCTAAACTTCAACTGTCATTGAGAATTTCATAGAAAGCCCAATAACACTGGTCGACCTTTTTTTTATGTTTCCGTACCCAAAGGGTAAAAACGGGACCCTATTACTAAGACTCCGCTGCCCGTCCGTCCGTCTGTTACCAGGCGTATCTCATGAACCGTGATAGCTAGATAGTTGAAATTTCCACAAATTATGTATTTCTATTGCCCCGCTATCAACAAAAAAAAAACTGAATAAAATAAATATTTAAGGGGTTTTTTTAGTTTTTTGTTTTGCTCGATATTAATAACGACAACAGGTAGATACTAGAAATATTCACAGAATATTTAGTTGTATATTTCACTTTCAAAATAAATATGTAGGTAATGAAATTAAAATAAAATAAATATTGGAACGGAACCCTTCGTGCGCGTGTCCGACTCGCACTTGGGCGGTTTTTTTAATTGCGGGGGGAAACCTTCAAAAGGCTGCCGGTCTACGGGGGTTAGACCGGGGAGTGTGGGATTCTTACCCACTAAAATCACCCCGTGGCTACCATCAGCACATGGAGGGGGGTACTGTGTCACCTTAATAGACCACCCCAGAACCCCCCTGTGTAACGCCTGTTAGGGCACATCCTAGTAATTGAACTCAGGACCTCTAGCGTAGCAGTACTTCCGACCATTACATCAATGTAGTAGTATTGATTTCTGACATTTGCGCGAATATTGAAATAAAACTAAAGAACTATAACAATAAAAATTTAGGGTAGCTGTCAGTAATATCATCAAGACCACCTCAGTCTACCCATGACCATGGACGCTGTAAAGGGTCCGAAACGTCGGGATTAATAATATCAATATACGCGATAAAATCCGTAAAAAGTAGTTTTATTTCAATCAATGTAGTAGTTCTCAATAAAAGTCGGAAATCCATTGTCACCCATCTGAACATACACCGAGGCAAGTGGAGCCTAACCTCGTGGCGATTAAAGATAATTACTAACTTGCATTAAATCCTCTACGCAATTAATTTCCTTAAACACATCAAAACTATAAATATCTCCGTGTTATCCTTATTAGCGATAATTCTAGACTCACTTCCTCGACTTTCGCAATGTTGTTGTTATCTGTACTTCCAGTGCGTTGCGCGCGCAGGGTCGCGTATTATTAGCAACAGACGCTGGTGTTTGTTTTATTAAGTGTTTCTATGTACTTGTGTGTCATGTACTATCAAGGGTACCAGGAAAGGAATATAGAAAATAAGACAATGTAAATAAAATTATAAAGAAAAAACTTGATTGAAATTTAGTAATTTTCGAATTCTAAAACTCACGTAGACATCTCTCGTACTCTGTTTTTTAAGCCGGTATACTGTATTCGAAATAAAAATACTATTACGAAAAAAAGGACACCCAAAAATATCGATTTTCTAAAAATAAATTGTTTTAACAATATTCGTTAGTATGAATCAGCATTATAATAAAGGCTAATGAAACCCAAATGTGACTAAAATAGTGGAGGGATTAACGGATAGATGAAAGGAAAGATGGAAGGATTCATTGAAAAGGGAGTGAATAATGAGGTTGGTATCGATGAATGAAAAAAAAAGGAAATACAGGCCGATCTCAAATAGGGACCACAGAAGGATAATTGACCCTATGTACAGTACTTAGGTGTGGTGGGAGTACTTCATAAGGTGTAAGGTTGCCCCAGTTGTTATTCTTTCGCGCTCGAGTAAATCCCGAAATCCCCGTTTGGGCTCCCTTGGCTGAAGTTACGGGTGACGTAACACCTAAGTTAATGATAACAATCTATCATAATGAAGGACTGTCTATGCCGGAAACAACGTAGTAATAACCTACCAGACTTATTAAATAGTCCTAGCATTTAAGTCCATAGAATATTGATGTAAACGAGATGGCGTCGTATGCAACTGTGTCATCCCAAAAGACCTTGTCTGTAGTATGGTGTTTGCTTCCGTGTTGTGTTTCCTGATGCTAACACGCTCCGTTTCGCAATATTGTGTGTAAAGGGTTCATTTCTTATTTCAAATTAATTGCATATTTATCTTTCTTTAAAAGTCCATTTCAGATATTGCCCTACATTGTGACACACACAAATTTGATGTTAAGTATTATGTCTGGACTTTAAAAGAGACCATGATTTTCTGAGTTTGTTTCGGTGTTTCTTCTCAGAGGTCGTCAGTCAGGAAATGCCGGCGTCATATAGCATAAAAAAATCAAAACATTGGCTTGTAAAAGTGTCTTTAAAAGATCTATTTACAGAAAATAAATATCATTTCACAATTATCATTTCATTTCATTCGTCTCATCATCTTTTCTTTATACTTTTTTAAAGTTACGTTTCCCCACACTAGGATTTTCTACTGTATCGTGGGAGCGTTTACAAATACATACTGTCACATACAAATATTAGCGGGGATCGAACCCACAACCCGTGGGACAGAACAGAAGCCGATTGCTCAGCCGCTGCGCCAAACGTGTCGTCAATCAAAAAAAATAAATTGTATAAATCAATAGTATAATGATCACATTATTGATTGCCAAGCAATGTCGGGAATAAAAAATTTGTTAGCAACATAATGCCATAAAACGATTAAATACTAGATTATTTAAGATCAAACTGTACAAATGGTTACACGAAAGAAATTTTTATAGTATTAAAGAATTCATAAAAAAAATTGATGTCCGCTGCAACCTTTGCTAAGCCCTTAAATTTTTGCATGCTATGTATTACCCTAGCAAAACATGTGCCCCTTTGTATTATAATTTAACATCTTGTGTACCATGTTTTACGCAAATAAATTATTTATTATTATTAAAATCGGTGAAAATCTCATAAAAATAAATGTATGTATTCCCGTAAGTCGGTACTGATTTCAAATTTATCAGACATTTAAATTTACAGTTTTTTGTCTTAGTGCCATTATACTAAGATCATCTATTATTATCCAAATATAAAAAACATGGACAAATTATCCAAGTATAAATCAAAATCAAAATAGATTTATTTTCATATAAACCATAATTATACAGGCATTTATGAAATGTCGAGTCTAGGTGCACGGTTCCAAATTGGTCGTTTCCTATGGAGAAGAACCGGCAAGAAACTCCATGGTTACTCTTTTAAAATATAGTGGTTTACAATGATGTTTGGTACAATAATAATTATAAATTGGATACTTACATGAGAGAACAATTTAGGGATGTTGCGAAGATTACAATAAAATAAAATAAAGTTCTAAACAGTTCTCCCATTTACAAAGAGTAGTGACTAATAAACTATATAAAACAACTGACAAATATACACGTTGAATCTTCTTTATAGTGTAACTGAGCATTTAACTGAGGTGTCAAGATGACAACGCGCGAGTGAAACCACTGGTGTTGCTGACTGGTACCATCAGGCGGAAATAAAGCTTGTTTATCATCTACTAACAATAAAAAAAAATGTGTTTGGTCATGGTGTGATGACCAATAAACATTTCTTTCTTTTTTCTTTCTAACTTTATCCCATTACGTCGCCAGAACTCCTTGACCATGGCAAATAGTACTTTGTATTAATAATACGGAACCGCGGCTGCATATTTATAGTATCTACTATCGTAGGTCAACATAAGAGTACAATTATAAACATTTGCGTCTATTAATAGTAACGTGTTGCGTATCATATGCGCATCGCGACGTCTTTGTTATTATTGGAAGCGCAATTTTTGTGATATGGACTAGAATAATGACAACTTTTGGATTGAGAAGATTTGCGGCATTAAGGAGATAAACATGCCCTCTACACTTTTTATTTATCGGCCATTTTTATGCCCATACAACACCGCGGCCCGCCTCAGTTGCGGTGCCTCCCATACCACACCGCAACCTACATTGGCCGCTCCGGTGCGGGCTTCCTGGCCAAGCCCGCAGGAGCAGCCTTCCTTCAGGTTCTACTTCGCTTCACCGTGGGCCTTCAATTCACTGTTACTAAGCCCACCCACCGCGACAAAGCGAGAACCTCTGGGGGGGGGGGGGGATGCCCTCTACACCTGCTAGGCCAGCATGCGCGCCACGAAATAATTTTGTCGTTTATCGCGTGCCCAAAGTACGGCTAAAGACGAGATAACTAGATAACAAAATTTTCTCGTGGTATTATGTCAGGCTCCTGGTGATAGAAATCTGGAGCTGGAGTTACATACCAGTTAAATGACATTCCTATATTAATATTTTTACGATTGTCATAGATATACTGGTTGAGAATGTCATGTTACAATTATACGTCAATCGCCAGCTATATGACATACAGAATCAGTCCTAAGAGTCTAAGGTTTTATTCACTTACCCCCATGTCCTGTTATCTGCTATCGGTTTACGATAAGCCACTAGTACGCGACACGTTGTAGAAGTCTTTTGCCTTCAAAAAATAATGTTCATAATTAGATAAAATCATTGTCATTGAATACAATGTTGTTAAAAATAGAAAATATCTACCTACGCACGAAGATGTCGTTCACGATGTTTGGCTCCACTTACTACACACAATGATATCAACAACGTGAAAATCAACTCTAACAACTAAATCAACAACGTATATCAAAATCGCACATAAAATCACTAATTTTATGTTTACACATTCTTAGGTAGAACTACATTCACTTTGCATCGCAAAAATGTTGTGTCATTTTTTGACATCGTAGAACTTATGCAAAGGTATTGAGATCTATACAGCCTCGGTAATGATGGATTAGAAAAAGGTTTTAAGTAATTTTTGTATTTTTTTTCCGTTTGTATTTTGTTTATTCATTTAATTTTAATAAATTCTCATAATAAGAGTATTAATTATTGTGTGCTTGCGGAATATTTTTGATGAGTTAAGATTTGTGCAGTTACTTATTACACAGTACAGTTTTAGTTTAAGTATTACTTATTTTTTTCTAAATTCCCATGTCACATATACAGAGGTCATGATATTATTTCCAGTGAAATGAGTTGCACATGACATAATGCCTCATAACTCTTAAGGCGAAGGTCGCACGATCACGGAGTATGTATGTCAATCGATTACAAGAAAAAAATAAAACTGGTTTTTCCGCAACAAAAATAGGTTGTATTATTAAAACGCTAATTGTATTTAGTAATAATTAAAAGAGTTCATTCAAGGTTCACGCATATAACCATATTTAAAAAAAAACAGGATTTTGGCAAGTTTTCCCCAAGATCTGCGCAAGATTGTTAAAACATAAGCTACCTAGTCAATTAATAAAAACTAAATTAGTCATATTTACGTTTGAAAAAAAATCGAGGTTATAAAAACTGTGACCGTTCGGTTTTTTTGGAAAAACCTATAGTGTGTTTGTAATTGTATCATTCTTTTTTTCAATTTTAACCAAAAATTTATCAAGATGCCTTCGTGACGGTATCGATGACGGCAAAAGTTCCTAGCGGCAAGTTGCAGAACTAATTCACATTTAAATTCAAACTGCAGCAAAAATATTACCCTGCTCCTGGGGCCATAGGGTAAATACCCGGGGTTAATTTTACCAACAGATCATTAGGTATTTGAGCTAATTTTAATAGTTCCACAGGTCAGGCATGATCAAGCTTACAAAGGTGGCAGAACCTACCATGTTTTAATAACATTAGCAGTTGTCTCGGCTAATAGGAAATTTCGATCGCAGGAAACGTCAAACCTATTCCTCTTTTGTCTATCCACCATAGACACAAATCTATGGTATCTATCTATCTACTATAGAGGGATAGATAATCCATCGTTTCAAAAATGTTACTAGGTACGCTGATTAATTTTAATAGCAGTCCAAAAGTAAGTTATTGTATCATAAACAATTAATCTTGTTATTATCTTATTAATTATTCCTTTTTTTTGAGTTTTTTTTTAAATAATTGAAAATATTCCACGTTATTTAAAATTACTTCAAGGTCTAAGTAATTATTCTTAATCTTAAAATATTATACAATAATGTAGGAAAACTGCTGATACATAACACAATACTGCTTTTAAATGTGGTTTCCTATTAATTACCTACATCATATAATAAAAAATCTGTTCGAAGTTTAAAAATATAAACAAAAATAGCGGTAGACCTTGCGGAGTCAACAACTTGATGTTTAAAATCAAGGAGCTTAATTTTTAATTGCTCGTAGAGTAGGTATATAGGAAATTAAAAAACCTCCCGTTATGAAAATGAAATGGGTGGAGTAATTGGATTTTCTGTTCACAACTGAAACTCGGTTGATTATACATACTTAATATATATTTAAAAATAATATTTTATTCATAAAAAGAATTGGTTGTCCATGAAAACTTAACACCTGCTTCAATATGATAATTAGTGTATAGTGTAATGTGAATACATCTTGATGAATTTATTTTAGTTAGGTTAGAAAAGGACAGTGTGCATTAGCCTGAATTATTTTTTAACGTTATTAAGGTGAAGGCTCCGGATGAGGTCCGGAGGGATTAAAAAAATATTCTATCAAAAATCGTTTGTTTTACAGGTTGCTTTGCGAAATTATCGCGATTTTACTCGAAACTTTAAACGATAACCGTTTTTTTTTTTTAATATAATTACTCTAAAATTTTTGAAAGGTTATTTTCGAAAAATATTTTTGTAGTGGTTATTAGGACATTCACAACAGTTACTAGTTTCATACGGACTGAATCGCTGTGTCAGCTCGTAAATCATAAAGATAATAATAATATATCAATCATAAAATGGCAAATTCTCATGAAATAATTTGGGTATTGCGTGTAGTTGACTTTTAGTCAAGCGATTAAATAATTAAGCACTAGCATATGAACAGGTTAGCGACTATAGTAATACTACATACTGCAACACTTGATCACCTACGGGCAACCAGTGCGAGCGAAAACTTAAAGCCTTTCATTAATATGTAGCGGGCAAGGCATAAGAGACAGCGGTAAATGATTTTTGGATTTTGGCGGCTCGATTTGGGCAGCAAGTACCTATGATTGAATGTTCTATGTTCGCAAACTCACAGACTTTGGTCCTTCTTTGATCTACCCAGGTATCGTTGTGCCATCATAGCTTACCGTTTCCTTAGTTTGGGTAGACCAGTGCAAGTTGAGGTGCCAGCTATGCTGCTCAGTTTATCTGGGTTCTCACGGAATTACCGCTTTGCCGAATATTCTATCGATAAGCATGATTGTGTTCCGGTTTGAAGGTAATGTACTGGGCAACTTACTGGGCAAATGAAATTTTACATCTGAAGTCCTAAGATGATAACATTGTTCTTGCTGTCGTCTATAGCTTGCAGTTTCCGCTTACTTCATACTATCAGTTGTCTTCTGTCTTATCAGTACACTGTGCAAATTACTTTTATTATTATATTAAGGTACTCTTGGTAGCTATAATCCTGAGTAGTTTTCGCTTCCGCTTCCTCCTTACATCTCGCCTAAATCCTTTACATTAAGAATATAAGTACACACACAAGATCTTGACCCTATTATATTTTGGCATTGAAAGTATCGTGAGTGACACGTCAGGTCACTCCCCCCTCGCCTCTCTCCCCTCTTCTGTTCCATGCACCTGATGGATGAGTTAGGGTACCTGTCTACTAGATATGCGGAGATGAAAGTGAGGCGGACCTGTATCTTAACCAGGAGTATAATGAGCGCTACGTGAGTAGCGAATCTTGGAGTACGTGCCATTGCCAACCAGATGCAGGACAGTAGACTACGATGGTAGGGCCACATGTAGAAGAAACTACCAGACTACATTGGGATTATACTTACTACTGAAGCTTGCCTTTCCCGGTCGAATATCCAGAGGAAGACGGAAGACAAGATGGAAAATTGTAATGCAAAAAGATATGAGTGAATGTAAGGTATCCGAAGACCATGTGTTGGACAGAGTGAATAGAGGAGAATGATAACTTTTTAACAAAAAAAGGGAACCCACTAAAACGGAAACTGAAAAGCGATAGATTAGAAGATAGATTCGAATAAACTAGCCAGACGATCTCGCCACTGAACTTTGCTTTGGTGCCCCCTACATGACTCCGCTTAGGTACTCACTCCACTGTTATCCAATGAGCATACAGCTTTACAATATATTCCAGGCTTAACAAATGACTATGATGGATGGCAAGTTGAAAGAAGTAATTATTTGTATTGTATTTCGTTGTTACTTTAATGAAGCTCATGATTTATGAATTTAAAGGCAGGTCGAATACGTATTTCTATATCGATAGAGGTTTGTCTAGTATCTATTCTTATTATGTAATTACTAGAGAGAGATATGGTATTGGAGTTTCTCAAAGTGGGTGACAACGCCCCCTTGTTGGCTGAAGATTTTCAGGAGGCAATATATATCCTATCCATAATAATACACGCTAAAACAATTTTATTATATCAAATATACAATAGAGTTTTGCCTAATTTAAAAGTAGGATAGGTAGATATATTAATTTGATATCAGCAGACATTACTGAAATTATTACTGTGATTATATTTTTTTTTTCTTACTATTTAATAATGTGTGGAGAGGCGAGGTGTATTGCCCCTCCACCGAAAAGGGAGGATCCTCCAACCAGGCGGGTGTTTTGCCTGGCGGGCCACGGCCCGACGGTTGATGTCGGGCGGTTGTATATATGCAACTTTCGTTGCGAATGTTGCTTGCGCGATTCAGGACTTCGTAGTTCTATGTAGCGCGGTAGATGTCGCTACAAATGTTCAACTATAACTGTAAATGTGAGTACTTTGTAGGCTAAATTTACATACTCAGCTTTGAACAGTCTGGTGGCTTTGAGCCTTTTTTTATGTGGCCTACGCAAATGTGCCTCTGATCTGGTATCGTCGTGCGACGGGTTGTTGAGCTCCCTAAATTATGGTTGAGCTACACAATGACTGATGCATGCGTGCCGTCAGTTGGGACTGGTCTACTCAAAGCCGGTATGGCTCTTTCTTCAAAAGGCCATTTCAGACTTTGCCCTACATTGTAAGACACATATTTGTTACTGTTCTATGTCTGGACTTTAAAAGAGACTATGATTCTCTGAGTTTGTTTCGGCGTTTCTTCTCAGAGGTCGTCAGCTAGGAAATGCCGGAGCCATATAGCTTTAAAAAAAAAAAAGTGTATAATATTGACTTGTAAAAGTGTCTTTAAAAGATCTATTTATAGAAATAAATATCATTTCATTTCATTTCAGGATCAGATGCCTAAAGAAAATTAAATAAAGTAAATTGGTCAACTCGTCCCGCGGGATGAGATAAGAGCGGGATGAGCTTACCAAAGAGCCAAAGTAACATGGAATGGATAAGAAGCAAAAAGCAAAATAACTTGCTTTTCAATTGATGTCATTGACGTCACCTTAAAGACGTAAATTCAAAATGTGAAGGCAAATTTCAACCTGGTGGGTGGGACTCGGTGGTGTCTTAGTTGGACATAGCGTTAGGAATTTGAACCCGAAGACGCAGTTTCGAATCCTACCCGCGGTCGAACTTTTCATTCGAAATAACATTTGTGGATTTTAAGATGAGCAACTTATGGTATGTAAGTAAAAATGATGGGGGGTTTTGAAAAAAAAACATCTAAAATTACGAAATAAGTTTGAGAACCTGTGCACCATTTTTTTTCTGAACACCACTAACGATTGTCATACAAAACCATACCGACGGCGTAACGTACATTAGGTGTGGTTTTGGTATGGTCTATTAAGGTGACACAGTACCCCGCTCCATGTGCTGATGGTGGCCACCGGGGTGGTTTTAGTGGGTAAGAATCCCACACTCCCCGGTCTAACCCCCGTAGACCGGTAGCCTTTTGAAGGTTTCCCCCCGCAAACAAAAAAAAAAGGTAGGTACCCTAACCGAGGACCTTGCAATTGGATTGATAATCATAGTTACTTATTTAACAAGCAGCTGAGTGCTAAGACTATCGCTGCTCACTTAGAAATATTGTGTACTTACATTGAAAAGTCTCGTATGACATGACTAATTGACCTCCGAGTGCATACGCCACAGGTGCGTGGAAGTTGTAAATACCCTCCGTTTACTTGAGACGATGCACTTCACTTGAGTGCTTTGGACGTGCAAACATGCTTAACATGCGTTTTAAAGAGAAAACTAATGTCATTGTTTTTGTAAAAGGTCAACATTTTATTAGTTTTAGATTTTTCATTCCATTTATTTTTGAAAGCTTACAATGTACTTACTAGACCTCTAAAGGACCGCCTATCCTTCCCAAAAATATAGTGCGCATTAGGTAGGTATTTTCATGATACTTATTTATGTAAATAGATCTTTTAAAGACACTTTTACAAGTCAATATTTTACATATTTTTTTAAGCTAGATGCATGTAAGTATGTACTTCATTATTAAAATTGGAGTATTTACGAACTTAGATACATCAATCCTGTTTTTCTTAAAATTACAATAGCAGCTCGGAGTTTGGATTTGTGCTGCGGATAGTGGCAATAGGCTCACCCCTTATTACATGGAACCTAACCCTTCCAGATTCTGTTAAGAGTAGGGTTGTATTAAAGAAATTAAGGTGTCGATTCTTTACTTAGTTATTTCATTGTTTAGAAGATTTAACCCTTTGACCGCCACGGACGTCTATAGACGTCAAATTAAAACTTGCTCACGACGCGAAACGACGGCATGGCACGTCAAAAATATCACTTTTTTATAGTGCTTGGCGTAGAGAACACGGATATTCATTATTGACGTGGCGGTCAAAAGGTTAAGGAAAAGGTTAAATTATTTATTAAATACTAGCGGCCCGTCCTTGTTTCGCACGGGTGGATATGTGATCGTGGAACTCTATTTTACTTTTTTTTTAAATAAAAGTAGCTTAAGTTACTCCTTACAACATCAGCTATCTGCCAGTGAAAGTCCCGCCTGCCGTTTCAGAGATTAGCCGGAACAAACAGACAGATAGTAAGATAAAAATAAAAAAATAAAAATATGTAAGCAAGCACCGTATACAGTCAAACGGGGTGAATATGGATGTAGGGGTGAATCGAAACACAACTTTGAAAGGGATTTTTAGCTTTAATTATTATAGTGTGTTGACTCTCATATTGTTCCTAAATTATAATAAATCATTAGAAGATCTTTTTGGCATCAAACTATAATAATTAAAGCTGTAAATCTCTTTCAAAGTTTTGTCTCGATTCACCCCTGCATTCCTATTCACCCCATTTGACGGTATGCTTTCATATTATGCATTTAGTGAAAAGCTGTTTAATTTGTAATTACAAACAGACACTTTAATTTTATTTATGTGTTAGTTTCGTGAAATGTCTGTCAATTTGACGTGTACGATTTTAGGGATGACCCCCTGCCCCTCAGTCCGCGCCTGCTATACGCTTATATCCATAAAGACTGAAGCAGGGCGTGGGCAACTCATAAGAAACCATTTTTCTTGAACTAATTCCCTATAATTACTTTAAACAGAATCATTATCTTTAATCGTGTTACATTACTTTGCCTATATGATCTCACTGCTTCAATGTCACAGTAATGTATGCTGACATTGCCCATGTAATTCCTATACCATACGACTCAAAAAAAAACAACGATACTATCATTGCGACCTTATTTCCTTCCGCTGTGGCCTGTGACCATCGTAAATGGCAATGTGGTAAATGACCAACTTGTATTTTCACCTCAAAAAACAATAAAGGCACTTAAATACACCCTTATGACGTAAACTATAAGGTTCATAGCGTACATTAACAAACTTTGAAGGTGTCAATTTAAGTTTGTCAATATATTGCTCATATATATTTGTTGAGTTTACAGGATGTTTATAAGTTAATTAATTTGGTAACTTATATTAAACGTTTTATTACCAAAATAATTATCGATACGCAATTGATACGATCTTGGTAAATATAGTCGACCTGCGGCCTCTGTTGACCTTGTAGAGACAAATAATTATACATTATATTAATTGATCTACTTTTGAAAACCATTGATTTGTGTTCGACTTCCGTTTGCTTCGATTATGAAATCTTTATTATATTTATTTTAATTAAAGTGATATATTACCCGCCTACTCTTCACCTTAACCTTTAAAACCTACCAAACTGAAACACATAATATATTTTTTTAATATGGCTATTTCTTTTTCAAATACGCATCATTTAGGAGTAAGGAGCTTTCAGTTTTTTACCCTTTGAGCGTGGAACTAAGGGAATATATATTTTGACGTCTGTGGTCTAGTCACTAGACTCTAGTGGTTGGAGTGCCGGACTGCTGATCATGGGGTCGTGGGTTCGATTCCCATAGGACACAAATATTTGTGTGGGTAAAACATGAGTATTTGTGTTTGTCTGGGTGTTTCTTAGGTATTATAAGTATGTATTTACAAAAAAAAAAGTATTTAAGTATTATATCCATTGTCCAGTATCCATAGTACAAGCTCTGCTTAGTTTGGGACTAGATGATGCTGTGTAAAAATGTGTAAAAAATTGCGTAATGTAATAATTAGTAGGTAAACAAATGAAAACTACTGAAATGTTACGTATAAACGAAGCACAGCCATTAACAGGAAAAAATTGCAGTACCGGACAAAATCAGGGCATTCACCAAAATGGGTTTCAAAACTTTACCCCAAAATACACAATTAAAGGCGGCGTTAAAGGCTTCTGGAGGCCTATGGGAAAGGCCTTTGTGCAGCCGTGGACCTCCTGTAGCTCATAAAATATGATGATGATGAATCTATTAAAAATGGTTTTGAGTGTGACTAACTTAATATGACTAGTTAGTAGTTAGGTACAGTCAACAAAAGAGTTAGTTATACAGGCAGCTTATTAATAATCTACACAAGGAGGCTTTCATATTGCACACTCCACACCACAATACCAACTTCATAAATTCTTTAAGACAAAATGAATTCTGTGGCCTAGTGCAAAAACGGCCAAAGTCAATTTTTGTAAGAATCACTTTTTGTATAATGGAGTGAATACTAGACCTATTAAAGTTAACTGAAACCCATTTTGTATTACAATGTTAGCACAGATTTTAATATAGCAAAATTTTTGGACTATCTGCAACCTTCCTTTAACAACCTTTAAGCTATACTTGAAACTTTGTTCATTGCTATAATGCTATTTACGAGAAATATTTTTTTTTTACTTTGGCCGTTTTAGCACCAAGCCACAGAAATATATATCATTAAATTAAATTATTTAATTAAATTTATTATTGGGTCAACGAATTAGCATTGTCATTCAACGTGGCAATGCGGCCAGTCTTCTGGGAATGTTACCAGATGACAGCGATGTGGAGGAATACTTTGACGCTTGGACGTGATAATTATTTATTCGTTCTTTTCGTTTTCCTTTTTTTTTGTACATTACGTAAATAGATAATAAATAATATACAAATATATATACATATATATATATATATATGTTACAAATTTTAATATATTGCTATACAACGAGTGTTTAAGTCTAGGCTTTTCATTATAAATATCAGTTCTAGTAGGAAGAGCGTTGTTGTCTGAAGCACAGATATTCAGTTATCTAGCTCAGACACAGATGTTCATTGATTGTTTTAAGCGGTATTTCCAAGTGTCCGTAAATGTACATCTAAGTATTTACTTGAAATAAATAAATTATTATTATATTATTTTCTAATATTGAGTTATTTATATTAGGTACACAAATATATGATGCTAAATTAGACATGATGTCATACACAGACATTTTAAATTTATTTTAGACATAACTCATAATCAATATCATAATTACCATTTGTAGTGTAACGTCATTATTACAAATCTTGTACAGCAATAATTATGCATATTATTACTAATTCAGTCATAACAGAAATAATAATTAATTTGAATGGTAAACCATTTAACTGCACATATTATTAACCGACAAACATAATTATACTAATTACATTCATTTTGATTGACCACAAGATACTATGATTGATGGAATGATAAAATGATAACAATTAAAATTTGTTTGATTGATAACTATTATCTGATTAGCTGTCCTGTTATAAATTAATCAGATGTTAAGTGTAATAAATATGGGTATGATAAATATTTTTTTACTGTCTCTTTATATTTTTTTGCCATTTTCTATGCTGATTTTAAAGTTATTTAGCGAAGGAAAAATTCGACCGCGGGCGGGCAGGATTTCAACCTGCGTCTTACTGGTTAGCCACACTCGCGGTGGCTTATTGGTCATAGCAGTTAGAATCCTGCCCGCGGTCGAATTTTTCCTTCACTAAATAACTTTAAAATTTTTACTTACTTACTTTTTTGAAGTAGAATTCTGCGCCTGAGTTCTTCTGGCTTGGTAGACCTGCGTTGCTAAATATTGTACCGTTAATCAAGTATTTTGTGTGTCGTTTTAAAGCGTACCTAATGTAGTCAGTGAATACTGGGCTTAAGAGACTTAACAACTGAGGTCTCAAGATGAGAACGCGCGAGTGATACCACGTGTTGCCGGCGTGTATTTATAGGCTGCGGTTGCCGCTTACCATCAGGCGACCCGTATGCTTTTTTCTCTCCCAAATTGTGCCAAAGATTACACTGGCGTTCCAAAACAATACTTTACACGATAAAATGATTTAAATGTTGTACAAATGGATGAAAAGCAAAAAGGTCACGTGCGTAGTGGTAGTACTTGCAACCGGCGTGTATGACAATATACATATTGTCGGCGTTCTTTAGTTTCTGCTTACTACCATGGGAAAAAGGCGTGAGTGTATCATCATCAACCCATAAACTGTCCCACTGCTGAGCACGGGTCTCCTCTTGCAGATTGAGATGGATTAGGCTATAGCTACAGTCCACCACGCTGGCCTAGTGCGGTTGGCAGACTTCACATGCCGTTAAGAAAATCTCTAAGGTATGCAGATTCCCTCACGATGTTTTCCTTCACCGTATAAGCGAGTGATAATTAATTATTAATCACATATTATTTCGAAAAGTCGAACTCGAGACCTTTAACTTGGCGGTCCAATGGTCATACCACTACGCTATCACTGCTGTTTGCTTGCTGCTGTATGTATGTATGAAAAGCATTAAAACTTCTTTTTACAATTAAACGTCCTGTATAAAATAAAGTTATAGTCACGTCTTTCTCTGTGGGTCTAGGTCGCGTTGCAGACCGCACGCATTTCATAAATTATGCATGAGAGGCCATGTTTGCGGAAAAAGTTCCGGTAATACCGTGGAAGATTTTTTTGGCGAACGAGGTGTCAGACTTATCAATTTGGGGCTCAAGGTGACAAGGAAAATGATTGCAGTCGGTATTCCGCATATTTTTTTGGTTAAATAAAATGATTGAATTTGATAGAAGTTTGAATTGTCTCGATCGATTTAATCGATTAGACAATAGTTTAAAATCTACATCACAGCACAGGTATTTGATGTTACTATCTTTTAGAAAAGCTCCCATGAAAAGTCTCTAATGAGTAAACTTTCATGAGTAATGCTGCTTGCGTTATAGCTGAAATCGCAAATAAACAACCTACAACGTGGTAGTAATTTAATGTTCAATTCGACGAAAAAATCAAAACAAAATGTAATATATGGAAATTGCATTTTATTTAACTAAACATAAACACATAATCGCATTGTGAACGAAGTTCATGAGAGGACGGATAAATTCTCGTGCAGTTTGAGTGAATTCGCAAAGATTTTCCTAAATGTAACAAGTTACACAAGTTAATTTTTTTCAATAAGTTGTTCAATTAATGAATGAATGCGCGAGGATACCACTGGTGTTGCTGACGTCTATTGGCTGCGCCTGCCGCTATTACGCAGCTGGTATGATTGTTATTTAATTTTTATCTCAATGAAACAAAAAGAAAAAAAAAACGGTATGAATGTTCTTGTATGAAAATATTGACAATGCCTGCTTTTTCTCTTTGGTCAAATCGAATGATTCCTTTCTACAGGCCACTCGTATAGTAAACGTTTTAAAGGTTGACATTTTGTATTGAAGCAAACCGTAGCAATGAGCAGGGATAGACAACATAAAGGAGGTTAGCATCGTACTATCGATTAGTTGTCAGGTTGATTTGTTACGCGATGATCTCATTACGGGAAACCTGAGCAGGGATTACCAACTCCACTCCCACGTAACGTTACGCCAATGTAAGTTACTGTTGACGGTGTAACATTATTAAAATTTGAGTTGGGTTATGTAACCCTGGTACTTAGTTTACTGATGTTGCTTTAAATTGCTGAACAAACGAAACCGAAAAACATTTTAACTAAGTTAATTGGATATTTATTTATTTATTGGCTTACCAACTAAATATACACACAGCATTACATGACTTAATATTAATATTATGATCTCATGTATATTTAAATTATAGGTAAACACAGCGTTATTAATATAATCAAGTGTACGTGAGCCATTTTAAACTTTAGCAATAATGAACACAAAATGAAAAAACAGAAATAAAAAGAAATTGGTAGGATTTGTTGACATGTCCACATTAAATATATCCATATTATGTAGTAATAAAAGATAAATATATGATATACCATCACACAAAAAGGTTTGGGCAGAAGTTTACCTTTTTTTACGGAGGGAAACCTTCAAAAAGCCTACCGGTCTACAGGGGTTAGACCGGGGACATATGGAGTGGTGTACTGTGTTCTCTTAATAGACTACCCCTGTACAACGCACAACAACAAACTGAATTGAGTCTTGAATACTCAATCCTCTCAACAGAGAGTATTGAGTACCACATAAATAACATGAAGAATAATAATGTTAATAATAATGAATACGCATGTAACTAAAAGAGTGATGAATATGATTGTGGAGGGATGGAGGGGTAGAGGAAGGCCAAAAAAAAGGTGGATGGAGTGTGTTAAAGCGGACATGATAGAAAAGAGAGTGACTGATGATGTGACGGGTGACAGAGATGAATGGAAGAAAAGGACAAGCTGCGCCGACCACAAATAAATTGGGACAAGGACAGGAAGATGATGATGATAAATAACAGTCGATTGCTATTTAAAATTGATGGTATTTGTTCCATAACCCTGTGTTGCATAATGTCTGGGTCGCCGTAGGCTCGGGTCACGAATGTACTTGTTGTAAGTAATGTCAAGGGTATAGCATTGTTTTGATAACTATCTGCTTATCGAGTGGGATCATAACTCTTAATAGTATTAGCAACATGGCTTGTTATTCTATGATTAATGATTTAAAAAGCAGTGATAGCCTGATATATGACCATGGGCTGCCAAGTCTTGAGTTTGGATCTCTAAGTACAGACGCTAGTAGGTCAAGCTATCTAACACTGTAAAATTTTCCCAATTGAAAATTAATCTTATACTTTTGTATTGATTTCTGAAGCTAATGCGAATATTATTGATTGAAATAAAACTAGGTACTTTTTACGGATTTTATCGCGTTACATGGATATTATTAATAGTAGTTATTAATAGTAGTTTTATTTCAACTTATACTTTTGTCTTAAAGTTGAAAATCTATTAAAGAAATTTGACAGATTGTGGTAGATTGATGTGCTGGCCTCTTTACTTAATTAAAAAATAAAATATTTGGCATACACCATGGTATTAGACCATAGATATAATACTTTTTTAAATTTTTATTGAACACCCGGAAAATCATAAATAGAAACACCGGTCCATCACAAAAATGTTGTGTCCCGTTGGAATCGACAACGCCCGCACGACCTCGTGAACAGCAATCCGACACTCGAACCACTAGACAAGGGAGTTGTCAATTACCGACATTAATAATTATCACTCGCCGAAGTAGTGAACGAAAACATAGTGAGTGAGTCCTACTACTAGTAGTCCTAATACTGTGTTAATTTGAGTTTTTGTTAATTTGAGAATTTGTTTTATCAGTTGAAAACATAATTACGAGTATGTATAGTCAGGCCAGGACACAGTATGATTTTGTTCCGTAGGTAAGAAGATAATATAAAATCGTTCCTAGAACAACATTGACTAATTGCGTTTCGTTTAGCTTTAGTTTTACTATTGTTCATACATTTTGCTACTAAAATGTAAGTTTGTTTTAATAAAAGATGTAATAGTTTGTTTTTAATATTACAAGAAGTGTGGACTACATTTCTTCGCAGTATTTTTAGAACTTACAAGCCAGTTTAATATCCTTCATTGTTTTTTATAAAGACTGATGTTTTGAAATAAAACTATTTTTTACGGATTTTATCGCGTATATTGATATTATTAATCCCGACGTTTCGGACCCTTTACAGCGTCCATGGTCACGGGTAGACTACGCGATAAAATCCGTAAAAAGAAAAGTCAGAAATCAATGTTAGCCAGTACGGACTTTGATGTTATTTTATTGAAGTTTTTTTTTGGTGACGTGTCATAATAGTATACAAAGATTAAATTTGGCAACTACGTCATCAGCCTCGGTAGCGCAGTAGGCAGCGCGTAAGTCTCATAATCTTAAGGTCGTGAGTTCGATCCTCACCCGGGGCATATCTTTTTGCAGGTTTATCTGTTATCTTATCGAACTCATTCTTCAGTAGTCTTCGTTTTAAGTAATAGTACAAATAGGGTTGTCGCCCAAAAAAATTAAGAATTCTAAAAGAACTAAAAATTAAAAAAGTCTCACCAGGATTTAACCAGCCCGCCACCAAAAAATCCATGAAGCTTACAACCACCAGCACAGTGTGGTGGGCCCAATTGCAGCCACCAGTGCAGTTCAAGTGTGCTATTATATTGTGTCAAAACCGTCGTTTCCTGACTTCAGAATTATTATTTGACAGTTATATCAACGAAATCTGACAGTTTTTATAACTTTACGTATCACGACCATTCTGATGTAATTAATGTAGGTATGTAAAAAAAAAATGTATAGAAAACTAAGTTCCTCAGGCGACCGCTAGAGGCGCTATAAGTACAGGTTTATTATAGACTAGCTGTTTCCCGCGGTTTCTCTCGCATCACTAAGGTATTTTTGAGACAAAAGGCTTCCACAAAATCCTTCTCCAAGGTCTATCTATCTCTGTACCAAATTTTATTAAAATCAGCGCAGCGGTTTAGGCGTGAAAGCGTAACAGACAGACAGACACTTTCGAATAAATATAATATATAGAGATAGTATAAAACAATTTCGCTGTTAGCTACGAGTAGCTTCGTCTTCCTGTTTCGCAGCTCAGACATAATAATAATAATAATCTTTATTGACACATTTACATTAAATACATGTATAGAATTCCCTGACTCCTGTGCTAGTGTAAACTGTATTACAGGAGCCAGTTTGTTCCCCTTAAAATTATGTCATTTTAAATGCCAATGACAGTATAGAAAAGTAAAAATTATCTTTAAACAAACAAACAAAAAAAAAAAAGAAGAAGTTTGAAATGGTACCTAATTTTTTTTTTTTTTTAAAGTAATATCGCAGCTCAGACATAATTAGTAATATTGAGGGAAAAAAGACAGCATTAAAAATATTACTAAGGAAACATTATTTATCAATATGTCCATAGCTGATCATGGTCTTGGTAACGGAATCGACACCAAGGTCAACATAATCTTTATATGTATTGGTTATTATCTTAGTCTGACTAAAAAGTGTATGTATAATTTACAAAATGTAGGCAAAACACAAGAGAACTTGCTGCCGACAAACGGCCTTGCAGTTCGGCAGATGTAATTTTATGAGCCCTGTAATTTCTTTTTTTAATAAATAAAAAAAAAAAGCTATCATTCTTTTATTTTGACGGATTTTGATGCGGTTTTACTATCATTTAGAGAATTTCTTCCGAAAGGTTTATACCTACGTATAATACAATTACCAGCACATTGAACTCGTGCAAAGCTGGGGCGAGTCGCTAGTATTAAATATTTCAGTTTCGCTAGCGACTATCGATTATTAAAGTCTTGCGCGGCTAACATGCCGCGACATAATTTTGTAATCGTATTACCTCGATTTGTGGCCGGTAAATTGCAATAGGCCCCCTATGACATGGGGCCTAAACATATTGGCGAACTGTAGATGTACATTGGTACACCTCTGCCTAACCCTTCGGGAAATACAGGCGTGATGATGTAGGTATATAATTATGTATGTAATATTAACGACGTCTGTGGTCTAGTGGTTGGAGTGCCGGACTGCTGATCATGGGGTTGTGGGTTCGATTCCCACAGGACACAAATATTTGTGTGGGTAAAACATGAGTATTTGTGTTTGTCTAGGTGCTTCCTAAGTATTATAAGTATGTATATACAAAAAATAATAAAGTATATAAGTATTATATCCATTGTCTAGTACCCATAGTACAAGCTCTGCTTAGTTTGGGACTAGATGGTGCTGTGTAAAAATGTCCAAGAATATTTACCTATTTATATCTTATTAATTTGTCAGTTACGTTAGAAACTGTTGCCAAGGCGACCGGCCCGGCTTACGACCACGGAACCGAAGAAAAAACTGTAAAAGAAAAGAAAACATGTAAACAAATGCATTCAATAACAATTGTTGCAAAAATAAACTTGTATGTACTTATTATTAATGTTTCCGTATTGCGAACAAAGAAGGAAAATGTGTTCTAATCATGATGCAGGAAGCGGCAAGGTTGCGCACTGTCAATGAACTGCGATCATCTGTCATACACATGTAATTGTTTACTAATAATAGCATATACCTCCTAGTCATTATGATTTTACAACTGTCTCATTAGTAGGGATCGATTTCCAGCAGTTTTATTGGATTTTTCTATGAAATTCTAATTACAAAAAATTTAAATAACAAATTCAAACGCCGAATTCCTACTGAGAAGTAGGAATTCGGCGTTTAAGTTATTACCCCTAAGGTGGCAAACAAGTATACGGCCCACCTGATGTTAAGCGGTTACCGTAGCCTATAGAGGCTTGTAACACCAGGGGTATCACTAAAGCGTTGCCGACCCTGTAAAACGAAAGAGAAATAGTTCTGTTCGCAGTATAAGAGTCAAAGTTCCCCGACTGCCAACACAACGTTTCCTCGCGGAGCACTGGCAACCTTGCTCACCGTTAGGAACACAAAACAACTCAAAGCAGTGTTATTTCACTTCAATTTTCTGCAATGCGGACGTACTTCCCCAGTCGGGCAGCTCCAATTTGAGTGGAATTACTCCCACTATGCACTACCTCTCTTAAAAATTGTAATAAGCTTGCCCTCATACAGGTAAAATGTGTAGCTATTTAATCTAATTAGTGTAAGAAATATTACATTTATCGCCTTGGATGTTTTGACGTCTCATTTATATGATTGTGACTCATTCATAATAGTTGCACATCTTTAATGCATCTGGCACAGCGCCACAGGATTAAATAGCAAGACCACACTATCCACTCCGTTCATTGTTATCCTTCTTCTTTTTTTTTTTATGAAAAACTCTTCCCATACTGTAACAGGCCCTGTGTCGTGTGGCCTTTACTTTACTTTACTTTACAAACATATAATTAACCGACACAAGCGGAGCCTGTGCCAATCACCGAGCACAAATCCAAATTCCTAGCTGCTACTGAAAATTTTATACAAATACCCAATAACACATAAGCCAATAAGCAAAAATACCCAATAGGCAGTGGTAGCCTATGACCATTGGACTGCCAAGTCAAAGATCTCGAGTTCGAATCCAAGGCCTCTGACTTTTCGAATTCATATGCGTATTAATAATTAATTATCACTCGCTTAAACAGTGAAGGAAAACATCGTGAGCAAAATCTCTAAGGCTGCATGCCTTAGAGATTTCTCGACGGTATGTGAAGTCTGCCAACACCGCCAGTGTGGTGGACTATAGCCTAATCCGTCTCATTCTGAAAGGAGACCCGTGCCCAGCAGTGGGACAGCATATGGGTTGATGATGATGACCCAATAACATTGCTTGACCTGGAACTCGAAAACAGGATCTGTTGAAGCAGTCGTGGTTATGAAAACTAAACGAATGAGGCCTATAACACTGTGCAAAAATTCATAATAGAAGAAGCTCCAAAATACCGCATGTTATAAGGAATATAAACTATTTGTATTCAGTGTGCAATGTCGCGGGCGTGGAGGTCAAGTTCCAAGATCTTGGCCGCGCCGCCGACGCCAGCGCAGCGACCTCGTCCGTTTACGCTATTGTCATCGAGAATATGCACGTTTGAAAGTCAGGAAATAGAAAGTGGTTTAGTTAGTATTATGCCGCTTGAATTTCCTGAAGGGTTAGGCAGAACTATATTAGGTATGTCATATTATACTGTGAAAGTTCATTAGTCTTGTGGTCTTAAGCTGTTGAGTAAGAGGGTTCAATTTTCGGGTCTAGCAATATGGTGTTAGGTTTTCTATGAAATTTGTTGAGTTTGGATTTATGTCCGATTAGCAATAGGCTTGCCCCTTATTACCGAAACATACCGGCGAACTGTGGGTATACAGTGTAGTACACTTCTGCCTCATCTTGAATATTGATAATCCTTTCATTAGATGCTTTCCGTCTCTTGGAAGGAAAGGCGCAAGATTATGTCAGAATCCTACCTATCGATTATAAAAACACGACCATTTCACATTTAGGAGGGACTTCGATATGTCCAATGACGCGTCGAGGTAGCCTCTTACAATATTTATCTACCCACGATATCAGGTCAAGGTATACATTTGCACTACAAAATTCACCGGTATTGCGCCGACATACGGTCGATCCAAAGGACACACTGTATACTTTGATATCGCCCTAAGTACTTATAATACGTCGATATTTCTTAGTCCCGTGTAATAGGACCCAGCCTAATCGCAGTAATAATTGAATACTAGAGGAATCGATTGCACTATCTGACGTGGAAGTTGTATTCAAATTTTGTTAAACCGACTTTGTAATGATAATTTTATAGCATTGACATTATTGGCAAATATTTTACTTTGACATTCAGTTAAATTAATTCAATAATAAACATATAAACAGAAAATATTAATGTAAGTACTATGTGCGCTAAATATACAAACATATACAGGGTTACTGGTAATATGTCGGCAATCCGTTAAGGGGGTGTAGGAGAGATCATTTACAACCAAATGACCCCCTATGAACCCTGTGCAAATGTCAACCATATTGATTGATTGGATGGATTGTCAACCCTGTATATACAAATTTTAACTGCCTGGTCTGAGCTTTGAAAATTTTTATGAGACCTACGCAAATGTTCCGCTGTTCTGGTATCGTCGTGCAACGGGTCGTTGAGCTTCTTATAATACTGTCGAGCTATACAATTACTGATGCATGCGTGCCGTTGGCCAGGACTGGTCTACTCAAAGCCGTTTTCGCTTTTTCATTAAAAAACCTTTACAGACACCGCCCTGCATAGGATTTGAAACGTTGTCTGGACTTTAAAAGGGGCCATGTTTCTCTGAATTTGTGTTGGCGTTTCTTTTTGGGTCGTCAATTTAGGAAATGCCATTTCTAGTAATAACAATTTCTAAACATTGAATTGTAAAATTGTCTTTAAAAGATTCATTTACAGAAATAAATATATATATCATTCAATCACTTTTATTATTCAACATCTGTGTTTGTTGTCATTTATAAGACAGTCAAAATCATTTCATTCAAAAGACTACGTACTATTTGAACGTCGTTTTTACATTTTAGACAGCCCCAAGCTCGCTTCACAGCTTATTTTTTTTTAACAGCTGTGCGTTTGACTACTGGACCTATGGTAATCACAAATTCACAAACAACAGGATCTTATAAATCTATGACAAATTCGTGACTTTCAACGACAATTAATCAGTTCAGGGTAGTCCTTGAATGTTAATAACACCATCATAATTCGATTTTATAACCTCCCGGATGGATAACATTCGCGGAAGTATAAGCCATTGTACCAGGTGTGGACTGGTCACCAGCTATAAATCAATAAGAGGCGTGGTGGATTGAGGAAGCCATATTATGTAACCCAGTTTATTTGGACACAATTATGTCATGGTTGACGAGTTTGTAGGCAAGAGGATTGGGGGAAGCAGTTTAAGTGGGGTAATTACCTATGTATAAGTTATTTTTTATTGTACCTATTTGGCATTAATGCATGCTAATTATTTTCAAGTATATCCATTTTAGATAAAGAAAATTTCGATCGCAGTAATATGACAATTGGACTGCCAAGTCAAAGGTCTTAAGTTCGAATCCAAGACACGCACATCTGACTTTTCCAAATTTGCTTATTAGGTGGGTAATAATTAATTATCACTCGCTTTAACTGGTGAAGGAAAACATCGTGAGGAAACCTACATGCTTGTTATATTGGAATTGGATTGGATTGTCGTGGAAACTCAATAGTACCTAATTGCCTCTTTTAGGTTAGATACTAATTAGTACTTCATCTATAGTCACTATGCTGTAAAAGCAGGTAGGTGACCACAGGCCGCGCTTGATTAAGCAATTGCTTAAGCGCCAAGTTATGTTTTCAAATCAAGTTTCAACGTAAACAACACATATTCAAATTATTTTAATTACCTACTGCTAAACCTGTGTCAGTTATATAATCTCCAATGTATTGGAAAAAGATCACGTTCTTTCTCTTTTTTCTAAAAAAAAAACTACGGGCTTAGCCGCCTTCCTACATAACCGTTTGGTACACACAAACTCAGCCTCCGTAGTACATCTGGGTTCTATACCACGGAGTATTTTAACTAATTACCTATGTGACCAATGTAAACCCACAACTCACTCTTAGCTGATTGTACCCGACCATGCCTAGTACAAAAAGAGTAGGGTACGTGAACGGGTAAAATGGGTATACCCCATACATTTTCATGTACAGGTGGCGCGTGAACTTATTCTGGACTCTTTCCAACATAAGCGAGTACTTCACCTCATGAGGAGCCCAAATTATAGCACTGTGGTCCAAATGACTTCTAATCAAAGCACTACTTACATCATCATCTACTATTATGAAGAGAAAATATATGTATTTTTGTGTGTATGTTTGTAATGAATAAACTCAAAAACTACTGTGCCGATTTCAATAATTATTTCACTATTGGAAAGCTACATTCACTCTGAGTAACATAGGCTATTAAAAAATATAAAAATAATCATCTACTATTATAAAGAGAAAAGATTTGTATTTTTGTGTGTAAGTTTGTAATGAATAAACTCAAAAACACCTGTGCCGATTTCAAAAATTATTTCACCATTGGAAAGCTACCCTGAGTAACATAGACTATTAAAAAATATATAAATAAAACAACAAAAAAATATAAATTAAAGGTAAAAATATAAAAAAAATCTTATGTCCACCCGTGCGAAGCCGGTACGGGCCGCTAGTTACTATATGTAGATAAATTAGATCTTTGTCAAAGTACAGATGTCGTTAGATACCAGTATACCTCTAAATCTTGTGTCGATTGTACATTTAAGTCTTTAGTAGTTGTGCAATCTCCAAGTATTAGAAACAGCTCATGCTGCCGTTAAATCTAATTAGACAGTTACACAATGTGGGGTGACTGGTTGTAATCCTCTTATAGTTATACACACTGCTGAAATTGTAGCCTCATTACGTGGCTATTGTTCTAAATACTCATCCTTCTTAACATACTGAGGTGGGTAGGATCTTATTGTATTGATTTGTGATTTATTTTTACTGATTTTATCCCTATCAATATTATCAATTCCGACGTTTCAGACCCTTTAAATTGTTTATGGGTTCACGGGGAGTCTACCCGTGACCATGGACAATTTTTTTTTATGACCTGCACCCGTGTTGTTCTGGGTTACATTAAACTTTAAAACTGTAACGGTAACTCCTTAGAAATTTAAGGTCAGGTTGGAAACCAGCGCTATGCATTACCTACTTACTAATCTCGTATTTAGCTTAACTGACTCAATTTGGCGCAGACATACATTCTTGTAATGAAATGATATTTAATTTCAGTAATTCGATCTTTTAAAGACACTTTTCCAAGTCCATGTTTTGAATTTGTAATGTTCGATGGCGCCGGCATTTCCTAACTTTCTGAGAAAAAACACCGAAACAAACTCAGAAAATCATGGTCGTTTTAATTTAAATTCAGTACATAATAATATCAAATATGTGTGTCACAATGAAAGTGAAGAAAGAGCCAAAGTGGCTTTGAGTAGACCAATCCCAGAAGTTGACGGTTTAACAAAAAATATAAGAAAAATATATCTTACATTATTTTAGAGCGGGTACTACAAGATGCAGATTAGGTTGATGATATGAATCTACATTCATTCAAATTAAATTTACAACTTCCATAACAGAAAAAAACAATATTTAGAAAGTGCGCCAAGTAAAAACAAAACAAAATAACTCGATGATATAACAAACGACGTAACAAATAAAAGAAAATAAATAAATCCCAAACGGTCGAGTAGTTTTCGAGATCAACGCTATAGAACTATTATTTACTTTTATAAATATACTGTACCATCACATTTGTAGTCCCTGAAAGGTAAGGCAGAGTAACTGGAGCTTAAATGTACATTCACTGTTCCCTGGTATGCTTTTTAAGTTCTGTAAAACAGGAGGTTAGCCTAAATTCAAACCCCGAGCTTCCACTAAGAATTTAGCCATTAAGAAGCCAATATCCAGCAATTGACGAATATAGACTGTTGATACCTTCTGTTTCGTGGGACCTGAAACAAGGCTTTCCTTAGGGGCTTATTCCCGCTCGCTCCACGATTTTGTTCCCAAGCGCTCCAAAACTAAAATGATTATTAATTCCTTTATTTATCTCGTTTTCTTATTATTTACATTTTTAAATATTTTTATAAAATAAATTTATAAACAAAAACATTTAAAAATATAAAAAATAGAGGCCCACCATAATTACTATCTTATTATTTTGTAAAATCAAAAATCTTTGGAGCTCCTGGTTGCTAATGTTGGTATAGGAAAAATATTTTTAGAGAACAATAGATTTGAAGCGCACGGGATTAAGCCGCTTAGGACCATACAATTTTACGCCTAATACCTATTTCGTAATCTAAGTTCTCAATACTTTTCGAATAAATTTAATTTCACACTTATAAACTGGACAAATAGAAAATATACTATCAGTTATATTATTACAATGCAATCATTCATTACAATAGTAAGGCTGACCTTGTTGTAATCAAAGATCAATTAAATGTACATTGACAGTTTTATGGCGTTTGAAATTACACAAATTGACAGTTTTCACTACATTAATGATTCAAATTAGGTTACCGAGACGGGACTAGTGTTCAGGTGTCCGGCTGCGGATCATGAGATCGTGGGTTCGATTCCCACCATGGACATGACTATAGCAAAGGAAGGTTAGTAGGTACGGTTTTTAGTCGGTACGTGGTACCGTACTCCCTAGGTGGTAATGATCCATGAAGATTTCCGTAGTTTAAAAATAAGGACACAAATATTTATATGATATACATAATTGGTGTGTTTGTTTGGGTATTTCATATATATCTTTTTTTATGTAGATATGTATTTACAAATAAAATTAGGTATAACCCACTGGCATCGGGAGCAGGATCAAAGCTACCGCTGGTCCAGATAAAGAACCCTAACGATACAGGCCGTGTCCAAGAGTACTGCTTTCTGTGTCAAGCCCTTGCAAAACCCTATCAAACTTTTGCTCAACATGGCATTAGAACCCACGGCTCACTAATGGAGCAGTTTCCAAAATAAGAAAAAAAAAAAAATTCTTTATAATTCTCTCAAACCAACACAACGGTATAATTATAATTATCTTCTATAATTAACGGCATCATATCTATAACATAACTTCCGACACTGAGATCGTAATATGACCCCATTGAACCACAACACAAAGAATTAAATAATAAAAAAAACAATGTTAATTAAATGCTAAGAGCATACAAAAACATTAATGTATCGTTTAATGATTAAACAAAACATCAGCGGTGGTTGAGACCTTGTTCATCTGCATCGTTACCAATCATATAACACGATAAGAGTTATGTATTTCGCGATTTACACAATGCAGACTGAATAATAATTATCGAATATATTACAATTCGTGTAAACGCATCTGATTTAATTATTCTCAATTATCATCCGAATTAGAATGCCAATTTTTGTGCCGCAACACACTGGCGTGCTCCCGTTGCGTGCGGCGCGCCTACACAGTGATAAAATCGCGTGTGTTTACGCCTAATATTAATAGTAACAAAACCTAGCCTCTTTCCATAATATCCCGCAGAACTACAAACATGTGTGCACTAAATAGCGTCTCGTAGTCTGGCAATGTCATCTCGTATCATTTCCGAATGCTTCGCCTTTTACTCGCACATCCCCCCGATATTATAAAAGAGTAGCGTCTGCGCCGCGCGCCCGCAGTCTACACCGCGCCTCCGAGCGAGCACCGTCGCCTGTAATGCAATAGTGTGTCTAGTGTGCACGTTACGCCGACATGGAGGGGACCCCTCCCAGCCACGGAGTGCCCGAGCCTGATGAGGGCATCGCCTCCGACCGCCGCCCATCCACCGACGACCACGCTGACCTCTCTGACAGTGCCTCCGAAACGGGATCTGGTGGCGGCAAAGACTCCGGCTGCGAAGTCGCCGCTGAAACACAGGAACCGCCCTACACCCCGCCGGACGACGAGCTCGCCCACAGAATCGTGTCACAAGTCGAGTTCTATTTCTCCGATGCTAACATCACTAAGGACGCTTTTTTACTTAAACATGTGCGGAGAAACAAGGAAGGATATGTGTCACTAAAACTGATCTCCAGCTTCAAGCGTGTCAAGCACCTGACGAAGGACTGGAGAGTCGTCGCAGAAGCGCTGAAGCGGTCTACCAAGTTAGAAATTAATGAATTAGGAACTAAATTGCGCAGGATCGACCCGCTTCCTGCGTACGATGAGACGACGCCGTCCAGGACTGTAGTAGCTGTCAAGATGCCTATAGACCGTCCCTCTGTGGAGAACGTGTCGCGGTTGTTCGCAGGCTGCGGCGAGATAGCCCTAGTGAGGGTGCTGCGTCCCGGCAACCCTGTGCCGGCAGACGTGCGTCAGTTCCTTAACAAGAATCCCAGTTTGGTTAATTGTGTGTGTGCGTTAGTTGAGTTTACTGAATCTGAATCCGCAAGAGAAGCATTGCGTTTGCAGAGTCCTGAAGAGGACGGTATGCGTGTGTATGAATTGAACGGTGTTCCTAGGGAGCCTAAGAGGAAAGCGCCGATCCGTCGCGCGCCGCCGAGGCGACACGAATGCGAGTACTCATCCTGTTGCAGCGGATCTGAACCGGAATACGACTACAGATACGGTACTCCGTTTTATAGGAGAAATTCGAGCGGTTTCTTTGCACCGCGATCTCCTGAGATCCAGACGTGGGTGCCGCGGCGGCCGTCCACGTGCAGCCACAGCTCGGACTCGGGTGTGTCGTTCTACTGTAGCTCGCGGCGCACGTCGCAGGCCAGCACGGGGAGCGCCAGCAGCGCGGAGGGCTGGCTGTCGCGGCGGCTGTCGGGCTGCTCGGTGTCGGGCGCGGAGTGCGGCGGCGGCGGGCGCCGGCTGTCGTGCGCGCCGCGGTTCGAGCCGCGCGCGCCGCTAGTACCGGACGGCACGCGCGGCTTCCACGCGGCCGCGCGCCAGCGCCGCATCTCGGACCTCGCGCTGTACTCGCGCTAGAAAGCGCCCGCCAACCGTGACACCTTTCTAATCACGTTGGATAACCGCCTTTCACGTTATGGCCGCTGGTTTTTTAATCTATTTCGCACGAGGAAGCGTCGCGTGTGTTCCGCGATGTTTTCCTTGCTGAACAAACTGAGTTACCTTCTGGAACAATGTGATCATGCTCATTTAGTTGTAAGCAACGGAACGCTGTGTTTAGTTTCGTAAATCACTTAAACATGTAATTTATTAGTACATTGTATTTATGAATCGCGTAATTTATTGCGTATGCGCGCGCGTCGCGGTCGAGTTTTCATTTCGAGTTATGTCAGAGTTGTGGGCACAAAAATGATCACGCAAAATCGACATTCAGGCGATTGTAGACTCTGAGAGCGATACATGTTCACCAGACAGATGTCTATTAGGTCGGCGTTGCACCGCACCGAAGCGAATAATTACAGCTTGTCTGACCGCTTTGCGATGTGAGATAAACAGAACATTCTCCACTTTCAAAGGCGCACGTAAGCATCGATATCAGCTGTGTGGAGCACTATCTTCGCCTCGCCAGAGCGGTGCAACGTTGTCTTATACGGAGTAACAGAGCGCGTACAGTTGTAGAATGCATTACATAACGTAATTGCACACATTCTCTATCTGAGAACGGTTTCCTGTAAAAGTAACAGCCTCTCTTACTCCGATTAGTAAAAGACTCGCGACGCGCTATGGCTAACATTTTTTCATATTTTTTTACAATTAAGTCATTTTTAACTTAAGTCAGTCGCCATTTCATGTTAACTGTCGTTTTTAATTAAGTCTTGTCGATGTAAGTACATTGTGATGATTATGTAGATATCGGGTTGCGCAACCTACTACTTTCTTGTGCGTTTTTTAATTTATTTTTGTATTGAGCAGAGGAACGTTACATGCTTGTAACGGCACAACTATTTCGCTTTTTAATTTAAGTAGCGTTGTGACTTTCTTAATAAAACCTGCGTGCTGAATCTAAAACAAAATAGAGCTAATAGTTTATTTTACCTATAATTAGATTTGGTGCGTTGTTAATTTCAAAGTCACATAACCTCTGTATACTGTAATTAAAGTTGAGATGATTTATTTTAATGATACTTAATTATAAGTTTTTTTGGAGAAACTTTGTTGTTTTTTTTTATTAACCTTCGACGTGGAAAGTTGGTAACAGATCTGTTCGCCTTGACTGGTTGATTCTCACGCTGACAGACGAGATTACCCAACAGTACAGTTGACGAGAATATCGGAATCGATCGATTCTATGTAAATAAAGTTAAGTCGAAGGTAAGTATGTAAATTATAACGTCAGGTCCGTTAACAAGAGATATTAATGTCATCTATATTTTAATATTTCTGTGTAGATTACTCGGAACTATTGTTGAAGCCGAATGATTTATTTCATATAACTTACCTTCCTGTTGATGTTTGTTAAGGATGCTTGTCGAATTAATACATTTATTACAATTATTTACGAGTTTATGGCATCATAATATTTATTTTATAGACCAATATTTGTTTATGTATTCCGCATTTTTACAAAGAGGTTTCAATACATAAATAAACTACTTTATTTTAATAATGTAGGTATTATCGAGTAGGTTTTAGTGTTATTCTTTTTTTTTCACTTGTGGGTAGAATCAAGACGAACGGTTTTCGGGGATTAGACCGGTATTCTACTAGCCTGGCACCATCGGAACATGGAGAGGGTTACCTACGCTAGCTGAGGGCACGTTGACGATTTCGATCGCTACGTGTTTTAGTGAAGCCAAGGATAGAAAATGTGGACTAAGTTTGGGGGGCTTTTGTCCAGCAGTGGAACACAATACTTAAATAGATACTTAACTGGGATCTGAAATGGCCACTTTTAAACATTCACGCCGGTAGTTCTCGAAGGTTTAGCCAGAGGTGTAGGTACTAATATACACCCACAGTTAGTGGTATGTTTAAGTCCCTTATAATAGGAGGCTACTGAGTCATAATTTTGTGTAGTTACAAACTGCTTCATAATTTTTATCATGTCATACCTACATGATAACTAAATTATGTATATTTCTGTAACTAGATCTTTTAAAGACAATTTTACAATTCATTATTATGAACCCATATATTGTCCCACTGCTGGGCACCGGTTTCCTCTCAGGATGAGAGGGATTAGGCTATAGTCCACCACGCTGGCCTAACGCGGGTTGGCAGACTTCACACACATTTGAGAAAATCTCTTAGGTATGCAGGTTTCCTCAAGATGTTTTCCTTCACCGTTTAAGCGAGTGATAATTAATTATTAATACGCACATGATTTCGAAAAGTCAGAGTTGCGTGCCTTGGATTCGAACTCGAGACCTTTGACTTGCCAGTCCCATTGGACTGGCAAGTGGAACACAATACCCCTTAGTTTATAAGCCCTTTAGTTCTCATATTACCATTTCGAAACCTAATTCTGTTGAAAATAATGTGCGCATAAAGACTGTAAAAACAAACAAGAGGTCAAGCTGCGCTTCACTTTCAGCGATAAGTAAAATATTTCCTACACAATATTACGACGCGGCTTATCTGAGTAGTAAGTAGGTAGCTATACTTAGTACGGTAGAACGTAATACCTCAGTAAATTTTCCCGACATACTGTGATAGCCTTTAGAGTAAAGCCATAAACTTAAGAACACGCCAATTTTTTGACAACTTCTACACCCTTGCGTCTGTTGGTCTTGCGTTGGAAGTCGAGCAGTGTTAACTACTAGGTTTTTCTATGATATTCTTAGTAGTAGTTCAGAGTTTGGATTTGTGCCCGGTTAGAGGCAATAGAAAGAACAACGCAGAAAATCGAAGTGAAATAACACTGCTTTGAGCTGTGTTGTGTTCCTTACGGTGGGCAAGGTTGCCAGTGCTCCACGAGGAAACGTTTTGTTGGCAGTGGCGGGGACTTTGATCCCATACTGCCAATCCAACTATTCCTCTTTCATTTTATAGGGTCGGTCTATAGGATATGGTAACCGCTTACCACCAGGTGGGCCGTATGCTTGTTTGCCACCTTAGTGGTATAAAAAAAAATAGGCTTGCTGGGATATTACATGGAACCTAAACATACCGGCGAACTATCGGTGTACATTGGTACACCGATAGTTCTCTGCCTAACCCTTCAGGGAGTACAGGCGTATATATGTTATGTTCTTAATACTAGTGTGAAAGTGTATTGTGTTTTTAGTAAGGGATTGTAATTAAATTATTTTATTTATTTTGTTTAATTATAGTCTGTCCATGGCTTCATCAACACGCCCTATCAGAATATCAGCGCTGCAGCTTGATTTCCTTTTAGCTACAGCATAGTGCTGAGATAGACCTATTCTGACATTGCACAGGATAACGTACAGTCAGCAACGAAAGTCTCTGAACACAGCTAAATTTTTTTATTGTCACAGCTCCAGAACTTGGCAACAGGTCTTTTCTACTAAGGTAACCTAAATATTTAATGGTCATCTATGCAATTATTTCGCATAACCTTCGTAGGTCAGTAACTTCATACTTGTTAAAAATCATATTGAAGATTGCAACATGTTCAGCGACTTTCGTTGCTGACTGTACTTCCTTAGTTTTAAGACTTAATAAATTGTATTTTGTCCTGTGTTGTGGCTGCCAGAATAAATATTCTTTCTTTCTTATGAATACGTTATGGTTGTTCTTTTTAAACCTTTGAGACCTTTTCGACTCAGAATGTATTAAGTATTCCGGGTTTCCTTTCGTTTTAGATACAGTGAACGACTTTTGACCTTAGCACCAAGAGTTATCGGTGCAGTTCTTACTCATCCTTTAAAGGGAAACCTTACACGATGTTTACGTGTGAAACTTAAACAGTAATTATGATCTCTCTGTATTTTTTTTTAATTTCCATGCTAAGATTATAAAGTTATTTTAGTGAAGGAAAAATACGACGTCCCCTTAAATGCGTAAATTCAGAAAAAGTGTGAGCACATAAATTTAGAGGAAGCAGTGATTGCCTAGTGGTATGTCCATTGGACCTGGAAGTCAAAGGTCTCAAGTGCGAATCCAAGACACGCCTCTGACTTTTCTAAATCATGTATTTATAATTAATTACCACTCGTTTAAACGGTGAAGGAAAACATCGTGAGGAAACCTGCATGCCTAAGAGATTTTCTCGATGGTGTGTGAAATCTGCCAACCCGCACTAGGCCCGCGTGGTAGACTATAAACTTTATTTCATATAGCCTATTGCCTAATACCTCTCATACTGTGAGAGGAGACCCGTGCCCAGCAGTGGGACAGTATATGGGTTGATGATGATATATATGACATTAAAACCTATTATCTAGCTATCCTCTTGGTATCATTTAACATGTAATGTACCTACCCGTACATTTATGGTACCGAAGACGGATCCGCTCTTGCAAGCATGAATCAGTCATCATGAAACTTAATGATATTTTAATAAATATTGTATATAATAATATGACGTCTGTGGTCTAGTGGTTCGGGTTCGATTCCCACAAGACACAAATATTTATGTGATAAACATAAGTGTTTGTGTTTGTATGGGTGTTTATTATGTATTTACAAAAAAAGTATTTATGTATTAAATCCATTGTCTAGTACCCATAGTACAAGCTCTGCTTAGTTTGGGACTAGATCGTGTTGTGTCCCAAATATTTAAGGAGCTCAAGCAGGGTAATATTACCGTGGGTCAAGTCACTGCCTATCAGTAGAATACTTGCGTAGGTCATTGGAAGTACCTAGGTACTCAGATTTTATAGACAGTTCGGTAATAACATGTTTATAACATAAGCTATCACGTTTGAGTCATAAGACACTAATACGTAAAACGATAATAGCAAACCGCCTCGTTAGCGTAGTGGTTATAAGAACAACTGCTAGGCTAGAGGTCCTCGGTTCCGGTCTAGCAGTGTTATTGGGTTTTTAACTGATTTAAAAAAAAAGGAGGGCCTCAGTTTGACCTGTCTGTTTGTCCGCGATTATCTTGCGTTTGGCTGAACCGATTTTGATGCGGTTTCCCAAAATATTTTTTGATGCTTGAAGTTTGTTTTTTAAGGATCAAATCCCCCCACTGCTACACGTTTCCTCGCGGAGCACTGGCAACCTTGCTCACCGTTCGGAACACAACACAGTTCAAAGCTGTGTTATTTCACTTCGATTTTCTGCAAGGTGGAGGTACTTCCCCTGTCAGACAGCCCCAATTTGAGTGGAATTACTCCCACTATGCCCTACCTGTCTTTCCTATTTGTGCCCGGTTAATGGCAATGGGCTGGCCCCCTATTACATGGGACGTACTGGTGAGCTTTGGGTGATTAGTACACTTCTATCTAACCCTTTGAGGAATACAGCCATGACGGTTTATATGCATGTTTCTATGTGAAATAAAAGTGAGTGACAAACACGAAGAATCTAACATGAGCTGAGGGACAAACACAAAGACGTAACATGAATCTAACAGATGGAACCCGGAACAACTAGCAAATGTAAACGACTTAATTTTATAACCTTAGTGATTCCCACGAATAAATTATACAAAAACTATTAAAATATATCTGCCATAACACGATGGAGTTTTTATCAAACCGCTACAGTTTGACAACGTTACATAAAAAGCGGACATCGACAAAGTTTCCTCAATTAATATTATTGAAGTTAACGATCGCTCCTACGTTTAATTACGTTTCCTACTTGATGTAGGATCGCCCTAGTTTTTTTTAGCAGATAAAGTTAGCCGTTATTTTATAACAGTTATTAGCTGTTAGATAATCGTTACGCGCCGATGCGTTATCGGACGGTATGAGGTTTAGGGTCCAGTTATAAAATAACTAGCTATTTTATTTTATTTTGGAGCTCTCTACCACACACAGTAGGCGGGGGCACAGCTCTGAACCCGACGTTGCTGATGTCCATGGGCGGCAGTGACCACTTACCATCAGGTGGGCCGCTAGCTCGTCTGCCACTGTAGGCAATAAAAAAAATATATATAATATATATAAAGCAATATGTTTAGCGGTTAGGCGTTAAGAGCCATTTTACATTTTCGAGCGTAACAGAAAAGTACGTGATTTACGTCGATTTTTCTGTTACGTGGTTACAGAAAAATCGGCAGTCAGAGTTACTTTTGGATTCTCATCATCAGACATCATCCCATCTACTGTCCCGCTGTTAGGCAAGGTCTCTTCTCAGAATGAAAGGCTAGGCTATAGTCCACCATGCTGTTTTCTTTGTTTACAGGGGAAAACATTCAAAATGGGACGGGTCTTCGGGGATTGAACCGGAGAGTGTGATTCTTACCCACTAAAACCACCCCGGTGGCCACCATCAGCACATGTAGCAGTGTGTCCTATTTAAAAGCCCACCACAGAAGTCACCTGGCAACTGTTGTTAGGGCACTTCCCTGGGGAGGCAGTAAACGGGTCCCCCAGAGAAGTTTTATTAATAGAACTTTTTTTAATAAAAATACTACGGAACCAGCCCCACTATCAATCGTTCCCGTTAACCAAATTGCCTTTCGGCGTCACCCACACAGTGACACAGATTGCAACAATGCGTACACGCAGCCTAATTTTAATGTGTGCGTAGGATGCTGTTCAATGGAGCTAAAGGCTTGTGGTATTTTGTGTTGCATGCAACATGATATGTAACTTCAACAAAGTGTTTGTCAAAGCCGTTTAAAGGAAAATCTGGATCTCCATTTGACATACTTACATCTATCATAGCATGGAATATTTCAATCTTCAGGTGGTACGGAAAACAAAACGACAGATTAGTAGAATAAGAAAACGATTAAAATTGACATTTATTTAGCAACATTTAAAGTATGTTTTTGTTAGTTGACTGGCCACCCTAAAGATCTATAGTTACTGTTTGTCTTACGTATATCTTGTACTTACCTTTAACCACTAATGGACATTATTTCCTGATTTTTAGAAGCTTTTCGCAAACACCTACCTACTAATAAGTAGGCATACCTACTCATTTTTTTTACCCGGAAAATAGCAAAAAATACAATTAAAACGTTCTTAAGTACACAAAAACGTTTGATAAACAAAATATGGACGAAAACATGACCAAGGTTAATTTTTATTATGTTGTGAACTGTAAACAAATTTACTGGTTCTTGTGTGAATAACTGTTTCGTTAGGGTTGTCAAGTTTCCCGTCACGGTTGTGGCGAATGTCACGACTGCCATGACCATGACATATAGAGCTAGAGAAGACTAGTGGGGTTTTTAGTGGGTAGGAGCGGACTCCTACCCCCGTCATGTCGGAACAGACCCTGCCGCCTCCCTAGGTGGTTGATGGAGGATTTGCCGTAAGATAAAAAAGGGCTGTCAACTTTCAAGAGGTGTAGATACATGCCTAATGATATTAAGACCGCTCTTTTTGTACAAAAAGAATAAATAAATACATAAGAACAACAACCTTTGTCTAATACATTTCTCGGAATACAGGGTGGAATAAAATTTCACTGTTGTTGAATCATTGTCTGCGCATTGTTTTCTTTTCTTAAACATTCAGAGACCAGCTGGAAATAAATGGCCCGTTGTGTGTCCGTAGATCATAATGTCATTCCTCAAAAGTAGTCATGCTAGTTTCCCATTGTTTGCCAGTAGATAATATGTTTTAAGACCTAGGTAATAGGGAGTACCTAAGCATAGGCTCACTCCCTATTATCGATTACCTAGTCTATGAGTCTAATTAATAGTAGACTAGAGGCTACTATTTAGTAAATACCAATGAGGTAGTTACTAAATAGTTAGTTAGTCATATTAATGAATGAATGAATGAATTCTTCTCTTCCCCACTGTCAAAAAGCGATACATTTTAAAAGCGTTTTTGTAAGACATGAAACTATAAACCTTTTAGAGGCAGCCCTATAGCGCACAATGGATGGCATTATGTAACATGCACACGTTTTACAAGATATTATATAACGTTATAGTGCATTTTACATTAAAATGATTGTTAATACCACATTGTAGTTCTTAATGGCCAATGTGTAGATTCAATTGACTTTTTTATTAGAGTAGAATCAGCTGAATGGGAATTGCTCAATGTCGTATTAACTGGACCATTTGTGACGTAAGCTAATGGTAATAATTATAAAATAAGTTTAAATAACCATCTGTGTGCCCTGATAGGAACAATGCTTTTAGGGTAAGCGTAGCCCAAACCTAAAATTATGAATGGTTATAAAATACTCTGCCTGTCAAAAAAGCTGATATATATATATTTACATCTCATTTTTTTTTGTTATAGGTGTTGTAAAGCCTCGTTAACCTAGTAGTTCTCAGCGCGACTGCTTCGCAAGAGATCCTGGGTTCGATTCTCAGATTGAGCAATGGTTTGAATCCTGCCTGCAGTCGAGCGCATGGAAAATGCCAAAAAATACATAAAGATAATTAAAATTCCTGATTGGCTGGACCCGTATCCGTGTCTTTCTTCATATCTTTTTCTTCTTTTTGGTTGGAATAATCTAGATTAATCTAGAAGAATAGTCTACGAAGGGCATAGTAATGTGCCTCCTATAAAATATTGACGTCACCGTAAGTAGGTACATTAAAATTTATATAATATAATAATATAATATTTTTGGGACATTTTACACAACACCATCTAGTCCCAAACTAAGCAGAGCTTGTACTATGGGTACTAGACAATGGATATAATACTTATATACTTTCTTTTTTTGTAAATACATACTTGTAATACATAAGAAACACCCAGACAAACACAAAAACTCATGTTTTATCCACACAAATATTTGTGTCCTGTGGGAATCGAACCCACGACCTCATGATCAGCAGTCCGGCACTCGAACCGCTAGACCACAGAGGTCGTCAAATTAGGTAATTATGTAATAATTTTTCTCATCATTAATAAATAATCATTGAATTCCCAGGCAATCTTGTTAGCTATTCAAACAACCATTTAAGTACTGATGAAACAGATATAGGTACATTGTTTGATAACCAAGACTGATAATAATTTAAACAATTTATGCGGTGCAATTATAACGAGCGTTTCAATTTACGCAAATAGAAGAACTACAATACTTGTTAGTATCGTTGTGTACTATTGTTTATGTATTTAGGATAATCTGTGAGACCGCAGACCATTTGTGTTCGCAGGCAGCTATGACACGATCAATTTATTACAAAAACATAAATAATAAATAAATATTCTTGGACAATTTCACACAACACGATCTAGTCCCAAACTAAGCAGAGCTTGTACTACGGGTACTAGACAATGGATATAATACTTACATACTTCTTTTTGTAAATACATACTTAAATTATATAGCCAACAAGTATTCAAGTATTTACTGCATTCATGTGTTACATAGATGTTACATTTATAAATAGGTTCAACATGAAACCCAGTAAGGGTATAGCAATATAATGTAATAAACTATAAAAAAAAACTTAAATTAACTTATTGTAAACAATAACAGGTTGGTTAGACAATATAATTATTTAATGTTATATTATGGTAATTTATTTTCTAAATATTCTGAAATGGAATAAAAGCAATTTTGTATTAAATATAATTTAAGTTTTTTATTAAATAAAATAAGTTTGGATTCTTGTTGTGGAAGTTTGTTGTAAATTTTAACTAGTATTTAACATTTTTATTCAGGATTGTGGGAGATATAATCTATTTCTATGGCGCGTATTTAAATTATGAGTATCTTTGACTTTTGGAAAAATGTTGAGGTTTTTAAATACAAATAAGCAAATGTCATGGTATATAAATGCATGGTAAAGATAAAATATTTAATTTTATGAAGTGAGGCTTACAGCTGTCTGTATTATCAATATGGGCCAGGATCCTTTTTTTCTGCATTATGAATAATTAATCTGCGTCAACACTATTACCCCATAGCATCACTCCATATCTTAGCCATGAGTTAGCATATGCATGGTAAGCTGATCACCTGGACACGTAGACAAACACAAATACTGAATGTTCATCACATAAATTTGTGTCATGTGGGAATCGAACCCACGATTTCGTGATTAGCAGTGCGCAACGCGGACCACTAGACCACAGACGTCGTTAAATATACATATAATAATATCTACAACTTACTTATTTAAAAATGTAGTAGGTATGTAGTAGACAAAAGTTCACGGACTATATGGCATGTGTGGTTTTTAGTCGATACGACTCTGAAATAATATCTTCCCTCCTCCCCAGGGTATCTACAAGTTATCGGAAGATTTTCAGTAGTAAAAATAAAAATTATAGTACGCACAGACCATCTCAGTAGACTCAGTATCTATTCAACTAATTGAGATAAGACGTACTCCGTACGATACTTCTTTAAGTTGGAGCCATACTTTTATAAAGATTTGAAAGATAGATTTCACTCAATAAGATTATCCTCTATGGAAAACACACTACTGTCAAGTCAGAAGTTAAACATGCAAGTCGTAAAACCGACTGAGGGTAACAGGTGACTTTTATGGTGCATGACCATATGTATGATTACCATAATGATCGTCAAGTTTAATACAACCTTCATTGAGTAGAGTAATGCTGACCTTTTTACTTGATGCGTCTAACTACAAATATGGTATGGATGCAACTCATGAGTGTGTCGCATAGTTTTGTTATTACATAACTTAGGTACAATAGTACATTGATAAATTATAAATAATATTTATTATAAAATCTTTTAAAAACACTTTTATAACATGGCGCCGGATTTCCTAGCTAACGATTTCTGAGAAGGATCACCGAAAGAAACTCATAGAATCGTGGTTTCTTTTAAAATTCCAGACAGGAACAGCATTTACGTTTGTCAGATGTGTTTTGCAATTATTTTATACTTACTTAGTTTATAATAGAAAGGAAATATTATAATCACTATTAATTAAAGAAGTGTCTATGGAGTTTCTTGCCGGTTCTTCTCCATAAGACTCACTACATAAAAAAAAGGTAGTGCATACAAAATTATGATTTAACATCTAAGTTAATACTCAAGCATCACCAGTATCAATGGGATACAGTCAAATAAAAAGACAGAGGCTGGTGTACTAATGTACACCCACAGTTCGCCGGTATGTTTGGGTCGCATCATGTATTAGCGGACGAGCCTATTACCGTAACTGGCACAAATCCAAACTCCGAGCTACTGCTGAGAATATCATAGAAAAACCCCAACAATACTACACTAGAAATGAGACAGTTGTTTTTTTAAGTCGAGCTACATAATGACTGATGCATGCGTGCCGTCGGCTAGGACTGGTCTACTCAAACCCACTATGGCTCTTTCTTCAAAAGGCCATTTCAGACATTGCCTGCATTGTAACACTCACATGTTTGCTAATACTTATCCTATTTCTGAACTTTAAATGAGAATATGATTATCTGAGTTTGTTTCGGTGTTTTTTCTCAGAGGTCGTCAGTTAGTAAATACCGGATTTATATAGCTTTAAAAAAATTTCAAACGTGGACTTGTAAAAGTGTCTTTAAAAGATCTATTTGCAGAAATAAATAAAAAAATTACAATTTATTCGACGCTTTCAAAGTCGTTTAAAAACAGTTTTTCAGAAATCTATGGTGTACAAAAACTATAGATTTGACAACTTCCAATTACACGGCATAGTTTATGCTTCGATTAAACTCTTTCACCATACGATTTCCTTAGCTTAACCTCGGTTTGACCCTGTCCCCTCACCCTGACCTCCGCCATATAACCTGCACTAACCGGTAACTCATAAATATATTTTATAATATCGCTAATGAACCAAGTAACATCGTCCGCCATCTTTTGTTGATTAAAATACTCCTCTTCGCGTTTTTATTGTTACAGTATTAAGTGTCTTTTTTTTGTACATATTTCGAGGTAAGGAAGGATAATAATATGTGTAATTAAAGCTGTAGTGTATTAAACATAACTACATATATCATTAAGTCGGCAAATAAGTATGTAGCTACAAGTATATAGCTACAATTAGGTAAATACAAGTATATAGATACAAGTAGGTATTAGCTATAAGAACAATACAAGTATGTAGTTTATACCACATCACTAATAACTATTAGTGATGTGGTATAAACCGGGAAATACTAAATTGCAAAGGACAAGTAACTACTTGTCCTTTGCAGTTTAGTATTTCCCGGTTTGGACTGCATCCCTACTGTGACCACTAGTAAACGGCTAACAATGTCAGAAATAGGCCGCTTTTTACAGAATAATGACAACAGTTTATAATTCTGTCAATACTCGAACGCAGGCATTGATATTTATATTTTAATAATGTTATAAGATGATAAACAAGCATAGTTACGCCGATGGTAGGTCGACCTTAGTTGTTGTCTCATATGCCCAGTAAATTCACTGGCTACATTGTCCTACAAACCGAAACAAAATCATATTAGCACATTATTTAACGGCAGAATATTTGACCAACACCACCCTTGTCGAATTCTGCGTCATGAACAGAGCATGCCACCTCAAAATCTATCAATGCTATTGAGAGAGAAAGCAATCTATACTAAACTACCTAATATTATAAAGCTGAAGATTTTCTTTGTTTTCTTGAACGCGATAATCTCAGGAACCACTGGTTCGATTTGAAAATTTCTTTCTGTTTTGGATAGTCTATTTATTGGGAAAGGTTGTAGGCTATATAATATCACGCTACGACTGATAGGAGCCGAGCAAAAAGGAGTAAAGGCGGGTGACACCGCGGAGGCAACTAGTGATCTATAAAATTTAGGTCTTTATCTACAATGTATGGTGACGAATTCAGATCGCCGCCGCTCCTTTTTAAGACGGATTATAATAATAAACAGTGACACTTTCTTTGTGGATCAAAGGAGACTCCAATATCTGGGAATGTAAGTACTTTTAATTTCTCTTGAGACCTTCCAAAGGTTATCTCGTCACACGATAAAACCGTCCCTTGTTTAGGTATATAAATTTCATAAGACACCATCACGCCTGTATTCGCCACAGGGTTAGGCAGAGTTGTACTAGTGAAAGTATCTTTATAAAAGATCTACTTACAGAAAATTAATATCATTTCATTTCTAATGTACACCCACAGGTCGCCGGTATGTTTAGGTCCCATGTAATTAGGGTTGCCAACATTTCTTCAGCGAAATATAGTATTTTTCAGACGAAGTTATACATAATATACGGAAAACATTTTCGGAATATATTTATATGCATTTTTTGCATTTTCTAACAATATTTTATCTAAAATAAAAGTATCGTATTATTATGCCTTATCAAAAATAAAGCAGACCAATGTGACCAAGTTGCCATGACCATGCGTTTGACTGTCAATTTGACAGAGTAGGTACACTTGCAAGGACATCTATAAACTTTCAAAATTTAAGATTTGTTTGTTAGATTTTGGTGTTGAAATTAAAGTATTTTTGTGTAGTATAATTATGTTTCTTCAACAGTATATAGCACCGTTGAAGAAACACAATACAATACTATATATTATAATACTGTTGGCAACCCTACATGTAATAGGAGACGAGCTGCCATTTATCGGGGACGGACATAAATCCAAACTCATTTGATAGAAAAACTCAATAATAACTTCTTTGCGTCGCGCAGTTGGGTAATAAAATATCTGTTTACTTTAGGCCCTACTAATAATATTATAAATGTGAAAGTAGGTAACTGTGTGTTTCTCTGTTACGCATTCACTCCTAAACCGCTAAGCTGATTTTGATGAAATTTGGTACAGAGATTTTTTGGACCTTGGACTTTGGCCGTAGGCTACCTTTTGTTAAAAAAAATCCTTTATCCTGGGATAGGTGTTTGAAAAAAATTACAAAATGGCGGATTTTTGACGCGAAATAGTACTACGTTAATTATACACTATGCGACCCGCATTTCTTCGTAGCGTGCAGAGAGGAAGTTTTGTATTCTCAGCCATTCTTCATACGAGAAACATAATGACCATATTAATAAGGCCATTTACACGTATAATCTTATAATTGACAGCTCATTAAGAGGATAACAATGTAATACAAATCAACAAAGGTACTCAACACTCCAAGGTCTACCGTTGGCAATAGGAAAACATTCGCAGAGGTCGTGCGCAGGATAACGCGCGGGAAGTGAAATTAGTATGTTATACGTAAAGCGGATGATTATGTATGAAGACTGTATTGACATGCCGTAGTTGTGCCGTAGATGTCGAGGGTTCTGGCCCAGAACAGGTAGTATGACTATCCCACTAGTACTTACGAGCCTTTATCAATTGACTGCAAAATAAAAACGTACATTGTATTCGAAAATGAGAATATCTTCCGATTTTTCATCGGAAAAAGAGACTTACATATACTGATTTTTTGTGTTTTTTCTTTTTTTCGTTTTCTCTTAGACTATGTTTTTTTTTCTGATAACGCAATTCTTTTTTCTTCTTCTAATTCGCCACGAGCCCCTTTCTAATAAGATTAGTTTCTGTAACTAGCTTCAATTAGAGTGAGTTCTAAGACTTAGACAGGATTTTCCTTTTAGTTTTCCAGTTTATTGCAAATAAATTGTTTTCAAGTCTAAGTTCAATTTGTTAAGAACCTTTCTTTCACTGGATTCATTAGTGTCAATTTACACAGTTGGAACGTACTCCGCTCAAGACCTCTTCAACTGTAAATTGGAAAATCAAATAATCGAATTATCAGCTGCGCAACGAATGTAGTTTACTTATTAATTATTAGATTATTTGATAATACGAGACCAGTCTGTTCTTTTAGAAGGTTCAATTAAAAAAGATAATACTTACCTATCACTTTTTTCTTTCGTTTTTTTTTTGTATTATTAAGAGTGCCTTAATGGGTTAACAAAACTTATAGACATAATCTTGGCTTAGTGCGTTGTTGGCGGTGGGGAGACGTTGACCCTTATACTGCCAACCCAACTATTCGTCTTGCGTTTTACAGGGTTGGTAACACGCAAGTTATACCCCTGTGTTTCTAGCGTCTATAGACTACGGTAACCGCTTACCATCAGGTGGGCCGTATGCTTGTTTGCCACCTTAATGGTATAAAAACGATTAGCTTCTGATCCACATGGAGTCTACATGGCGTCTATGCGATAACTATATGGAAACCTAATATTCTTATTCATGACGGAATACGCAATCAATAACTATCAGAAAACATACTTTTCCTGCGTGGCAACGGACTTAGTCCCTACTTATATATATATTATATATATCCCTACTAATATTATAAATGCGAAAGTAACTCTGTCTGTCTGTTACGCTTTCACGTCTAAATCACTGAACTGATTTTAATGAAATTTGGTACAGAGATAGAGTTGACCTTGAGAAAGAACATAGGATAGTTTTTATCTCGGACTTTTGAAGAGTTCTCTTGGAAAGGCGATATAACCGAACTCGACGCGGGCGAAGCCGCGGGCGGAAAACTAGTAAGTTATAAATTCAATGTGTTAATTAATACATGAACTGTGTGCGTCTGTTAGTTCTGTTACGTCACGGTTTAACGAACTGTTTAAGCGGAACCACTGCCACCGCTGCGGTTTTTTTTCTGACATAAAATTCGGTCACATTATTATATCGATCTTTTATTATGTTAAGGCGAAGAGCGTATGTTAGGTACTGGATATTTCAAATTAATTTGAGCCCTCTTTAATCGGGGAATTTCATAGGTATGAGTGCTTTACGGAAAAAAAAAATCTGTGTTAGAAGACAAACAACAACAATTTATAGATATACTAGCGGAACCGACAGACGTTGTCCTGTATGATCCAGCCGGTTAGTTGCAGTATAGCTAAATAACCTAGATACCGACTGCAGCGCTATCTGTCTTTTTGAGAATCTAAACCATCCAGGGCGCCACCGAAACGTATACAAAACAAATTCATTCAAATCGGTCCAGCTGTTTAAGAGGAGTTCAGTGACATACACACGTACAGTAGAAATATTATAAAGATTCTATTCACCCATGCTCTTAGTAAGCAATTTCAGGAAGTAGGTATATCTATTCCAATAAAATATAATTGTAATACTACGCCCATTAATAGTTAGTAGACTGGTTTTTACTTGGCTCTTAATTTTATTTGTTTATTTACTTTTAAAACGTACTTAATACCTATATGTTTGAATAACGTTACTTCCTCACAGCTACAACCAATTAAGTTACTATAGAGGTTAAATAGTTTAGTATGTTTACAATAACTATTACGAACTAACAAACGCCAGCAGGTCAAGCTATACAGAAAAGTAGTGATGTTGATAATCGATTAATCGATAATTGATAATGGATTGAAAAAGGTAAAATTATTTTAATTATCTCAAAGGTATAATATCTCACTCAAATAATCAATAATCATGAATGAATGAAACTAAAGATTTATTTACCTTTGATTCCTGTCATCTCAATGCTGTGGTAGTAATGTTGATAATCTCAACTACTACGAAAAAGTCAAATTTTCACAATTGAATATGAACCTTATTGTTTTGTGTTAAAGTTGAAAATCTATCAAAGAAATTTGACAGATTGAGGTAGCTTGATGTGCTGGCCTCTATACAGTTTTTTTATAGTTCTGAAAATCCTCATGAATCATCCGCCACCCGGGGAGGTGGCAGGGTATGTTGGACTCGTACCGGATAAAAACCGCACTTGAATTCACTTGCCCTATTGTCATGGAATTCGTGAAATTCTCCACGAACATGTTGTGAACAGGCTGTGGTCCAGCTAGGTTGCTGACCACTTCAATCGACGAGGCCTTGCCTCGCATTCTAATCGAAGGCACGCGTGTGTCGACCACGATGGGTGTTCGACAACTGGGGCCATTATCTGGTCGGGCAGCGGAATCTTTAATTATTGGAACGAAGTTTTGGAACGAAGTTCCTTATCGCGCGTTGTGAAAGGGGGCTAGACGGAAAAAATTCTTACGAAAAGTTGTCACAACACTTTTTTCGAAATTCAAATATTGTTGACAAGCATTCTAATATTATTGAGTGACTGACAATATTTGAATTTCGCGCGTTGTGAATTGTTGAGTGTATACAGGTTTTTTTATTTTTAATTATTAAATTTTAATGAAAGGAACTTCGTTCCATCCGGGTGTCCCTTGACACCTCTCAAGTTATTTTTTCTTTTTACATTATCTGGGATCGATAGTAGATAGATTGTAGTATTCCTAGATGATAGAAGATTTTTAATGGGGTTTTGTAATATTTTAATCTTACGACACCCGATATGCTGTCGATGTCGCGAGCAGAATTTAGTAAAAGTAAATTAATAATAATAATAAACTTTATTGAGCAACAAATAGAGGTTTACATATTTAAATATCACTGATCTCCAGACCTGGGGTATCCATATAGGATACCCTGTGTTGTGGAGACTAGTCTCTTTCGCCTTTAAATAATTACAAATGTCAAGCATCGCCTTAATAAGTAACATGCAAGTAGCGATTGGTACAATTTTTTTACATAACTTTTACTTTCACTGGCTCGCGAACAAAGGGTTAAAACTCTTATAGTAACAGAGATGGTGTTCTTAGATACCTATGTTGAGTAATAAAATGTTATAATAGTTTGTTTTTACAGATGTTTTGTTAAAAGTCGCGTAATTATGTTGTCGACCGATTCCGTTATGATTTTGAGATCGGTGTCGATTTAGTAGTTAGTTTAGATTAAATGAGGCAACACTAAACGGTTTATCTAACACGGATGCCTATAAACAAGTGTCTGTAAGTTATATATTAAACTCCTTGTTAGATTTGGTTTTGTAGTTGCCAGGTAAAAAGAAAAATAATTGTTTCAATAAAAAACGGCAAGAAATACAATCAAGAATAATTTATTGTAAGAAAAATAAATGATTCTTGATTATTTTCTTGAAGATTTATTAAATGTTACTTGAGTGTCAGACTTCTGATCACCTAAATGGGAAAAAGGCGTGAGTCTATAATATAATAATAATAATAAGTTTTTTATTTATCTCCACAAATTACACAAGTTTTAGTATCTAAGTTGACAATTTTTTACATTTGTAATTTGTGGGTGATCTGGAGTCTAAACTAAGCCTTGGCCTGTATTTTAGAGCTCCAGGCCCCCCAATAATGGAAGTGACAGTGTAGTTTTGCCAACATTGTATGTTTATACATGGATGATTTTGTACCTATGCGTGCGTACGCGCGCGCGCGTGTGTGTGTGTGTGTGTGTGTGTGTGTGTGTGTGTGTGTGTGTGTGTGTGTGTGTGTGTGTGTGTGTGTATGTGTGTGTGTGTGTGTGTGTGTGTGTGTGGTTGTGTGTGTGTATATGTATATATACTTCGAATTACATGTTAATATTTTGGTTTTTCTTTTGTCTACACTGCTATTTCTAGTAGACTTTCTGTTTCTGAGTAATTAAGATTGAGTAGGAATTCTCGCAGTTTAGTTTTACATTCTCTCTTCAAACTGTTTGCAATGGGTACTAATTTATTAATTTTATTGTACAATTTAGATCCGCGATACATGTAAAATCTTTGAGCAAAGGCAGTATTTGTTTGTGTTGGCTTACATATTGCATAATTCCTCCGAGTTTGGGCGATACGTTTTATTCTGTTTGGAGATAAGTTTGAGTGTTTGTAAAGAACGGTTAACATTATATATAGTTGCCTTACGGTCAGGGCTAGAGTGTCTTTGTACAGTTTAGTAGTAGAGAATAATCGGGGTTTGAATGTGCTTACTTTTAGTATCATTCTCTGGGCTCTTTCCATGGTTATCATGTAAGATTTACAGGTTCCCCCCCATGAAGTAATGCAAAAACTCAAAATAGACTGCACCATAGCGTCGTAAACCATTTTAATGGTATGTTTCTCTGCTACATCACGGAGCTCTTTAAAGATGTAAGCTAGCTTACGTATCCTTGTAGATAGTGTACGTAAGTGGGTTGAGAAGGTTAAATTGGCATCTATTTCGATTCCTAGGTATTTTATACACTGTGTGGCATTGACAATTGGGCAGTCGCAGGCAGCTATTGGAGGGAAGTTACATTTATGTGCAAAAATTTTATGTTTATGGTTTATTTTATCAGTTGTATTATGTATTGAAAATGCGATGTATTTAGTTTTAGCTTCATTAAGGGTGAGAGAGTTTGATAATAGCCAGTGGCACACAGTGTTAAATCCTATTTGTGTTACTTTAAAAAGTTCTTCCCACGAATCGGCGAAGAACGTAAGGGCGGTGTCGTCTGCATATGTTGATATACGACAGTTTTTAATATTAAAGTTACTGAGCTCGTTAATGTAGCAGAGAAAGAGAGTTGGACCCAAAATACTGCCTTGCGGCACCCCAAAGTCAACAGGTTGAACATCACTAACATGCTCTCCTATCCTCTCACATTGGGTTCTGTTATTTAGGTAATCAGATATCAATGCTGCCGGTGTGCCTCTAATACCAAAATTCTCTAGTTTTTGTACTAGGTGGGGGATAGAGACAGTGTCAAAGGCTTTTGCAAGGTCAAGAAATATAGTTAGGCATTTACTCTTTTTGTCTAATTTATTAACAAGAAAGTTGACGAGATCAAAAACTGCATTTTCCGTGGAGCTTCCTTTTCGAAAACCATACTGTTGAGTTAACAGTAGATTGTTTAGCTCTAAATATTGGGTAAGTCTTTCATTAATAATTCGTTCAAATATTTTTGACATCGCTGTTAGTATTGCAATTGGCCTGTAGTTACTGACACTGCCTCTATCACCCGCCTTGTGTATTGGATGTACCACAGCTCTTTTAAATGCGTCAGGAAATACTCCCTCTTCAAAGCAACGATTTAATAGGTTAGTAATTACAGGCGTTACAAATTCCGATATTAATTTTAAAGTATCTGCACTAATCTGATCCCACCCAGAAGCGCAATCACATTTTAAATGCATAATGGTTTTTTCAACTTCTTCGTTGTCTGTAGGTAAGAGCACAAATGACTTAAGCGGACATTTTGAGGATTTTCCAAACTCTGGGAGATGTGAAGGTATTAAATCTGACAATCGTTTACCAACCTTTGAGAAATATTCATTGATTTGGTTGACTGAGCTTTTGGGATCTTTTTCAGTTAATAGATGAAGTGGTGGTTGTTTTGTTTTATTGTTATTGGTGACTGTTTTGATGGTCGACCAAAGCTGTTTTGTATTATTTTTAGTTGTTATAAGCTGATCTTTAAAATATTGTTTTCTAAGTTTTTTAATTATATTGTTACAGTGATTTCGATATCTTACATACGTAATTTTTAATATGTCATTGTCCTTATCTGATTTCATTTTTTTATGCATTCTGTCTCTTGTCCGAATACAACGAAGAATACCGACAGTAATCCACGGTTTGATTGTATATTTACTTCTGGGAATCAACCGTCTTATTGAGTTATTTGCAATTAGTTGTTGTAGTATGGTAATAAAATTATTAGTAGCAATGTTCAAATTTGATTCCTGATAAATATCGTGAAAGTCGAGCGCACGACATTCTGATTTTAATTTTTCTCGGTCAATTATATACTTTAGTTTCGAATATACAGGTTTTGAATTCGATCCCTCAGTTTTAATGCAAAACAGTATGGCCTCATGATCGGTAATGCTCGTACCCAATGAGAAAGTGAATGCACTATGTTTTGTTTTTAATATTACATGGTCTAAACAAGCTTTGCCTCTAGTGGCGGTATTTATGGCAGGCAGAAGTCCGTGGAATGATATTGTATCCAAATACGATGTGGTTTCATGACTAGTTCCTATCAAGTCTATATTTATATCACCAACTATGATAATGTTTTTGAAGGATGATACGCTTTGTAGTAGGCCGTGTAAAGAGTCGAGAAAATTGTCCAGAGATCTAAAGCTAGGTGGTCTGTAAATAACTATTACTACTGTATGATTTTTTATTTTGATTGTTAAGCAGTTGGCTTCCGTTAAAAATGGCTCTTCCACGGTACATTCCAGGTCACAGTTTGTGTAGACAACTACGCCATCGTTTTGGTTGTAATTAATGGTGGTTTTATTTGCCACATAGCCGACTTGTTGTGGCAAGTTAACGACCCGCGATAACCAACATTCGGAGAGCACCACTATATCACAGGTAAGAGCAAGCCTTTTGAACAATATATGCAGTTCTTGAAAGTTGCAGTTGAGACTACGAATGTTCTGTTGAAGAATTTTTAAATACTGTTTTGGGTGAGTAAGAAATGATATACACTCTTCAGGATCGCAGGCTACTGGTAATGCTACATTAAATTGATCAATATTATTTAATAGATTATTTGTAGAATCGAATGTGATGTATAATTATTTTTAGTGAAGATAGAGTGTGGTGCCTTTTGATTTGGTCCTTGTGGTCGAGTATAGCATAGTTGTGGCGGAAGAATAGGTTACTTGGTTGGTTGTAGCAGTAGTTATGATGATTGGGTGATATTGCGGATGATGGTATGTATGGTGATGGTAAAATAACCTGAAAAATACGGAATGCCAAAGGTAATAATAAGTTCTTAACGAGATAACTATTTGTGAAACAATAACTTGACGCATGTAAGTGTTGATTGATATATAATATGTAAGTGTAATGTTGAATTAACTAATAGTAAATAGAACAAAATATAAAATACAAGCACCGTGAGGCTGTTACAACATGAAAACTTAAATGTATTTATAACGTGGAACTATAGATGTACCTATGTAAGTAGAATACGCCGTAGTTGGAAGCCTTATTTATTAATTAAAAATGTAAACAGCTTTTAAAAAGTCCAACGTAAATTTCTAAGATCTTAAAATGATTTACTTACTAAAAAACTTTAATGAAATGACTCTCAAGTCCAGACGATGATACCTAGAAACCATATTATGTAATCACAGGTAGGTACTACTGTTTAGACATAAATAGCTAATAGAGCGCATTACTTTGTTACTAGAACTATCATAAGACGAGAGGTGCGCGCTCCTCGACTTTTTGCGGTTTCTTCCTGTCGAACAATGGAACCAATACTGGAGTTCGCGCGCACTCCTGCGATGTATTCATTATGAATCTATGTATAAACTGCCCCACTGCTGGGCACGGGTCTCCTCTCAGATTGAGAGGGATTAGGCTATAGTCCACCACGCTGGCCTAGTGAGGTTTGGCAGACGTCACACACCGTCGAGAAAATCTCTAAAGCATGCAGTGATAATTAATTATTACGCATATATTACTTAAGTAAGTAATATATAGATGTAGTTCTCTCTTCCAACTTAGGTACTATGTGGGATGATTCAACTTTCCGGATCGCAGTTTGCCTTCGACTGGGAGCTCCTTGTTGTGCTCCGCATCGCTGTCACTGTGGTGAAGCTGTCGATAGCCTCGGACACCATGGTTTGTCTTGCAGCAGGAGCGCAGGTCGAATAGCAAGGTATGCCAGCATTAACGACTTCATTCGCCGTGCCCTTGTCACCGCCGGCGTTCCAGCCATTTTAGAACCAAGTGGTTTGGCACGTGACGACGGGAAGAGACCGGACGGGATGTCGTTGCTGCCTTGGAAAATGGGTAGGCCTTTAGTGTGGGACGCAAAGTGCGTCGACACTCTTGCGCCATCCCATCTTCCTAGCTCGACAAGCTGTGCTGGCGCTGCTGCTGCGACTGCGGAGACCAACAAACGGCGTAAATATAACAATTTTATAAATAGTTATATTTTCGAACCGTTTGGGATCGAAACGCTGGGGCCATGGGGTCCGAGTGCTCTGTTACTCTTTAAAGATATTGCCAAACGTCTAAACGACACTTCACGTGATCCAAAGGCCGGCCTCTACTTCGGCCAGAGACTAAGCATTGCCATTCAACGTGGCAATGCAGCCAGCCTCTTGGGTACGCTACCAGACGATGGCGATGTGGATGAGTTTTTTGGTGCTATCTTTTAGTCTTGTTTTAGTTTAGTTTACCCTGTAGTTTTTTGTTTTTTATTTTTTAGTTATAGTTTATCAGTAAGTAGTGTAGATAAGTTTATTTTTATTTAATTATATAAATGTTCATAATAAACTACAAAACTTTATAAGTAAGTATATCTAATTGTTATCTCCAAATAGGTGGATTTTGTTTTATTTATCTGCTTTGTGGGTAGATACCAAATTTACCTAAGTAATTCACAATTTACCGTAGATATTATTTTTGTGCCAGTTTAGAATGATTGATATTATTTCAGTAACTTCATGGTGTTTACATCATAATTGAGAGAAATAGAAATAGAATCAGTAAAAGTATCGTAAGACGGTTATCGTAATTGAACCCAGTTACCTGACCACAAAACTAACTGTAAAATAACTTCTAGTTTGTGGTGAAATCTAAAGACTGGTGATATTTCACAGATGCAATTGCTGTTTGTATAAACAATGCATTTCAATAAGAATTGCGTGAGTGCTACGCTAAAGATCTTGGGTTCGATTGTAAGGTGATTCGAGTAGTGTTATTGGGTTTTTCTACGAAATTCTCAGTAGCAGCTCGGAGTTTGGATTTGTGCCCGGTTGTCTTAGGCTCGTCCCCTATTACATGGGACCTAAACATACAGGTAAACTGTGGGCGTACAATTAGTAGACCTCTGTCTGACTCTTGGAAAATACAGGCGTGATGGTATCATGGTATGTTATATATCAATAAGAATCATTATTGATTGCAAATGAGTAGGTCAGTTGGTTTCCGTAACGAGTATGTAGTAGTCCGACATACCCTGCCAGCTTGCCAGGTGGTAGATGATTCATGAGGACTTTCCGTAATATAAAAAATAAATAAAAAAGAACAGGTTTATACCCGCACGCTCTACGATTTGGTTCTCAAGTGCTGAACTAAAATTAAATATTATTATTATTTTGTAAAATGTAAAACCTTTGGAGCTCCTGGTAATGAATGTATGGAAAAAATAATTTTAGAGAACAATAAATTTGGAGCGCACAGGCATAAGCTAAAAAACAACCCACCTCAAAAACAAGAGGCTTTCTAATCATCAAGCGGGTAGGTGTATAATTAAATAATATAATATAATATTTATGTAGGACTATCTGCCAAGGAAGTGACGACTGACTTGGAATATTATACATGTGAGTTCGGAACCAAAAGTTTGTTTGTATGGGACCACCTCTCGGGAGAATACTCTTTGAAACAAGGTTTTTAAAATACCTGAGATCTTAAATGGCAGTCATGTATACATAAAAATCTGACGAATCGAGAAGCTCCTATTATTGAAGGCAGTTGACACATTACCTTAGTACCTTGCGCGGACGACGACGTGTTAAACTACCCTCTTTCCGTTTACAAACCACACGGTCACCTCGAACCTATATAATGAACGGGGTCACGGGTTTTACGTACACATTTCTTCGACGACAATTGAAAAATGGCATTGTGCCACACGTTCTCAGAGTTTTAGGGCTATACCTGGTCCTTCCCAAGTCCACCTTCCCAGGCCACGGATCATAGAAGCCGAATATCATGCAGCATCTTCCAGCACTCGAGACGATTAGGATAGAGGTTGTTGCAATTATTCCCCCTACTGTCCGTGCCTTGTGTCTATATTTATATCTATGGTCTAGATAGACAATTGATATAACCACCTCTTTTTTTAAGTATACCACTAAGGTGGCAAGCAAGCAAACGGCCCACCTGATAGTAAGCGGTTACCGTAGCCTATATACGATTGTAACACCAGGAGTATCACTTACGCGTTGCCGACCATGTAAAACGAAAGAGGAATAGTTGGGTTGGCAGTACCTATAAGGGTCAAAGTCACTGCCAACACAATGTTTCCTCGGGGAGCACTGGCAAACTTGCTCACCATAAGGAACACAACACAGCTCAAAGCAGGGTTATTTCACTTTGATTTTTTGCAATTTGAGTAGATTTACTCCCATTATAAAATTAACTACCAATATTAAATTATATAATTATTACTTAAATGAAAAAAAAAAAAAATTATTAAATAGTTATTAAATTAATTAAATGAAATTAATTAACTACGACTCCCACTATTTAAATTATTTGAAATACCCTACAGCTTTGACAAACAGTGGAATGATCTTTTTAAGAAACGTGGCCTAGAATTTTCTCCAGTATCGTGGGTCGGTTTACAGACAATAATAACACATGCGTGATCACATGCATGTAAAAATTTAAACCAGGAACAACTAAACTTGTGTTTTTAATGTGGGCCATATATCATTTTTTTCCAAGACTGGACTATGTTTATCTAGTAGCGGGAATCATTGCAGCTTAGTTGATAAAATAATTATTGTCAAAACGTTCTCCAATTTTTGGTTCTAGGCATATTTTTTTAATGTATGTATTTAACTTTCTAAAAATGGATGTGATTAATTCAAATGTTTAAAAAGCTTTGGAAAAATAACAATATAATGAGTCTTATCTGCAGTGATGTTGCAATTTTTAATTATACGCTTTCGCTTACTTAGAATTTTCAAGTTCACGCATTGCCTCAAAAGTCTGCTACTGTGTGGAGTCTTACGGAAGAAATTAATAGGAATAAAAACATGTTCAAACTTATATTGATGACACTATCCTTCTATTATTAAATTAAGCAAACGCTAAAACGTATAATTTATTAAAATAATCATATTTTTATAAACATAAATCTTAATTTAATATTGCCATCTATGATCGAATAGCAAAACTAAATGCGAAGCGCCCTCTTGCAGAAATAAGAGCTTCTATGGTTAAAAGAATAGATGTCAGCACAAGTGTGAAATTATTAGAGATGTTATTGATTTATTTTCTTACATAGTTTTTTCATACGAAATCCGATAAAAAAAGTTATTAATTCCTTGATGTGATTTTTGTTTGAATTGAATTTATAGTTATTGAAATTATAAAAAAATGATAAAGTATAATTATGGTCATAAACAATATTACTTTTGTAAGTTCAACATGGCAACACATTGCACATATTGTTCTTTAGTTTATGGTGAATCGCCGCTTGTGACAGTTCGCGAGTGAAAAATTGAAAATTATGAAGTAAAATATTTTCTTAAATTATTGTGTTTAAATGACAGCAGGAAAAGAAACTATGGGGTGAGTCTTATTCAGTATATTTTACAGCATTTATTTTAATATATTTGATCCACAACTATGTCTGGGAATTGGAGATATTCGAGATTCACGGACACCTTATTATTTTTAGGGAGGGGATGCATTTTGCCAATGCGAAGGGATATTTTGAGTTTTCTTCTGGAGAACCGCAAGCTTTATCATGTATAAATTTATTTAGTGGTAAAAAATAATGATCGTGCCGTTAATATTTCTAGACAGTAAAAATATTACGAGTCTAATGAATTATCACCTTTGTCGTACTCCATTTACGCTTTAACGGGCAATTGCACATCGATTGCATACAATAGAGTGCTTTTACCTCGACGTTAAGGTCGTGCGGTCTTAGCCTATTTATATATTGAACGTATTTTATAGTTGAATGATCTCTAGGTTGTATGCTCCCCTAGTACTCGCGCTAATGAACCTGTTTTCTGGCTCATTCAATACTAGAAATTTTAAATGAGAATTGATTCGTTTTGTTTCTCTGTTTATTATTGGGATTACAAAATCCCACTACTCTAGATATTTAGCTATTTTTTTCAAATTTTGGTATCCTAGCCTAATCAATATCTCTGCCTAATGAAATATCTTAAATATTATCTAAAGATATCAGCCTTATTGATATGATAGATAAATAGTTCAACTCGTACCCCCTGGTAGCCATCATAGATATTCTTAAGACTGGCTGAAAATAAGGCCTAATATCTATGGAACATGTATATGAATCAACATGAGTAAAATAGTACTCACAGTAAACATGTGTACTCATGTTGTAATCAATATAACACTACAATGTATTGTGTTTACACCCATGGGAATTTCTCACACATTACAGTGAATGCAATTCTCTTTTATTTACGGGCATTCAAACATTTGTCCGACATTCTTAAGTGCTTATGACAAGTTATTTCATTGTGTGACAAGTTGTAAATAATCTTTGTGAAGATAAGATCAGAATGATAATATTTGATGGACAGTTTTATTTCATAACTTTTGTTTTGCTTCGAATATGCTCTAACATTTTGATTGTCGTTTGTAGAGACACTGGATTAAGTTATTTTATGCTTGAATTAAAATATAATATTCTTCTGACCAGGCATTCAAAACTAGGAACCAAAAGCAATATTATTTTATAAAAATAATATTTGTTTTAAAGCAGTATAGCCTGGACCATTAGGCTGAGATCGAATCCGGGGCATGCACCTTGACTTTTCGAAATCATGAGCATTTTAATAATTAATTATCACTCTATAAATCGGTGAAGGAGAACATTGTAAGGAATCCTGCATACCTTAGAGATTTTCTTGGTGGTGTGTGATGTTTGCCAACCCACACTAGGCCAGCGCGGTGGACTATAGCCTAATCTGTCATTCTGAGAGGAGACACGTAACGTAGATTTTCTTGATGGTGTGTGGTGTCTGCCAACCCACACTAGGCCAGCGTGGTGGACCATAGCCTAATCCGTCATTCTGGAAGGAGACCCGTGCCCAGCATTGGTGTAGTATATGGGTTGATGATGATGATGATTAAAAACTGGGAAATGTGAAATGTAATTTAACATATAATAACACATAGCATCAAGGTTAGGCAGTGTTGTACCATTTTATATGTTTAAAGGCTCCTTTAAGAATGATTAGGAATTTATTAAAGTTCTTTTATAAGAATATATATAGATAAAAGGTCAAAAGTTGTCCTGGCACAGCCCTATTCACGATGTGTCTGTCAGTGTCATGCAACATTAATGTTAACTCAAATGGAAATGTCACTTGCATTGTCTATTAGCCCTTTGCATCTCGAAATTAAAATAATGAGGAATCCACAACAAAATTAAGTTACTTATTTATTAAATTTTCATGTCATGTAATTACTATGCACATACAAACATTCACCATTTTCCATATAGAGTAGGTACAAATAGATTATTATTAAAGTAGGTCCTTAAGCTGGTTAATTAACACATTGCCATCCTATAAAAGTGTTAATTGAACAAGATTAAGTAGGTAGGGTCTGTATTCTGGACATCTAGTTAAGATGGTGTTTGTTGTAAACTTGCCTCTGTAGGCATCTTTTCTCAAAAGCGCCATCTTTTCTAGGTACCTACCCCTCTGAACAAATACCACCCCACACTGATCCAGACCCACAACATGAATCTGTAGGCTGGCCTCTACCATACTGCTGTCATGGTTTTGAATGTCATGAATTCCATAGCAGTGACTGTCAAAAATCAAAATCAATCAAAATATAAACCATATTACAGGCACTTATGAAATGTCGAGTCTAGGTGCACGGTTCCAAACTAGTCGTTTCCTATGGAGAAGAACCGGCAAGAAACTCCATGGTTACTCTTTTAAAAGCCTGTAAACTGTAAGCCAAGGTAAGACGACACGGCGGGACGACGAGACGGCACGGGCGACCTGGACTAGAATCGTCGTATCTAGATCCAATCGGAGAGCGTACATCCAGCATCCTGCTGAAGAAGAAGATATTGCCCGATATAAGCCCCTTACAGCTTTAAGTGGAGCCATTTGTATCCAGGCCGAAATCGAGACTGGCACGTTTGCCGACGGACTGTTGTGTGTGTTCATACAATACTTTGTTCTGTACATCCTTTTACGCAACCCACCATGTCACACGCGTGGTATAACATAATTTCTTTACTTATGTGATGTAACACCCTCAATTCCAGCACATAATATGCAAACACACTAACCCTTTAGTTAACAAGCATAATTTGTAATGTAAACAAACAGTTTGTAATCAAACACTGTTATCTCATGTTTATTGAAGTGACCTTTGTAACTAATACGTTACGCAAAGGAAAATATTCAGAAGGTTCACAAAGAGAATGTGGACGAATACTTAAAAAAAAATTCGTTCTTCTATCTTTTAGACATGAACACATGAATTTATGCTGTGCTAACTTTTATGTCGTAATTAATCTATAACTAATGAAAAATCGTGTGAACTACTTTGATATTTGCCAACGTGGTATGAAGAAGCCCAGGCTAGAAACTCCTGGACTAAGACAGAGGAGGCCTTTTCCCTGGACTTAAAAGAGGCTACATAAAAATATGTTATTTCTTTACCTTTGTTGCATTAGAAATCGTCAGTTTATTGATGTTTCATTATTTCAAAGCAAATACATATAAAACGCGCTGATGAACGAATGTTGTGACTGACAATGTTTTAACTAGGTATCATTAAAGTTCGTATACTAAGGTTTTATTAAAGAAGTAAGTCTAAATATTTCGACCTTATGATCTAGATAATAAGGGTAACAACTGGTCAATCGTCGCCGTTGTTGGTTCATCATTAGTTCAGATTTGTTGGTTCATCATTATGTTCGATGATTGTTGATGCATTAGAATTTCGGCTCGTTACTCTGTACAAAACAAAATGATAAAATAATCCAGGAAATTGCGGCCGTTGAATTAATTGGCTAGACAGTGTCATTTTTCTTCTTTGCTGTTTGTATAAAGTGGATCTTCTGTAATGATTTGTGTTTGTGTACCAGTGATACCTAATGCAAACTATGTTAATTACCGGAGTACATGTACTTACACTGTTTATCTTTTTAATTGTTCTCTTATCTATGATTACTCACGTGGGAACTAGTTTTACCGTACGACAAAGCCTTGTGGAATTTAGTTCATCCTGAAACCTAAGGTCATGTTTTGTTTCATGATATTTTCTGGCCGTCAGAGTTCCAATTTCATGTTAGATTTTCGAGAGATGGGCATGTGACCTTTAGTATAGAATTTCTGTTCAATATCAGTATTGACAGACTCATACTGGGCTTGTCTAGCGATATCTACTCTAGTATCAGTACTTTAGTGGATATCGCGTCTAGACAAGCCCAGTGTGAGTCTGTTAGCCAGGTGGATTGACGACTTGTGGAAGGCCGCTGGCTGCAACTTGATGAAAAGAGTCAGGCTTAGTGGCGATCACTGACAGGACGTCCAGCAGTGGACGAATACGGTTCGATGATGACTGAACATATGACCTTATTACAGAACGCTTAGTAAACCTCTATTAAATCTTAGTAAATATCTATGGGACTGGTCCACTCAAAGCCGCTATGGCTCTTTTCTATGTCTGGACTATAAAAGAGACTATGATTCTCTGAGTTTGTTTCGGCGTTTCTTCTCAGAGGTCGTCATCAGAAAATGCTGGAAAAAAGTGTCTTTAAAAGATCTATTTACAGAAATGAATTTCATAATTTATCATTTATTAAATTTCCATACAAACAAATACTAATAATATTTGTTGTGTGGACGGAACTCGCAGCATGTGGCCCAGAAGCCGTTCGCTCAGCCACTACGTGAAATGTGTCGGCAAAATAACATACACACACACACACACACTCACGTCTTTTTCTCATAGGGGTAGGCAGAGACTAAAGAACGCCACTTCCTACGATTCTTGTGTACCTAATTCTTTTGCTTCGTCCTCATTCATCTTGTCATACAAACAGCATTAAATAGTTATTCGTACCAAGATGAAATGCTTTAGTTGCTCTCCGAAATTCTCAACGACTCTATTAGATCAAATGGTTCCCATCATTGGACCAACGTCGGCGAATGTAGCTTTATTTATTAACAGTTTTAATCCTCTACTCGACTGTCAAATAAATTAAACGCCTGAAGAATAAGGCATAGCAATCAAACAACCATAAAATTGCTACTCACAAAGTGGAAAGCTAAAGAAAATGAATGTAATAACAATTCCCAGACAGTTCTTAGTAAGTATTGATTTACCTTCCAGGAATGTTTAGCTTTGTAGGGACAGTCATTGACCTCTCAGATAATCGCGTAATACCCTCGAACGAAATAGCTTTTATTTTGATATTATTGTGGACGAAAGAGGTTTTAATATATCAAAACTCTTTTCCGTAAAGGTATATGACATGTACTGAGGTGTCCCGCCCGTGTAATATGGAAATCTTCTATAGTTATCGCAACTGTACCCTTAATACAGATACCTTCGTGACGTATTATAAGGCGTTTTGGACACTTGGTATGTATTTGGGCTAAGGACCTGGTGATCTGTGACATAGGTTATTCTCTCTAATTTACTCATTTTAATTTAAAATCGTATGAAATAGAGTGGGGACCGAATGAAAAGACATTTTCATCTAATATTGCAAATGGAGGTTCCTTTTACGGAGTACTGACTCAAAGGAAAAAACACTATATACTATAGAAATTAAAACATTATTATGTAACAGTACCTTTGTGAAGAGAGGAATAAATCATACCTGTATTACTAGTGACCTGCAATATAGTAATAACACGCATGTAGGTATTCAAGTATAAAGCTTCCGGAAGGAATTATCAAAATGATAGTGAAAACAAAGGAATTATCAAAATGATAAACTACGCAACTTTAATAGATCTCAGCGTACCTAAATAGGGACAGACAGCGGGAAGCGAATTTGTTTTTATTAATGATTTCTATCGAAACGATGAAATCGTCTTAAACTTTAGACACTAACACGCAGACTTTAACAGTTCAAACAGATTATATTCCAGAAAGTCTAGACCCAAGTTGAACGCACATTAATTTCATTTAAAGTTTGGGGTCATCACTCTTAGTTTAAGAGACCCCTTGCGAACGGGACTTGACGATCTCTCACACCGTCGCAGGAAGCGGATTTAAATATTTTATGGATTTGGTGGTACTTGAAACATAGCTCGTAGAACTGATGTCGTCGCTGGGGCAAAAAGTTTCTTGAGAGACCACGCACCGGAAAGCGCAGCGTAGGACGGCCACGACCTGGTGAAGGTCGCTAGGAGTCGTTGGATGCAGGCGGTATATAACCGTTCCTTGTGGAAGTCTATGGGGGATGAGTTGTTCAGCAATGGACCTCTTGCGGTTGATATCATGATGATTATACTTGAAACATATAAAACAGATGACACTGTAAAATTACCAGCCAATAAGAGAACTGGAAAATATATTTTGCTAATCTTGTATGAAGACAAAATTCCTGATTGACGGATTCTGCTGGAAGTACTGAAGAGGAAAACACAATTTACCAGTTTGTTATATTGACGACACAATATGAAAGGATTTCTCGAAATGTCTTCCCTGAAGATTTAAAAAGGTTAATGGCCTTAATATTTTGAATATCACCTTTTGGATGTCATATAACTTGAGGAAGTTAATCTCTATCTCTATCGGCCTGCATCTCATCTGCAATTAATTTCAATTTCGATTATATCTTATATGTACTCATTCTCTTAAAATAAGAGGGATCCAGCTCATCCAGCTGGAAATCTACCAGATCATCATATATTGTCCCACAGCTGCGCACGGGTCTTTTCTTGGGATGAGAGGTATTAAGCTATAGTCTATTGACATTTTAGTCCCGGAATACATAATGATCTCCAAGGAGGATTCCGGGACTCGCGAAATAGATTTTGTTGTCGCATAGTATCTGTTCAGGCATTATTTCAGGTCATTATTCACGATACGATCTAACCAAAATGGCCATTATTTTCCATAACTAATATGCTATTCCCTGGCTCTAAACCGCATGCCGATTTCCCACAAAATATATTATTATGATTAATTTGACATAAATTAGGTAGGTATTAGAATATTAAAACCCACAGCAAAATAACATTGAAACCACCAGGCTACTGATTACCGCTGCTTTTTTATAGAAGAATTTGTAGTTACATGTTTCATGGATTAGTGAGACCTTTCTCCGGTATCAGGGGTATACCGAAATGTCGAATTCGGAGAGAGTTCAGAATTAGATTTAAGAAAGTTGTTTACTTTGATCGAATTGGTGCGTGTGTTTATTGCTAACACAAACGTAAAGGATGACGTCTTGATTAGTCAAAGGCGAAGATTCAGCTTTCGATTCCTGTTTTTTTTTGTTTTACAAAGATATTACAGTCTTTCTGTTTTCAATTCAACCCTGGCACGAGCCCAGTATCCAATCGCAATCGCATTATTGCCGGGAGTCATCTGCAGTGTAACCATTTTTCGTTGCCGTCTGTCGAGAAGTAATGCATCATACACAATATTAATAGCACATTATTTGGTGGAGCAGGGTCCAAACTACCTTATGCTACCTTAGCCGTTAGATGTAATTAGGCCCAAAGGTACCAAACTGTTCAAAACTGAACACTCCTCCGTACTATCTTATCAACCGTCATTTATGTCGTATCACTGTCCTGATAGTATCGATTTATCAGCAGCTACACTTCCATATGATTACGAAGCTTATAACGTTTCACGTAGAGTTAAAAATAGTTTGGACGTTGCAGCTTTTGGAGTAATTCTTGCATTCCCGAGGTGTGTTCGCACGAATTAGTAGTGTCTCGTCTATATTAGTGGTTGAAATGTATTTGGAAACTGAGACGTAAGTTTTTGTCTTTTTGTTTTTGTGTAATATGATTAGACATGATTACAGTGTTTAAATAAAAATTATTAGCAGCGTCGGTGTCTCCTAGTAATAAATCAATCCGTAGATAATTATGAAATTATTATCAGTTTTTCAGTCTATTCGGAATGCATGGGCTCGACGACATATTTGCACATGCTGCATCTAATGATTTTTGAAATTTCTAATTAAAAAAATGCAATAGTATTATGTCTCCTTAGAACTCAGTTCCTACTTTAAATAATATTTATGTAAAATACGTGGAAAACGCTGTGGGTTTCACATATGCGAAATATTTGTTTTTCTAATATTCTTTTTTTAGCAATATAAGTGTGGATCGCTTTTAGCGATAAGACCGCCCATTGTACCTTTTTATCATTAATTATAAAAATGTACTGGCATTTGTTTATGACGTACAATAAAGAATATTCTATTCTATTCAATAGTTCGTTAGCGGGACTTGGCAGTGCTAACATGAGGGGTACCACGGTCACTACACGCATGGTTAACGGAAAGAAGATCCTTACCAAGAAAGTTACAGCCAACGGTCGGGAGACAGTAATGTCGTATGTGAACGGGGTCCTGAAAGCAATTACTGTCAATGGCGTACCTCAATCTTTCTAATAGAGTTAAACTATGATGTAATCATACTATTACTATACTATTATAATCATCATACTTCATACTAATATTATTATTAATTATAAATGTGAATGTTTGGATGTTTGTTTATTTGTTACTCAATCACGCAGTTCAGCCAAATTTTATGCAAACCGGTTGGTTTGCATAAAATTTGGTATACTAATAGTATGTGACCGGGAATAAAGTACTGGCTACTTTTTATCCCAGAAAAATGTCGGTATATCCCGGAAATCCCGAAAAACGGATATAGGAGAACTACTTCCGGGATTTGAATGAAATTTCATACACACATAGTATGGGACCGGGAATGACAAATAGGATACATTTACCCCAAAATTATGTTGTAATTTCCCAGAAAACTTATGTAGGAGACCTACTTACGGGATTTGAATAAAATTTGATACACAGTTAGTATGTGAACTGGAATTATATGCTACTTTTTATCCCAGAGAAATGTGTGAATACCCCAGAAATTCCGAAAAACTGGTATCGGACAGCTACTTACGGGATTTGAATGAAATATTGGTACACTAATAGTTTGTGACTAACGCTGGCATATTAAATACTTCAAATCTCGCGTCTAATCTAAGTCTACGCGTACGAAGTCGGGGGGAAAAGCTAGTAGCTTATAACCAAACTTGATCCAAATGTACTCAACATGTTAGGCGATTTATGAGTTCCAACTTGTAATTTATACTTTGCTTTATTTAAACATATTGTTTCAGTCACTGTAAATTTTAGTGGTAGAAATGTCTAAAATAATGCCTATCTAATTTTAGTTGTAATAGGTTACTATTTGCTTCTATACGTACTTATGTTAACTTTAAATAATTTTAATATTTCGAGTGAGATTTTAGTGGTGTTTATTGTGTCACTCCGCACGTCAAAACTATGAACTTATTTTGTCCTAGTGAATAGTCGTAGAGTATAAAATGTAGTGTTCAGTGAATGTGGGTACATTCACTGAACACTGTACTTGCTTTTAGTGTGTCCTGTATAACGATTAAACTATTTTTCTTTCTTTCTTATTTGTATGAACCTCATAATCATATCTCTGGTAAAGAAATCTACTCACATATTTGTTATTGAGAATTACCGTTAGTGAGGCAGCTTGTTAGATTCGAATTTTGAAGCAAACCGTGATCAAAGGAGATGGGAAATGTTGGGCCCACCAGTTAACTAGTTGAAATGTATGTTAAAAACACCGTTACATTTTTCTAAAGATAATCACAAAATACGGTACCTTGTTTCTATCTAGGAAGCGAGAAAATTTAAAATAATGATGAAACTAAATAATCGATTAAATCACACCACAATTCTTAGTAAGTAATCGATTCTGAATAATCGGTAAAATCTCAGAATCGAGTGCCTATCAATCGTTCCGTGTAATCGATTCGATAGCGAATCAAGTTCATTTAATTTTTCTTCAGTTGGCAACACTGGTCACCGACTGACAGATGACAGCCAGAAAAAACCTCTACTTGTTTGTTTTCTTTAGTTCTGAGTGCGCACGTACTTCCCCAGTCGGGCTTAACGGCCCAGCTTAAGTTTTAGTGGAATTACTCCCACTATGCCCTACCTCTTTTAAATTATTTACGTTACGCTATTATACCGTATTCTATAAATCCTCATATGAAAATGTATTAATAGTGAAAGGGACCCCTTCGTTAGTTTTATAACAACATCAAAATAGTTTTATTTTCATCTATCTGTTGCCTGCGGTTTCACTCGCATCCTAAGGGGCTTGCTGAGTTAAAAGGTAGCCTATGTCCTTCTCCAAGGTTTAATCTATAACTATACAAAATTTTATCAAAATGGGTTCAGCGGTTTCGGCGTGAAAGCGTAACAAACAGGCAGACAGAGAGAGAGATACAGTTACTTTTCCATTTATAATATTAGTAGCGATAAACAATGTACAGGCACTTGTGAAATTTGCCTTTCTGATTCTGCTGTGTTCGGACTTCGGAATCAATCAGTTGGATTTTACAAATCCGTTTAGTGTTGCCACCATACGAAAATTTGTATTAAGACCAGACGAATGCTATTCATAATTTAAAAATAATTTCTGTATTCCCCTCAGTTCTGTAAACAGTTTGACCTCAGAGCAACACCTGTGCGACAGTAATGTAGCATTGACCCTAATTTTGTCTACCGAACACGTTTTGGCGACAAGTGAATTGACTAATTTAAACTCTTGTTATTTTGTGGGATGACTACACGAAGCACTGTGATATTATATGTAGTAGAATGTTTTATCTCAGTCGGATGGTAAGCATACAAAGATTTAGGTACCGCTCAATTCTATCAGCACTGAGCGGTTTGGGTTCTCAGATGGATTGCTGGCTAGTTGGGAATACTATGGTCTTCTCAATACAATTATTAAATATTTGGAATAATTGACCAACCAGATATGACCCGTGCGAATACTTCGCACCGGTTTAAAATGTATTTTTGTAACAGAATTAAACTAAAACTTTTTCAAACTTATTTTTCGTCGATACGATATTAAGGGAGATACTTCCTGACATGATGACACCTTGTGCGAAATAATATACCTATAGAGTTTCTAAGCCAACGTCCCCATTGACGGTTACGGAGCGACTACCCACTTACCCAGCCTGAACACCCGCCACTGGCCAAGAACATTGTCCAATAATAAAAATTATCACTTCTGTTCGTACGGTTCTTTGGAATTATTTGAATGTAAAGTTATTATATAAAACAAAAACCCTAACAAATGAACAATTATTTTTACCTAATTATTATAAAAAATAGCTATTATTGATTTAACATAACGAAACCTAACACGTCATTCTTCTCCTGCCCTCGTCTGACTCTCTGATTGGTTTTCAGTTGCGTGTATGATACGTGATAATTATGAACCTATTTAGAATTTTCTAGAATACACGCTAGATCTACACCATTGTCTTTTGTTCAACGCGTTTATTCATGATCAAGCCACTCAAAAGTCACCGTTATTGTGACGGATTAAGGGTGCTCCAAAGAGCAAATTGCTAAGCTTGCCATGGTGTTCTGTGTATGTACACACGGGTGTACGCTCGGCGCTTTACAGTTGAAATGGTGCTAAATTTATTACGTCGGTTCTGAATATACACTACAAAAGTCAGGTTTCCTTTTCCAAAAAGTTAATTATTCGCAGTCAAACCCAAATTCAACTATGAAATGACATCATCAGTAAGTATCGTATAACCAGGCAAACTGTAAAGCGTCACCGTTTCATGGTGGAGATTCCTGAAAACAGCACTAAGCGTTTTCCCTCGACATTCCTTATCCGGAGGGAGATGGAATCAGCTGCCTGAGTCTGTATTTCCTGACGTGTACAATTTGGGGGTCTTCAAGTCACGAGTGAACCACATCGTCACTTACCATCAGGTGAGATTGTGGTCAAACGCTAACCTATCTCTTATAAAAAAAAAGTATATAGGTAGGTAAGCGATAGCCGATCCTTTCAGTCGAACCATTATAATTATGAGAATAATGACCATCGGACTTCTGTGAGCGGTTGTGTGGGCGACAACGCTAAATAATTGCGTCAGCATGCTTGTCGGAATACTAAATTGCTAATTACTTGAAACGACTGTCGAAGGAACTTGTATGAGACCTTTAGATACAAAACTAACAAGACAAGTTCTTGCTGAAACGAAATGAGACGCAATAGACTTTGTTAAAATTGTCACGGTATTGTTTTCAAAAACAATTCAGAGTATCGTTTCTCACAGGTTTGTGCACAGAATTTGTGTGTTCTATCGTAAGTAACATACATACCATACCGCCTGTTCCCCAAAGGTTTAGTTAATCTCTTTTTCTTTAATTTTCTTTATCTGATCTATACTCTGGAGTTTCTTGCCGGTTCTTCTCCATAGGAAACGACTACTTTGGAACCGTGCACCTAGACTCGACACTTCATAAGTGCCTGTATATGGTTTATATGAAAATAAAACTATTTTAATTTTGATTCTGATTAGCTTTTATCCGCGACGCGTAAACTAAGAAACACAATTTTTGGCGGATTTACTTCACGGGATTGAAGTACTGCATATGTTAGTGCTGCTCACAAAACTTAGATTACAGCTTATTCAGTTTCCCGGGGATTCCCGAAAATCCCGAAATTTGAAGTATTTAATAATATTAAAGTTATTTAGAAAAGGAAAAATTCGACCGCGGGCAGGATTCGAACCTGCGTCTTCTGGTTAGGTACACCAGACGCTATGACCACTAAGCCACCGCGATACCTACCCGTTATGTCGAATTTTTCCTTCACATACTGATAAATAACTTTAAAATCTTAGCATGGAAAATGCCAAAAATATACATAAAGATATTTAATAATATGTTGGTTTTATTTATTATGTAGGTACTTACTAATATTCGTTTTACTGCATTTGGAGTCCCGAGATTAGTAGGAATATCCCGGATAACTTTTCGGGGCAAAAAGTACCTACCTAATTGAGTCGTCTAACTCACCTGTTCGGTAAATAAACGTAAAATATAGTAAATTCAGTTTCCTGGGATTTTCAGAAATTTCCCATATTTCGTGCGAATCTGTCCAGTCCTTCTTGAGTTATAAATGGTGTTAACTAACCTGACTTTGTATTATATATACAAGATTCTTGGAAAGCGTAGGAATTTAAGACTTCCTTCAAATGGACACCTGTAAGGGTTGTAGCAAATGTGATCACGATTTCCATTACCCCGAGAATACGGCAAAGAAAGGAAGGTGTGCGGTTTTTTACTCAGTACGAATCCGACATACCTCGTCACTTCGCATCGGTGAGGGATGATTTATGAGGATTTTCCACTAAAAGAGATCGAACGCTGTTGATGGCCCTGGTGAGGCATGTATTACATTTGTCGGCGTTTCAATTTCCATTCCATTCCACCACAGTCCGGTTTACACGAAACTTCCTACTGAGAACGTGTAAGCTATGGAATGGTCATTCCTACGGCAGTATTCCCGAACCAGTACGACATTGGGGCTTTCAAAAAAGAGCATCATCATCATCAACCCATATACTGTCCCACTGCTGGGCAAGGGGCTCCTCTCATATTGAGAGGGATTAGGCTATAGTCCACCACGCTGGCCTAATGCGGGTTGGCAGACAAACCGTCGAGAGAAATCTCTAATGTATGCAGAAAAAAGAGCATACACACATTTAAAAGGCCGGCAACGCGTTGGTGACAGTCACTGATGTCCATGGACGCGGTAGTTACCATCAGGTGACCCGCAAGTTTGTATGCCGATATAAAAAAAAAAAGAAATTCTGTCTGAATATTTGTGCATTTAGTTCTGCAATAAATATTGCTCTATAATAGAGTGCGCAAATGGTCGGGCCTTGCTAATTGATCCATTTGCGTAGTAGCTCAATACCGCGAACCCCTCAAAGCAATCAAAATTGTTATTAAATTATCCTGATTTAGCACAAAAAGGGATTTATTTATAGTCAATCCACTTGTATTCTCACATAGCTCGCCGGAGGGTAATACAACAACCCGTGTTTATTATGGTTGCACTATAAATACGTAATTATTATTCCATGTTTTGTATCGAATCTTTGTTTATTGGAAAAGGCTATATATAAACTAAATCGACCGGTGTTCGCGAAAGAGCGTCGTTTCCAGCAGGAGGTGGGGCTGACGTGTATATTTTTCCAAAGATCGCCTCATTAGTGTTACACGTGCCAAAACTCCTACGTTTTTCTAGGAGCTTAGTTGATTACGTATCTAATTAATGTTATTCTATTCGTATAACCGTAAGCCCTGTAAGTTAATTAGTGAAAATGATAATTCTTTATTTTCATAGGCATTATTTGCTAGCTGGTCTCATTATACCACGTGGAAATGCAATAATTTCAAACCACTACGGATTTTGTCGCGTATATTAAATATTCTTGGAGAATTTTAAATAAATATTCTTGGACAATTTTACACACACAGCACCATCTAGTCCCTAACTAAGCGGAGCTTGTATTATGGGTACTAGACAATGGATATAATACTTATGTACTTTTTTTTTTGTAAAGACATTGTAAATACATACTTATAATACATAGAAACACCCAGACAAACACAAACACTTATGTTTTAACCACACAAATATTTGTGTCCTGTGGGAATCGAACCCACGACCCCATGATCAGCAGTCCGACACTCGAACCACTAGACCACAGACGTCGTATTGAACTTTATTTCTTTATAGTATTAGTATAGATTATTAATACACGATTTTGAAGTCAGAGGTTCAAAGAGAGGCTTGGTTTGGAAAACATGACGTTGGTAATTCATATCACTAGGCTATCAATGCTTTTTTTTGTACTGCAGAATTACCCCAGAGTCCATGAAGCCATATACTGTCCTACTGCTGGGCACGGGTCTCCTCTCAGAATGAGAGGGATTTGGCTATAGTCCACCATGCTGGCCTAGTGCGGGTTGGCAGACGTACACCGTCGAGGAAATCTCTAAAGCATGCAGTGATAATTAATTATTACGCATATGATTTCAAAAAGTCAGAGGAGCCTTGGATTTGAACTCAAGACCTTTGCCTTGGCAGTCTAATGGTCATATCACTACACTATCACTGCTATTATGACGGCTTATGAAGGCTCAATATCAGTACTTTAGTGCCATTTAAAACTACTGCAATACTCTGACTGACTATCTATCTATCAGCCACGGACGTCCGCTGCCGCACATAGGCCTCCCCTAATGATCGCCACAAAAATCGGTCTTGTAGAGACCGCATCCACCGACTCCCTGCGACCTTCACGAGGTCGTCCGTCCACCTATTTGGGGGCCGTCCTACGCTGTGCTTTCCTCTGACTGATCATCCTATAAAAAAACATGTTTGTTCACAGTGAGCAGCCGATATTCACGTGCAAAGCGCACGTGTTCCACATAGACCCGAAGACGAAGCGGTCCTGGATGTCAGCCAGCTCTGCCGCCGTGTCGGTGTCCTTCTTCTACGACTCCTCACGGAACCTCTACCGCATCATCAGCGTTGAGGGGACTAAGGTATGTGAGATAGACGAATTAAAAGTTTATGTTGACTTCACGTTTGGAGTAGCTGAGCGATCGGCTTGTTGTAGGTTCGATCCCTGTACAGAATAATAATAAAATCAGGGACCGAAACCGGTACGATCAATACCGATATTTTTTCGGGTACAACATATTTCTAATTCCTAAATTTAATAAAAACCATTATCAATACCAGTAACCGAAATAGAAATTACATCTATCTGTCAAGGAGTGGTGTTACCTACAGATTTATATTAAAATTTAAAATATTACTTTTTCAACCAAGGTCATTTTTAGGTAACCGGTATTAAAAGGGTAACCTAAATAGAGGTAACATGTTATTTCCCAGATAGCGGTTACCTTTAGGTGTTTAGGTAACCTAAATTCTTCGATACCTGTACCGTAATTTATAAAGATTTGCAGTCCCTGATAATTAAATAATAATAAATTTATTGATAATTACTAAGGTAAAATGTAATACAAAGATAATTAAGCCCTATTACAGTGTTAGTTGCCTGTACTAGGATAAACCTGTGTCATAATATACGTATGACCTACAGGTAGTTCTTAATTGAGTTCCTACAGAAAAAACGTTTAGGGGTGACGTTTTCGTTACGTTACGCGGTAAGAACATAATCCCAACTCTTTTCAATGGCTGGATCGATTTCTTGTTATACGGGCCGGACTAAGAAACGGCTGTGGGCATAGAGGGACATGTGATCCGAACGACTAAAGAATTTGTTACCAAAAAGGTTTTAAGCAAATTTTAAAAAAGGCTAAACATACGCATATTTGCAGTTTTGTGTGTGGCCAGCATCCGACATATAAACGTTACCCGAAGTTTGGACCATTATGTTTAAAATTAATCCGGTCGAAATACAGTGTTGACTGTGTATGGGAGACAGAGTAAATATACAATGGTTTCGGAAGTACCCGCATTCGGTGTGTAGGGGCTTAACCAACCGCTGTTTACAACTAAGAGTAGCTTACAACATAGAAGGCATATTAAAATAAGTTATTCATGCTAAAACCTTATTTATTGTATACTTGTACAGAGGCCACATCAAGCTACCCCTATCTGTCAAATTTCTTTGATAGATTTTTTTTGACCCTTATACTGCCAACCCAACTATTCCTCTTTCAATACAGGGTCGGCAACGCGCAAGTGATACTCCTGGTGTTGCAAGCGTCTACATATAGGCTACGGTAACCGCTTTCCATCAGGTGGCCGTAAGCTTGTTTTGCCACCTTAGTAGAATAAAAAAAAAAGATGACGTTACCCATGTTATATCTTAAATCTTTCATTTGTCATGTACCTGCCAGAATAATTCTTCACACATTCAGACCCATTCCATTCAATTCATTTCAATTTTATTGCGTTCCATAACGTGTACACGTGGTCAGCTTATATTTATTGAAACAATTATTGACCCTATCGGCTACGGAGAGCACTTAAAATCGTCGGTCCCGATTGTAATGCGACGACCTACCTAATCAATTTTCTATATTTCTTTCAACGCCTTGAAAAGGAGATGTAGGTAGTATTCAATAATTATTTGCTAAATACAAGGCCCAGCATTATATCAGATTTGATAAACCACAAATCCTTGCGAAGGAAAGTCGATACCTACCCAGGATGATTCGTGAGGCTATTGAAATTAAAAAACATCCAAATTTCAATAGAGAGGATGGCTGGGTCTTACCACCTGCTTGGAATCCTGTTATAGATTCTATTAAACCAAAGTCCAGGCCTACAACTGCAAGACCAAAGGATACTGTGAGCTCGTTTTGCGTGAATTGGATTGCCAATAATTAATAACTAAAACATGATCATTGAATATTGTTACTTTAAAAGAGACCATGATTCTCTGAGTTTGTTTCGGCGTTTCTTCTCAGAGGTCGTCAGCTCGGAAATCGGCTCAATCTAATTTTAATTAGTAATAAATGTCTTTGATCATGTAACAATAAAAAATGTAGGGTAGCTGTTAGTAATTATATCATCAAGACGCCCACCACCTCAGTCTACCCATGACCATGGACGCTGTAAAGGGTCCGAAACGTCGGGATTAATAATATCAATATACGCGATAAAATCCGTAAAAAGTAGTTTTATTTCAATGTATAATATTCGCGTAAATGTCGGAAATCAATATTATTTGCTAAATATGTTAGAAACAGATCGTATTGAAAAGCCTGATCACAGAACTAAATGTCGATAGCAATGCGGTTCGTATTGTAGCACAGTACGCGCGCTCCATACAAATCATAGTATGAGTCAAACTGTATAGAAGCATCTCTCCGCTCCAATATCGATTCGTGTAAACAACCAATTAGGGCTCGTATCTACCAAAGCGGAGGAGCGGAGTGTTTGCACCAAGCATGTTTGTGATGTTCCATATTAATACTATGTCTGTATCTTCGATGTTACCATGTCCCATAGTCCAATAGGGGTGTACCTATTGCCATTATCAGTACACAAATCCAAACTCCGAGATGCTATTGAAAATTTCACAGAATAACGAAATAACACTTGCTCAACATGGAACTGCAACTTCAGCAGTCGCTCAAGCGAACTTTAATCCAATGAGGCAATGTGATTAAATAAAAGCATAAAGCTACTCATATGCATTAGGATTATTTACTGCAATGAGATGTATGACAACAATTAATTACGCGTATAAAAAGCAGTGATAGCCTAGTGGTATGACCATTGGACTGCCAAGTCGAAGGTCTCGAGTTCGAACCCAAGGCTCTATTTCCTCTGACTGAAGCTCTGACTTTTCGAATTCATGTACGTATTAATAATTAAAAATATCACTCGATTAAACGGTGAAGGGAAACATCGTGAGGAGACCTGCATACCTTAGAGATTTTTCTCGACGGTTTGTACAGTCTCACTAGGCCAGCGTGGTGGACTAGAGCCTAATCCCTCTCAAAATATGAGAGGAGACCCGTGCCCAGCAGTGGGACAGTGTATGGGTTGATGATGAATAATTTTATTATGGTTCAATTGCCGAGAAAATACATATTTATATGTTCTAGGCTGAACCGCACCGGGGAGATGTGTGCGTTTGGATTTTAGTTCCCAATATATCTATCTCTACCTAACCCTTCGGGGAATACAGGAATGAAGGTATATTGAAGTTCCGTATTGGAACCTTGGCACACTACCGTTGTGATTCCTGACAGCTGACCACAGTAATATCGAGTTGCAAAAGCTTTGTTGAATGGACGCAGATTGTTTTCGGCGAAGCGCCGGCTTTCAGTCAATGGAAATCAACACAGAAATAATTGGGCAGGTATTGGCTAACGGACGTTTGTTTAAGTACTTCCCATTGAAAATATATCTGCAATTGAAATTGAAACAGATAGTTTTTTAAACAGCTTCACAAAAAGATGGAGGTTCTCAGTTCGACTTTTTTGTGTATTAACTAACTGATTTTGACTTTCCTTTAGCTAATACCTGGGACTTCAATATATTTACCTTCACATCTGTTTGCTCCCAAGAGTTGGGCAGTACTGTCTCTAGTGATCACTTATATTTCACCGATATATTTTAGTTCTCAAGTTGTAACTGGTGAGACTATTGCCGTTAACTATTGCTAATTACAAATCCTAATACCGACCTGTTACTTAGAATTTCTTAATGGAAAAGTCCAATAACACTGTTGAACTTCGGAATAAAACCCAGAAAGTCATTCTCAGCACTTCAGCTACCGCGACCGCTAAACAAATGGCAGTATAATATTTTTAAGCTATTGTAGCAAAATCCTTTTATTTCGGGTGGCAATATGCTCCTTATGTATGCCGCCCCGCTCGGGGATGTGGGACGGTTATGTCGGGCTCTCCGGCCAGGTGGCCAGCATACTGACTAAAACTACCACCATCCACATTGTGGTGGGATCACGGAAATCGCATTATCCGCGATCCCACCGCTGACGTCCATTGTTGGACCTTCCCGATCCGAAATCCTACGATTTTGGAAGTGTTTCAAGTGAAAATTACATAATTATAGTCGCTGCTTACCCAATTTGTGATAGGCTTGAAATAAATATGTACGTGTAAACCTTTTCCATATACAAAGCTGTCAGGAACACTTAGATTCGTCGAAAGATGCTGCTATTCCATTGTAAGAAAGAAAAATGATCGAGGAAAACAAATAAAGGTCATTCTCGCGTGACGTTTTCTTTCAACCTTCGCATGTACAATTCATATTGTGATAAAATATGTTACACACAAATAAACATAATGTATTATATCCTCTAGCAGAATTCGGAGAACCGATAATATATCACGGAGACATTGTTTATCGTAGATGTTCGCATTATTATATGTATCATAAATAATAGCAAGCATGAGGGGCTTGTGGTTAAGTAATAATTTCGCTGATCGATCTATCTGTAGGGTTAAGCTAAGAGAGGTAGGCTATAGTGGGAGTAATTCCACTCAAGTTGGAGCTGCCCAACTGGGATACCTCCGCCTTGCAGAAAATCGAAGTGAGTTAACAATGCTGTGAGCTGTGTTAGGTTCTTTAAGGTAGAGCAAGGTTGCCAGAGCCCCACGAGGAAACGTTGTGTTGGCAGCAGGAGGGACTTTGACCCTTATACTGCCAATCTATTTATTCCTCTTTTGTTTTTCAAGGTCGGCAACGCGCAAGTGATACCCCTGATGTTGCAATGGTCTATAGGGTACGGTAACCTCTTATCATCAGTTGGGCCGTATGCTTGTTTGCCACCTTAATGGTATATAAAAAAAGTTGAGCTTGCACATCGAGACACTTCCGTGCCTCGGACGGCACGCAATGCCGTCGGTTTCGGCTGTCACACGAACGTTAGTGGTAGTCAGAAGCCCGCCAACTTTATGCTTATTCGCTGAAACGGAATTCCTGACATACCTAATATCGTCTCAGTCAAAAGCCTATTGTACGCATTAAAACTTTTCACATAAGCTTAAGCAAGTTAAGTGATCGTGTCGTGTCTAAGTACAAGAGTTTAAAACGTACCAAGTTATCTAATCGAACTTCTTGCTAGTTTAAATTTCACTCTGTTGCCAGCCTAAGACGTGCAAACATGTATATTTTTGCTGCAAAAGATATGATAAAATTCAATACAAGTTTTGTATAAGAATTCCATAGGTTTTCGATAGAAGTTTGTTTAAGAAATCCAGCATTCTACTTCTCTCTGCGGAAAGATAGGGCTTAGAATACCAATGTTTTCATAAATATATTTTATCACGCCTGTATTCCGCGAAGGGTTAGGCAGAGGTGTACTAATGTACATCCACAGTTCGCCGGTATGTTTAGGTCCCATGTAATAGGGGCGAATCTAGTACCTTTTAACTGGGCACAAATCAAACAGAGGGCGATCCTATTGAGGCTCGCCCTCTCTTGCTCACCTAAATATACCGGCGAACTGTTGTGTATAACTCTCCGTAACCCTTCGAGGAATACAGGTGTGAGAGTATGTTGTTTTTTTATACTACTAAGGTGGCAAACAAGCATACGGCCCACCTGATGGTAAGCAGTTACCGTAGCCTATAGACGCTCGTAACACCAGAGGTATCACTTGCGCGTTGCCGACCCTGTAAAACAAAAGAGGAATAAGTAGTTGGTTTGGCAGTATAAGGGTCAAAGTCCCCCCACTGCCATCACAATGTTTCCTCATGGCAACCTTGCCCACCGTAAGAAACACAACACATCTCAAAAGAATGTTATTTCACTTCGATTTTCTGCAAGGCGGAGGTACTTCCCCAGTCGGGCAGCTCCAATTTAAGTGGAATTACTCCCACTATGCCCTACCTCTCTTAAAGTTTATGTGTGAAAATATACTAAATCCAGATGAAGTGGAGAATTAACACCAATATTGTTACAGGCGGTCATCAACAGCACGATCACAGCAAACATGACGTTTACAAAGACATCTCAGAAGTTCGGCCAGTGGAGTGACGTCAGAGCCAACACTGTTTACGGACTCGGGTTCGCTTCAGAGCCGGAACTTGGCAAGGTAAGACCACTGCGCCTCTCCGTTAATGCTGCGTTAATAATTTCGGATAGCGGCGGAGTCTAAATGAGGCATGTTTTTTATTAATATGTGGATCAAATACGACAGTACGTCGCACAAAACTATTTCTTTTATTTAGGTAGGTACTATGTATATCTTTTGGCAACTTAAACATCTTTACATGATCAAGTCAGTTCCGCCATATTCATTTCTTAATTTCCACTTTCTCTCTCACACGCTACCTTTCTCGGACACTTACTCTTTTTTCCCCATTCATGCTCTTACTCCCACAATTTCTTTTTGCGGCTATTGTTCCTATTCAACGCTAGGAAAACGACAATCAGACACGTTATGAAAATGATAATGTCGTGGTAAAACTGTTTTAACACATACTTCCTCTTTCAGTTCATAGAAAAGTTCCAAGAGGTGAAAGAAGCGATCCAGGCGCAGCAGTGTGGGGCTACAGGTGGTAAATCAGTGACGAACGGCAACAGCGGCGCGGCCACGCCGGTAGCCAGTGCCACCGCCAGCCCGCTGCTGGCCGGGAGGGCCGCGGGGGCCGACGAGCCGCCGCCCGCTGTGTCGCCCGCACAGGCCCTGGTATGTTGTAGCTTAGTATGTTTTACTAGATTTCGTACACGGTTTCAGACTTTGAGAAAGGTAGCCTCCAGTTTCAAAGTCCAATGTATCTATACCAAAATTCATCGAAACTCAATAGTTTCGATAGATTTAATAGATTTAATAGCCACAATTGTGTGGCAGGGTCTATTTTATAACAATTTAATTAACGGGCAGAAAGTAGATCTAGCTAAAGATAACTGCGATGCATGATCCTATGCTAAGTAGCATTGACAGAAGCCAATTTGTAGATAAATCATTATTCTTTATATTATTAGATATTAGATTGTATATACTGTAGATACTATAAGAAGATAAGCAGTACGATGGTCTGCCAACTGTTAGGGTAAAATGAAACTAAAGAAGTTAAGAGAAGAATCATAATATTAACATAATATATTGTTTGTTGCAGCCTAAACCTGAGCCTGAGGATATGTCTGTACATCAGAGAGCTCACTCAGTGTCCTCCAGTCTTCAGGTAATTACTATTTTATGGCCGACTCTAATACAGCGGTTCTCAAACTTTATAAGTGCGCAGCGCACTTATGGTGCATCCACACCGCAGTTACATTTTGTGGAGCAATAGAATGCAACACGATAACATTAGCTAACATTCTTTAACTTTCACGGCAACATACAACGTGTTACAAAATACCCCGTAAAAAATATAATTCATTATCAAAGCCAAAAATTTTGTCAGCTGTCATGTCAGGGAAGCAGATTATTTAACAGAAAGGCCTACGTACCTATTTTACCTAATAATTGTTTACTTTAATAGTTTTTCTATTTTTCATTCATAAATGTTGTGGTTTTCCTTTTTTTTTTGGGGTATGTTATACAGCGTTACTACGGTTCTTCAATATTGTGAATGGACTCGTTATAAGGCCCCATTTAACCTCCTCTCGGCTTTACGGGTAGTTTTGTAACGCCCTGTATACTAACAACAAATAACTTTTTGTTATCGGATGGTGCCCACTAACACTTGGAAACGTTGTTCAACAAAAAGTAACTGCGGTGTGGATGCACTATTACAGGTTTAATATCTTGTCTCAGCGCTCTAGCTAGTCTATAAGTACGTAAGTTTAATTTCCGGAGAATGGTAAACAGGAACACTTTGGGAACCCCTGCTTTCATGCGTTTTACCCTTGTGTTGTCTGATGTAAAGTACCAACCTAAAATATAATATAGTAATATACTTTTTTATGTGTTTCTTTAAAATTGGATGCTCGTGTTACAGCAAAATATGGTGAACTTTAACTCTGATATGTCTATTTATTATGTTTGCAAAGAAATATATGATAAGATTTGATTTCAAGATGGAATATATAACCCCAGTAAATACTCTGTCAGGCTTCATTTCTCGCGTACACGTGTTTGTAGCTCCACACAATTTTACTATGTTCTGGTAGCTAGCCAGGCGGATCATTAGATCCTAACACCAAGCCGGTTGGTTGATATTTACAACACGCGTTTCTTGTCAGCGTGCGGAGATTACGCTTTTTGCTCATAACCAACCCCTACGGGTATTTAAATTATATTTTTGTGCTAAAAAAAACCGATTTAGTTTATCGATTTTAATAAGTCAATTACGATAATTATCTCTCTATGTATATAATTATGTGAGTTATGAGACATGTACAATTGTATCAAGATAATATTTACTCCATAGGGTGGATATGCAACAGTAGGACGAGCACCGCGCGGTCCTCTCGCGTCCGCCGGCGCCCCCGCCGTCATCGACCCTCCTCCCGCCGAGTCCTCCGAGCAACAGCTACGATATGAAAACGACAGACTTAAACTCGCGCTCGCACAGAGGTAAGTTGCCTGAAAGTTTCGCAACAGCTGCTCGACAGTTGCGCGACAGATGAGTGATAGTAGGCCCTGTTTAGAATGGAAAGTGGCTACGCAACAGTGGGGCGAGCGCCGCGCGGGCCGCTGGCCGCGGCAGGCCCGCCCGCGGTCATCGACCCCCCGCCCCCAGAGTCCATTGAACAGCAGCTGCGATATGAAAATGATAGGCTGAAACTCGCTCTGGCACAAAGGTGAGTTGCGCGACTGTAGAGCGATAGTTGCCCGACTCGCTGAGTAGATTTAACAGCCTTGTATGAAGCACCTGTTTGTTGATAGTCTACTCAATGGATAGACTCAAAGTTGGATACTCGTTTTTGCTGAAAGCTTAGTGTTATTTTTTGCGTTACTTATCCTAGTCCACAGTGTATACACTGTGATTCAGAATTTGCTTTGTCAGTCATCCGTTTTCCCGGTAACGGGTATTTATTTTATTTTTATTTTATTCAGGAAACAAACAGATACATTATATAAAAAAAGACATACAAAGTAAACCATACATAATTCAAAACAGTTTCCACATTAATACTATACATTTGCGCCAAACCAAAAACAAATGGGTATGGTACAATTGCAATGATTTGATTCAAGTTTTTAATGAATTTGTCGAATTGTGACTTAAAACGTTCTAGATAAAATCTGGAGCACCGTTCTAAAATATCAATGTGGATGTCAGTTTAAGCTTCACTTTAGCCGTTGGCAAAACTGATAAAACGCTTGACAAACTTTAGCAACAACTTCTTCGATGCTGTTCACTGAACGATATCGTTGGAGTAACTGTAGAAAAATATAAATAACGTATTCACAGAAGAATAAAATACAGACAAAAAAAATAAATTTATTTAACAGATCTATGGCTACTTATTGATGATAAATGATATTTATTTTCTGTAAATAGATCTTGTAAAGACACTTTTACAAGTCAATGTTTTAATTTTTTTAAGCTGTATATAAACTCAAATATACTTTAGATACACTTTTCACCCTTCAAAATATACGGTTAACCCCTTGTATTAATAGTTTAATTAGTCTGTTATAGATGTGATCAAATAATAAGCATTATAACAATAAAAAGTTTATTCAATCGGAAGAGTTTTGTACAAATCTTAAACCTACAAAACAGAATATTACAGTAAGATCTTAACTAAATAGAATACCTTGTCACATCACTAATAAATAATAATACAATTCCCTAGCCACTCATTACAACACGCAATAAATTATTTATATTCTTAATGAGTATGCTACGAAAAATCACACGTCATACGTGACCGCGTAAATATATTTGCGTAATAGACAGTTTTTTGAATTGCGTAACTTTTTGTATTTTGCAAATCGAGCGAAATCTGTGTGAGCATCTCTAGTACCGTATAGGTTTCGCGTAATATTGCAAATTTTGCGTAACGTTTTGCTAATATCGCGTAAAATGTTAGAATTTCTGTCTTTTTAATAAAATCATACCACAGAGGATTGTCTACATATTTTTAAGTGTCTTTCCTCTAAGTCTCCTTAATATCGAGAGCTTCTTACGAAAAAATATTTATGAAAATACAGTCTAATACGCAATCATTTTACGTCGGCCATTTTTTTGTAATCCAATTTAGATTTAAAATATTATGTCCTTTACACATTGCGCTGCTCATTTTATCGAACAAGATTTATCACCACCAATATTCAGCAATGTATATCGTATAATAAAATATGTCGCAGTCAGAATAGTAATTTAGGGAAATCTCGAAATATCAAACTTAACGAAATAATCTAGCTTAGATAAAACTACAATACATTAAAGCATTAAAAAAACATAGCGAAGCTATTTTTTGGATTACAATCGGTTGCTTGTCCGTTCATCATCGCTTAGAACCATCTAGCAAGAAGTCAGGTTTATTTTTAAGTGGCGGTTTTGGCTTTGAAATGAAAATGGAACGTGTTTTAACTGCAGGTAATTACTTCAAATGTACGGTAGGAATACCAACATAATAAACTTAATTGTCCAGGGTGAGGCAAAGGTGTGCTAATCTAAAACTACAGTACGACAATATGTTTTTCAATCCTCTGTAATACAGAACGAACCTATTGCTATTATCTGGACACAGATTTAAGCGTCCAGATAACTCTAGAACAGTTAGTAATCTATACAGACATTTATCATCAAAAGTGTTCAATACACATTGCTACATATCAGGCTACACATATCTTGAATAAGTTGACCTCGCATTATATAGTTTTTTTTATACCACTAAGGGGGCAAACAAGCATACGGTCCACCTGACCTTGTAACACCAGGGGTATCACTTGCGCGTTGCCGACCCTGTAAAACGAAAGAGGAATAAACAGTTGGGTTGGCAGTATAAGTGTCAAAGTCCTCCCCACTGCCAACACAACGTGGAGCATTGGCAACCTTCCTCACCATAAGGAACACAACACAGCTCAAAGTAGTGTTATTCACTTCGACTTTCTGCAGGGCGGAGGTACTTCCCCAGTCGGGAAGCTCCGATTTGAGTGGAATTACTCCCTACCTCTCTTATCTTAACTTTACATACAGTGAGAGGTCAACTTACTGAAACGTATACCTATAGCTTGATATGTACCTACACATTCACCTACCTCATTTGCCTGCAGTCAACCCACCAAATCATCTTACATTAGTGTTCAAATCCTCCCGAAATAGGTAGGAATCCTTCATCGAACTGTCCGTAGTCATGTTGGTAATGCACGGGCTCATGCGCCGGTTTAGCCTCGTACTCCTCTTGTTTCTTCGGCGTACCAATTCTGTGGACGACGGCATTGAAGCCGTTCTTGTCGTCCGCTTCATACTCCACTACGCGTTTCGTTCCGTCCGTTTCTACCAGCGTGTAGGTGCCTGCGGCAATGAATTGTTTAAGATTATTCAACGTGATGTTAGCCGTCAAAATCTTAAAAGCTTAAAAATAATGTTATCATATTGATTTCTGACATTTACGCGAATATTATACATTGAAATAAAATTAATTTTACTGCGGTTTTTGTCAAACTCCGCCGTTCCAAGAAGTCAGCAGTTTGTGAACATATACTTGACGAGGCCCAGCATTATATCAGATTTGATAAACCATAAATCCTTGTGAAAGAAAGTCGATACCTACCCCGGATGATTAGTGAGGCTATTGAAATAAAAAACATCCAAATTTCAATAGAGAAGATGGCTGGGTCTTACTACCTGCTTGGAATCCTGTTAAAGATTCTATTAAATCAAACGCATGATGAGCTCGTTTTGCGTGAATCGGATTGCCAATAATTAAAAAACTAAAACATGATCATTGAATATTGTTACTCTAGACCATGATTCTCTGAGTTTGTTTCAGCGTTTCTTCTCAGAGGTCACATCTAGTATTTACTAATAATTAGTAATAAATATCATTGATCACGTAACAATAAAAATGTAGGGTAGCTGTCAGTAATTATATCATCAAGACGCCCACCACATCAGTCTACCCGTGACCATGGACGCTGTAAAGGGTCCGAAACGTCGGGATTAATAATATCAATATAACTAAATTAGTTTTATTACAATAATGTTATCAATACAATACGTAATGCATACGAAATCTTTTCCTCGAAGTAAATAACTAATTTTAAGTTTGTAGACTCAGCTTTTAGGTGTATGTTGCTTACCTTTAACCTTGTCGCCGTCTCTGGTTTCCCAATGCTCCTTGTTGTCCCCGGTGTGAGGATCTTTCACTGAGTAGTCGAACGAGTATTTAGGGTGCGCCTGAAATTAGAATGTTGTCATCACTGATGTGTTTTTACGTTATTTGGAAGACATAATTATATTAAGGACATTTTATCTACACATCACCATCTGGGCTCACACTGTACTATGGGTACTAGACAGTGGACTTATGTCCACTGTCTTTACTACTTACTTTACTTTTATTTTGTGTAAGGAACACCCAGACAAACACAAACACTTATGTTCATCACAAAAATATTTGTGTCCTGTGGGAATCGAACCCACGACTTCTTGATCAGCAGTCCGACACTCGAACCACTAGACCACAGACGTCTTTTCTTGTTTTTGGAATCGAGCAACTAGTTTTTGACATTTCATATTGATCTATGCTCTATGCTCTACCTATGCTTTAACTTTAAAATAAGTAAATTTATTTAAAGGCATAAGACCTGAGATCGAAATACTGTTTTATGCTAAGTATTATTATTAAATAACAGCATAACGAATTAAAATGCCTCATTTTAACGTAGCAGATGGATATTAGTCCATCTGCTACGTTAAAATGAGTTTAGTAAGCCTCAAGTCAAATTGAGATTCACCTGGACTTCAAAAGTAACCTTCGGATTGATTTAGATGGAGTGCAAAGGTCCTCGACTTGTCTCTAGGTAAGAACTGCATTGACGAACGGAAGAAGACTATTATTCAATTCGTTCTCTATATTGAGTGTTGAATTGCAACGGCTCTATGCCTTAATTGACGTGAGGAAGTGCGCGATTTTAAGAATGATATCGGGTCTATGGTATATCGTACAAGTTGAACTTCTTTATGTACAGAGGCCAGCACATCAAGCTACCCCAATCTGTCAAAATTCTTTGATAGATTTTCAACTTTAATGCAAATCAATAAGGTTCATATTCAATTGGGAAAATTTGACAGTTTTGGATAGCTTGTCCTGCTGGCGTCTCGCTCGTACCTAATAATTCTATGTAGGGTGACAATATAGACGAGAGAAAACGGTAGAATGGAAAATACTATTCAGAGGCTTTCATATCGTTCCAGCCTGTATAAGATTTATGATGACTGTGAATGTTTATGTATGACTACATAGTAAGTACTAAGTATTGTCATCTTCAATTTGACTGTATATGCTTATTAAATGAATGAGTTAGTTTCAAAGGAGATGCCAGAACGCAATCTTAAAGCAAGATGCCATATGAAAGTTACAATATGACCTCCTTAGTGTGAATAAGTTTTTACTTACGTGGTAATCCAAGTCGTACTCTTCTCCATGGTGGTCATCGAGACTCTGTTGTTGATGGTACTGCAGCGGCGCCTTGTGGTACCCTTCGTATCCTCCGAACTCCTCGCCGTATTGGGCCACCACTGCGGCGACGACTAGCAGAAGGGGCAGGGCTCTCTGGAAATCGGAGAGATATTATGAGTTAGATGTGCCTTTGCTGTTATTTATTTTTTGTTTTATTGTAGGAGTGTTTGCGATTTGTGATAGACTATGACGTCACACTAAGCGCGCCAAATTGTGTCCTATGGTCACGTTTACTCGGTACATTTTTATAGTTAACTGTACTAAGAGATTTACGGGAGCTCATATTTTGTTTCTTTCTATGCGAACAACTCCAAAGATATTTCAAGAATATCTCAAAGACATGCATAAATTACTGTCACTTCACACAACTCGCTAGTAATAGTTACAACTCATACTCGGTATATCACGTCTGTCTACCATGTTAGTATAGACGTAGAGAGCTTCATGCTATACATTCTACACACCTTTTGCTTCTGAGACGACGACGGCTGAGAATATAAAAGTAAATACCATCGGATAATTTAAAAGAATAACCCTGGAGTTTCTTGCCGGTTCTTCTCCTTAGGAAACGACTAATTTGGAAGCGTGCACCTAGACTCGACATTTCATAAGTATAATAATAATAATAATAAAAAAAACGATAAACGATAGTCGTGTCAGCCAATGGCTTAATAGCCACGAGCCTCGATCTACATCTTAGGAGGCTCTCGTTAGGCGGCTGGGTCAAGGGCTTGATCCAGAAAGCAGTACTGCTGGACACGGCTCGTATTGTTAGGAGGTTCCTCTCTCTGGAGCCCTGACCGCCGGTAGCTTGGACCCTGTTCCCGATACCGGTGGGCCTCTATTTTTATATTTTTAAATGTTTTTGTTTTATAATTTATTTTATAAAAATATTTAAAAATGTAAATAATAAGAAAACTGATAAATAAAGGAAATAATAATAATAATCTTTATTGACACATTTACATTAAATACATGTATAGAATTCCCTGACTCCTGTGCTTGTGTAAACTGTATTACAGGAGCCAGTTTGTTCCCCTTAAAATTATGTCATTTTAAATGCCAATGACACATTTAGAAAAGTAAAAATTATCTTTAAACAAACAAACAAAAAAAAAAAAAGAAGAAGTTTGAAATGGTACCTAATTTTTTTTTTTTTTTTTTTTTAAAGGTAATATCTAATTGAAAGTAGTAATTTGGTTTTACAATTAGGCAGGTAAAATAAAAATAAAAATTGCTGTTTTTGAGTGTTCATAGTGTGATTGGTGTGTGAGTAGTTAGTAAGGAGGTGTAGTGAGTGTTGTGAGTGTGATTATGTATGAATGCGTGTGCGTATGCGGGTGGATGAATGTGCGTGTGTGTTGTGAATTTGTTCGAGATGTGGTACTATGTGTCTAGTTACCTTTTATAATACTTTCTACGTCACTGTACTCTAGGCTTTTTAGCCATTTCAATAGTATTTTTTTAATTTGTGTACAATTAAGTTTCCTGATATTATATTTTTTGTTCAGCATATTATAAATTCGAGGCCCCTGGACAATGTGGTGTTTTTGAGCGAACGATGTTGTGACGCGAGGTATTGGACAGCGAAATACTCTTTTTGTCGTATCTGGTAAAGTAGGCACAGTTCGACTGTGGTATCGTCTAATTGATTCAAAAATGAATAATTTTCTAACAGATAGTACATTTGCTTTTTCATATACTAGAGTGGTGGGATGTTTGAAGGATACATTCAAAATAACTTTAAGTACCGCACGTTGGGCTCTCTCGGCTGCAATGAGGTATTTTTTGGCGGCTCCACCCCATGCACATATGCAATATCTAATGATACACTCACAGAGGGCTCGATATGTCTGGATCAAAAGTGATTGACAGGCTACTGTACGCAGGTTTTTAAATACAAAGATCATTTTCCTTGTCCTAGCAACTAAACATGATATGTGGTCTTTCCAAGTTAGTTTGTCATCAATATTCACACCAAGGTATTTTATAGTTTTTACTCGAGTTAACGATTCACAGCTGCAGTGGGCGCGAAAGGAATTTCGGTTACAGGGATATGTGTGTATCCTGAGTTGGTGTTCAATACTAGGATAGCCTGAAGCTGACTTGCTAAAACAGATATATTTAGTTTTGCTGGTATTTAACGATAGAAGGTTATTTTCCAACCACTCAGTCACCTTAGCCAAGCCATTTTCAGCCAACTCAAATACCCTCTCCCAAGTTTTTGCATGAAAAAGTAGCACAGTGTCATCAGCAAACATGAATATATCTAAACCAGGCTCTGTAATACTACTCAATTTATTGATATATATAAGAAACAGCGTTGGTCCCAATGTGCAGCCTTGCGGAACTCCGTAACTACATGTAGCCTCGTCACTTTGGTAGTTATCGACTCGCAGATGTTGTGTTCTACCTGATAAATAGTCCTTGAACCATTCTAGAGTTAAACCTCTTATACCAGCGTTTTCTAGCAAGGTAAGTAAGATGGGTAGGGAGACCGTGTCAAACGCCTTCTGGAGGCCCAGAAAGACTCCTAAACATTTGTCACCCCTATCCAAATACATTGTGACCTCCGTAGTTAGGGCTAGAACCGCATCTTCTGTTGACTTGCCGAGTCTAAAGCCGTATTGGTTACTTCCAAGCAAACTATTTTTTTCAATAAAGCTAATCACTCTTTTGTTGACAAACTTCTCTAATATCTTTGATATTGTTGATAGAAGAGATATGGGTCTATAGTTAGAGGGATTTTCTTTGTCGCCCGACTTGTAAACAGGACACTATAGCTCTCTTAAACAATTCGGGAAATTTTCCAGTTCCAAGACTCAGGTTGCATAGGTGGGCGATAGGGGTGGCTAGTGTTTTGATATTACTTTTGAGAATATCTGTTGATACATTGTCCCATCCAGGAGCTGTATGTGTTCTGAGTCCTAGGACAATACTTGACACTTCATGGGGGTCGGTTGGAGTAAAAGCCATTGAATTAACAGGTGCGGTAAGGGTCGAAGCAGCTAGCCGTATAAGGTCGTGCTCATGCATATTTGTCTGTGTTAAGATGTGACCAGCAAGTGTACTGCCAACAGATGTGAAGTAGGTATTAACCTTATTAAGAGACTTCAGAGGAGAGTCCTGAATGTTAAGGAGCTCTTGCGAAGATACCCTACTTTTATTCATGTTGCATACCTCTTTTATTATGTTCCATGTGTCTTTAATGTTTCCATCAGCCTTATAAAGTTTTTCCTGGTAGTATTTTATTTTTAGATTTTTAACTAGACAATTGCAAGTATTTCTGTATTTAGTATAGTTTGTTCTTAATTCCGTGTTGTTAGGGGACTTCTTTACTTTCTTGTGTAACCGGTCCCTGTATATGGTATTGAAAATATGTAAAACTATTTTGATCTTGATTTTTTTGCACGGTTTGACTGAGCGATCCGCTTCTGCGACATGCGATTTGGGTTCGATCCTCGCACGGGATAAATATTTGTATAACCTACAATTTTGACAGCCCGAACGTAAACAATGAATATTTTAGTTCATTTAAGGTATTTGTTTGTAACACTTCTTCTTCAATTTAAGAGCTCAACTCTTGTCGGTGCAGCAATCGCCACTGTTCTCTATCTTCAGTTTTCGGTTTTACCTCTTGATGCGACTCGATCCCCACTCTTTCCGTCACTTGTTCCACAAAACTTCGTCTAGGTCTTCCCCTTCCTCGTTTTCCTTCAATTTTACCTTCTAGTATAACCTTACTAGTATTACTTTACCTTAAAGTAGTCGTCGTGTCGTATCAAGTGCCCAAACATCTTTCCTCTCCTATTCTCTACGGTTCACTTAATATACATCAATTTTAGCTTAAGTACTGCACTTCTCTTCCATATAAACTATCTATACCAAATTTCGTACTCCTCCGTGCGCGCTTTAATCTTAAAAAGGGATACAAAGTTTTCGCTTCAAGTATTAATAATATGGATCGTATTAGTTCTCTACTAAGGATTCATAAAAAAAGCCTTTAATAATATTACTAAAAGTAATGTCATATTGGGACGTAGGGTTGGCCTAACAGTAGTTACGTGATATTTTTGCAAATCGTGTCTAGGCCCTTGTTCAGTAAAGCTAAGTATATTTGCGGTATTTTGATGACTTAAGAGAAATGCTAAAGGGTATGTATTTCTGTTAAGCTTTTGAAGGGATTTAATCCAGTTATTTGTCCTGTATACTTGTATTCTATTGACCTTTTAAGTTTGACCTACGCCTCGTTATGTATTGTTCTTCAATGGTCTTTGTACATACTAATACCTACTAACCTATGCTTCATGCGAAAGTAACTCTGTCTGTTTATTACATTCTCATACCTAAATCACTGAACCAATTTCGATAAATTTAAGAGATTGGTCCTTTGTCGGTTACGTTCTCACACCAACTCCGCTGAACCAATTTCGATGAATTTTAGTATAGATTGATCCTTGAAGAAAGAAGTATGGTACCTTTTATCTCAAAAAGTCCCTTAAAATGTAAGTAAAACAGCTAGTGGTTAATAAAACGGCCAAAAAAACATGCAGATGAACATAGAACCTCCTCCGTTTTTGCATCAGTTAATAAGGTTAAGGTGTAAGGAGGTTCTCAATTAGACTGTTATTTTTTGATGTACCTATGTTACGCGATGTAAACCGAATTCTTTCACTCATTTTATCTCATAGAATGCATATAATAAATTGGGTTGGTGTGTGACAATCAGTTCTGAAGATACACCACAAAGTGTAATTGTTACTTTTTAATCTTAATTATTTTCTTTCACTACCAAGATGTATGAAAACGTCTGACACAATTCCTTAATCTAAAATAATAACTCCATAATCTCCAGCCACGGTGTGTAAAAGTGAAACACATTCCCCTAATTTAGCGCTAACAAAGTCGGATAAACAAATGTCCAACGACGCCGGTTATCATAAATAGTATGCTACGCTCTCGTGAACGCGGTGCGTCGCTCCGCAAAACAATCTCATTCTACCCGGCTGCAGCGCAGCTCAAAAACTCGTGCAAGATTTTTAACTTTTTTCTGACGGTTTTGAGTATTTCACGTGACCCAAGCAAATATCTTACTGAACTGGTATCGTGGCACGGAGCTCAGTTAAACCGTCAGTTCAACTCAAAGCTGCTTTTCATCAAAAGACCAGTTCAGATTTGCCTACATTGTAAAACTCATATACATATAAGCATTGAATACTGTTACTGTCTGGACTTTAAAAGATGGAGTATTCCTCTTTCGGCACCAATTTTTTCAGCACCAATGGTTTGACCACCTATGAAGTGGAATAGCTTAGGTGCTCATACCATAGGTGCTGGAAAAATTGATGCCCCTAGATACCATGATACTCTGAGTTTTTTTTTCGGCATTTCTTGACAGAGATCGTCAGCTAGGAAATTGTGTATTAATTAAATATGGGCTTGTAAATGTGTCTTCAAAAGATCTATTTACAGAAATAAGTATCATTTAAAAGGAGGGTAATGATTTTCTTTCAAGAATTCTATTCTATTTTATCTCGTTATCTTGATCCTGTGGGAGTTTCCCAAGACTTGTTTAGCAGACTCCTTCATATAGATCCACAACTTGCATGTTCACAGCAAAAATTTGGGTACTTATATCAGCCATGTGACGCATGACGCAGTGACAGCCTAGCAACAGTAAAATATCATCTATTGTATAGTATTTTGTATGCGCAAAATTACAGTGCTCACTTCTAACAGTCGTAAAATGATTTCATTAACACGTCGACGGTTCACAGTAGATATATCAGACCACAAACAGACCAATAAAATACCCAATGTACTAGCACATTAATACGAAGCATTGGACTATTTGAACACAGTTTCTAGCTAAAATTAGTTTCTCTATGCGAAGAGGAAAATGGGAGTGGATCCTCTTTTGTGATTTGCTTTAATATTTATGTGTGTTTGGTGAGATTGCTGGTTTAGTGGTAAAATGCTTGGTGTATTAACGGTCTTGGCTTCACAGGCGTTAATTACTATTTGTTGGACTTAAAAGAAGTAATTTGCGGTGATCGTAACTCTTCAGGGAATACAGGCATCATGTTAATATATGTACTTATGTAACTATGTATATTTGACATATATATCTTATCTTACTATGGGGGCTGGCATGGCCAGCCACACTTCGACCAAATGTGATCTGTTGTGTTGTCCCCAGCGTGGTACATTCCTTGCTCTTCAAAGAAGTGGTTCATAAAGTCAGCTAGCCCACTAAGAGGAAGGAACCTGTTGTCTTCTGACTTCGGGTATCCTTTGCCGAGATGACTCATCCGTTTCGTCACCAGGACGTCTCAATCACACAAGATGTACTGTATTGTTTCCTTGAATTCACCACAAACTTTAAAATCATTATTCAAAGCCAGCTTTATTTTATAGAGCATGTCATTTGTTGCAAAATGCCCTGTGAGGGCTTCGATGATAGCTCGGGCGTTGTCCTTTCTGTTATTAAGTATGAATTTGGCGAGTCGTGTGGTGCTACTACCGAAAAAAATTCGTAATTGTTCTAGCTCTAGGCTATTATACCTTGCATAGTCCTGTCAGACCTTTTGTGATGGTGCAGTGCATTGATTTTGACATAGATAATGACAGTCCAAAAAGTATCAATAGCAAAAAGGTTTCAACATTAATGTATCGAGTAAGTAATCCATCATACGTAAATGCTCGAACAAATTTCCATAAAGCTTATCTCTAACTTGTACCCAGTTCATGATACCAAATTAAATATCGCCAGCTTTTATCCCGAATCCTTTACACGTGTTCAGCCGGTGAAACATGAGTCTTACATAAATAAACACGGTTTAAACGATTTGAAATACAATTGGAAGGAGCTTTGTTTATATTTTTCTGTCTTAGTGCTGGCAAAATTTTAGAGGCTAAACTAAGACAGTTAGTTTTGTCCTGTCATGGTCGAATTTCACGGATCATAGCCATGACTAAGGCAAGTGAAGTCAAGTGCTATTTAGTCGGTACGCGGCCGACATACCCTGCTACCTTCCCAGGTGGTCGAAGCGAAGGATCTATCTATGGGGACTTTCCATAATTTAAAAAAAGGCTATTTTCGTGTATAAGAAATCACTACCTAGGCCATCTAGGATGTAAAACGTTTAACTAGATCTATTGTTTAGGTATCAGTCTTACTCAAAATTAGTTGTTTTGTGCGTGAACACAGAGAAACGAATGTTCTCAGAAATGTCATATCAATTTTTCGCCTCCGTAAACTCCCACATTGTAAATTTCACTGAAACGGTTAGAGTTAGGTTTCTGAGTACTCGATTACAAGCAAATAAATATTAATTGCTCGTATCATAGTATAGGATCTACATTATCCTTTTGAACAAAGCTAAGAACTTTCTTATGCGTTAGAATAAAGCTTTATATTCGATTGTACTGCAATAAGTCACTACTCAAATTGAATTTCTAATTCCAAGTGCACAACGAGCTATTTCCAATATAAGGGATATTGGAAAGAACACAGAATTATCGAGGACATTAAAATCAACACGTTTTATTATAAATCTCAGCTTCACTAAAACTGCAAAGGCAAATAATTCGAAATCAAACCGTTTTATGGGTACTTTCCGTTGTAGAACTTCAATATTTTTCCTTTTATTTGTATTGAAATAAGATTGGTACGGTGGAAATTGGTTAGATTGAAGTTCATTTCTTTAGTAAGATAATTTTAGAGTTTCGCAGATCAGAAACGCGAGGATTCGAGGAGTCTTTAGAACAACTTTACTATGGAACTTTTGATGAATCAAAATATAATAATTGAAAGAATGAAAGAAAACAATATTTATTTGGACTTACATTTCGAGATAATACACAGACACAACACAGACACTAAACTGTATATAGGTACATGAACTGTACTAAATTCAAAACTGTGATAGGTCTCTTGTGAGTGCGGTGTTCCGAATAGGTCAAAACCGGATAATACACAGACACAACACAGACACTAAACTGTATATAGGTAAATGAACTGTACTAAATTCAAAACTATGATAGGTCTCTTGTGAGTGCGGTGTCCGAATAGGTCAAAACCGCCGCACCAAATAGGTCCGCTTCAGGGATATGCTAGATAACCACATATTGTATGCAGTCCCTGACGCTGGTTTTCAACTGGACAAATAGGTGAGACGCAAATGCCAAACTATGCCTTTACTTTTTAATAACTACCTACCTATTTCATCGAGCCTTTTTTGAAAACCTCACGGGATCGGAAATAACAACATAGATGACCGAAGGATAAGCTAGTCAGGAGTAAAATTGTAATTGTGACGTAAAAATATTAACCTACCATAAAGAGGAAATTAAAAGTGCTCGCTTGAATAATCTTTTAAACCTCTGACCTCATTTTGAAGTCTGTTCGAAAGCCAATTTTTATTCGGAGAAATGTCATTTTTCCGTTAAGTTTAAAACCCAGCTATATAGGGTGAATTTTTAAATCGGAAGCGGAGGTATATTCAAAACGATATTAGGAGAAGTACATAGACAAAAGTAGTCGTGTTAATGTTTTGGCTAAAGAAGCTTTTACAAGCACTTTGGAATTAATGTTGTAAGGTCCACGCTTCCAAATAGTTTATCCTATAGAAAACTTGCATGTTGATGGAAAAAACTATTAGCTCAATATTGCAGACAAGTAGATTTTATTATATAATCTCCTTTTGTGTTACTTTTTCACGGAATCGAATCTGTTGATTACACAAAAAATACTTTCTATAGTATTATAATTCTGTGCTACAGGCTAAAATGATGAAGGTAATTAGGGTTATTTTAACAATCCACAATAATCATCTTCAACATTTCCTAACAGCACTTTTTTCTTATTCCTACAGCGTCAGGACTCTCCCATCTTAAAAAAATAACACTGTAGGTATTCTATATTGGGTATTCTCAATACTCAGTATACATGTCACAGAGGCTCTGTTTGGTAACTCGATATGAGAGCCAATAATCCTGACGGGGACATGAGCGGGCTCTAGCGGAGAAGATTATGTACCTTCTTAGCCTTTGAATAAATATTTCGGGTGAAATATAGCGGTAAATATATCAGAGACAAATGCGATTTAATTTATGTAGTGGGGTTATAAATGACATTTACTTCTGTGAATAGATCTTAAAAAGACACTCATATACAAGTCAATGTTTTACATGTTTTTTAAACTAGACGGCTCTGTCGTTTACTAACTGACGAACCCTGAGAAGAAACACCGTAACCAACTCAGAGAATTATTATTATTATTTAGCCGCTGTCGTCCCACTGCAGGGCAAAGGCCTTCCCTATTCTCCTACCATTCCTCACGGTTCAAGGCAATTTTGGGCCAATCCTTCCAGAAAAAGTCAAGCTCATCTCGCCATCTCCATCTAGGCCTGCCGCGCTGTCATCTGCCGCTTTGAGGGACCTATTCGGCATTTCGTTTAGCCCACAATTTATTTGACATGCGACAGACATGTCCAGCTCATCTCTTCCATACTCTTTTATAGTCCAGACATAGGATAGTAGCAAATGAGAGTATGATACAATGCAGGGAAATGTCTGAAATGGCCTTTTGAAGAAATAACCATAGCGTTAGTACAGGTTGTCTTGTTAAGCTGCGCTTGCCGCGGTCAGTATGTGGATGACTGACCATTCTTGACACATTTAGACCCCTCAGTGTCTCAGAGAATACATAAAGCCGTCTATTTCGGTTTGTCATACAATCGTTAGTGGTAATCAGAAGCCTAAAAACCAACCTGACAACGGATACCGGTATTGCTGAAATTGGGTTGTGGAGGTCTGATGGCAGTAGCTTCGTGAAAAATGACAGACTGGAAACCGACAACAACGTAGTTGGGAATAGGATAGGAGGATGGGGTGGTGATGTAGCCTTTTTCTTCGTAAAGCATGAATGACGGGAGGGATCATACATAGCTAGTATAAAGAACCGCATCAAAACCGTATTCACTAAAACGCGTCCGTGTGAACTGACCGGAATAATAACCAGACATTGAGGTAATATCGTGCCAGAGCAGCCATGTATGCACTGAAACATTTTGCTTGTAGAAAAGTATTGCTAGAAATTTACTGTATGCTGGGGTAATGTATTTAAATGGGATAAATAGGTATGTTGCCATGTTAAAGTTTGCGATATTACGTCGTGTGGTTGCAATGATCTAATAACAATCTACTGTAATTTTTTTTTATATACATAAAAAATTTATACACGTAAAACTTTTATCTCAAAGTAACTGTTACCCGCGGTTTGTGTTCCCTCAATGGATTTTTTGAGAAAAGGTACCCTATATCCGAGGAGGACATAGGCTACCAAGGTACAATTTATTTCAATACAATTTTTTTCAAAATTAGTTCACCGCTATAGGCGTGGAAACGTAACAAACAAATCGGCAGACAGACGGTTTTACATTCAAATTAACAATATTAAGTTTGGATATAATAAATCCTTGACAATTCACTAAAATGAACTGCAAGTTGTAGCGCTTACTCTACAACTAGCTTAGTATAATAAAATTACTGCCGTAGTGGTAAAACTAAAATGTTACTCAATGGCACTAAACGAAAGCGCGATATTTGCGGTGACAATTAATCACAATGACTCGCGAATTAATACGGACGACTTTCGATGACACGTTGTATAAACCTTATTTAATTAAGTTACGTCTTCGTTGCGTGAGCGTTCCCGGGCCAATGCTAAACCAAAGCTTATAGGAAAACAGTGAGGCGGCAAATTTTTTGTCAATTAGTAAAATTTGGAAAGTCACGTCTTGTAATACCCTGAATATTGTTTTTGTGTGTGGACCGAATATCTAACTATCTTTTTCAAGGGACTGTAACCACTTGGTCCGTGGTGGAATAATTACGAGATATTAATGTAATAAATTATTCTAAATTCTTACAAAATAGTACGCCTATATTTCCGAAAGGATAAGCACGTGCACTTGTTTTTTTTTTACTTGGGGAAATCTTCTAAAGGCGACCGGTCTACGGGGGTTAGACTGGGAAGAGAGGGATTCTTTCCCACTAAAACCACCCCGGTTGCTACCACCAGCACATAGTGTAGGGTCTTGTGTCTTCTGTATTTCAGAACCCTCCGGCACAACCCTGGGGAGAATAACGGGTCTCCACTGAAATTGTGTACGGCAACACGTGACTACTGCTACCGTCTTCTCTAGGGCAGAGTCATTAGGCAGAGATGCACCTACTGCAGTACAAAAATACACCCGACAATTTGTTTTTTTTTTCAAATAAGTATCCGGAACATAATTTTACATAATACGGATGTCCAATAAATTTGTAAATGTCGGTCATATGCCACACTAATCTGTTCCTTACTAACGTAACGCGTGCATGCGATGATTTCTCCGTGTCACTATTACCGATCGCCACGCTATTGGCTGATGTGTTGTACTTCCTATCTGTAATTTGCGTTTGGTCACAAGTCTTGTCTAGCGTTGCGAGTAATGTATTACAACTTTTTTTTAAGGACGTAGTTTAGCATTTATTTTTGTTGTTTGTATATCTTCATGAATCGTGACAGAAATGTTGAAACGGTACCGTTGGGATGTGATGAGGAGAGATGAATGAATACATATATTTTAAATACATACAATACATACATACTTATCGAAATACCCAGACAAATGAATAACGTACTTGTTTCAATCGACCACCAATTCGTTAGTGTGCTATATGCTCTTTTGTAATATCCTATTTAATAGTTCCAAGCTCTGCCCAATTTGCCAAAATTGGCTCAGTGAAGAAGGACTTAGGAACGAACAAGTCGATTTCGTATTTGATTGATTGAATTTCTGTTAGAAGTGTCTGTAACTTTCATTTTCTTTGACATCAGCCAGATATCCCAATTTGTCATTACAATTCTGTTGATTGAGTAGAATCTGTATCTACATAGAAATTACTCCATGTTTTAAGTTTGATTAAATCTTTAAGGCAATCAATAACTCTGAAGATATGGAACATGAACTTGTATTATGTCTCTCAAAAGAATAACCATAACTTAACATTAAACAGGCTGTAATGATCATCGTAAGTCAAACTATGGGGGACTTCAATACCTATCGATATGACCTATGTTCCTCGTTATTCAATGTTTGTTTTCTATTTATTGAGATTAGATGACATACAAGCGTACAGGTGATGGTAAGATGATGGCGATGATAAGCGACACCTGCAGCCTATAGACGCCAGCAAAACCAGGGGTATCACTCTCGCATTGTCATCTTGAGATCTCCTTTCTTATGTCTCATACATTTCAATCAATCAATCAAAATAGTTTTATTTTCATATAAACCATATACAGGCACTTATGAAATGTCGAGTCTAGGTGCACGGTTCCAAATTGGTCGTTTCCTATGGAGAAGAACCGCCAAGAAACTCTATGGTTACTCTTTTAAATTATCGTTTTGTATTACAATTATATTTGATACAGTAATAATTATAAATTGGATTGGATACTTACAATTTGCCCAGTAAATTCACTGGCTACATTGCCCTTCAAACTGGAACAATAATGTGGTAACATTATTGCTTAGTAGGAGAATTTTTGACAATGCAGCATGAGCATAGTATACCATAGAAATGTTAAAAATGTTTTGTCAAACCTACGCAAAACATTTTACAACGGAACACGTGACTTGTTCGCGTGTCGTTGGCGTGTCGGTATCGCGCTCACGCAATATATTTTCACTCACAATAAGCGTTTGCGATTTGTATCCTTTTACTTTCTATGACTTGTTTACGAGAAATGTCGTTTTTAGAGCAGATAGGTACTGTTATAATAAGTTTATACTTGACTGTAATAAGAACATACAAATTTAATGTGCGAATACAACGTACACTATAGTCAAACAGCTGGGGGGAGAGGGAGAGGGATTATAGCCTGATCCCTCTCATTCTATGAGAGGAGATCCGTGCCCAGCAGTGGGACTGTATATGGGTTGATGATGATGATGACGATAGTCAAACAAACATTTTACCTAAGCTTGCAAATTTATTTTTAATTAATGATCAATAGATGATTCAACGGTCATCGAGTGTGGATCACTCTTTAATTAGTTAATCTTTGCTCCAGTTATTACATTTAACTTTTACCGCTTTAACATTTAACTAACTTCACGAAATCAAAATAAATTATAAATAAGGCTTCTACATGGTCATTAGAGCAGGATGTTTGTATGACGAACCTGGCAAACGATGTCAACAAAAAGCTTGTTGATCCTTTTAGATAAGATATCAGACTCGATATTAAAACCTTAATAGATTAAGGGGCATATTTCACCAAGCCAATAAATTACTCGGCAATTTCATACAAGTTCTGTCCTATTTTCAATTTATTCGGGGAATAGTAGCTATTTAAACTTGGTGAAATAAATTCTCAGATTATCCTGTATTGTATGTTTAATATTGATCCAAAAAGTGATAAACAGCTGAAGAAAACACATGAATTTATTACCCAGTGTTTTCACCACATTGCAATAAATATTTAATTACTTTTTACAAGCGTTATTTATTTAAGCTTTTAATTTCGGAACTGCAGAATATTTCTAATCGTGTAAATCTAAAATTCTCATGAAATAAATCAAAGGAGGTTTTAATTTTCGTTTGTGTTCTATTCAAACACATAAATACAATAGAATTATTTATTTAATAAAGATAATGTTGTCTAATGTTATAACACCGTACGTACTGTATTCATTATAATGAATACAGTACGTACGGTGTGAGTACCTACCTACATATACCTATATAGTTCTGAAATGTCAAGTAAGTAGCGTTCCGCCTGAGATACCACATTTTTCCGGTAGATTAGGTTCGCTTTACGAGTTTTGGATTCCCTAGAGGCACGGCGTGTTTTCGCGCATATTCATATTATATCCTATCCTTTATAAGCTATTAAACTCCATTTAGTACCATTAGACAACTAACTATTGTGGAAATTACTGCATTTTAGAGAATACATATATTTGTAATTAGACTAGATACTTCCGTGCCTCGGAGAGCACGTAAACCCGTCGTGCCAGTTGTCATACGAACATCTATTACTGTCATTAATGATAGTCGGAACCTTAAAAAGCCAGACAACCAGTATATCTTCAAAATGTCGGTATTACCCAGAAAATTGGGTCTGATGGCAGTCGTTTCGTGCAAAAACTGATATTCAATATATTATGTAGACTAGTTGAGAGATGAGATTAGATACTCGAGTAGGTAGGTAGGTATGTCATCATCATGATCAACCCATATACTGTCCCACTGCTGGGCACGAATCTCCTCTCAGATTGAGAGGGTTTTGGCTATAGTTCACCACGCTGGCCTAGTGCGGGTTGGTAGACTTTACACACCGTCGAGAAAAATCTCCTAAGGCATGCAGGTTTCCTCACGATATTATCATCAGCCTATATTAGTCCACTGCTGGACGTAGGCCTCCCCTAATGTGCGCCATTTCACCCTGTCCTCGGCTTTTCGCATCCAGCTTCTACTAGCACCCTTTCACAAATCATCACTCCATCTTGCCGGAGGGCGTCCTACACTACGTTTGCCGAGTCTCGGTCTCCGTATCGTGAAATAATGGAGCTTTTAGATGAGTTCATTGTATCCACAAAGGTCGAGTAGAAAGAAGAAAGTTGCAGATGTGTAGAAAAAACTAGAGAAATCAAGGAATATTTCCTCTAAATTACAAATCTGTTAGTCCATTAGTTTACACTGAGTTACATTCTCTTGTTTACAATTTTAGTTTACATTTTATGTCAGTAAAGTTACATATCGTCATCCCAGCATAACTATGTTAGGGTTGGGTTGGGTTCCAGTCCTGAATACATATCAGAATACATTCTAGGGTTTGGGTTTAACCCGTTAACACAATGCAAAATCTATTGTTCTTGGACGTCGGGGTTTTGCGTGACTTGCTGAATTAAAATATAAATTATGCAGAAAAAAGTATTTAGTAGCAAGGAAACTACAAATTATATCTGTATTTCTATACTAATATTATAAACTGGTAAAGTTTGTGAGGTTGTAGGGGGGGAATCTCTGGATCTACTGAACTGATTTTGAAGATTCTTTTACCAATAGAAAGCCACATTATTAGTGTGTGACTATAATATAAGCATGTAATTGGACCTTTTGACGCAGTCCAGAAACGAGCAGTTAGAATTTTCAATGATCCCAATCTCACAAACGGTTTGGAACCTTTAAGTCTGAGGAGAGTCTTTGCGTCTCTCTGTGTGTTCTACCGTTTGTACAACGGGCGGTGTTCTGAGGAATTGTTTGAGAACGGCTACTTTCTATTATCGGACCTCTCGCCATCGGCGTGGAGTTCATCCACATACCCTTGAACCACTTTGGTCTCATACCGTGCGATTCCAGAGGCATTTTCTTCCACGCACGCTTAGGTTGTGGAATCAGCTCCCGGTCCAGGTTTTCCCCAGACACTATAGCATAAGGTTCTTTAAGAAGGGTGTGAAAAGATTTTAACAGGGTCGGCAACGCGCAAGTGATAACTCTGGTGTTGCAAGCGTCTATAGGCTACGGTAACCGCTTACCATCAGGTGGGCCGTATGCTTGTTTGCCACCTCAGTGGTATAAAAATAAATAATGTTATTAGTACATTGCACTCGTGCGAAGCCGGGACGGGTCGCTAGTTGGAATAGAAATAAATAAAAAAGATTTATTTATCACAGTCAAGCTACATTTACAAAACTGGACCACACGGGTAGTATCAGCTTTCAAATAAAAAAAGAATCGTCAAAATCGATTCACTCAATCGAAAGTTCTGAAGAAACAAACAAAAGAAAATACAATCGAATTGAGAACCCCTATTCCTGTTTTGAAATCGGTTAAAATAGAGAGAAAATTACATAGTGGCACAATTGTTGTGCCTCACGGCTGTGGCAAATGGAACCAGTTCAGCAATATGCCAGGCTGCCTCAGGAGGCGGCGGAAAGGGAGAGAGAATTGTCCTCCTCTCTCCCGATCCGTTGTAGAGGCACCGGGCCCTGGAGGGCGCAGACAGACTTCCGGCCTCCATGTGCTTTAGCCTGCGGGCGGTTGAATTGGGGGACTCTGCCGCCCGACCAGATAATGGCCCCAGTATGTCAAAAGGTCAAAATCAGTATGCGAGGAAAGGCCTCGCTAATCGACGGGTTCCAGCAACTGCTGGACAACAGCCTGTCATGGTCGTGGCGAATTTCGGATCCCATGGCCATGACAATAGGGCAGGTGAAGGCAAGTGGGGTGTTTTTTTTGCCTCGCCCTGATTTTCAACTGAACCTCAATTACCTTAGGTGTCACCGTGTCACGGATGCAAACAAGTTTCATAGTGTGAATTATGTATGTAAAAAAGATAAAAATAATCACACATTTTACTGATTAATGACAATATTATGCACTAATTACCTACTTGTACCATGTGCGTTAATTAGCGTTCACTGAATTAATGCAGATATGACGGAAACCATTCAGGAAATTAGTGTCGACTATGAATTATGCTATTTATGGTGACTGAACAAACAGCCATATCCTCAATAATATTTGGTTTTATTCATAATATACATACTAATATTGTAAATGCGAAGGTAACTCTTTCTGTCTGTTTGTTTGTTACATTGTTCCACCTAAACCGGTTAACTAATTTTGATAAATTTTGGATTGGTTATAGATTGGACCTTGGACAAGGATATTATAGGCTACCTTTTGTCTAACTTACTTTAAAATAATAATATCTGTTTTGCATGCTGAATAGCCGAGTGTTGCTCTTAATACAATTTAAATATAATGTTTGATAGGTAAAACCTAGTTTTACATATATTCGCAATACATAAATTATGATTATGGTTATGATTGTCTTAAAAGCTAGCTTTGCTGTTTTGTTTTTTTTAGAAATGAAAGAAAATATCTTGCGGAAGTCGAGAGTTAACCAATGAAAGAGGGTTAAAAGTTCGGCTAACATACGGACAATATTTTCTTGGGTGTGATCTTTCAATTTCCTTTGTGTGTTGTAAAGAAACATGGCTTAATAAAATCTATCGTATTAAAAGCATACTGTGTAATAAATACTGTGTCGGTGGATGCGGTCTGCGCAAGATCGATTTTTGTGGCGATCATTAGGGGAGGCCTATGTTCAGCAGTGGACGTCCGTGGCTGATAGATAGATAGTGTAATAGCACTATTCTGATGACGTCTGTGATTTAGTTGTTCAATGTAGCATGATCGGCTGCTTCGATTCGACACGAGGTTCGATTCTATGTGGTTCAATTTTTATGTGATGAACATAAATGTTTATTTCTCTTGGTGATTCTTATGTTAGTATTTATTAATACCTTCCTATGTCTTTACTAAAAAAGTAGGTATGGGTGTATTATATATTCATTGTCTAGTATTCAAGCTCTGCTTAACTTCTTAACTGGGACTGGATCGTGCTGCATAAAATGTTTCACAAAACCGAGTGTTTGCGGTTTTTTTTTTGCAGTTTTTTTAGCCGACAGACATCCTGTTTTAATTTCAATTAATCAAAAAAAAACCGATAAAATATTAATTTAGTAGGTATTATCCGAATTTTAAATATTCCAGGATTTAAAAAATTAAACTGTGGACTGCCTAACCCATAAGCCTTTGGCGTTATAGTATGCATCTACACACGTGTGCATGAATAACCACGCTAATCTAACAACACAAGAAAGCTTTAGAAAGTAGCTCTTCGATTTGGCGTATACAGTTTGTAGTCGTTGAGTAAATAAAGCATACATTTTTGTGAAGGGTACAAGAAAAGGGGTCTTCAAACATTGAGTTATCAATTCTATCTGGTGGAGATTCAAGAAATCTATAAAATGGTAAAAGCGAGAGAATATTTCTCTCTTTCTTTGTCTTCGAGTAAATATTCTAAAGATCACAGTCCACGCGAGACTTAAAGTACGTTTGTATGTATAGAGGCCAGCACATCATCAAGCTACCACAACCCGTCAAATTTCTTCGATTGATTTTCAACTTTAATACAAAATAATAAGGTTTATATTCAATAGGGAAAGTTTGACAGTTTTGGATAGCTTGACCTGCTGGCGTCTGTACCTAAAGATGAACTTCACTCAAAAATTTATTTTAAATTCAATAGTATTTTAAACTAACGTTAAGGTATCTATTCCATCTAAATAAACTATCCGCTTTGAAAAAGTTACGCCGACATTTAAATCCGCGAAACTTATTTTCGTATAGCAACTAAGAGGAAGCACATCACTAGGACATCCGCCATTTTAAAAACGCATCACAAATCACTGTTCAAAAATTCAAAAATAGAACACCACCACCAAAACTGTTAACTTGAACATTACTCACAAGTTTGAAATCCATTTTTACGTAAATTCGTCTCAGTCGATGTTTCGCGAACAAATGTAACCGGTGCGCTGCGTACGAAGCAACTTATAGCACGCAATTGTTGATAACCAACCCCCCACTGGTCAGTACTGAGGAGGGGACTGTGGTTGTGTTTTAGGCTTATGCACGTGGTCACTGTAGTTATTATTTTTGTGGTATCAAGCTAGTTAAAGAATTTAATTTCACGTTGAATCACCTATCCTTCAATGATCGCGGTGACACCGTTCCAATAACAATTGATTAACGAATCTATTTTTTTTAGTAAGTAATTAGGACTTTCTCATCGCTCTAGTGGACGCCAGCGAGGTTGCGCCCAACAACTAGTTATGGTATAACTAGGTTTTAGTGCATCCCAGTACCTACATTGTCCTGAAACTTATTTCGTCCACTGACTTTTTTCTGCGGCTTACCTGGGTAGGCAAATGACTGATTGCATTTGCGGTACTCAAAAAAAGCAGTCATATGGATACAGAAAAAAAAAACGTTATTGTTTTATGTAATTTCGAAGCTTATTATTATTATTGAAAATCTAAAAGTTCGACCCTCCTATCCTTTTCCCAATATGTTGGGTTCGACTTCCAGTCCAGTATTTTACGCGAAGTGATTGTCATTAAATAGCTAGCCATTGATAGCAGTGATAGCCTAGTGGACTGCCAAGTCGAAGGTCTCGAGTTCGAATTCCTCTGACTTTTCGACTTTCTGACTGAAATCATGTGCGTATTAATAATTAATTAATGATCAGTCACTTAAACGGTGAAGGAAAACACCGTGAGGAAACCTACATGCCTTAGAGATTTTCTCAACGGCGTGTGAAGTCTACCAACTCGCACTAGGCCAGCGTGGTGGACTATTAAATAGCCTAATCCCTCTCAATCTTTGAGAGGAAACCCGTGCCCAGCAGTGGGACAGTATAAGGGTTGATGATGATTGCAGTTAAACCGCAATCCAATACCTAGTCAATACCTATATGCTATTATAGTATAGACTGGTTGTCAGGCTAAAAGCTCTAATTACTTTCAACACGAGAACCTAACTCATATTAAATTCATCGCAGGCTTTCAATTGCTTTTAATCTAGAATTCTTCAAAGAGAAAACCAATTAGTGTTTAATTTAGTTCTAGAACCGAGTAACATTGTTGAAATGGTTCTTTGTTCAAATATGTCTATACTAGCTGTTGACTTCTGTCTCACTCGCTGCCCAAAATGACAGGCAAAATAGATCATAAAAAAAGACAAACTAGATATTTTACAAGCAAAGAAACAAAACAAATTTGTTTGTAAAATTATTGTAGCTAAGAAAATATTCGACTGCGGGCAGTATATGAACCTGCGTCTTCTGGTTAGGTACACCAGACTCGCGGTGGCATAGTGGTCATAGCGCCTGGTGTACCTAATCAGAAGACGCAGTTTAGAATCTTGCCCGCGGTCGAATTTTTGCTTCGCTAAAATAAATTTAAAAAAATCCTAGCATGCCATGCATGGAAAATGACAATAATACAAACATATTAATTTAAACATTGCTAGGCTATTGAAATAATTCTCAATTCTTCCTCCTGCAATATATTTTCCTACAATAAAGATATCCTATGATATTTCCAAGATCCAGTTCTTAAATGCATTTCATAAAATGCCTTAAACCCTCAATTTAACCAAGCTTATTGTAGCCGCAGCTCTCAATATTCAAAAAATATGGTGGAGCTCGCCCTGTAATACTCTGTTTAATGCTGGAACACTGGATTTTCTGTTAAACTGAATAAATAGTTAATTATAAAGACTGCTCGTAGATTCGTTTAACAGCGGATTATGTAACCGGCTTGAAATAAGCCAGATATTATGGCGCAGGCAATGAGGGGCTCAGAACTCACTGGTCCCTTGAAATTTGCACACTGTCTTTGAAATAAAACTACTTTTTACGGATTTTAACGCGTATATTGATATTATTAATCCCGACGTTTCCGTTAAAAGTAGTTTATTTCAATGTATAATATTCGCGTAAATGTTAGAAATCAATATGTTTGTACACTGTCCCCACTCGTCCCCTGATCTATTATTTATTTTAAAATTATAATTCCCATTCATTCTACTAATTAGAAATATCTAAAATATGGCTGGTTTTCTATCAGGGAGCCAAAAGGCACCTGAATAGGTGCCGAATCTATAACTTTTATTCTACATTGAAATAAAACGACTTTAAACTACCATGGACGCTGTAAAGGGTCCGAAACGTCGGGAATAATAATATCAAACTACTTTTTACGCATTTTATCGCGAATATTGATACGCGATAAAATCCGTAAAAAGTTGTTTTATTTCAAAACGTTTCTTATTTAACCTTAACAACTAAAGTTCTTTCTGTTAATGTTAATCTTGATTGGTCTACTACTGGGGGAGCAATAGGCACCTATATAGGGGCCGAATCTGGAACTTTTATTCCAGGGGACGAATATAAGGGGTTCTGAGCCGAGGGCCTCCTGGCTAAGTGATAACTACGCTGAACTAATCTGCAGGTCTGCAGTCAACACCAGGGCTGTCACTTGCTTCCGACCCTGTAAAACGAAAGAGGAATATTTAAGAATACGTACTTAGCTTTACAGTTTATTCGTCGCAAGTCGCGGAACCGTGCAAATGTATCGTTTGCATATTTATTAAAGAATTATTTCCGACACTACTAAGTTACTTCAGCATTTACATTTCGGAAATGTATGTTAATGTCTTCAACATCTGCATAAAGATCAAATGTATCGTCTGTGTTGCGTAAAATCTTTGTCTTTAAGAATCATGACCTGTATGGGCTATTGACGATATGGTTATGGTGAATCCTCTCGCAATCAGGTAACTCGTCAGCTTGTGTGCCAACAGCGCTACCCTCTTTTTAACCCCCGACGCATAAACCTCGGGGTGTTATAAGTTAGACGTGTCTGTCTGTGTGTGAGTGTGTGTCTGTCAGTGACATCGTAGCTCCCGAACGGATGAAACGATTTTTATTTTGTTTGAAAGGTGAAATTAGTCGGCAGTTTTCTTAGCTAGGTATGTTTGATGAAAATCGGTCCAAGATGGTCACCGGTACTAAATGGAGGATTACATATTTTTTTACAACCTTCAGTATGGGTTCCTATCAAATGAAAGGGCTTGACTAGTAGAATACTATCAGGGGCGGGGGAGGGGAGTCAGGGGTTTTAATTCTAAATTGTAGTGTTTTTTAAGTACAAAAAGTCCTCATAAATCGTCGTTCCTCCGCCACCCGGGGAGGCGGCAGGGTATGTCGGACCAAACCGCACTTGCCTTCACTTGGCCTATAGTCAATGGGATCCGTGAAATTCACCACGACTATTACAGGATGCTAGAGGTCTTAGGCTCGAATCCCAGGTCGAGTCGGTCCTCGGTTAGATTCGTGTCATTGGGTTTTTCTATGAAATTCTCAGTAGCAGCTCGGAGTTTGGATTTGTGCCCGGTTAATGGCAAGGCTCGCCCCCTATTACATGGGATCTAAACATGGCGGAGGATCCATGAGAATTTTCCGTACTATAAAAAAAAGGACTTTATCATAGCACTTATGCTTAGAACCACTAGACTAACGAACCAGTTAACAATATATCACCATCAACCCATATACTGTCCCACTGCTGGGCACGGGTCTCCTCCCAGATTGAGAGGGATTAGGCTCTAGTCCACCACGCTGGCCTAGTGCGGGCAGACTTCACACACCGTCGAGAAAAATCTCTAAGGCATGCAGGTTTCCTTACGATGTTTTCCTTCATCATTTAAGCAAGTGATAATTAATTACGCACATAAATTTGAAAAGTTAGAGGTGCGTGCCTTGGATTCGAACTCGAGACCTTTGACTGGTCACATCACTACTGCGATCTGACAATATACATATAATAATTGAAATAAAACTACTTTTTACGGATTTTATCGCGTATATTGATATTATAATATTATAATAGGGATTAATAATATCAATATACGCGATAAAATCCGTAAAAAGTAGTTTTATATCAATGTATAATATTCGCGTAAATGTCAGAAATCAATACAATAATTTAAAATATCTCTTAATTTACCGACTCTTGACATTAATAAAGATATCTGGTTGGTCTACATAATGATGTGTATCTATTTTCGCCACTAAACCTGCCTATAACGGTAGCAGTTACGTCACAAGCGACCACTATACGGAAATAAAATCAAATACTAATATGTATTGCTTTATTAAATAAGATTAACCCACATACTTTCGATTACGGTCTCATTACATTTATGTTTTTACATTTACGTGGGGCCGCAGATTTATGTAATGGTAACATGACAGTTTAAAGTTTTTTTTAAAAAGGAGTGTCTAATTTTTCGCCGGTTCTTCTCCATTAGACTCACTTTTTGGAACCGTGCAACTAGTTTTGACTTTGCAAAAAGTGCTATTTAATGGCTTAATTGTATTTAAGGGAGGTAGGGCATAGTGGGAGTAATTCTACTCAAATTTGAGCTGCCCGACCGGGGAAGTACATCTGCCTTGCAGAAAATCACACTGATTTGAGCTGTGTTGTGTCTTGTCGGTAAGCAAGGCTGCCAGCGAGGAAACGTTGTGTTGGCACTGGGGGGACTTTGATCCTTATACTGCCAAACCAACTATTCCTCTTTCGTTTTACAGGGTCGGCAACGCGCAAGTGATAAGTACCGCTGATGTTAATGATATTTAATTTAATATATTTAGTAGCAGTGATAGCCTAGTGGTATGACCATTAGACTGCCAAGTCGAAGGTCTCCAGTTCGAACCCAGGGCACGCACCTCTGACTTATCGAAATCATGTGCGTATTAATAATTAATTATCACTCGCTTAAAAGGTGTAGGAAAACATCGTGAGGAAACCTGCATGCCTTAGAGATTTTCTTGAGGAAGTGTGAATGTCTACCAACCCGCATTAGGCCACCGTGGTGGACTATAGCCTAATCCCTCTCATTCTGTGAGAGGTGACCCGTGCCCAGCCGTGGGACAGTATATGGGTTGATGATTATGATTATATTTTGTAACACTTATTGTAACTTTACCTACATACATTTTAGCTTTGTGCACTCCTTTTCCATATAAACTTTATCTATGTCAAATCTCACACTCCTGTACGCAATATTCTTTAAAAAGGATTACAAAGATTTCGCTTCACGTATTATTTAATAAATTCTGAAATCGATTTAGTTTTTACAGTTAAAGGTAATATTTTGTGTGTGCTAATGTCATTTGTGTCATTTCCAATTCTGATTTAGTGTCTACGTACCTACGCAGCTACGTATAAAATGTCTACCTTATTCATACGGTTACATGAGCACGCCCGGATTTCAGTACATACCATTTAATTATAATATTAATGTCGAATTTATTATACAAAGACTTAGTTTACAACCTTTGACATAATATACAAGCCTTGAGGCTTAAAGGGCGTTATGTCCTTTACGCCGTCTGAATTATAAGGTACACAGTGAAAGTACAAGGACCTGTGAATTATGGATTATGTAAAGTCTTTCAGAAGAAAGTCTTATTATCAAATCATCATTGTAGCCTTTTCTCAAGTACGGTCGGGATCATAAGTCCAGTAGCAGTTTCACAAATCTATCGCATTAAAACTAGTCGCACCTACGACCTTTTTCTGTAACAAACATTTTACACACATAAACGATCTCTATATCGCACTCTTTCATCATTATCTAGACAGAAAGAGTGCGATATTTGCTTTAGTGACAAACCACACACTATCACCTTCTCGTAGTTATACCGTTTGACGGGTAAATGTTTCCATTGAAATCACTCACACATGTGTGTATACGCGCAGTACCGTGCAAGCGAATATGATCGTTGAGGTGCTACTGGACTCATGGCCCCAGACTGTACATGTTAGTGTTGGCTTCCTTTAAAAGTCAAAATAATTTATTCAAGATAGACTACTAGGTAGTACTTTTTGTACGTCATTTTTACATTTAAGACAGCCCCCAAAATGGTCTTAACTGAATGTCGGCTGAATATCAGTATTCTACACGAAACGATTGCTAAGTATCGTAAGAATTCCGCATCTTAATTTCTATTGCAATTTCTAAAATTTATAACTTTAGTTTACACCTACTAAAGATATAAATTTTAGAGAAAGAAAAATTCGATGTCAGGAAGTTTGAACCTTTTTTTTTATAGTACGGAAAATCCTTATGGATCCTCCACCACCCGGGGAGGTGGCAGGGTATGTCGAACTCATACCGACTAAAAACCGCACTTGCCTTACTTGCTCTATAATCATGGCCATGGGATCCGCGAAAGTCGCCACGACCATGACATTCAAGAGTTTAAACTTGCGTCCCTACGGTTAAGTACACCGGATGCTTTAGCCAACTAAGCTACCGAAACCACTGTCTGTGATGTCGAGTTTCTCTTTCTCATTTTTACGTCTTATATCCCTCAGCGACATCTATATCCCTATAAGACGTCATATTTCGCAGTTCGCACAAGTACGGAAACCCAGGAAAGTTATCGCGTAACGCGGAGAATGATCTATGAAACTATCTGCAATCCCATTTCAATTTATCAATGATTCGTCTGCAATATGCCGTCTGATTGGTTCATACATGGCGCAGAGGCGGGCCACGCTTTGATTACGCATTGGAACAAATATTTGTATGGCGTACAAATATTGATATTGATTCTGGGACGTCAATGAATATGATTCATACATATTTTTATGGCAGACAAAACGCTGGGAAGCTTTATGATATCCAAAGCTTATAGAATACTTGCTGCTATCCGCGGTTTTACTCGCATTTAGTCCATCCATCGCATCAGCCAATATCTTTTCTCAGGATACAATCTACCTCTTTGGTAGATTTGATAAAATTTTACCAAGTTTTACCAGGTTTCTTTTAGGTGCGAAAACGTAACAGACAAACACACATTACATTTTAGAGTTACTTTCGCATTTGGATTTTGTAGCAGATGACATATAGGCAACGGTAACCGCTCACCATCAGGTGGGCCGTATGCTTGTATGCCACAGGAGTATAAAAAAAATTATAGTGAAAATCACATAAAAGTCCTTTGCTTAGGTCATTACTGAAAACCAGCGCTGTCGGTGTAGCATCTCCGCACAACATGCTGAGCTTTGGCCTTTTTTCGCTCACAAGATGCACATCCCTCTCTTTCATTTAAACTTATGGTTTAAATTAATTTATAAATCGTATTAATATTTGTTTTTATTATTCTTTACAGTTTACTTTTTTTTATTATGTTGGCACTTAGTTGCCTACTTAGTGTCCAAACTGATATGTTGGCCTTTGGACCACTAATAATTGTAGTGCGTCGTATTGGGCAAAAATAAATACTTTTTCTTTCTATCTTTCAGTCAGAGGGATGCGACTTTGTTTTATACTATGTATAGATTATTATGACTACTGATACGAACAAGCAAATCGAATTATTGCGAATACGAATTAAAAAAAAATTGTCGCGTTTCCCCAATATCATGGGAATCCCTGAACACATAAATGTAGGAAATTATGCGTAAGTATATCGTGCGATAGGCGTCCGACAACACATACGACACTTACCATGTAATTATCGTGCAAACAATACAAATTGCACACTTAATGATAGTCCCCGATAATTACGACATTAACCGGTACTTAATATCATGAGACACGCGATCAATTGAAATGGTTTCGATTACATTTGAATCAGAAATATAAATAACATTGTATTGATTTGATAAAGACGATTGAAGATCAATAATATCATGCGTTTGTTTGTAATACTCGTTCAGGTCCACTATTCATTTTAATTTTATGCTAGAGAGAGTGCGTAAACTTACGCTCTGTCTGTTTGTCTCTCATTTCTATATAGTACTAACTTCTGCCCGCTCCACTTCTTAATTAATTATAAAATGTATACTAATTAATTATACTTTTCAGTATACATTTTATAATTAATTACTTATATTTTTCTCTAAGTCTATTATTTTGAATAAATAACAGACCAGTCAACTACTCCACTAGCTTAAAGATCTTCTTGCAAAATCTTAAACACTAACATGATTACTAAAGGAAAGAATAAAAAAAAAGATTACTGAACCACGGTTAAAAAAGTGTTTACATTTACAGTAATTTGCATAAAAACACAACAGTGTCTTCATTAGCTACAAATTATTGTCTAATTCACTTAATTTCCACTTTACGACGGAACTCCACAAGATCATATTTCATTCTCTGCTAATTCCGTAAAGAGGAACAAGATTGATGATAATAACTTCATTTTATTAGCGTGCCGGAAACGTTGACCGAGCGATTTCAGTGCGTAGACGATAATCGGCCAAGTTGTGTGGAAACATACGTTGGAGCGAACGAGGCGGGCCCGAGCGATTCTGATGTTATTTTGACGTGTATATCGATTAGGTACTCGATATTCGAATTATCGAATATTTTAATATTAGCAAAAAACCGAGAGTGGGGTAAATTGCTGTAGGAATATCTTGATTAAAATTATCGTATCAACCATAATTCATCGTTCAACATGTAATTTTAAAGTTTAAACGTTTTTTGCTTCGAGGATTTATCCTGAATTTATTATGAAACACGACTAATAACCATAAATTTATAAGACTTACTAAGCTAAGGCCTCACCCACACAATTTCCCGTGGCGAATACAAATAATCGCAGAGAATATTTGAAGGCACTTAAATCCATACTAATATAAAAAATGTGAAAGTATAACTATCTGTCTGTCCGTATGTATACATTTTGACACCGAAACCACTAAAACAATTTTGATGATTTTTGTTTTTTTTTTTATACCATTAAGGTGGCTAACAAGCATACGGCCCACCTGATGGTAAGCTGTTACCGTAGCCTATAGACGCTTGCAAAACCAGAGGTATCACTTGCACGTGTACTGTAAAACGAAAGAGGAATAGCTGGGTTGGCAGTATAAGGGTTGACTACCAAAAAAACTTTTCCTTGCCGAGCACTGGCAACCCTGCTCACCGTTAGGAACAAAAGCTGTGTTATTACACCTCGATAGAGATAAATTAACATTGCAGAAATACATCATCATCATATCAGCCACAGGAGGTCCACTGCTGAACAAAGGCCTCCCCCATAGACTTCCACAAGGACCGGTTATATGACGCCTGCATTCAACGACTCCCAGCGACCTTTACCAGGTCATCCGTCCATCTCGTTGGAGGCCGTCCCACGCTGCGCTTACCGGTGCGTGGTCTCCACTCGAGAAATACATAGGTTGGCTAAACTTTAGCTCAAAAAACCCTTTGGGATAAGAGTGAAACAGCATAAAGCTTATTTGCGTGCACGTACAAACTTCCACCACCCGTATGTTGTACCCTGTTTCTACTCACAAACTTCCCTGTTGTGTATTGCGTACATTATTACTTACTTCGTTATGCACACAACTAATTATGTCGCTATCTATTCCTATATATCTACTTCGATTTGTAATCTGAACACCAGCAACTTGTGATTGTTTTAAGTAACTAGCGACGCGACCCGGCTTCGCTCGGGTGCAATGTACTAATAACACGCATGTATTTATACAATACACCTTCCGGAAGAAATTTACTAAATGGTAGTGAAAACCGCATTAAAATCCCTTGCGTAGTTTAAAAGATCTCAGCGTACAGAGGGACAGACAGCGGAAAGCGAGTAGAAGATAAAAGATTTGGATGAACACTTTTGCGTTTGACTGTCTTCCGCATTTCGATGTTTTATTCAGTCCGTAACTATCCTACTGAGATATTTTAGAATGAGAGCTATCATGCCATAATATAATCCCATTTAGCTTTTGCACATAAGCAACCTTCATTCATCCACCTTTGCAGACATCCCCTGCCTTCCCACTGCAACGCTAGTTCACTTTGATATCACGAATTTCTACTTTATCTTTAAAACAAAAGCGTTGCACCCGATGCCCGATATCCACTTTTGGAATTAAAGCAAGGAGTACTTAACGAAATTCAAGTTCTCTTTAAAGGTTGGCTATGTTCCAATTGTGCAGGACTAATAATCATTAGTCCTAATCGGTGCAAGATTATTAATCAATAATCTTGCACCGATTAGCCAGTCTCTTGTAATTAATCCGGGTAGTCTGCTGTGTAGGCACTTTTTTGTTCTCCCTGTGCCCAATTTGCTGATGTGTTCATAGATGGAAGCTTTTAACGTTACTTATTGAAATGAAATCCAAATTTAAATAGAGAAGACGGCTAGGTCTTACCATCTGCTTGGAATCATATTATAGATTCTATTAAATCAAAATCCAGGCCTACAACTGCAAGACCAAAAGATACGGTGAGCTTGTTTTGCGTGAATCGGATTGCCAATAATTAACAAAAAAAATTTAGAGTATATATCATCAAGATGCCCACCACCTCAGTCTACCCGTGACCATGGACCCTGTAAAGGGTCCGAAACGTTGGGATTAATACTATCAGTATAACGTGATAAAATCCGTAAAAAATAGTTTTATTTCAACGTCTAATATTCGCGTGAGTGTCAGAAATCAAGACTTTACTTATTGTTGATACGATGAGTTATTGATTTTATCTAAAAACATAATAATTCTCGTATCAATTATTGCGTGTAATCTCGTGCACTACGCTTAAGTAGACAATAAGCTATCTATTGGGTGTGGCGGAATAAATTTGGTTGAATTTATGCAGTAGAAATTAGAGTTGTGAGAAATATGAGTGAGGAACAGAGATAAGGGAGCCTTTTAGAGTGAAAGAAGATTGAGTAAGGCGCGTTTACATAGTTTGGGAAAGTAGACGGAAGGATTTTAAAGTTATTTAGAAAAGGAAAAATTCGACCGCGGGCAGGACTCGAACCTGCGTCTTCTGGTTAGGTACACCAGACGCTATGACCACTAAGCCACCGCGATACCTACCCGTCATGTCGAATTTTTCCTTCACATACTGAATTTACGTCTTTATGGTGACGTCAGTAACACCTATTGAAATGCAAGTTTTTGCTTTTCAACCGACACAACTTACTTTACAGTTAGTTCAATGTCGAACGATGCCACCTTACCTTCTAACTATCTTTTTGTATATTTTTGGCATTTTCCATGCTAAGATTTTAAAGTTATTTAGAAAGTTGTGTCGGTTGAAAAGCAAAAACTTGCATTTCAATAGGGGTTACTGACGTCACCATAAAGACGTAAATTCAGTATGTGAAGGAAAAATAATTCGACATGACGGGTAGGTATCGCGGTGGCTTAGTGGTCATAGCGTCTGGTGTACCTAACCAGAAGACGCAGGTTCGAATCCTGCCCGCGGTCGAATTTTTCCTTTTCTAAATAACTTTAAAATCTTAGTATGGAAAATGTCAAAAATATACAAAAAGATAGACGGAAGGAGTTTGAAGAGGCGAGTGTGAATAGAAGAGTTGATAGTGACCGATCGCTGCAAACGTCCATAAAAGAAATCGAACCCAATTTGTTTGTTTGTATCTCTGGAAATGCTGATGAAATTCGGACCGTGATATAAGGCTATGCTTTATTCTCATTACTTACAACTACTCGAACGAATGTAATACTGTTACTGTTATTTGATAGAAGGAAATAGTAGGCTATTGCTATAGTGTCATACCACAGATCTCTAAACTCATATTTATATACCGTCTTGCACCGTCTCTGCTCTCACTGGCCCACATAATAATCGATCACAAGCATTTTTACATAACGCACGCGATTCTCAGTGATGCAGACCGATGCACGGGCAAATCGTACAATCTTCACGCTAAATGATATAGGCGGAAAATTCGATCTGCTAGACCGGTGTCCCGCGGTACAGGTATTACAGAAGTCCAATCAGAATTCTGTGGGCTACATTTTATTGTGCAGCAGGATATTTGGGTCATTTTAGACAGGGTAAAGTGGGAAGCTCATGCTGCAGAGTTAATCTGGGGTGATGCCATTATTCGGCAGCTAAGCAATAATAGCCAGATGAACCGACGATCTCAAGAGGGCGGTTGGGTCAGATGGGCGGAGATCCGGGTGTTGTGTCGCGATTTGGGAGAGGCCTATGTCCACCTGTGGACTGCGATAGGCTGATTTGAAGCAATAATATGCTAATACTATTGTGTTTCGGTTTGAAGGGCAATGCAACCAGTGAAATTACGGAGCATATGAGACAACAACTGATTGGTCTAAAGCTGGTAACGCGCAAGTGATACAACTGGTGTTGCTGGCGTCTATAGGCTGCAGCTGCCGCTTACCATGAGAAGGCCCGCTAGTTTATCATCTTCATAAAAAAAAACGATATTATGACGGATGATATGAAGAAACTGAAAAAACAAGACGAGCTTACGGATGATACTCTAAAGTTAAAGCCCGTCGCAGACGTTCGGTGTTCTGGTCAGGTTTCCGAATCAGGAATTCAGATTCGGATACCTTTTCTTTTATACTACTAAGCTGGCAAACAAACATACGGCCCACCTGATGGTAAGCGGTTACCGTAGCCTATAGACAGTTGCAACACCAGGGGTATCACTTGTTGCGGAGCCTGTAAAACGAAAGAGGAATAGTTGGGTTGGCAGTATAAGGGTCAAAGTCCCCCCACTGCCAACACAACGTTTGGTACAACGCACTGGCAACCTTACTCACCGTAAGAAACACTACACAATTCAAAGCAGTGTTATTTTACTTCGATTTCCTGCACGGCGGGAGGTACTTCCTCAGTCGAGCAGCTACAATTGAGTGGAATTACTCCTACTATCCACTCCACCTCTCTGACCTGAATATGAAAAATAAAGTAAAAATATACTTCTGTTTTTCCACCCCCAAGCTGACACATCTACACGCTACGCTTGCACGTTGAGTAATAAATAAATAGACTCAATTATAATATAATACAGTTATGTGCATCCAGTGCATTACATTACGTAATACTACACGCTTGTTGCAGGAAGTGTAAAGCGGAGCGAGCGTTGGAATTTATTGTGTTTGCGTTGGTACATTGAGCGCAATAGATTTGCTCTGAAAAGCTTTTACGCAAAGTTCGATAATATTAATTTATTTCGTAGAGGACTGTGTGAGCAACTGTATATAGGTTCTTGTCGGTGTCGTGGAATCGACGAATCCCATGGGCCCCGACCATATGCCTAGGAAAGGAAATGGGCGGTTTTTAATCGGAATGATTCCGACATATCGACGAACCCTGCGGCAGCCCCAGATGGTACCCATAAGGATTTATTTATGTTTCAAAGGAAGACCAACATCATACTAATATAACCAGTAACGTAAACATAAATCTAATATATAAAATTCTCGTGTCACAGTTTTCGTTGCCATACTCCTCCGAAACGGCTTGACCGATTTTGATGAAATTTTTTGTGCTTATCGGGGAGGTCTGAGAATAGGCCAACATCTATTTTTTTTTTTTATGGCAAAACAACGTTTGCGGGGGCAGCTAGTAATAAATAGGCTTTCACAAATAATAAATTGAAATAGAATGTAGTAGTAATTCGTCATGTTAATTACGTTAAATAGAAGCTATAAGTGTCTTTGCTAAAAAAAAAAGCTATGCTTAAGTGCCTTCCTCGAAATTCTGGAATATGTACTTGTACCGTTTCTACCTTAGCATTAAAAATATCCAATTATACTTGACATACAATAGTTTTTAAAACAACTTCTCGTTCGCCACAGAAACGCATTCTGGCGATATTAAATGGGCACCAGGGGTAAATGAAAGAATTTTCCGGAATCCAAAAAAAAGAAACGTAGGTACTTCTTTACGTGTCGATAATGATGCTTTTTTTAAAAAAATGTTGCCCCACTAGGATTTTCTCTTGTATCGTGGGTGCGTTTACAACCACAAACTTTCACATACACAAACACCCAGACCCGGTACAACTCCATCATCATACAAATATTTAATCCGTGTGGGGATCGAACCCACAACCCGTGGCGCTGAAGCAGATATCTCAGACGCTGTGCCACAAACGTGTCGTGTGATGTAAATTTTGCTGATCCAAAATTCAATCCAAAATCCAAACGTTGGCGGCACGGAAGTCGTTTTGATTCCAAGTACCATAGGTAGCTTTCAGAAATAAACAAAGATAACGGTGTCTTTTCTAGCCAAGATATCATGTTAGAAATCATTTGTTTAAAGTACTACTTAAAAATGTTTTATTAAATAACACGCTGTAACGCAAAGCTAATGATACATAACACGTTATGCATTTTAACGAGTCGTTTACTCGAGATGTACGTACATAATCGATACGACGTCATCGCAATATTGCGCAACACTAATGTATGGTTGATGATGGAAAGTGGTGCGAGATTGGTGCTGCGTGCGAACGTGCCGATACCTCGACGTCACATCTCTATTCTATGTTCACAACTTTTAGTGTACGTTGACGGTTGAGTTAGTACTGTCAGGTCAATCGTTATAGTTGCGACGCAATGAAAAGAATATTGGTTTTGAATATCGATAATTATATTTGCAGTCGTGAATAACATTCATATAACTCTTGTAAGTGATACTATACAGATGATTGTCAATTAAAATAAAATTGTATAACCTAATATAAAATTAGCAATTGATTTCGAGTCTAGAAGTAGCCAGATTGTGTAAATCTTTAGCCTACAGTAGAGGGCTCTTATGCTTGATTGTAGTTAAAGTATTGCAAACCCTTATCGATCTTTACTGGAATTCCAAGGTACTTCATTAATTACAGTGGATTTATCGAATAAAGGTTTGATCCATCTCATCCTGAGAGGAGATTACTTAGCAATGGAACAGCAATACCTTTATTTTTATTTATTTTACAATAATTAAAGGAAACATTAAAATATAATAAAATTACTCACTATCATACGTCTTGCTCACAAAAACGCAAACACTGCAATAATATGTCTTGCCATACATCCGCAAACAAGTCGCACTGCGGGTTGACATTCAGAACTTCAGAAGAGCATTGAGTTGGCGCGGGCCACGGTATGACATGATGGCACAGCGAAGTACGTATGCCTTCATCATCATCATCAACCCATATACTGTCCCACTGCTGGGCACGGGTCTCCTCTCATATTGAGAGGGATTAGGCTATAGTCCACCACGCTGGCCTAGTGCGGGTTGGCAGACTTCACAAACCGTCGAGAAAAATCTCTAAGGCATGCAGGTTTCCTCACGATGTTTTCCTTCACCGTTTAACCGAGTGATAATTAATTATTAATACGCACATGAATTTGAAAAGTCAGAGGTGCGTGCCTTGGGTTCGAACTCGAGACCTTCGACTTGGCAGTGCAATGGTCATGCCACTATGCTATCAATGCTCCGATTGTCTTCGATTGTGTCAAAAATGATTAGGGGATCGACACAGTTCGTCATGCAGTTTATACTTAGCGATGTCTGTTATGTAAATTGCACTATAAAATATCCGTAATAAGTAGTGATAACCTAGTGGTATGAACATTGGACTGTCAATTTCGAATTCAAGGCACGCACCTTTGACCTTTCGACCAATCATGTGCGTATTAATAAATTAATTATCACTCGCTTAAACGGTGAAGGAAAACATCGTGAGGAAAGATTTTTTCGACGGCGTGTGAATTCTGCTAACCCGCACTAGGCCAGCGTGGTGAACTAGAGCTTAATCCATCTTATAATGTGAGAGGAGACCTGTGCCCAGCAATGGGACAGTAAAGGTTGATGATAGTAATGAAATTCATTCCAGCCATGCGGCTGAATATTTATAAACTAATGTCGGTACGTTAAGAATGGTCACCCGTCAAAATCCATCCGATTGATCAGCAGTTATTACTTAGGCACGAACCTCTCCTTGCTTTCCCCGGTCACATGAGGCAAAAGCATGCAATACTGTTCTTAATGGAAAGTTACATGATGCAGCACTTTTTGCGCTAACCTCCTTATTTAATAGTCGTTCTGTCCGATCGGATTGCAAATTATTGTCCATTCTTCATTATAGTTTATGTTTAATCACCAATTGGTTATTGTTGCTTATGCTTCGGATTTTGAAATGCGTAGTGCAATTGATTTGTTTGCGATATTTGATTATCAAGCTGATATGAAGGAATATATGTATTAGTACTTATTTCTTCCTTGATGCATTCCTATTACTTCCTTTCTTGATATTTCTTTCGTTCAACCAGCCTACCTGGTTAATGGAGTTTCCAGATGATAATACTTTTTAGTATAATGAAAAAAACATTATGGAATCAGCGTGGTCTCAAATTAAGAAATCACGCAATTGAAATAGAGCTTTAACCAATTACGATTACAATATAGTTGAGGAAACATTATTTGCAGCAATCCGACATAACGACTATTCTTTAAAAAAAGATTTACACCTACTTGCTACCTACTCTATTTATCTATCTCCTTGTCCAAGCCAATCCAAGCGACCAAGCCTATGCCCATGTTGTGTTGTATAACATTCCATTCGTCAATCTGAGAAAAAATCTGAAATCTGTTTAGAGTTAATGAAATAAACGTTTTAACCATATAACTGAAATCTTATCATACGTCGTAATCCTGCGTGTTGATTATACAAGATATTATCTAGCATGCGATATATCCATGAAAATCCCTCCCTCTAACGAGGAAAGCATTAGATCGCTTACAACAAAGATTAACGACCTTCCTTGCGGAAAAAGTACAGGATACCCGTGTATTTTCGGACTCAAGACGCCCATCACTACGATAACAACTATCGTATTACATGGTATCATAGATGTATATTGGCCGTATTTGAAAATAATATTCATTTGTGGCTGATTTTAGACAAACAACACTGTTCTCCTGCTTCTTGTTTTATGTAAACTGTAGAATTCATGTATAAGCTCAATTTTTTTACACGACGGCGACGCCCAATAGGAAACTGATCACTTTTGAAGCGGTCTGATGCAGGTGGAGAAAATCGAATATTGAACAACAATAAATACCATCTCTGCGACTGTGCTGAAATTGATAGAACTTCTTGAAGAGAATTCATCTTCTGTTTTGAACTTTTTAGTTGCTTTTTTGCAGTCGGGTTTTGTTGTATTTATAGTTTAAGAGCTTTATTGAACTAGCGATTGGCAAGCATGTTTTCAAATAGAGATTTATCAACGCATTTGCCACGTGTGCGTAGCTTTAGAGAGCTCTTTGAACACCTGTGATTGTAAAGTGATCGAACAATGTCAGATGTGTGGAGAAACATCTCAGATAAAGCTGCAATTAAGCGGCCTCCTATTGCTTTTTAAAATATCCTGCTTTGAATTTGTCTAGCTTTATATGCGCATCGTGAGATACTTGTTTAACAATGCACTTTTTCTCTTTCCCCCAGCTCGGCGAACGCCAAGAAATGGGAGGTGGAACTAGCCACACTTAAGAGCAACAACCTTCGACTGACGGCCGCTCTGCAGGAGAGCACCGCCAATGTGGACGAGTGGAAGCGACAGCTGCACCAGTACAGGGAGGAGGTGGCCCGCGCCAGACACTACGCTGGTAAAGGTATGATAGAGGAAACTAGAGAGCAAGCAGTCTCGATTCACGGCTCACCTTTTCCTCGAAAAGTACGAATAAGTACAATAGGCGAAGCCTACGAATAGTCTTCTTCAATGAGCTTAGGATTGAAGAAGTGAGATTGGTACCTTTTATTTTGCAGTTAGTCTATGATAAGTTATCTTATCGAAAGATGATCACATTGAGTCATTGTAGACCTTAAGCATCGCTTTCCATAAAGCGAATTTTACGAATGCATAAGTAATTGATATAAAGGAAATCCGATTGGATTCTTACCCAAAATCATATAGAGGGATGTTATTTTTTGTTACCAGGTGGTATTTACAACCAATACACATAGCTTACTGAAGTTGTGGCCTGTTGATGTTGTGTATGAGTCTTTAGCTACCGTATCTCACCTTACCTAGGTGCCGTTATAGGATTAACAGAACAGATGTGATTCTCTGTTCTTTGAGTCATATTCTACATGATTTTAGTCATATTCTAAATGTGGTGCATGATGGAATTCTACTGTCACTCTTTCAGCAGCTCCATATTCAGCAGTATACTTTAAACGGCTGATATGATAATGAGATTACAGTTTAACTACAACGTGGTAATTTCGAGATGTTCCATCACGTTTCTGTATCGTTTCAGGCGCGGAGGCCAACGAGGTGGAACAGCTCCGGCAGCGCGTGGCCCAGTTGGAGGCCGAGCTAGCGCAGAAGAACGAGGAACTCGCGCAGATCACCAAGTCCAAGAAGAGCGAGCAGGTGGGTGACAGCTATAGCTATTACTATACCGGCTCCGCGGTCTAACCTCAAGAAGTTACACTAAGGCAATCATAGAAAGAAAAAACATTTATTTCATACTACCGCAAAGTCGAAGCGAAGCGTCAATCTTCGGTAGTCGAACGAGCACTACACTCGAAGGTCAGGACCCGACTGAGATGTTTTGACCAAATTCGCGTTTATTATCGCTGAGATAGGAGTCAATATGACTTTCCTTAAATTAATCAATTTTGCATCGATGTGCTGCGACTCTGCGCTAGTATGAATTGAACCAGACACAGTTACATAGTCTGTACATTGACATTAATTTAACAACCACCGATCTCGTGCTATCTCTTTCTCTCACACAGTGCTGTTCGGTGTGCAGTGCGAGAGAGGTGACATGAAATTGGCGGTCCAATTTCGGTTTTTTATATATTATCTTACCTTTTTTACTTTTATATACCTGTTTTTATACATTCTTACGTAAGTTCCTAATTATTTAATGCATGTTTGTAATGATAAATTATGTAGATCACACTTGAAATCTTTTTTATATATTTGTTTATGGCTTATGCCTCTGTTACTAACAAATAAACTTATTTTTTTTTTCTTTTATCTATGAATTTTATTTTCTTTTTATTGCCTACACAAATTATCTTTCTACTAACTTTCTTCAGAAGCTCATCTCAGACACTGGCCATACATTTCGATATTCAGATAATAATTGAAAAACATGAAATCTGGTCTTTTAGAGACCACGATTCTCTCGAGTTTGATCTTCGCAGAGGTCAGTAAAGAAACTCCTGCGCCATCAACTATTAAAAAATATACTTTGCCTGGTAGATATCCTATATAATTATGTCCTCGTATTATTTATAAGCACTGTTTGTTCGCAAATAATCGATAGAGTTTGTACCTATACTGACGAAATATTGTGAAGAAGCTATCAAAATTAAAATAATGACGAGTATATTTTCAATAGTTTAATAGATTACATACATTTTCATAGTATTTTCGATAGTTTATTAGACCGTCAGATTGTGAACGTACGTTTGTGGACTAATCAGTATTCAGTATTACAACTTTACTGATATCCTGTCGACGTTAAATTGTGATCTTTTCTCTGATTGGTCGTTGTAGGCAACACGTGATTGCGGGAATACAATCATATGACCAAATTCAACCAATTAGCGCGCTGCTTCAACCTCGTTCTTCAACTTTTTTATGACTTCACAATTTGACGGCCGGCCATCGTTAGATTGTAAACTATCGAAAACTCAATGCGTCATATTCTGCCCTCAGAAGCCAAAAGCGGTATCGCATAAAATAAACCAATTACCTACATAAGAAGCGAAGCCAGTAAGCGTAATCTTGCTTAAAAAGCATGGAAAAACTACTAAGAAAATATTGCGTATAATTTAAAAACTCTTAATATTCTCGAAACTCCTATCTGGTATTTATAACATTTCGTCAGTTTACAATCTCACTGGGTTTTTTTACAAAAAAACGGTGTTTACAATATTACGGTAACGTATACCTACACATAAAATCACAACAACTGCGTTGAAGTTGTAGTTGAAAAAGTCCGAATAATTTTGATATAGTCTATCTTTTTTTTCAGTCAGCAAGAAAAGTCGCTGAACACGATTCAATTTTTAAAACGCTTTGACATTTTTGATTTTACCGACTCGAGAATGTAGCACGACTTGTTTGTATATAAGATAATTACAAGCTTTACCTTAACTACAATTTAATTAAAAGTTTTGGCGTAGTGATGCTTTAAAAATTTGGTTGTGTTCAGCGACTTTCGTTGGTAACCGTACTACTGAGAAGTCGGTCTAAAATATGGTCCTTGAGTTTATTTGGCATTTGCTTTTCAACTGCTAGGCAAAATCTTATAATTTTAAGTTCCATCATTTATTGTAGTAAGTATTCCTGTTAATGTGTGGAACCGTTGCCAGGCCTCACAGAAATTGATGTAAGTGGAAGAAAATAGTAAGTAACAGACAGTCACACAGACCATTATAACATCAGCTTACATGAATCTGAGTATGTTTTAAAGGTCATATTTATGCGGCTTCTCAATGCTGCTTCCTCTAATATCCTTCATTTTAATATTGCTTCTGAGGTGGTAGAAATTTGCTGCTATTCTGGGTTGGTATCACTGCATTGCCAAATATTCGGCAGCGGTCCGGTGCTAAGAGTAATGTAGCAAGTGAAATTACTGGTCAAATGAGGCTTAATTAAGGTCTCAAGATGACAACGCGCAGTGAACTATTGCTGTTGTAGGCGTCTATAGGGTGCAGTTTCCGCTTACCATCACCCGATTTAGTAGACAAATGATTAAATATATTAATAGTTTTCTCGAGCTCCTAGTACAGCCAACAAAAGAATTTGGTATACAGGTAGCGAACGAAATGTGCATCTTTACACAGATTGTGATTTAAATAAATAAATTACCCGTCAAAGGGTTTGATGTGTAGAAGCTTACAATACCTGCGTTTTGACATATATTGCCTGATACATAATTACAAAAACACGGTGTTTAATTAGCTGCCTTTATGCTTAACTCTTTTGTCGACCGTACCTAGTATGTAATTTACCTACTCTCTTTCTATAAACAGTAATGATAATAATCAACCTGGGAAGGATCATTTGAATACAATCTGACGCCTAAAGATACGTAATAAGTTTTTTTTTAAATATTGTCGTTGTGTGTCGATCTTACCTCGAAATAAGTAGGTATCTCAGTAACGTGACACTTTAGGGTACCATGTTACTGTAATTTTTTGTTCGTCTATGTGTCCTCTCATATACAAACAACTTTCATCGGGCGCTGCGATTTTGAAAACAAATTAAAATGGCGGCGGGTCGATGTGAGATCGGTTCTATCTCCTTTCTTCTATGCTATACCTAAGCAGTTCCAGAGTTATGTGAATCATAATATGACTTGTCAAACAGGTCAGCATTTTTGAACTGATTTTTTTTTTGTTTTATTTTTTATTTCAACTGTGTTAGATGCACTTCTTTGTGGATTAGGAGTGGAATTTACCAGGAATGGAAATAAAACCAGTATTTATTTTGATGTCCTGTGGACCTTTACAAATATTTTTTATTTCTTTGTTATGAAACGATATTATCCTGTGAAGTACTATTAGGTGTGATTATCATAATTAAATAGGGCAACGCGATAAAAGTACGATTTTGGTTACAACGTCAATTATTAAAGCAGCAATTAAATATTATAAATGTTCACAATGCGATTTCGCTTTTCATCCGGTCACTGTTGGAAATTCTACTATAAGAGCCCGTACCATAATGGCGCATAAACACCGTATGTTGTGGCGTTTTGACAAGCAATATTCGCTCTTATTCCGCAGGACGCTGAGGCTAAACTGGCTCAAAGCCAGCTAGAGTTAGCCGTAGCCGCGCAGGATGGCCAGCGGCAGGTGATACAGGCGCTCAATGACCAACTGGCACGGCAACTTGATGAGCTGGTGAGTGTGTGGCAGTTAGATTTCATCTCAAGGTATATCATATCAATGTAATGCAGCCAGCAGGTCAGCAACATTAAAGGAAACGCTATTCCCGGTGTCATAATTAGTCTATAGGTTCAAATTCTTCTCTCCTAATATTATGACATTATAGTTGAAATTCCAAATACAATGGTCGGAGCCACAAAAACAAAAGCTTAAGCTTATATCAAATTGGTAGGTCTTGCATCGTAATAAAGGAGTTTTCTTATGGAATAGATTTCCCTAGTGTCGTCTCTTATTAGAAAATGTTTTTTTTCGCAGAGCACGATCCACCGCGAGATCAACTGCGCGCTGCAGACATGAGAGATGGCGCCGGCGCCTGCGCTGCCGCTGTTGCTGCGCGCGCCCGCGCCCTGCCCCGCCCCCTGCTCTGGCCCCGCCCCCTGCTCTGGCCCCGCCCCTTGTCCGGGCCCCGCCCCCTACTCCGCGCCCGGCTCCGCCCCCGCGCCCATATACGTCACGTTAAAAGCCAAGAAATGAAGAGTGCTCTCGGTATTTCGCAAGGTGCACGAGTTTTTCTAAATTAACTCGAAACGAGTCGGTTGTTTGAACCCCTATAATAGCTCATTTCTATAAGTTAATAAATTTATATCGATTCTTGTACCAGTGTACAGAACCATTACATTGTCCTGAGATCATTAAATTAAACTACATTGTGTTGTTTTAGGTTGATAAAGATCAATCTACCAATAATACCTTATACCGACTAGAATACCGTATGGGGATACTCGATCTCACGCAAATTTGACTTTCGAGTTATTAGATAAAAGTGCTTCTATAGAAGCACTTAAACAAGTAATTCAATTAATTTACTATTTTTAATATACCTAATGCGAATGACCGACTCGCTCTTTTCGGCGTTAATAATTATTTATCGATAACTTTCTATCGTTAGGGTACATCACTATTATTGGTTCCACCGATATTTGTTTAATTTAAATGTAACATTATCTTGTCATCACATCGTATCTCTCACCTAATTTAAATATCTTTCTATTATCGACCAAGATGTTACCGTCATATGGTTGAATATCATTTGCACATTATTAAGTAACAAGATCTATTTTTGCTTGCAAGGCAATGCCTGTCAGAACGTCGTTTTCATTCACTATAAATTATTGTCAATACAGCTGCACTTAACGACTGTAGTTCTGATACTGTGCAGTGATCTTATCTCATAATCCTGTAGTATATGCCAACAACAGTTTTTTCATGTTTTGTCAACGCATATGAAAGTTTTGACGTAAAGTTTTGTCGTTGAGATCTGAACCGTTATAAATTTAATCGAAAGTGTAATTCTATCGAAATTCTACATCGATCATGCGTACTTGATATTATAAGCTTCTTAAGAACAAGTTCATTTTAAAATTACAGAGATCTGACCTTGAGTTTTCACCACATATATAAACTTATTTACTAAAAAATATAACTTATTAATCTTTGTGGTCGATTCAAAGTCGAAAGTCAAATAATTTATTCAAGGTAAGCTATTAGGTCATACTCCTAAAACGCCTGCCCTTCATCGCCTCCTTATTTTTTTTTTTGGGAAAAATGGCGCCCAGTACAGCAAAACATTTTTGACATTTAATTTATTGCCACGTCAAAATTTATGCAAAAGCGGTAGCACAAGACATCTTAGTTTGGTTTCCGGTATGAAAACCTGGTAACACTTGAGTTCAACTCTAGCATAAATGAATTGAAAGACAAGCCCATTATAATCGATAGTCAGTAACAAAACCTTTGTAACTAACATGGTAGAATAATACGAGGTAATGTCTTCCCCTGACAGCTAGGTCACGTGATGTGACGTCATCGATAGTCTGACGTTGAATATGTGACTGTATGTAAATAAATTATTATTTTACACTTGCTTGGTCCTATAATGAAGCTATTTTGAATTAGTAATTGTATTCACTTTATTTTTTAAACTAAATAGACGAAAAGCACGAGGTCAATTTATTTTACATTTATCTCGAATTATAAATCTCCTTAATTGTATTGAAGATGTCATGTAACGGCAACACTGGTCGTGAAATTCGTGACGTCATCGCGTACCGACGTGGGAAGAGAATACCTAGCATTGTAACATTTTTTTTTTGTGGGTGGATTTTTGTCGTGCGTGTGTTTATAAACAAAAATTCTCAAAACAATGCCAATAGATACCAAAGCGACCACCAAACGACAAGATGACAAGATTCTGTTTGTACCAATGTTGAGAATTAAATCAAGATACCAACATTGATTTTAAGTTTGTGAAAATATCCCATTTCTCGAATAAAGCCTGCCTAAGGGCAATATGATTTGCCCATTGGGACAACGTACGGATTTATATACGAATGGAGTATACATATGGAGACACGGTATACATCACGGAACTGACGTCACTGGTCGGCGTTAAAATAATCTTGCACTAGGAATGCAGAAACTCCATTTGTTACATACTCCATGATAAAAAAATAATTATCATCTTTTAGATTAAAATAAATTGTCATTTTTATCAACCACGTTTATGTCCAGCATAAGTGATTATTGATAGTTTTGTGTCAATTCGAGTCAGTGATGTCGACCCACCCTTATCTAAATGTAAATACGTTCGAAAATCGTGTAACCCCACGATTCAATGCCAAATATAAACTAATTTTAGTAGATTTTTAATATTATATTATTGTGTAAGAAAACTGGTTGCACGGTGAAATACCGAATTAAAAATATGAAAAAAAAAAACTCTTAATTTCGATATTCGTATTAACGATCATAGTCGACAGGCCGTGCCATGTCTTAGTGTATGTGTGTATATTGAAATATTCCCTAATATAATTAATATATTAAAATATAAAAATAATCGGCTAATAAAACGCCTCGACGGTCCCTCGCTGTCCTGAACACTGCAGGCCAAAGGGATTATAAAACAATGAATATTAAAGCTTCGATTTAAAAGTTTTTTGAAAGCGTTAAATTTATAATATTACTTAGTATGTAAGTATATGTATTTTACTGAATAATGTAAAGTTTACCAACGACTCTTTTTATTTGTGAGCCATTTATTTTGGTGTACTGTGCATTTCTTTCGTCTCGAATACGTTCTACAATAATGTTTTGTGTTAAGATTGATGTTTCGAATATTTTATTATTGGTGATCACACATTATATGAACTGATCAGATTTTACAGTAACATCTTAGCTATTTCTATATAGCCATTCTGTGTGATCTTCATTCATCATACAATTTCAAACCTAAATATTATTCCTATTGTATTTTAGACTAAAATATTTCCGTTTGACTTTCCTACTGTGTAGGTGTATTCTATTAAAATAATATTTAATGATAATTATTATATTGTAACGTAAAATTCCAATCTCGATGATTTTTAATTAATATATTAATTAAATATATTCATCCTTAGGTGTAAGATGTTTAGTGAATCGCGCAGAATTATTTTGTACTTCCTTAATGATTTTAAAGATATTTTTAAATGTCTGAAAATACAGGCTAAGTACGTAAAAAAATCAAATTCAGAGATATATTTTATTTTCTAACAATATAGTTCTGCGTGATGGAAGTATGTTTGAAAAAAAAAATACTTTAAAAATCGTCACCAATATCCGTCTGACTTCCTCCCAAACTTTGACGTAGAATTTAATTTCGACTTACTTTCCGTTTATTTAAGTTTGAATTTTATTTGAAAACCCTGTAATTCATAGATCCCTTAGCAAATTAGTGATTAAATTTTGATAGATAATATTTATCTGCAATTTCATAGGTCCGTCGTTGTTTTACAAAAATGTTATATATTGTATTAATTTTTTCCTTATTTTTTAGTGAAGTTCGATTTGTGTCCATACTTTTGTTAGATTTTTTTGTGGTCCCTGCAGATTATTATTATCTGTCAAAACCCTTGAAAAAAAGAAAACAAAATGATATCATTAAAAAGGCTGAGGACACAATTTTTAAGATATACAATGTCTTCTAAACAGGGTAACTTTCATTTACTGTTGCGTGGATTTTTAAATAGCGAACGTTGTTATTCGATTTTTACTCTTGTCTATTACAACAAGTACATTTTCCTTAGATTTTACAATATGTTTTGACAAAGTGTGACAGATGGAAACGTCATGTGTTATGACGTCACAATGTATCAGTAGTTATATCAAACAAAATGTACTCTTTAAACTTCAACAATTAATATTAATTAAGTACTTTCCTTTTACACTCTGTGTGTATGAACAATTTTAATTTCATAGTTAAATAAATAAATAGTTAGCTATAGTAGTAAATAATGTTTATAGACACAGTATTTATTTGTACATGTAAAGAAAAAATCTGTTTATCAAATAGATAAATAAATAGTAGACAACCGAAGGATCTGTTGGAATATAAATGTAATATAAAATTAGATAATGTTTAAGTGTTATTCCCATTTAATTTGTAAACCGAAGATGTTAAGTGTGACATTATAAATAAACATTTATAGCATATATAGTTATATGTACTATATCATAGTCGTTACAATAGATGAGATTATAATTTTAAATGTATCTTGGCTGGGAGATAACATTTTTGTTTTTAGTGGCCAATAATTTCGGCCCGACGTGTAATGCCCACCGATTACCAAGTGGTGTGCCAATTGTTTTGCCAGTTAGTGTAATATGGATCACATTATGTTTTACACGTATTCCTTTTATAATAGGCTAACACTAGCTGCACATGTTGGCTCCAATATTGGCGCCAACATTCGCTTAACTGAGGCTGTAGCACAAGGCGCAGTCATTTTTACATAGTAAGGGTGAGATGCCGCTCTACTGGTTAATTTAGCCATCCTTCCAACTAAAAATGCTCGCGTTAATATTGATGCTAATTTTAGCGTAGTTTGCCTTTCGATTGAGACCGGCTACTGCAAACGTTCGTGCTTTCTGGGGTCAACTTGTGAGAGCAGTTACGCCGGCTCCACACGTTGGCCCCAAGTTAGCGCCAACGTGCGTATCAGTTATACATATAGCGTTGGCGTCAATTACCACGTAGTTTGAAGACGCATACTATATGGTTCAGACAGCTTAGTGCCAACTTTGGTGGAAACATTGGGGCCAACGTGTAGAGGCGGAGTTAAAGATATACCGTGATTAGCCGACACTGATGTAGATTACTGTCGCCTATAGACGACTGGTGATCAAAAAAGTATACTTAGGAAATGTTAGTGTTGTCTCGAGCCGACAGTATGGGCCACTCTATATTGTTGTATTGTAATCGCATTATAGTTTTAATTGTAATTTATTCAATATAAATTGTTATAGTCTGCGGTGCATATGTATTGTGAGAATATATTTTAAAGAAACCACGCAAGTGGACGGAACTCGATTTATTTTATTTTGTCTTTTAATAGAATGTATAAAATGTAAAGTTATTCTAGTAACGAATTCATGATCTTCAGTAATATTAGTAGATATACAGGATGTATCAAAAACCCTGTCCGATCCTTAAGGGTCGTATAAGGTGTCGTATTACGTACACAAACACGTAAACGATAATTAGATACGAGATATTTTTTTTTCCCCGATTAATTTAAATATAATTTAAAAAAAAACTAAACCTTTTACATGTCAACACTCAATCCACGAAATAAAGTTTATTGAATTCGATCTACACTAGTGTCAAAGAAACCGCCCGAGCAATTTGCCACTTTTTGATCCTTTGTCATGTGCCGCCAGCCCGCTCTGTCGCATGCCGCCAAACAAATTTAATGCGAATGAATCTTACCTACTGGGCCTACACGTAGATATTAGCTGATATCGATTAGGCATAGTTATGTTCACCTAATAATTGACGTTCTTTTGTGTTTTTCATAAGTATCAGCTGTTACGTATTAGTCATAGGGATGATTACCTCCTACCGGGCCTACGCGTAGGTATCAGCTGGTATCGTACAAGCATCGTGATACCCAATACTTCCGCTTACGCGTGCCTAAATAATTATTGACGTTGTTTTTCAATAAACAATGAACTAAATGTATTGCTTTGTTAAAATTATTTTGTAAAACATGAACTTGATATCTACAAAATTCTGCGATCGTGTTCCTTAAGTGAACTTCCAATAGGTACTTACTGATATTCCACGTCGTGTTTTCGTGGTTTTTCGGCATTAGGGTAATGAGTCTTGTACTCATTCATGGACACTGCTTGACACGTGTTCGTACACGTGTACACGTGAACTTCAAGTTCATGGAGACGTTGGATACACGCTCCGACGGCACTGGCATACCTTGCCTAGCAAAACGCAACCCATACTCTCACTCACTCATAGTCTTTCCGAACATCTGCATAATTGCAGCATAAGCACATTGGAACACGACATTGACAACAGATTGGAATACGACATTACTCACGATACGATAGGTAATCGAGGTGTTAAGAGATTCACGGACGTCCGATCGGAAGCGAACTCTACGCGAGACTGACATGTCAAGGACAACAATTGGCTTACACGTGCCGCTCTGTAGGTAGTTAGGTACAGTCTGTCGGCGACGACAAAGCGCGCACGGAGCGGCGCCGCTTGGCGGCATCCTTTGAGACAAAAATGAAAAATAAATTGGTAAATATTAAAAGATTTCGCCGCTGGGTGGAGTATTGTCAACTTATGAAATTTTCCCATATTTAGTGGAGAATTGTGTAAGTTTATTAGAAGAAAAAAAATCGATACTTTCTGGTTTCTTTAATATCGTATTTTTATTTATGTTTATTAGTAAGTATATAAGAAAAGGAATACGCCTCTTTCGGATCGGACAGGGTTTTTGTTACATCCTGTAGATGATATTTATATTTATTTATTGATGAAAATTATATTAATATTACATGAATTATTTATCAAAAGTGAAGTAACGTTAGTCTTATCGTAAGTTATATTTATTTTAAGTACTTCTGGGTCACATATTGATTTCTGACATTTACGCGAATGTTATACATTGAAATATATATACTTTTTACGGATTTTATCGCGTTATATTGATATTATTAAATAAGTCTACCCGTCGGGATTATTAATATCAATATAACGCAATAAAATCCGTATAAAATAGTTTTATTTCAATACTTCTCGGTCGTTGAATTTTTTTTAACCTAAAGCTGGAATGCTAGAGTTAATCACTAATTGTTGTATTTCTTATTAGACAATGAAAATAGGTACCATTGAATAGTTTGTAGCTAGTTGCACTAATAAAAAGTAGTCCATCTTATGTTCCTTATTGTTCCCGGTAAAACCAAAACAAAAAGAAGTGCAAAAGCAACCCAGTTTTTGTTGACATGTTATATCAGACATTGCCTAACACGTTGACACCAACATATTGATTCTAGTATGATGTAAAAGTGACTGTAAAAGTGACCATGATTCTCAGAGTTTCTTCTCATAAGTCGCCTGGGAACACCAGCGCCATCTAGTACCAAAAATCTGAAACGGACTTTAAAGAAATTAATATAATTAAATTACAAAGTATGTTAGAAAAGTAGAAAGTGTGGTTGACATGTGCAGCGCAGACTAATATGTGTACTACGTTATATCTTCCATTAGATTCGTAGCCGCTGTGAGCTGAGTATGCATATTACATAATAAATACAATATGGATTTCAATTTTATCGAGTTTTATTTGTGTCCTTACTCTTTAACTTTTTACTAACTATCTTCAAACAAATATTTACAGAAATGATAATAAAAAAAAACTAAATTTACTACTTACATAATGTAAATAATATTGAATTCAACTTAGAAAATATAAACTAATATAATAAAAAGACACGTCTCCCTCTCTCCTACTAAGCTGTACTGTGCCCAACAGGGTCCATAATAGATCCCAAGAGTTAAGCCTACCATCTGTTTTATATTTTTGTACATTATGGAATGTAATAAATGAATATGAATGTACAAAAAAAATATAGGTAAAACAATAGAAAGAACAATACGCTCACGTCAAAGTACTCCACATCGCTGTCATCTGGTAACGTTTCCAGAAGACTGACTGCATTGCCACTAATTATTTTACACAAGAATACACCAGAATTTGTGTCCTTAGAATTCAATAGAATTGTCCCCCTCTTGCTTGCCTTAAAAGTATAGATATAGCCCCGTTTCATAAGGCAAGGGAAGAAAATGCTGTTTTTAGTCAGTACAGTGTCTGATATACTCTGTCCCTGACTGCAGACTATTCATAAGCAATTTCCGCATTAAAAAGGCCCAGTTCGGCAATAGGATAGTGGTTAGAGTGCTCGCCTGTCCGACACAGTATTCAAAGTTGTAATCCGAAGTTCGTGCTGACAAAAAAAATATTCAGTAACATTTTGGAACAATGAGTTCTGTTTCGTCCATTATTATTAATAGGTAACAATATTTTAATTGCAGCAGTGATAGCCTAGCGGTATGACCATTGGACTGCCAAGTCGAAGGTCTCGAGTTCGAACCCAAGGCACGCACCTCTGACTTTTCGAATTCATGTGCGTATTAATAATTAATCATCACTTGCTTAAACGGTGAAGGAAAACATCGTGAGGAAACCTGCATACCTTAGAGATTTTTCTCGACGGCGTGTGAAGTCTGCTAACCCGCACTAGGCCAGCGTGGTGGACTATAGCCTAATCCCTCTCCATATGAGAGGAGACCCGTGCCCAGCAGTGGGACAGTATATGGGTTGATGATGATGAATATTTTAAGGTTTTAATTTTGGTATGGTGTGCAAGTTGTTATATCTACCTCATTTTATATGTATACAAATGTATTGATTCCAAATACAAATAAGTAAAATAAATACAAATAAGTAGATATATAAATAACGAAACGAACAAAGTGAAGACAATGTCGCTGTGAAATGTATTACCTACAATACAACTTATCAAAACGACCAACTTAAACGGAAGTTGTATGACGTGTTGCAAGTACGCGTGGCATAACCTGGCTGGAGTGAAGTTAGATAGCCGTTTGAATGCGCAATGGATTGTATAATAATTATAAAGGCTCTATGGGCAGATAGGTACCTACTAAAACCAGTTTGAAAAACTATTCTGTTGAATTCTGTCTCTGTTGTAATATGCTGAGATGGTTTGGGCATGTCGAGAGAATGGATGAAAGGCGACTAACAAAAAGGATTTATATGGCGAATGTCAGTGGAACCGCCGAGAGGGGACGCCCTAGAAAAACTTATACCGACCTTATTGGTGAGGTTCTTCAAAAAGGTCAGGTGCGTAGTACTCGCAACCGGCGTGTATGTATGACAAGATGTATGAATGTGGTCGAAGCGAAAGAAGTATGCAAGAATCGTAGCAAGTGGCGTTCTTTAGTTTCTGCCTACCCCTATGGGAAAAAGGCGTGAGTGTATGTATGTATGTCTGTCTCTGTTGTTCTTATATCATGCATACGCTATGTCACGAAAGTCGTAGATAGGTACATAGCTAGATCAAATCCATAAATAAACACAGAACTAACTAGCGAAAAGCTAGTCTTGCAACAAAATCACAAAAAATACCCACGTCAAAGTTGCAGCGAAGTGTGAAAATTTTCATTCGAATGAACCAACGGGCTTGCATTTTTTATCCATTTTATTCCATCTGGCTCGCCTCTGCAAACAGATCCTAATCCCTCGCGCAAACAATGTGACAAAAAATTCTGGAAAACAGCTGAACACACGAAAATTTTCAAACGTGGTAGTACCCACAGATTACACACGAAAATCGGCATCGATTTCCCAGGGCGCATGACAGGATTCCCGCCATTTCGCCAGTACCGCGCCGGGATAGACGTGAGACGCACGCAGTCCGCGCTCGCTCCCCACAAAATATTGAAATGAATAAAAAATTGTGAATTCAATTAAAATTTGACAGAGGTTGTACAGCATTTTGCAAGTTTACCCGAAATTGGTTCTTGTACGAAGGGTACCGGTGGCCTTAGGAGCACTGCCCCATTGTTTTCGGTAAGTTTTCCACTTATTACAAATCGATATATTCGGGAATATAAATTGTCTACAATGAGTGCAATGTTTTTTGGACTCGTCACATATTTTGCTAACTACCCTCACCTCGAAGGGATTGCGTGTACCTTGCAATGTCATTAGTCTCTTTTGTCGCAATTTTCGCGAAAAATTTGAACGTATTTTTAAGTCCAACTCCATAGACAATTACCCAGGGCCCGGGGCAATCTCATTTAGTCAATTGTGTTCCAAAAAACAATATTTTTTTCTTTTGCAAATCTTTTTTCTTTTTCATGTTTCCCGTTCTAATTATTTTTCTGTACCCTCACAAGACTGTATCTAAGATTTGTGTTTGTGTATTTATGCAAAGAAAGAAATATTTTTTTATACTGAACAGACTTCGTCTGAACAATAGGATTCGTCTGTTGTAGGTACTGTATAATGGGCACAAAGACCCCGAAATATGGTCGGTATCAAGGGGTATTTTAAACCGTGCTGTTATTTGGATTTCAGACAGGATAAATATTATTTTATTGTAAGGGCGATATAGGTAGGTATAGGGGATTGCCGTGATTTAAGTATGGAATTGGTAGCTTAAATAGTTCATAATCATCTGATGAGATATCAAATCCCGTCAACCCAATTTCGGGGCAATATACAGGGGTACCTATCGGTCTGATTGTCAGGTTTTTGAAACTTCTCTATACAACTAATGATTGTAAGTAAGGCAACTGGCACCAACGGCAACGATCAACATGCCTGTCACGGAGGGGTCTGGGTGGTCACCCATCCAGAGATTGATCGCGACAAGTAAAATTGATTGATCAACGTAATTATTACTTAGTCATGAGTTCTTAGGGGGCTAGATAGTTGAAAAATAAAATCTATACTTAATGTTATTTAGATATTCTCTTGCTGATACCAGTTGGATCTAGTTAACAGACCGTTCAATTTGAATTTAAATGAATTTAGCATTGAACGTGCTTCAATCAAAAACATACTGAATGTTTTTGTCTCATAAACTCATCGTGGTAAAATCTCCATGATGCAACGTGAAGACTGCTATAACGTACCTACCAGTGTGGTGGGCTTAGCCGAAGGTATATTACTATTGTTCTATTTACATTATTAATTAATTTACTTATTTATTAAATTTATACAGACTGTCCGTGGCCTTATCAGCGGGCTCTATCAAAATATCAGCGCTGCAGCTTGATTTGCTGGCTGCAGCATAGTGCTGAAATAATTAAGGACCTATTCTGACATCGCACAAGATAATGTAGTACCTTCTTCCTTAGTTTAAGTCTTGAATCTATTGTTGTGTTGTTTGGTAGGTATTTTGTCGTGTGTTGTGATTGTCAGAATAAATTTTCTTTTTTTCTATAAAGCGTGGACTCTATTTATGTGCTGTTTGAGACTATTATTATTCAGAATTTACCTAACGGTGAGCAAGGTTGCCAGTGCTCCGCGAGGAAACTTTGTGTTGGCAGTGGGACTTTGACCCTTATACTGCCAACACAACTATTTATCTTTCTTTACAGGGTTGGCAACGCGCAAGTGATAACCCTGGTGTTGCAAGCGTCTATAGGCTACGGTAACCGCTTACCATGGCTTGTTTGCTACCTTAGTGGTATAATTATATGAAAAAAACCTTTATTAAAAAAAAAAGTATTCGACTTCTTGCTGCCTCCTGCCAACCGTCCACATATTTCTAATTAAAACGCCGCATTGAAAACAGTACTTAGGAGGTACGACGCCAATAATAAACACAAAGGCGTCTTTTTCGTTGTTGGTTAAACCAAGTAATTATTCTTTCCCGTAATGCTTGTTCTAGTTTTTCAACTCGAGAATCACGAGTAACTACCTTATTTTTTCTCGCATATTTGGGTCATTGTAGAAAAATAGATGACGGAGCCACGTTCATACATAATACATTACTTCACTGAGATGCGTTAACTCATCTTGTTTCAGTGAGTGTAAAGTACCAACCGACGGGAAGAATTTTAATTTACTGAAATATTTGTTGTTGTTACTCTGTGTAGTAATTATTAGTAGGCTCAAAACTACGTTGATCAACCGATCTGCAAGGTTAAGCTGCGCTAGCCGCGGTCAGCATGTTGATGGTTGACCCTCCTAAACACACTGAGACCCTTCCGTATTCGGAGAGCCTTTGGTCCCATTGTCATATGAACACATGTGACAATCATTAGTGGTAGTCAGAAGCCTAGAAAGCCTGACAACCGTCTATCCTCAAAATATCCATATTACCCGCAAATTGGATTGCGGAGTACTGTTGGCAGTCATCATAATCAACCCATATACTCTCCCACTACTGGGCACGGGTCTCCTCGCGTCTTGCAACACGTCATACAACTTCCGTTTAAGTTGGTCGTTTTGATAAGTTATATTGTAGGTAATAGGGACATTTCACAGCGACATTGTCTTCACTCTGTTCGTTTCTTTATTTATAATCTAGGTATTTTACTTATTTGTATTTGGAATCAATACATTTGTATACATATAAAATGAGGTACTTAGATATAACAACTTGCACACCATACCAAAATTAAAACCTTAAAATATTCATCATCATCATCAACCCATATACTGTCCCACTGCTGGGCACGGGGCTCCTCTCATATTGAGGGGGATTACGCTATAGTCCACCACGCTGGCCTAATGCGGGTTGGCAGACTTCACAAACCATCGAGAAAAATCTCTAAAGTATGCAGGTAATGTTTCCTTCACCGTTTAAGCGAGTGATAATTAATTATTAATACGCACATGAATTCGAAAAGTCAAAAGTGCGTGCCTTGGATTTAAACTCGAGACCTTCGACTTGCCAGTCCAATGGTAATACCACTAGGCTATCACTGCGTCTATTGTACTGTTTCTCTGATGGCAGTCGCTTCGTGTAAAATACTGATTTTCAGCCGCATCTGGTTAGATTAGAGGCCGCCTCCAATTCAAAGCTTTTCGTGAGTTATTAAAATTCTGTAAGTTTATTTCATGGTTTGATTAGGTATTAACCCTCTTTGGAAAAACATTACCTGCTTATCCTTTTTCCTCGCAGTTGGGCAATAAACATGGCGGACTTATTTGGCATCAAGAGAAAAACCGCTCGTTAGCTCTTCCGACTTTTTTTTTCAAATGAGTCGCCGAAATGTGTCTGGACACCGCACGCACTCTTTGATGTGGTGACCCGTTAATTTGACCCGGAAAATTGCAGGGATAATGCACAGTACAGTAATTAAATTTGTAGGATATATACGACGACGACGTTCAAAAAATAACTAAAGAGTTGTTTAGAATGATTTAAAAAAAGCATTAAAGTATTTTTTTTTAAAACGTTTTTTTTAAACCACATTAGGATTTTCTCCTGTATTGTGGGTGCGTTTACAGACACATACTTTCACATACACAAACATGAACAACCAGAACAACTATCTGTAGTTCATACAAATATTAGTTCCGTGCGGGGATGGAACCCACAACCTTAAAATACAATAAATATTATCCTTTTCTAAGAAATTTATATATTACTTGCTGTTGCCCGCGGTTTCACCCTCATCCCGGGCTTTTTGAGACGAAAGGTATCTGAGACGAGGCCCGAGCCCAGCAGTGGGACAGTGTATGAGTTGATGATGATGACGAAGAATGTACGCGAAGGATCTGTGTTTTGTGAAAAAAGCGTTCACGGATGATAACGCAAATGAGTGTAATGCCCGAGAACTTCAAAGGGTCACCCCTCTCCCTCTAATATTTAATATTAACGCTTTGGATAAAACAATGAAAAGCTACCCTTTTTGTAGCCAGCGAACCTGCATTCCTTTACGTGGTCTGTATACAAACAGAATACGCTTGTGCTAATAACAAAACTGCGCCAATTAGTCGGTAATTGTGCGATTGTCGCTAATTACTGAGGGTTAGGAGTCTCAACTTACACAAGGCACAAGGGACTGAAAGTTGGAACTGAATAAATTAAAGTACATTTTACAAAAAAGGGGTTTTGTCTTTGGCATTTCTTTACCTTTATGGAGTTTCTTGCCGGTTCTTCTCCAAAAGACCCACTTCTTGGAACCGTGCAACTAGTTTTGGCTTTTCAAAAGTGCTATTTTAATGGTGTAACTGAAATAAATCATTTGACTTTGACTGTACTTCTGTTAAAGCCGAGTCTCTACCGAAGGAAAATTAGGCGAACTGGGCAAAGGCCTCCCCCAGGTCCCTTCTAGGTACTTTTTTCTTGTGCTGCCTCGAACCAAACTTCATGGTATGTATTTCTTGAGCTTCTGACTACCACTAACGATTGTCATAGGTGTTAGCATAACAAACGGGACCGACTGCTTTACGTGCTCTTCGAGGCACGGAGGGGTCGTTGATAGACTGAGCGAGGCTAGCGCAGCTTGACCTTGCAGATTGGTTGATCAGTGTATTTACAACTTAGTTACGAGCTCCTCTGCGCGTACGGTCAGCAACGAAAGTCGCTGAACACAACTAAATTTTGATAACATCACAGCTCCAAATCTTGTCAAGAGGTATTTTCTATTAAGGTAATCAAAATATATGCAATTATTTCGCATAACCTTCACATGTTACTTATTACTTACTTTATACTTACTAAAAATCATATTGAAGATCGCAATATGTTCAGCCAGTTTCGTTGCTGACTGTACGTAACTATGTTTTGTTTTTACCCTATTGCCGTAAGAGGGTAATGTATGACTATTATGAATCAGCAAAACCAAAACCTACGTAATAGATAAAACCTATGTTACATAAGTTATAATAACTAAGAACAACGCCGCCAAAAGAATGTTATTTGCAAATACCTAAAGCAAATAGTTTCTACTATAACGTATTCATAGCAAACATACTGACTTTGCCGACTCATACTACAATCAATCAGAAACTTGTTATGTTTACTGAAACATAGTTTTTGCCGCAGCATGACTTTCCTAATATATGCTACCAATAAGGATAGATGAATATTTTTTTTTACGGTTCCGTAGTCAACTAACCAAATTTTCGTAATGTCCGTCTGTCTGTGCGTTAGCTCAGAGACACTTAGTACCTATATATTACAAAGCTGTAATTTTATTGGTAATAGTATATACGTATTAATTACACCGACAGCTGTGGGTAAAATAAAATCTTGAAAACAATTTTGAAAACTGCCTTATTCGCCCAGTGGTCTTAAGCGCGACTGCAACGCTAGAGGTCCGGGGTTCGATTCTCAGGTCGAGCAGTGTTATTGGGTTTTTTTATTTAATCTCAGTAGTAGCTCGGAGTTTGGATTTGTGTCCGGTTAATGGCAATAGGCTCGCCCCTCATTACATGGGACCTAATGATACCGGCAAACTGTGGGTTTACAATTAGTAGAATAGAATAGAATATTCTTTGTTGTACACCATAAACAAATGCCAAACTAGTACACCTCTGCCTAACCTTCGGGGAATAGTGCGGGATGGTATGTTTTGAAATCATTTTTTTTCTACATGCCTCCCATACATGTGTCTTTAAGATAATTTTCTGGGTAACCGTGTTTCACCTTCGACCTCGTCGTCGCTTACCATCAGGTGAGACTAAGGTCAAACGCAAACCCACTAACAAAAAAAAAGACATGTAAAGTGGGGATGTTTTGTTTTCTCGTGTATTTCATGGAAGGATATTGTTGGATAGATCGTTCAAAATTATTATTATTCGATTCAGGGACAAAAACCTGGGTTCGATTCCCAGATTAGACAATGTTATTGGGTGTTTGTATGAAATTCTCAGTAGCAGCTCGGATTTTGGATTTGTTTCTCGTTAAAGTCAATAGACCCAAATATACCAGCGATCTGTTGGTAGACTTTAGTATATATCTGCTTAACTCTTCGGAGAATACAGGCGTTATGGTATTGATAGATGTATGTAGATTACATCATCAACCCATATATTGTTCCACTACTGGGCACGGGTTTCCTCTCAGAATAAGGAGAAGAACCGGCAAGAAACTCCATGGTTACTCTTTTATAACTATCGTTTTGTACAATGATGTTCGATACAATAATAATTATAAATTGGATACTTACATAAGAGAACAATTTAGGAATGTTGCGAAGATTCATTAATTATAAAACACAGCTAGGCATAAAATAAAGTTTTAATCAGTTCTCCCATAAACAAAGAGTAGAAACTAATAAACTATACAAAGCAACTGACAAAGCTTGTCACCAAGATTTACGGAACTATCCTAGGCTATCACTGCTTTTGTAGATAATGTACTGCAGTCCAATCCGACTAAACTGTCGTACAGTGTGTGTAGGCCCCAATAACAACAAAAAATCAAAATAGCCAAGTCACTGAACAAACCAGACTATTTCAGTTGTCGTTATAATGCGTTATCGATCGTAGATCCCTTTCTATTGTGATTGATGTTAGTTTTATTCAAACACATTATTCTGCACACAATAGCTTCCCATTATGCGCATTTTACGGGCAATGTAAATAGATATTTTCTTTGGGATATTTGCATGCTACAGCTTTTTAATGCTCATGTATTTATGGAGGGTTTCGCAAACGATGGCTGAAGCTTCAAAGCAGCGCAAATATTGTTGTTTTATACAGTTGCCGTATCGGACATCAAAAATTCGTTTACATTTACATAAATCTTAGTTTATTCAAGTCACTGTCGAAATTATGTACAGATTGTCTTCAGTAGTACCTACTGATTGAAGTAATCCTTACTAATCCTCTAGTAATATAAATGCGAAAGTAACTCTTGTCTGTTTGTGCCTGTTACGCTTTCACGCCTAAACCGATGAACCAATTATGATGAAATTTGGACATAGGCTACCTTTTGTCTTAAAAAACTTATATACCAGCCGTTGCCCGCGTTTGTCGGGGCAAACGCGGGCAACAGCTGGTATATAAGTTTTATGGTATTTCGCATGCAATTTTATAAGGTGGTAGGTATGCTCTGTTCACAGTGTAGAGTTGGTCTGAGGTGGTACTACAAATTAAATATTTGGTAATGACCAAATATACTGCCGTGAAGCAATCATCATCATCATGTCAGCTACAGTAAATTTAGTAATTTAAATATAGTTAGAATAGGAACTATAAACTATAAAAATATAATAATCTGTGTGTAAAATTATAAAAATGTTAAAATATGTAATACGCAGGGATCTCATTTATAAATATAAGTATTAGTTTGATATTATATATATTTATGAATCCTTACCCGACTTCCGAAGGAAGGATACTAATTTGTGATTTATATTTTGCTGTGCCCTACAGGGTCCATGATTGTTACAAGCTTTAAGCATTGTATCTACCACCTAAGTCTACATTGTGGAATGCAAATAAATAATATGAATATGAATATGAATATGAATACAGGAGGTCCACTGCTGAACAAAGGCCTCCCACATAGACTTCCACAAGGACCAGATACAAGTCCGCATCCAACGCCTTCCAGCTACCTTTACCAGGTCGTCCATCTCGTTGCTCGTCCGCGGAGCAATAATGTGCTAACATTATCATGTTTCCGTTGGAAGGGCAATGTAGCCAGTGAAATAACTGGGCCTAAGAGATAGGTTGGGCTTAATAACTGGCTTCTTAGACTTATTTTCTGAAGTCTCAAGAAGACTGCAAATAGCTATGATAGGCTGCAATAGTTAAAATTTACAAACAATGCGACTATCACAATGTATGCGAATGTTCCTTTAAATTAACTTTGAAATCATGTTATCACCGGTCCCTTGGAACC